>JAWNPA010000039.1:7730000-8930000 GCA_035045345.1 Drosophila hamatofila | reverse complement strand
TGAAATATAATTAATTAGCTCAAAACAAAAATAAAATCCCACATATTAAGTTAGAAATAAGATAGCAAAAAAACATATTTAAATTCACATATTTTTAGTTCTTATGAGCATGTACCACTGTACCTGCTGCTCTCTGCAACGGTTAACGTTGGCAGCGACACTAGCAGCGGCATCGTTAACAGTAACAGACGCGCGTGTTGTTGCTTAGCGAGCATAAGAAGAAGAAATAAGGGCATGGCGCAGCGTGTGAGGCATATGAAAAGAAGAAAGGTCGAAAGCGAACAGCGCAGCAACAGGCTGGCTGGCAGCAACGCAACGCGACGCGACGGCAGCGCGCATGATCAAAGGGGCGGCCAAGCGGCTGGCTGGGCGGTTGGCTTGGCCGTTAACGCTAAAACTTTCTACGCGAGCGCTTAGCCAAGCCAAGCGACACGACTACTGTGGATAAACAGCAGGGACGGGGGAGGCAGCTTTGAAGAAGACGATAAAGGAGACGATGAAGAAGCAGCAGCAGCAGCAGCAGCAGCAGCAGCAGTAATTTCTCATTTTGCATGTAATACACGCGAGCAACAACAAATGGGGCGGGCTTGTAGGTGCAGCTTAGGCAGACCGCAGAGAGACAATGAGCAAGAGAGAGCGTCAAAACTGTACATAAGTATGTGTGTGTGTGTGTGTTTGCTTGTGTGCGCGCATACTTCGCATACCAAAACAAGCTAATGGCAGCGTGTGCTGAAAATATTTGCACGTTTTTAACATTGGCGTTAGACGACGACGTTTGGCTTTACTTGCGCTCGCTTAAAGGTTAATCCTAACAGTGCTGCCAGCTTGCCGAAAGCTGTATGCGAAGTCAATGCAATAGAGTGAGAGGGAGATACAATAAATACAGAATGACTTAGGAAGAGCGCAGAGATGAAGCTACTCTCTCATCATGATGTGTATGAGCGTATGTCTGTATGTGTGTATATATTACTGCATTTATAAAGCCATTAGAACAAGGTAATAACCTTTTTTTGTTCTTTTTTTTTTTTGGCTGTGTGCCTTAGTGGCAGCAATTGGTAACGCTGACCTGTTGCATTTTAATTGGCCCATGGCAAATCGATTGTAATGCCCCCAAAATACATATACATATGTATGTATGTACATATGTACATATGTATGTATGTGTCTGCTTACCTACATAATGTGCCTGGAGGCAACTCTGTGCAGCATTACATTTCAACGCCAGGCCGCTAGCGTGTCTAATGCTTTCTAATTAGCTGGACAGCCGAGTATCGCAAAGCCAGAGCATAAGCAGGGCTGTTCACATTAATTACAGAACAGAAGTTTTTTCAGATTTCTTTTGTTTTTTCTTTTTGTTAACTCTAATTATCTTCTATATTTTTTTCAAAGTATCGTGACGGCTTACAACACTATTTATATTTGACTTTTTCAATTGTTTTCCCACACATACACATACACACATATTTTATTTTCATTCCTTTGCCTTTGCTTCGTGTAGAGCCTACGCTTGGCGGATTACTGTTATCAGTTGCCTTTGTTGTTCTATTCGTGTTTGCTCTCTTTGGCGCTCTCTTTGCTGCTCTTTTGCTTGGTTCTTTGTTCTGCAGGCGCAGCGAAGTGAAGTTAAAGTGCCTCATAGAAATACAGCAACTTCTGCTGCTGCTGTTCAGTGCTGCCATTTTTTGGAGAGCACAAAAAGCTACATTTAGCGGAAAAGGCAAGCAAAAAAAGCTGAATTGGGATTTTAACACATTTTTGCAGATATTTTGTAAAATATGCATAATAAATGTGCATTTGTACATTTGCGGACCTGATTTTTTTGACGATTTCGTTTCATTTCAATTCTGCTAAATCTAATTCTAGCTAAATCGACGATTTTGCGTTGCAATACAAAACACAACAATAAGCTAAGTAATATAAAAAATCTAGATTTAAGGGTATAGGCATTCATAATTCATTCATAATTTTTCAGGCATTTTCCGTTTCCGTTTTCAATAAGCAAGATCTAGCCTTTAATAGGAAAAAATGGCAACACTTCTGCTGTTGCCCATTTGCCTCCTCTGCTTGTTCTTTCCACTTCCAACTACTTTAGCACCACTCTGCTTCTTCTGGTTTCCAGTACCTGTCTGCGTGCCAAAGCAAAAATTGTTTATTTTTCGTTCGTTTTCTTGATCGTTAACTTAGCCAAAGCCAAAGCCATTTGGCTAAAGGGGGCTTGCCCAGGGAGGTGAGGGGCAGGTGGGTTATACGTACGTACATATGTGGCAAAACCGGTTTTTAGTTTTCACTCGTTTCACGTTTTCAAGTCTCTCAAAATTGGTATGCGATACCCGTGGCCCGCCCCGCAAAACCCGTCCCCCCGCCGTCCGTCAGGTTGCCAGATCGCCGGCAGCCCTAAGTCGCCATTGTTGCTGTTGTCGTTGCCACTGTTGTTGTTGTTGTCGTTGCCACTGTCGTTGTTGTTGTAGTCGTTGCCACTGTTGTTGTTGCTTCGTCTTTTATATTGTCGCCAGGTTCGAATTCACGATTCGAACCGATTGCCAATCCAATTGATGAAACTTTGCCAGCTCCGCTTGGCTTGCTTAAAAGAGAAAACCCTTCCTATTAGCCATTGCATTTGTCTTTGTTGTTGTTGTTGTTTCGCTTCTCTATCTTTCAGTTCGTTTGGTTTGCTGCATTTGCCTTGTTTTGGTGCCGTCTGGCAATAAAAAAAAAATAAATGAAAAGCTGAAAACTTGTTGTTTTTACCATTTTTCCACATGGGGCTTTTAAGTTTTGGCTCTGGCGCAATGTGCTTCATTTTCTTCATTTCATTTATGTGTTTCTTTTTTTGTAGCTTGTTTTCTTTCTTTTTTTCACTTGTTTTTTTTTTTTTTTTTCAATGAATGAATTTTGTGTCATATTTTTTACGCTTAGTAAGCGCTTTGATTTGTCAACTTGCAAGGCGAAACACATGTTAATTTGAGACTGCAGCTAGTATTAATTAAGCTTTTGCCAAATTACTCATACGCCATGTGTGACCAACAGCAGCAGCAGCAACGACCAGCAGCAGCAGCAGCGACCCAACATTAAATTTCTTTTGTGTTTCTCTTTTTACTTTTCTATTTTTTTTTTTTACTTTTCTTGCATTTTTTTTTTGTGTATGTGTGTATATCCTATATGCTTGCAGAGTCAGCGACTTTATTGAATTGAATACCAACAAATGGTATTTACAGGGTATCTTATGACTATTACTTAGCTTATAGTGTCATATTGGTTTGATTACAAAAGTAAACTTTAATAATTGATTTACAGAGTAACTTTGATATATTATATTATATTAGATATTAAAAGCACTAACTCGTAGTTACAGGGTATATGATTACTATTACTTTGATTTAAGCTTTTTAAATTACAGTGTGTCTTTAAGAATTCTTTGAGTACTCTGATATTTAAAAATAGAACCAATTGTAATATAAACTAGAACTTATTCCAATAACTTTGCTTATTGCGTCATATTGGTTTGATTTCAAAAGTAAATTTGAATAAGTGATTTATGGGGCAGCTTTTAAGTCATATAAATATCTGTATTTTATTTATTATTAACATTAGTTAGTAAGAAAGAAAAATTTATTAAGCTGAGTTGTTTAAGAAAATAGTAGTTGCTAAAATTAATGCCATTAACCTTTGTTAGAAAAAAAAAATTAATTAAATTTAGTTGTTCATGCTAATAGTAGTGGCTACTAAAAAAGGCAAAAGCTATTCAACAAATATTTAACTTCGAATATTATATAAATTTTCCGTCTAATACTTTGTAAATGTAAATATATGTATATAGTTATTTTTCAGTAAAATACTTACTAAATTCATTAGACCAAAAAAAAAAAAAAAATTATATATATGTTTTTACTAAGTATTAAACCGAAAAACATATACTTTTTTACTTATTAAATATGGGTAAAAAAATTTTTTTTAATTAAATTTTTTTTTTGATTAAAAAAAATTTTTTTTTTTAAATAAAATAATAAAAATAAAAATTTAGTATTATTAAGTATTAAACCGAAAAATATAAATATATATTTACTTATGTCAAACATAATATTTAATTTTAGCATAATGCTAATTTTGTTTTATTTTTTGCCCTTTTTACTTTTTAATAAACAATAAATGAAGTGCATACTTCTAAAGTTCGTAAAACACAAGAAAATAAAAAAAAAAATAAAAATAATAATAATAATAATAATCAAAATATGAAGTTTTCTACTAAATATTTTTGTTCAACATAGTCGCACTATTTAGTTAAAACTTATTATTATTATGTTAATTATTTTTATTATAACTATTTTATTTTAACTTATTATTATTATAGTTATTCTTATTATTATTATTATTATGATTATTGGTTTCTCAAACACACTGCCTAAAATGATATAGTTAGTTTTGAAATTTAATTTATACTTATTTATAAAATTTTTGAATGATTTCTGTGGGTTGCTTTGGTAGAGAAAAAGTTTGTTTTCACTTTTAATAATGAAAAATTATATGTAAATAATTATGAATATGAATTTCAATTTGAATTTCCATTTGAATTTGCTCACTGTTTCTCAATGATCAAAGCCTTTCTCCTAACAGTTGATTTTCCAGTCAAAGAATTTGAAGAATCATTTTCCTATTTATAGCCAGTCTATAATTTATTGAAGAGTCAGCAGTCAGTCAGCATTCAGCAGTCAGCAGCCAGCATCATTAGTTTTGGTTAATTTGTATTTTATTTGCTGACATCATGTGAAATTCCAAATTGGTTTATCACCTCTGGCGACTACCGTAATGGCCGAGAGAACTCGATGCCATTTGCATAAAGTGAATTGCATTTGGCGTTGAGTTACCACAAACAATGTCAGCTCGCTTAATCAGCCAAAGTCTCGATATAGCTATGGGGATTACGTCTGCTTCTGCTTCTTCTTCGTCTTCTCCCTCTTCTTACTGTTTACAGTTGCACAGATAGTGCTGGCTGACTGAAGATCTTGAGTTCTTGAACAGTTTCGTAACTGATCGCAAGCAAACGGGCTGCTGTGAGAGCTGATCATAGAGATGAGTCAACAGTTAAGTATGCCCGGTTTGTCATGTTGCTGTTAATGTTGACAACCGGTTGTCATTCTGTTCTAATTGTTGGGAGAATTTTATGAGCTCATCAATGAAATTGTGAAAAGCTTACATGGCTAAGCTGTTGTCAAAGCTGACAATCGAATGTAAGTCTAGCTGTTAAACTTGACAAGCAGTATTCTGGCTTTACTTTGCATCTTACTGTCAAATTCGATTGCATTGAAATGGACTTAAATATTTTGCTATGCATGTGAATTCTTAACAGTTAGTTTATCCATCTGTCTACGTAAAATTGACAAACGGATGTTAGCCTTCATATAACTTATACTTTACTTTATAAAGGCTTTTGATAGATATGCTAGCAGTTCAATTAATGTTGCTGTTAAGCTTGACAAGCAGTTTTCTGGCTTTATTTTGTAATTCAATTAAATACATTTAAATGGGCTATTTGCATATGAACTCCTGACAGTTAGTTTATCTAGCAGCACTGTTAACATGTAGTTAGTTTAATGGTATTGTCAAAGTTGACAAACAGATGTTTGTCTTCATTTGACTGCTTACCTTTTAAAAGTATTTAATAGACCTACTATGGCTTCTGATAGCTAGTTTACCAATGTGTAATGCTGCTGTTAAGCTTGACCAGCACTTAACTGGTTTTAGCTTGAATCCAAGTGTCAAAAATTGAATAATTAGAAGAATATAATATATAAAATAATAATATATTATTTTATCAAGTGCCCAGCTGACTTTGGCTGCATTTTAGTTCATTAACATTAGTTAGAAGTTAACTTTACAGCGCTGCCTTCTTGCTATAGTTAAGATAGTTATCAAGGCAGGTTAACAACTTGAGTTGATAATCTCTCTAGTCTTTGTTAACGCATGAATGAATGTACAAATTGTTAGCGTTGCCAGATCGTAAATAAACTCATTCCACAGATCTTAACTGAATTCTTCACAGTTTTTTTTTTTGGCGCTTTCGCCATGTTCAGTTATGATAATGCCCGCTAAGTTCTTGAAGCTGAGATTCCAATCTTTCTCACACGACTTTTGTAGCCTACTTAAATCGCAATTATTTTGGCCACTTGAGCGTGCGATTTCAAACGCTTTCGCTTCCTACAAGCTCGATAAGCGTTCATCTCTCTCTCTCTCTCTCTCCCCCCTTCTCTCTCACTCTCTTTCTCTCCCTCTCTTTCTTGCTGAATAATTGAATAGTTCAGGTTGAGTTTAACATGTTGTTTCTTTATATCAATATGTGTTTTTTCGTTTTTTATTTCAATTTCGATTATATTGTGTTTCTTTTCGGGTTCGAACTTCCGCGTAATTTCTGCTTTAATTATAGTTATTATTGTTTCGATCTGTCTAAAGTACAACATACGAGTAAACATTTAGAGATTGAAGATCTATTGTCAATGTCGCGCTCCCACGACCTTTTTGCCAATAGCAAAAAAAAAAAAAAAAAAAAAAATAAAAATAAAATAAAAACAAAAAATGAAAAAATCTGAAGAAAAAAAACTAGAAATACGTCTGGGCCATAAAACAACGTCAAGACGAAACGAGAATTTAGCAAACAAGCTTAAATACATATTTGAGTTTGCAGCAATAAAATACTACGACAAATTGTCACAAGTTTTACTTTTTTTTTGTTGTGCATACCCAACTAATTATACCCTGTACTCGAATAATTGTGAGAAACTAAAAATAGCTATTGAGACTTTATGTGGAATGCTCGTAAGAGAGACTTTTACAGCTTTTACTTGTAATCTTAATAAATAGTAAATAAAAATAGTTGATGAATGGCTATATGGTTTTTACAGTTTTGCTTGCCTATAAAGAACTAGAGATGATAAATGCCAAAAGTAGTTTCTAATATATTAAAAGATCATAAGTAAACATAGTTTGTTTTATGTTCAAATTATGGAGCTGTATGTATACTGAATGTAAGCTCTAGCTAAAACTCCTGTATTTTAAGAGCTGTCTTCATATAATATAATCTATAATGTATATCGTTAGCATAATAACAAAAAATATTGATTGTATCTAATGCTATTTCTCGTATATTGATCATAAGCAAACTTCTTTAATCAAAATATTCTAATATATATATATATTCTATGTTACAAAATTGTTTCATGATAACGATAAGTATCGATATTAGGTAGCCTAATCTCATATATCTTGATCTCAAGTAAACTAACTAAAACATCTATATCGAAAGAGCTTTCTTCACATAATATAATAATCTATAATATATATATATATATTTATGTTACATATATGTATATAACAAACTACTTTCATTAAAACGATAAATATCGATTATATTTAATACAGACTCTTATATATCAAACGTTATTCAAATTGCTGGACTTCAAACATTTATATTTATATCCAAATACCTATACTTATATATATCGTTTTATACTTTAATAGATAGATAGATAAACAGCCCTAGAGCTGTCTTTATATGACACACTTTAAAATATGTATCACAAACTAGTCTCACGATAACGATAAATATCGATTAAATCTTTCAGTTTATAAGAGCTACAAATGTAAATTTGCTTATTCTTAAGCACACTTGCTGCTGAGTATCAGCTAGTCGGTCATGCCCACTTGTTTGGTCCGCGATTTAATTAAATTTGCCGCACCCAAAATATGTGTCGCCTGCATTTTGACAGTTTTTTGTCGTTGTTGAGTTATTTGCTGTCTCTCCCTCTCTCTCCCTCTCTCTCTCTCTGGCTCTTCGCCTCCGTCGACTCAGATATTTGTAAACTCGATCGCGGCCTTGGCCAGCACCGCAGCTTGATCACTTGGGCGCTTGAGCTCTTTGGCATCCTGCACACGTAGCGTGGATTTAGTTGACGATTGGCTAATCATCAACATCCGCACATTGAGTGGCAAAGAGTGGCGGGAATGGGGGCCTAGCAAAGTAAACTCGTTTTGGCCTCGGTCATAAAAATAGTTGGGCCTTATTAATATCTGTGCAACAGCCGCAGCTGGCCCAGCGCCAAGCATCAAGCGGACCCGGCGCCATCTGTCTATGCTCCACAAACTGGAAACTGGCCACTTCCAGCTGCCAACAACCAACAACCAACTGCCAACTGCCAACTGGCAATTGGCAATTGGCAACTGGGAACTGAGAACTGAGAACTGAGAACTGGCAACTGCATGATAGGGTCTCTTTCCACGTACAGTACGCAGCTGAGTGCACTCGTGTGTCTGGAACAAGTCTAGCTGGGTTTTTTTGTTTCGCTTCCTGATCGCGTAAACCGATCGCATTTCAAATGTGCTAGCTAAACCAACACATATCGAGAATTGGCTTGTGGCAAGTTGACTCTCAAGTCAAATGCATTTCAAAAGCTGTTCTCTTTGTTCTCTGGTAGAGTTTGGTTTACCATATCGATTTATTGCGTAATGCAAATCTAAGAATGTCTGCTATGCTGAAAAAAATCACATTTTAGATCAGCTGCATGTTTGGTGATTGTTGATTCAAGTCACATATCTAATAGACTATAGAGACATAAGACTTTTAGAGTAGATCAACGATATAGACTAGATATAGGGAGTTGACCTGATAAGTAGTTCAGTTTTCAGTCTAAATTTAAAAATTAATGATTGTCTATTCAAAGACTTCCTCGGCAAGTGAGCAAGCAGAGCTCTTTTTGCTTACTAAAGCTCTTCTATTATAGTTACCTAATGAGAGTTCAGCGAGCTCAATCAGTTATACGTGTGAGCTACCCCTCGCCCTATCTCCCTTTTTTTCTGTCTCTCTCTCTCTTTCCCCCTCTCTGTCTCTCTTTCTCTCTTCCTTCCGTTTGCTTAGTTATTTAGATCGAGCTAATTCTAAATCTTGAAAGCTATCTGTTGCGTTCTCAATATACATAACTGAGCTTTTAAGGCAGCTGTAATATGCATAAGATCAGTAAAAATTAACTTGAGCTTAATCAACTAGATCTAATTATCTTTCATTTATAAATTTTTTGTTTTTCCTTTTTATTCAGTTCAGTTTTTTGTCTAACCATTTATATATTATAACATTCTTCATCTATTTATAAGTATTACAGTGAGAATTTCTTGCAGCAGAAACTCTTTTGAATACAACTCATTGAACTAACTAATTTGCAAGTTATCTGAACGTAGAGTAGATCATCTAAGATCATCTCTCAGTGTGTCCATAAGATCAAAGAAAGTCTCAATGATCATCTCTTAAATCGTCTCTATGGTTATATCTTAAATTGTCTTTATGATCGTCTCTAAGATCATCTAAAAGAATCGTCTCAAAGAAAGTATCTATGATCATTTCTTAAATGATCTCTATGGTCATCTCTTAAATCATCTCAAAGATCGTCTCAAAGATTGTCTCGAAGATCGTCTTAAAGATCGTCTCTAAGATCATCTTTTAAATCATCTCTCTTTAAATCGCCCGAAGATCACTGCCAGATCATCTCGATTAATCAGATAGATATATTAGCTATATTAGATAATAGCAATAGACTTTTTAGGGTTCTACTGTCAAAGAGATCAGCTGCGATCGCTGAGTTGTTTGTTTAGGGTTATTGCCTCCAACATATAATCTAATGTTTCTAAGCTCACATAACTCAAAGAAAACTAGATCATTGAGCAGCTTTTCAGCTTTAACTATAACTTCGCTCCAGTTGCAGACTATATCTGATCGCATGGCTCTATAAATGGCCTACCATTCAGTTAGCTGTCATCTCGATTAGCTTCAGCTATCAGTTGGTAAGCGAGAGCCGCTCTTAGGTAATGCAGAATGGCAGACATGTCAGGTGTCACATGCTAATCGCACGCTTTGCATTTGAGAACACGTAGCCGTGGTCTGTTAGACGCAACCGAGACGAGCCATATACGTATATAGGGCCGATGTACCTGAATCATCCACACACACACTCACACACAGAAGCCGAAAATTTGAAATGGCATCACGTTCTGCACGTTTGCCACATCAAATTCTACATTTTTGGATACCAAATTGTTAAGCACAATGCAGAGGCTACCCCCTCTCTTCTCCTCTCACCTCTCCTCTCCCTTTCCCCGCTCACACATCAAAAAAAGAGAAAAGCGTTTTGTTGGCTACCAAAAATGAAAAAAAAAATAAATAAAAAAAATATCCAAACGTGTTTTACCTGATGTCCGGTACTTAAATAACAATGCGACAGCCCAAAAGAAAACTTAACAAATTTTTATCGACAAGGTGTGAGAGAGTGAGAGAGATAGATACAGAGACAGAGACAGAGGGAGTGAGGGAGAGAGGAAGATGGGTGCTCTCCATATTGAGCTGCAGAATTGGAATTATGTAAATTTTTTGGATGCTTGTGAAAAGTGTTTTTCGCTTACGCAACAACACGAAATGAAAAAGAAATAAAAAAGAAATGAGGTAAAAATAAACAACAATTCACAAAATGGAACTGGGAAAAGGTGAACGGGTGTACAGGGGGAAATGGGGAACTGGACGACTGGGCAACTGGGAACTGGGAAGGTGCTGCCCGCCCCAAAACTCTTATGAAATGCTTTTCGCTTTTCGCTTCGCTTGACGCGGACCCAGTTGAAACGTTTCTGGCTTTCTGCTCTCTGGCTCGAGTCTCGTATTGGCGCTTGGCCTCTGCTCCCCATGCCCCATGCCCCATACCCCGGCCCCAGCCCCGGCCCGGCCCCATGCCCCATGCTCCACACCCAAGCGGATTAATTTTGTAACTTTCTTATGAAAGTCTAGTGTATTGCAATTAAGGGCTACCATAGCACCGCCTCTCCCCTCCCCTCCTTTCCTCCTTTCCCTTTCCATTTCCCAGCCCCTTTTGTCACAGGTTTTCGAGTCGTTTAATTTATGTTATATGCCAGCTAAGCTTGCGTCCAAATGGTGGGCGTCGGGCGTGGCTGGGGCCAGCATTAGAAAATTCATTCAGGTGTAAAGCGCCTCGAGAAATCAGTGGTGTGCACCAGGCCGCAGAGCTTGGACTACCGACGAACGAGAGCATCAATTGGGCATGGCCACATAGACTTATAGCACACATATAACTAGCCGAGCTAATTGTTTAGTTACGCCCAAGTGGGCAAGTCGAATAGCGGCGAGTCGAGGAAAGCTCGAAGGTCGCATCGAAAGTGGGGAAAAGCTAATGGATTATGACTTGTGGATTATCCCTAATTGGCCTCAAAAATAATGATAGCGAGAGAGAGAGAGAGAGAGGGAGGGAGAGACAGAGCGAGATAGAGGGGGAAAATACCTCAAAGATCTATCAAGATTCAGTTCTTCTACAAATTTATTGAGCAATCATTCCTAATTATGATTGGTTCACAGCCGGAACTAGTTTTGTTTGTTAATCTGATGTATTGGAACTTTGAGATGTTGAAGTAAGACACAGAGGGAAAGAGAGAGAGAGAGAGAGAGAGAGAGAGAGAGAGAGAGAGAGAGAGAGAGAGAGAGAGAGAGAGAGAGAAAGGTCTACCACAATTTAGTTCTTCTACAACTTTATGAAGCCATCATTACTCACTGTGATTGATTCACAACAGGAACTAGTGTTATTTGTAATTATAATTTATTGGAGCATTGTGATACTTAAGTAGGACAGAGAAAGACTTGAAAGATCTACATCGATTTAGTTCTACAATTTTACTGAGCCATCATTACTCATTGTGATTGATTCACATCCGGAACTAGCTTTATTTGTTAATCCGATGTATTGCAACTTTGAGATGCTTAAGTAAGGCAGAGAGAGCTCTTAGTGATCTACTTCGATATGGTTTTTCTACAATTTTATTGAGCAGTCATTACTAATAATTATTGGTTTACAGCCGGAACTAGTTTGAAATTTAAGTAAATCTAGTTTTACAATCGACTCTTTGTTTTTAGACTGTAAGATGTAATTGTAAAGTTTTGTGATTTTAAAGATCTATTCCAAGTTAGACTAAGAGCAAAATCTGCTATTAGTAGATCATTTTCGAATAGTTCAATTATAGAAGTAGAATAGAAGTTCAATTTATTTTGATACGATTTCTGACATTTAACTTGAGTTTATCTATAAGTAAAGCTATATAAAGTTGTTTGGTTCACAGACGGAACTAGTTCCAATTCGAAACTTTGTAGATTGATGCAAAGCTAGATCTAGTCTAAGCTGGGATTTTAGAAAGAGCAATATTTGCTATTGATAGTTCATATGAGTTCATTTCAGTAAACCTGAGTTCATTTCAGTTCATTTTCATATAGTTCATTGAAGCTTATGCCTATTTTGATACTATTTCTGGCATTCTCCTGAGCTTATCAGTTGGTATTAGCTACGTATGTAGCCATCTGCAACTGGCGTTGATTTGGCCTCGACTAATGATTAGCAGTGCTAACAGTCGGATTGACAATGAAAGACCTTCAATTGTAAGACTCGAGACTTTTTTCCACAATTCACAATTCGCAATGAATTGCTCGAAATGACGTATGGGAACTGCGGAACGTGTTCAACAGCAACAGCAACGGCAACGGCACTTGATCTGATAAATACATACGTATGTATGGAAAAGCAAATACAACACACGCAGCTTGCTGAACGCCCATTGTCAGATCTCAATGTACAAACAAATATACGTACATCTAGACATGTATCTATATTTATGTACATCCGCATCTTATTTCAATACGAAGCGAAAGATGACCGGATGATGATCGAGCAATGGCAGCAATCATAACTCATTTCAGATTGAGCTACAAAATTCATAAGCGGAATCATTTTGATTTGTAATTCGTATTCCTCGTTTTGTTCAGAACGCCCACACTGGAACTGGTTCTCGGAGCGGTCGGGCCGTAGACCCGTTCCAACATTTCTGGCTTTAATTTGCATTTTGGGGCTTTTGTCTTGTCTTGATTTGTTGTTGCTCGAAGCTTTATTTTATGTGTGAAGCTTTGATCAATTGTTTGAATCATTGTAGATTCAAGGCTCTTCAAATATGGTTTTTACTGCCTTCCTACAGCCAATAGATGTGCTATTGCTTGGAATATTATTCAAATAGCTCTGATTTGTAATGTTAACCTCTGAGAAGTTAAGCAAAATATATGTTTTCTAACAATAACGATTAGTTATCGATTGCTTGGGTATGGATAAAGTTATCGTTAAGCTGTAAGCTGTCTGGTCTGTAGATCTTATTGTACTGTACTGCATTATAAATGGGTTTTTTTTTTTGAATCTAGAGAAGTCAAAAAACTAGAGCCAAGGTTCTTATACTTCTTGTTCTTGTTCTTATAATATAAAATTATATATACGCTTATACAAAATCATAGGTACTCTCTTTTATTACTATTTTTATTTACTATTTTTTGCTATATATCCATCTATTTAACTATATGTCCATCCATTTATCGATTTATCTGTTGATCTACCTATATATATCCTTATCTATCTGTCTATCTCTGTAAAGCTTATAAGGGTTAATCTATCTATACATCTGTCGATCTATCTATGCATCTATTTATCGATATGTTTATCTTTCTATCGATCCAACTATATATCTATCCATATATCAATCCATCTATCTGTTTATTTATGTGTACTATCTGTTTATATATCTATCTATTTATATATTAATATGTTGATATTTTTAACTATCAATATATTTATCAATCCATCATATTTCTATCGAACGATCTACCAATCTATCTATGCTATTTTCAAAACAATTTTTGTACCACTTTAAACTGAAGTTACAAATGACAATTAATATTAAGATTAGATGATAGTGGTATTCCATCAGGGAAGTTTTTCTTAACGATTGTTATAATAAAAGTCTATATTACTCTACAGCTCAACATTCCTTTATAGATCTATATGTAAACTCTTCAACAAGATATTTTTCTTAACTTGATTTTAATTTGTAATCTTTCTTCTTTTCAGGCCTTTGCCGCCAAGCATTCGGATGCGGAGTCGCTGCTGCATAACTTGAATGTGAAATATTATTATTATACGAGAACTCGTGGCCTGTTCAGAATATGTTATCCCAAGGAGCGTCCGCCGGTAACGGCAGGTAAGAGCCATAAATCTGCTCAAGCTAGAAATAAATGTTCAACTGAGATCCATTTCCATTACCATCTTCTCTTTAGTGCCCACTTATCTGTCCCCCATTGAGACGCACTGCTCGAACATTGATTACTTTCCGCAAGTGGAGGATGATAAGATTTCGAATGAGGATGCCACGTCCCGGTTGCATTTGGCCCGCTCCTGCATTGCGCTCTTCATCATTAGCTTTGTGACCATATTCTGTGCCTTCTGGACGGGTCTCTCAGGCTGCTGGAAACGTTCATCAGGCGCTATAACAGCTACGTCGATCCTATTGCTGGTCACCTGTTTGCTGGCCGCTGGCGCCATGGGCATCTGGCATACGGTCGAGTTCTTTGAGAAGGAGAAAGTCGTGGGCGAGGATTACTACCAGCAATGGAATACGGTGAGTGCAGCAGATGTCCTCTTAAACTATTTAGATATTTTTGTATACCCTGTACCCATTGAAATCAGGGAATCAGGGTATAATGGCTCTGTTAAATGTATGTAACAGGCAGAAAGTATACATAATCTTTATCAGAGCGACGAGCTGAGTTGATATACCCCTGTCCGTCCATTCGTCTGTCCGTTTGTCCGTCCGTCCATCTGTATGTATGTATGCTTGAACGCGTCGATCTCAGAAAGTCCAAGAGTTAGAGACTTTAATTATTTTTTTTAGGTCCGTGTATAGCAGGCGCAGATCGACTTTGTTTTCAAAAATCGATAACTATTTCCGTTTTTTTGTTATCGCTTAAAAACCTTATTGAAAATCAGCTATAAAATTATATCTCCTACATCTTTAGAGCTAGAGTCTCCAAGTTTGGAATATAGATTCATGTGCATTTTATAGAATTTCGTTATTGTTATATTTTGGATATCGGCCCCAAATCTATCCGCCGAATTTGAAAAAAGCGTATATGAAATACTAGAGACTTGTGCTTTGACAAATACACACATTTTAATATTAATGCGTTGTTTCATAAGCATGCGAGAATAAGCGAAGAATTATTGAAATATCAGGTCCTCGAAAGGTGCAGGGGATCTCGTAGTCGAGCAGGCTCGACTAGAGATTTCTAGCTTGTTTACTTGATTTTTAATGCAATATTTATGTATGTCTTGCAGGTGCTGCGCGATAATACAAAGATTGTCTACGATTGGTCGTACATTGTGGCCTGGACAGGCATTGGCACCTGTCTGCTGGCTGCCATCCTGCTGTCCGGCGCCGCCATCTGTCTGCGCAACGAGCGCGAGAAGGAGGAGCAGCTCAATTTGCAGTACCTGATGCCAGGTGAGTGACGCAAGCTGCCCAAATGGTGAAAGTGCTCAGACTAATCTGTTTCCATTTCCATTTCTATTGCAGTTTACTCGCAGAAGCAGCCACCCTATCCGCCCTACGCCAACTACGCCCAGCCGCAGATCTATCCGGGTCCCTACTACCACGGCTCCCAATATGGACCATATAATTATTAACTTGGCTAACGAAATGCACAACGAATATGCGAATGAAAGCAGTAAACAAAACAACAAGAAAACAACAACAAATTACAACAAAAGCTTAAAAACTTAAATAAAATATTTGAAACGTTTTGGGAAGAGAGAGAGAGAGAGAGAGAGAGAGAGACAGAGCTATAGAAATTTTGCTTCGAATTTGTTAGTCTCCATTGTCTCCACATACACATATATATGTATATGTATATGCACTTCAAAATAACATATTTACAATCTTTTTTTTTAATATTATATACATAAATCTAGTTTGTAGTTTCTATCTATTTTGTATAGAAATCGTGGGTCTTCAGTCAATATGCGTCGAAAGAGAATTTGGTGCGTAAATTTCGCAAAGAATGAAAAAAAATAAACAGAGCAAAAATTAAGTGAAACAAAAATAATAATGGAAAATGTAATGAGAAAAAAAGAGTACTTACAGCAAATCTATAAAGACAGAACAATAAAGATTTAATTTATTGTAGCATGTAACGTACATGTAGCTTATAATTATGTGTAATAATTACAATAATAATGATAATAATAATATTGTGTAAGCATCCAACTTTTTTGTATATGTATATGAATGTAATGAGTATAACTTTACAAATGCGCTGCTAAGCGTTATTTTGTCTTCCAAGTACATTAAATGCTTGTGTGCATGTGTTAAGCTGTACTTTTAATGAATAAAAGTTTCTTACGTTAAATTATATTTGAATTTGATTATTGTTCAGTGGGTATATCGATAATGGTTAAATCGGGCAGCCCAAGGTGTGACGTCAGTAAAATCAGTATTCTGTGTTGGGTAATTCGTGTAGTGTGTCGATATACAATTAATCGATAACGCGACTCTTTCTGGTATTTAAAATACTGCACACCTATTCAACCACTTGCCGCATGCGGTCACACACTATTAACCATTACTGCTCACACACGAAACGTCGCGCAACTGGTCACATCGAATTCCGTAAAATCGTCACTCAAAAGCAAAAAAAGAAAAAAAAAAGAAAAGCAGAAACCAAAAGAACAAGCGAAAAAGTCGCAAAAACTGTGTGCTCCGAATTTAGCACACCAGTAAAGAACAACAACACTAGCTGCAAACACAACGACAAAATGTCCGGCAACGGTTTCGATGAAAACCCATTTGGCGAGCCCAATCTGGATAACCCATTTGCGGTAAGCCTGACAACAAAAATGCTGTGCACGAAAACCACACACACGCACAGAGGCACACATATGTATTTGTATACGTGTGTGTAGGTGCAACGACGACAGCTCATAGGCCAATGTCTATGTGTGTGCGCGTGTGTGTGTTTGTGTTTGTGTGTGTTCCGCCTACGCTGCGCTCAGCAGTTTTTTTTGTTTTTTTTATACTCATGCATATGTATGTATATATTTTTTCTTCTCTCTGTTGACTTTAGGATCCCGCCATACAGCAGGCAACACGCATGTCCACCAATGTCTCACTGGAGGACTACAATCCGTTTGAGGAGCAGGCGAAGCCTCAGCTGCAAATAAACTCCACCAATACGGCGGCCGTGGTGCAGCCCCTCTCACAGAACATTCCGGCACCGCAGCCGCGTCTGGCCACCGGCGCAACACCCAGCACCAGCATACAAATCACATCCGAGGAGCTGCAGGTTAAATGCAAATGATTCTTAGCCAATTGCGTGCTCCAGTTACCAGACGACTCGCATTACAACAATTGTTGTTATTGTCGCTGCATTGCTGTGGCTGCTCAGCTATCTCTGTCTGTCTGTGTGTGTGTGTGTGTGTGTGTGTGTGTGTGTGTTGTGTGTTTGTTTGTTTGTTTTTCATTCAATAGACACCCACACACACATACGCACACACTCACAGATAGCCCCCGTTACAGTTAGCTGATTGTCTTCTCAATTTACAGCGCCGCCAGGAGGAACTCGATCGCAAGGCTGCCGAACTGGATCGCCGTGAACAGCAGCTGCAGGGCAATGTCCCACAGCTGAATAATTGGCCTCCCCTGCCGGATAACTTTTGTGTGAAGGCGTGCTTCTATCAGGACATCGAGGTCGAAATACCGCCCGAATTTCAGAAGCTCGTCAAGCATTTGTACTACATCTGGATTTGTAAGCATTTCGTTTATTATCGCCGCCTTTTTTATTATTGTTTTCAATTGAGACGCCCCAAGGCTGATAAGAGTCGAATCGCATTACTCATGCCATAAGCTAATAAACGTCGAACATTAGTCCATTTCGCAAATGCCCACAGCTACAGATACACTGCTAAACAAAGAGCCTTAAAATTAGTTCTATTCTATATGTGTATATATCTCAAGTCGGTAACTCTGAGCTTATCATTAGGCAAACATGCTTATCTATTTACATTTAAAGGATTTCTCAATTAAGATGTGTAAGATTCAAAGAGCAAGAGATAAGAGAAAACATTTGTGATATATAGAGAATAAAATATATATATATATATATGTAGTATAGATATATATAAATTGCATATAGTATAGCTATATATATTGTATATATAGATTTAGATTATTAGTTTACAACTGTGTAGAAGATAAGCAATCGGTCTTATTAATGAACTGCAGACAGACTGATATTCTGAGTAGATTGTTGGGCTAAATATTGAATGTGTTTGCCTGTCTCTTATTTTGTCAATTACTCAATCTTTTACTTAATTATTAGTCAGTGTGTCAGTTTGTATTCCATTTAGTCAATCAGTCAATATTATTCATTGCCAGTCAATCAAATAGTCAGTCAGTCTGCGCTTCTGTGTATTTCAAGAAGTCAATATGATTCATTCCCTCTTGTACTCAATCAATCAATTAGTTATTCAATCAGTCTGCGATTCTGCTTGAATTATTTGAAGGCAATCAGTCAGTTTAATTCATTCTCTCTTGCACTCAGTCAGTCATTTAGTTAATCAATCAGTCAATCAATCAGTAAGTGTGTCTGTTTGTATTCCATTTAGTCATTCAGTCAATATGATTCATTTTCTCTTGCACTCATTCAACTCCAGTCTGCTTTTATTCAATTAAAGCAGTTAATCAGTCACTAGAAGTGACTCAGCCTCTCTTATAGTCAATGAATTTGTCAACCAATCAATTTTGCTTTTAAACATCTGTCTTTTACTTAGTCGATCAGCCAGTTAGCTTGTATGTAATTCAGTCTTTCAATCAATTGTCGATCCATCTGAATTTCATTTGAATCATTTGGTTTGATTGTCTGTCTTTCAGTTAGCCAATCAGTCAGTCAGCTAAGTCAGTCAATCCTTCAGCATGGCCTGTTTATTCAATCAATTGTGAATCAATCAATTTTGCTTTTAAGCATCTGTCTTTTACTTAGTCCATCATCCAATTAGTTCGTATATGATTCAGTCTTTCAATGTATTTATCAATTAATTTGTTTTGGCTTTAAACATTTGTTTTTCATCTAGAAAATCTGTCAATTAGTTCGTAAGTGCTCTAGTCTTTCAATCAAGCGTTGATTTAATTTAATTTATGTGATTTAATTTGATTTTCATTTCAATCATTTGGTTTGTTCGTCTAACTTTGAGTTAGTCAATCAGCCAGTCAGCTAATTAGTCAGACCTTTTGGGAAGTCTTGTTATTTAATTTGTTAATTAATTTAAAACTAATTAGATTAGGCAATCATACTATATCAAAGTCAGTTTGTATTAAACATCTGTGTGTCAGTCTAACTCTTGGTCAATCTTTTTAGCTTGTTCTTTTAGTTTTCCTTCATTTAGTCATGCCCTTACTCACTAAGTTAGTCAAAGTCTTAGTCTTGCTTCTCCCACCTCAATCACTCATTTATCAGTCTTTAAGGTAGTCAAATTTTCACTCATTCATCAACAATTTAATTAGGAATATTGATTAATTGTGTAATTCCTTGCAGTCTACACCATGACGCTGGTCGCCAATATTCTCGGAGGGCTCATTTTGCTGTTCCACGTAGGCCTGATATCCAATCTGTTTTTGGCCATCTTCTATACTCTGTTGTTTACGCCCGCCTCATATGTGTGCTGGTATGTTTATAGCTCTATCTCGCTCTGTCTCCAACACTAAACACATATGTCTCTCTCTCTCTCTTTCTGTTTCGTTCTCTCTCGTTCTGTTTGGTGGCTTGACCAGGTTTCGGCCCGCTTATAAGGCATTCCGCAACGATTCGAGCTTCAATTTTATGGTCTTCTTCTTTGTGTATTTCTTTCAAACGGTCTACACAGTCATTCAGGCCATTGGCTTTCGCAATTTGGGCTATTGCGGCTTTATCACGGCCATCTCACAATTCGACGGCAGTGCCTGGGGCATTGTTGTCGGCCTGCTGCTGTTGCTAATCGCGTTCTGTTTCACCATCACCGCCGGCGCCAATGTCCTGATGATCATGAAGATACATAGCATCTATCGCAGCACTGGGGCCAGCATGGATAAGGCCAAGGCTGAGTTTACCACAGAGTTCTTGCGCAATCAACATGTGCAGGAGGCGACCTCATCGGCCGTTAGCTCGGCGGTTAATTCACAGTTCAACAATAGCAGATACTAATCACAATCAAACAATTCAATTCAATTCAATTCAAATCAATTCAATCAATAACAAGAACAATTTACCAATCAACAACCAAAAGCACAGCAAAGCAAAACATTGAAACATGAAGCCAGGTCAAGAGTCAAGCAGCAGCAGGAACAGGAGCAGGAGCAGGAGCAGCACCAGGAGCAGCACTAAATTATAAAACAATAAGCTATAGTTAGCACCTATGCACAGACGTCTATATATATATATATATATATATATATATATGTGTATTTGTATATGTATGTATATATGCGTATGTATATCTATATATATGTATGTGATATATATATATATATATTTATATATGATTATGTAAGTCTATATATTATATGTATGCTTATATTTTATATATGATCTATATATACATATTTATACATATATACATAGATATATACATACATATATATATATATATATAGCTATGGCAAGGCTTGTAGCCCTACTTTGAAAGCGCATAATTAATAACAAATTGCTTTTGTGCATAACAAAATAATAATATTAATAATAATAATATAATTATAATGCAATTCCTAAAATGCCGTCGTCCTTATTACAATTAACTACTGTAATAATCTATAAATATATATATATATATACAACTATATATATATATATATATATATATATATACTTACATTAATGGAATCTGATAGAAATGGATAAATCTTCTATATGGCACGCGTTGCCTTCAAACACACATTCTGGCCTAAGCAATTTGCTGAAAACGCAAAAGCACTTTAAGCACACACACACACACACACAATATATATATATATAAATATAAATATATCTGCTATAACTTATATATATATATATATATACATATAGTATATATATATGTATATAATATTTTATATAATACTTAAGAAGTAGGCAAATGAGATGCTTCTTCTGGCTATTGTGTTTCGCAAAAGTGTCCTAAGAAATTACTAAGTTATGAATTTATAAACAAAAAACAAAAGAAAAAAAGTAACAACAACAGAAAAAAATTAAGAGAAATATTATATTAAGTAAATGCCTAATGCAATTTCTTATTAAACGGGAAAATTGTTCAACTATTTGCAATTCCTGTCCAGCATAAAGTCAAAGTAAAACAAACAAAAACAAAAACAAAGCTATGTGTATGTAAAATGAAATTGATAACGATAACGATAAAGATAAACATAAAGATAATGCTAATGCTAATGCTAATGCTAATGATGATGATGATAATGATGCAGATAATGATAAAGCAGATAAGATAAATGCTGCTGATAATATGATGTTTTTTAGTTCTTTAAGTCGAAACACTTACGATACGCATCTATCTTAATACAAACACAAGTTCTACACACACACATGCATACATGCATACATGCATACATTAATACATATGTACATCTTTACATCTCGACATCTAAATGTATTTAAAAAAAAAAAAGGAAAAAGCAAGCATAACTTATACATAACTTTTATCTTTGCTGCTGAGCATTATGCACTATAACTCTACCATATACTGAGTTATACTAATTATTATTATGATTATTATTATTACTATTATTATTATTATTATTATTATTGTCATTGCTGTTGTTTCATCACGCCTACTCCGCCCGCCCCCCTCTTAAGGTCTGCGTAGCCACATTTAATGTCGTGTCGTGTATTTTTTTGTAATTGTAATTGTTAAACATAAATATATATATGCATATATACGTATGTATATGTATATATAGTAATATATTCTATCATATACAATATATGTTTACATATATAGATCTATATATATATATATAAATATAAATGAGTATCGATCGTGGTGTTCCTTTCATTTTGTTATCCATTCATTGTTTAGTTGCTTCTCTATTAAAGCAGCCCACTTTGTCGATTTCCCTCTATAAATTAATTCAAATAAACAACAATAAGTATTTATAGATGCAACTTTATTTTAATTCTTTGGGAGGAAATCGGGAATATTTTAGTTTTACAGTTCATGTTTGAGATTTTTGAAAGATCTAAAAGATCTCTGGAGCTTCTAGATTTCTGATGTTTTTTGGTAAGTCTCTATTTTTGCTGGACTATTGAGACGCTCTTACAATTGCTTGGCTGGTATGTATACCCTGTAATTATTCAATTATTTGGGGATTGGCAGACTAAAGCTAAATCTCTCTTTTTGTTGAACGGATCATAATCATTTACTGATCTGTATTATATTATATCTGTATATTGTCAACATTTCTAACCACTTAAAAACTGAGTATAATGTTTTTTTAGAATTCATACGCTATAATCTTCTTCGTTTCCTTCTTCACTTCATAACATTGATAAATCTGGAAGCTCAGTTTTTGGAGGGAGTGGGACCTATATACTCTGTCCTTTTGAGCTTAGTCTTATATTTGATATCTCAGTAGCCTTTCCGAAAGAGTTATTAAGTTGTCAATATACACTTCAAATTGATGCCCTGTAACTCACAGACTTTACAAAAACTGGAATTTTGAAAGCTTACTGATTAAATTAAACGCCTATTTAATAAATATATTATATATATACACTGCGTGCCATAAGGATTGAACACCCTGTAGGCTCTCCATCCAAATTACATTTGTATATCATCCAAGCTGTAATCCTAAAATTTGTTTCCTTTGGACTCTGCTTTATTTTATTTTTTTAATTAAAAAAAAAAAAAAAGTATTATATTGTGCTTTTGATTTGCAAAAAAAAGTTGAAAAAATGTAAAAAATATTTTGTGCAATTGAAAAAAGCAAAAACTAATTAGACTTAGGGGTTCGCTATCCTAATGACCCTCAGTACATGTATATTTAATTTTTAAGTTTATTTTTGAGATTTTTCTCAATTTAAATTTCTAAAAGATCTCTTGAACTAGTATATTTTGTATGTCTTCTGACAAATCTCAATATATTCTGGACTATTGACAGAGATGTGATATACCCTGTAATTATTCAATTATATATTTATATATGTATGTATATATATAAAAGAAAGTTGTATTAGTTCATTATAACTAGAGAACGGCTGGATTTGTATTCGTCAAGAATCGGATGAAAAGTATCATAATATGACATTTTCGAGGTGAAACACTATTATCAAAATCAAAACGAAGCGATTAGCTTACATTATTTTATTTACTTACAATGTGGAGATTGAGAAGATCTAATCTCTCCCGACACAGGCGTCTATCAATTAAGATTCGAAACATTGCAAATGAAACTACTGATGAAGAATAAGAAATTCCATCAGCGAGGCGCCGCGGTTGTATGGCCCGACTTCGTGCTTCTCAATCCCAAGAGTAAAGAGCAAGAGAAATCAACAAGAGAATTCGCGATGTGCAAGAAGAGATTATTCACGTATGTATTGATTTTCATAGAGCATCGTATCGATACGACTGTAACATTACAGCTCGCATGCTTATATATATATATATATATATATATATATATATATATATATATATATATATACATCTATTTATAGAGCAGCTCATATTTATAATGGTTCTGATTCGTCTGGAGCGCAATCTAATATACGATTGATGTCAGAATTTTTGAAAGTACTAACAATTATTGTTCAGTGAAAACAGCTCGTCTTAAGGTATGTAATCTAGCCATCCACTATGTGATTTGCATACCAACTTTCCATGATATTTCAACCTATTCTATATTTGCCATACATTAAATCATTTTAATATCCTCTATGCATTCAATACTCTTTATATTTTCCATTCTTGATACTTTTCATACCTTCCACACGTTCATGCTTTACATTCTCTTCATGCTTTTCATAATCAAAATATGAAAAACTTTTCCATACTTCAGAAAACTTTAGTATTTTCCTAAGTTTCTCCATTATAATTTTTATACTTTCCATACCTAAAACTTTTTATATCTATCAATCCTTTATTTCTACTCAATACTTTCAATATTTTAAATATTTTTCATTAGTTTCATAATTTCAATTTATTTATATACATTCTCTTTCAATAGTTTTTATGTCTTCCATACCTTGTGATACTTCAAATACGTTTTATAATGATTGTATACTCGATACATTTTATACGTTTAATACTTTTTATATCATTCTTACATTTAAAACTTATGTATTAAATACTTTTCATAATTCTGAAACCTCTAGTAAGTTCCATAATTTTCAATTCTTTATTTAATTTAATACTTTTCATAATTTTGATACCTCTAGTAAGTTCCATAATTTTTCATTCTTTTAATACTCTCCATACCTTTCATACTTTCAATACTTTTCATGTTTTCCGTTTGTTATCATAACTTCAATACTTTTCATACCTCAAATAATTTCCGTACATTCCATACCATTCATAGGTTCCTACTTTTCCTACCTTAATTCATTTTCAATACTTTTTGTACCCCCAAAAATAGTGGTAATAATTTCCATATCTATAACATTTTCATACATCATAATCTCTATGCTTTTCATACTTTTTATAGATTCCTGCTTTCAATACGTTTCACACTTTTCTCTTGGATTATAGCCCTTCGTCTGCATTCCGAACAATAAGTGGATAATTCTATGATTCAGACGCTACAAAAGTGAGGCAATAATGTCCATATATACATAGCATAAACACATACATATGTAGATTCTGTGATGTTTTCTCATTATTTTGTCGTCTGTGGGGTAATGAGGCTTATCAGTGTAAAAAATTCTCTTTGGCATAAAGTTGGATTCGTTTGGATTGAAATGGAAATGTTAGTTGACATAGCGTCGCACTAGCGTCACGTACGGCTCGACGTGGGTAATGGAAGAAGGGTGGGAGGTGGGTGGTTGTGGCGAGGGGTGGGTGGAGGGCAGTGGTAGAGGCAGAGTTGCGGGTATAAAGATTGGCATATTCAGAAGTTGAACGCACGCTAAAGACGTTTTCCTCATATGAAATGTAAATTTCATTTTGTGTGCGAATGCGAAATTAAATCAACAGCAAATGATTTGGCTACAAACACCCTCAACGTGTCACAAACACCCGCCCACCCCACTGACTTCACACCCCCTACCCCTTTCCACTGCTGAATCTTCTAGTCTTCCTTGGCGTCTAACTTCCTTTAAAGCATTTTCTTTTTCTTCCTTATACTCATTCATGAAAGTGTATAGAGTATATTGGTTTTCTGCAATGCCCGTCCTGCTGTCCGTCTAGCTGTCCGTCCGTCTGTCTGTATGTCCATTTTGCCGCTATTAAAGCTGGAGACTTGAAATTTGGAACATATTTTCGTGTATACTCTCGTCCAACATAAAGTGTTGAGATTTTACCGATCCGCCCACTAGGGGCGTGGAAATCGGAACTACATTTTCTGATATCTCATAAACTATGATAGTTACGGTGCTAGAGAGTTGAAATTTCGAATATAAGCTCGAGTTGAGAGTCCAAAATCAATCAAATTTGGGTGATATATCTACACCCATTGGGACGTGACAAATCAGAAAATGCAATTTCCGATAGCTCAGAAACCATGGTAGTTGAAGTGGTAGAGAGCTGAAATTTTGAATGTATATTCGTATTAACAGCAGCATTTCAAAAAGATATGGCGAATATATTTACGCTCATTGGGGGCGTGGCGAATCGGGTAATACTGTATCTTCTACAGTTTTAGAGCTAGAAGGTCTAAATTTGGCACCTGAGCTACTGTTACAGGATCGTAAAGATAAATATATATACAATTATTATAAATCCATGCCCACTTTGGGAATGTCAAATCGGAATAGAATATATACCTACAGCTACAGTTTGAGCACTATTAGTGCTAGGATTTTGAAGTTTGGAATACTTACTTGGGCTGACAGTCGAAAATGAATGAATGAATGATATGGCGGATCTACGATCTATGATCTACGCCCTTTGCGGGCGTGGCAAATCTAAAAAACGGAATCTTCTGCAGTTTTAGAGCTAGAAAATCGACATTTAATGACTATATTAGTGGAACATCGTCTATTGATTAGCACAATATATATTATATATATACCAATTGGGGCGTGGCAAATAGTTAAATGAATCTGGCTATGTTTGTGCTGTGAATGAGTATTTTGCAGTCGGTAATACCCGACTGCAACGTTCGAAATTGTTTTTTTTTTTTAAAGAGCTGTCATAAAACGTTAAGCAGCTGTGCGTGTGTATGTGTGTGTCTGTGTGTGTGTGTATGCATTTCTATCTGTGCAGCTGTGACAGCTAAATCTCTTAGATGCCAGCAATTGGCATTGGAGCTGCAGCTGCTGCAAATGTTGCGCATACGCCACGTTGCGTCCCGTGAAGCAGATTGCGGTTTGAAGCCAGCAGGCATCAGCAGGCGGCTGATGCGGCGTGTGATTGCAGTCAAATATTCATCTGCTGAATAATTGTTGAGCAAATAGAACGACACCCACACCCACACCCACACACACACATACACACACGCACACAGGTGCACATCGATTGTCGCTTAATAGCCGATGATGATTTGGTATTGATTGCATGCGCCACGCAGCCGAAGGGACAGAAAGACAAGGACAAGGACCTGGTGCAGGGCTTTAATCACCAGCCGTGAGCCGTGAGCCATGTCCTCCATATCGATTTCGTGTCCAACCCCATCAGAAAACTGAAAAAAAAAACCAACACGCAGAAAAAATAAATGCCAAGAATAGCTGCGCTGACCTGGGCCAAGACGAAGCTCAGCTAAACAAAATTTGTCACGGCCCTGACCGACAACAAAAAATACAACTCGTCTCTCATTTATTATTAACCAAACTCAACGTAAACGAATCCAATCGGAATAATTATTTTTGGGTTAACATTCCCTCTTCAACTTTCGCTTTTCATCAAACTTTCATTACTCAAATCTGACATTCAGGACAACGCGCTGAGTCGATCCCATCGATCTTTTCTGCTCCATGTCGAAAACTTTTTGTGTTTGTCGCTAGTAAGTTTTAAATAGATTTCACACTTTAATTTAATGATGTAGAGGGAATTTGTTATTGAATAGATTTACAGTATTGTATAAAGTTTACTATCTAGACTAGTTTACTCTTCATAGCTTAGCTTCTAAAACTTTTTCTTTCTCTCAGGAATTTTCTTTTAGTATTCATAAGGTATTCAACCATGAGCATTATACATCAGTTTTTGTACATCTTTTAGAAGATCTTAAGGAAATCTTTTTTCGCATAGACCATAGTATGAGCTTTTGATCAAGATAAAGGCAAGGGATAAAGATAAAGATAAAGTCTACTCCATATTATGACAGGCGTCTTTACCTCATACTATCGTCTTTATCTTTATCTTATTATTATTAATGAAATAAAGACCTCTATAAGGATCTAAGAGCCTTTTCAGTTCAGTAATCACCACAAATTATATTTTTCTTGCAGCTTGTGTCCGAACATTTTAGAAAGTAGTTACCTTTTGGCTGTATTTGAGAAAATTCTGTAAGTCTGTAAGATACAGATCTCCCAAGATCAAAGACTAAATACGAGGCTAGGTGTAAAATAGGTCCATCAAAGTAGAATACTTAGGTCTAATATTAACACAGATCTCTTAAATCTTTAAGACAAGCTTAAAACTAAGACCAAAACCAAAACTAAGTCCCTCAAAGTCTAATATAAGCCTAAGACTAAGAGAAATCTCTAAGTCTACGACTTAAGGCAAGTCAATGACTAAGACAAGTCCCTCAAAGTCCAATACTTAAGTTTAATACAGTTCTAAGTCTGAGACTTAAGACAGATCAGCTCTCTCAAAGGCTAAGATTTAGGACTAATACAAGATTAAGACAGATATCACAAAGCTTAAGACTTACGACAAGTCTAAGACAAGTCGGCCTAACAAGTCTAAGATTAGGACAGGTTCTTCAAAGTCTAATACTCATATCTTATTGAAGTCTAAGACTAAGATAAATCTCTCAAAGGCTAAGACTTAAGACTAAGGCAAGTCCCTCAAAGTCTACTACTTATGTAAGTGCAACACATACTATCTCTCAAAGTCTTAAGACAAGTCTAAGACCCAAGACAAGTCTAAGACTAAGACAAGTCAAAGACTTCAGATAAGTCTAAGATTAAGACAAGTCCTTCAATGTATAATACTCATGTCTAATGCAACTTTAAGAATAAGGCATATCTCCCAAATTTTAAGAGTTAACACAAGTCTAAGAAAAACTAGCTTAAAGACCAAAATACATATCTTTAACTCTCAGGTAGATCCTTTAATAAAGCTTGGGGTTAACTATTATCTCTATATCTCAATTCCATTTTTAAATTTCTTTTTTATCTAGTTTTTCTAGTAAATTTAACAGCTCTAACATTTTGCATTTATGCAACGTAAAGGAAGAGCTTTAAAGGATGACAATACGCACTCGATTTGCGTAAGTTGTTCCGTACTTATGGATAGCGGGCATATGGCTAGGAGGAGGCAATGGGTTAAGGGCTGGGGGTAGTTGGCTAGCCGCAACAGGTGGTCGTGCAAGGAACTTCGCCAAAGGTGCGCAGCGAGAGGTGCGAGCAGTGGAATAGAAGTGACACAAGCAGAGAAAGAGAAGGCGATGGAGTGAGAATGAGACAGGGACAGAGAGGGTGGGAGATGGGGAGAAAAGGAGCTGTGCTAGGCATCTGTGAATGGACTGATTTAGCTTAAGTAGCCGTCGGCTTAGCATCTACCTACATATATATATATTTATTTATGTACATATATCCATTCTTGAGCAGCATTATTGCAGGATGTGCCAGTCAAATTGAGAATGTTGCACAGAGATGGATATGAATTAATTAAATAGTTGGCATGTCCTTCCGGCTGGCCTCTGTCTAGCCGGAAGTCAAGTGCGATGCAATGCTTTAATGGCCTCTTCCCGGCGAGCTTGCTGTGCATCAAATTGGGCAGCAAATGAGCAAATGCTAAGCTTCTGGGTGAGGGGTGAAGGGGGTGGGTGAGGGGGGGGAGAGAGGATGATGCTGTTCTGGGCAATTTTTCACACTATACGGAAGTATTATTTGGGTCACATTTCCTGCTGCTGCTTTTAATTAAAATCTTCTACGGCCGTCCTCGCCGGGCGGAAGTACAAATTTCTTGCCGTTACAAAGCGCAGAAAGGCGTCTCCTCTACCCCACCACACTCGTTACCCATCATCTCTTGCTGCCTCGCTCGCGCTCGCGCTCGCTCTATCTCGTTCATTAACTTTCACTGAATGTGAACGAGGCGCCGACAATGTTGAGCCGAACAACGGCGGCGGCAAGCCGAACGCTCACGAACCCACATACGAGCGCACAACCTAATGCCCTTCATAATGCCAAGGCAGGTGAGGTGAGTTGAGCGTGTTGTGGTGTGGCGTCTGTGTGGTGTGGTGTGGTGTGGTGTGGTGAGGTGTGGTGAGGCGTGTTGAGGTATGCGCTGCTAAGCGTCGTCGGGCGGATGGGTTGGTTAAGTTGCCTTCATTTCGTCAGCGGCCGCCAGATGATTTCAGCTGAGATTGAAGATAAAACACATGCGCGCATCACGTTTGCCGTTTGTGGCGTTTCGGTCTCTGTTTTTCTTTTTCTGTTACTTTTACATTTTCTTTTTTAAGTTTGTGTATTTTGCTGTTGTGTTTGTGTTGCCGTTTGCTCTTCTCGCAGCTTTCCAAAGCTCACACACACACACACACACACACACATACATTCACACAATGCGACTGTGACCCACAGAGAGGGAGAGAAAGAGAGAGAGCAAGCGAGAGCGATAGACAGACAGCATGGCCGCAAGGCCGCACAAAGTTCGGCACTGCGCCGCCATCATCGCACACACTCACACACACTTAAGTATGTGTGTATATATGTATATAGAGACACTCATACACAAACATTACACCCGCAGTCAGATTGAGCTTCAGATTTAAGCGGCGCACATGGCACTTGGCGTTTCCTTTGGGCCACTGGCTGCTGCTGCTGCTGCTGCTGCTGCCGTCGCCGCCGTCGTCGTCTCTTCTGCTTCTGCTTCTCCTTTTGTTGTTGTTGTTGTTTTTAGCGCTTTTCGCCCCAGTGGGAAATGCACAGCGCCCGCAGCGTGCAAACAATATTTAATTTTTGTATTTGCCGATTTCTCGAGAGTTTATGCTGCACACAAACTTGAGCGTCGTGTTTGTTTAATATAAGTTATATCTGCCAGGAATAGAATCATTAAATATTAAGCCGAAACTAACCGTGTTAAGCATATACATATATGTATATATAAATATAAGCAAATTTGTATATAAGAAAGAGATAATTTTTATAACATATGAAATTAATATAATAACTGTTGCTATTAAAGTAATTGTAAAAATTTTCAATACTATTATTAATAGAGGCAGGATTAAAGTTAAAAGTTATTTATATTATTATTATTATATATAAGTATATATAAATATAATCAAATTTTAATATAAGAAAAACATAATTTTTATAAAATATGAAATTGACATAATAACTGTTGCTATTAAAGTAATTGTAAAAATTTGCAATACTATTAATAATAAAGGTATGATTAAAGTTAAAAATTATTTATATTATTATTATTAGAGCCCATGGTTGAAAGTCAATTATACTTCAATAGAGATATTTGTTTTTAATTTCTTAGTATTATATTTTATTTATTCACATTCATTTTAATATAAATTTTTGTTTGTCGTTAACACACACTCTTTTGTGAACTTTTGGTCTTTAAGAGGTTTTAAAGTTTCTTATGGATATGAAACCCAAAATCTATTACAAAAAATTCACATTAAAAAAAGGCTGCACAAAAAAAAATTAAAAATACGAATTAAATTTTGTTAACTTTTCTCTATAAAAACTTAAAATTTGTATAAAGTTTGCAGTTGCAGGGAAAATTTGTAATTAAAAAAAAAAAACAATTCAAACCCTTTAAAAATATAATGAAATGCAATAAATATACTCAGATTATATTTATATACACATATTTGAATTTACGACATATAATGAAGTTATATACTATATATAATATTATATATTATAAAAGTTCTATAAAACTTGTAAAAATTGATTTTTGTATTATTATATTTATTAAATATTATATTATTATTTATTAAATAAATTATTTAATTATTATATTTTTTATTTGTCTACATATATATTACTAAACAGTAAATAATCCTTTTCCGAATATTAATTCGAATTTGTTCATAATCAATATCAAAAAGTTTGAACAATATACAAAAAATAGTAGACTATGAAAGTCAATTAGAGCACAGACAAAAAGCTTTTTGCTCACACTGATCAGTTGGCTACCATGCAGTCGACTTTAATTTCGAGAGAGCTTTTATTGCTTATGCAGTAGTCAACTGCTCTTGCATTCTCTTCAGTGCGCTCTCGCTCTATTCTCATCCTCGTCTCTGGTTGTCTGCTTGCCTTAGTTATTCAGGACACAAACCCATTAACACATGCGCGCTATTTCCCAATGGGTTGTCGGTGCTGTTTGCGCTTTCTTCAATGAACATGGGTAACATGTATAAAGTGCCCGCTGCTTGGGCGTTTTGGCTACAACTTTTGTAACAGTCGCGCACATCTTCTGTCTGTCACACACTCTCTCACACTGTACATCCCACATTCGCACACTCGCACACACACACACACCCACACACACAGGCACAGCAGCGAGCATCGTTCAGTTCGGTTGGCTCTCCTTTCGGCAATGCGAACTGTTCGCTTCGTTCACTTCGGCTGTGACTGGCTGATAAGCTCGCGAAGCTCACGTTTAGTGCCAAACTGTCAATCGTGTAGTGCGGTCATGTGGTGCGGAGCTGTTTCGTGCGCTCTCCAATTGTTTTTTTGAGTAGTTTGTTTAAAGTTGAAAACAGCAGCAGAGCCGCAGCAGCCGCAACCGTTGCCGCCGCTGTAGCTGAAGAAAGCAAAAGTCCAACTATTTCTTTTTTTTTTTTGTTTTTTTTGCTATTTTTTTGTCAACAACAATAACAACACCAACATCAACAACAGCAAGAAAACAACAACCAACAAAGTGTGCAAATCTCAAGCCGAACTCGAATGCTCTAACCCGCTCCTGTAAATATATTCGTAATAACAAATGAAATTATTGACACTTGTGTATTTTTCGAATTCAAATCTATTGCCATCAATTGGTGCATAAAGTTCGCCGTTAGATTGTAAGTGTGTGTGAGTGTGTGTGCGAGTGTGTGAGTGTGAGTTTTTTGTTTTTGTTTTTGTTGCTGTTTCGCGAGTGAGCAGTTGTTAACAAAGCGGAGCGTAAGCCAGCCAGAAGATAGCGGGCGATAGAGCGAGTGAGCGAGCGAGCGAGCAAGTGAGGATCCCAGCTCAAACAGAAGAAGAGGAAGGTGAAGCAGCAGCAGAAGATGAATTGCTGTAAAATGTGCGTGTAAAGTGTGACCAAATTATAGACAAGAAATAAAAACACGAAAATATTTGCTAAATATTTGTGAGCTAGCTCTAGTTGCCCATGTGTGTGTGTGGTGTGCAAGATATAACTGTAATTGCGCGAATTATGCAAAGCTTTCGTTTTGCCATGTGTGCATGGGAGCAAGGGAGATGGTAGAGTGCGGGCCTTAGGAGGAAGGGAGGGAGGGAAGGAGACTGAGCTGACTGACTGTCAACGTGCTTGCTCCAGCTGCCTTTGTGTTGGACCGTTAATCCAATTTGTATGAGACAGACGAAGACACACGCACACACACACACACACACACACACACATGTAAGACCTCAAGTCAAGGCAAATGTTCTACGCTTTTCATGTGTGTGTGTGTGTGTTTGTGTGTGCCAATTAGTTGACAAATTACGCAAAAGCAAAGCCAACAAGGGACAACAACAACAACAACAATAATAACAACAGCGGCAGCAGCTCCTCATTTTCAGTGCGCTTTAAAGTTTCTTTTTCTTATGTATATTTTTTTTGATGTGTTTGCAATTGTGTATTTATGTAACAAAGCAGCACCAAAATTGTCGCAAGCCAAAAAAAAAAAAAAAAACAAACCTAAAAAGAAAATAGAATAAAAATCCCAAATCCAAAACCTATTCTCGCTGCTAATGAAGTTGTGTGTGGCCGCAGAAGAAGCAGCAGCAGCACACACACACACACTAGCACACAAAATTACTCAATCGTTTTGTGTGTGTGTGTGCCACCCTCGGGTTAGGCCTTTGGCACTGTTATTGCCGCCTTCAAGGATGTGAAAGTGAATGCTGCGGCTGCTGCTACTACTGCTGCTTCTTCTTCTTCATCATCTCTTCATTTGCTCTCATTGTTGTTGTTGTTGTTGCTAGTGTAGCCGCCTCTTGTCTGCGCCTTGTTATTTTTTTTCCCTTCATTGCGTTAGCATTGCCCTCGGCCATACAATAAGAGTGAGCACAGCACTGAGGAGTGAGAAGTGAGGAGCAGGGAGCAAGGAGGAGAGGGACAAGGCAGCATTTGGTCGACCAGAATACAATTATTGCCATGTATTTGATTGGGTTTTCGCATTTTGATTTCTTCGTTGCATCGGTGAATTCCAATTTGTTGCGGTCAATTGGTAGGGATTACCTTAACTTAGGGTGCTAGGTAGCAAGTGAAGTACGTGCTGGTGGCGCCCTTCTCTGCGCATCTCAAGTTAGTTCTTTTTTGAGTTATCGATTTGTGTATTTTATTCCCTATTTATCATTTTGTTGGGTTTTATTGTGTGTTGAGGGTATTCAACTACTGTGTAGACAGTGCAGAAAGATATGCTCAAATGTAAATGTATTATCGATAAGTTAGTTTTGAACTATCGATGTGTGTATTTAATTCATTATTTATCATTACATTTTTCGGGCTTATTATATGTTGAGCCTATTCAAGTACTACGGGGACAACTGTGGAAGTGCTGAAAATAATGCTCAACTGTCTTATCGATAAGTTAGTTTTGAGTTATTAATCTGTGTATTTTATGTTATGTTTATTATTACTTTCTTTTGGATCTATTGTGTGTTGAGGTTATTCAACTTCTGTGTAGACAACAGTGGAAGTGCAGAAACCAAAGCTCAAATGTATATGTGTTATCGATAGGCTCGTTTTGAGTTATCAATTTGTGTGTTTTATGTTTTATTTGTCATTACTTTTTTAGTTTTGTTAAATGTTGAGGTTATTTAACTGCTTTTTGGACAACAGAGGAATTGTAGAAAACAATGCATAAATGAAAATGGGCTATCGATAGGTTTGTTATCGTTGCCAGTATAGCCTCAACTTATGTTGTTTTATGAAAGCTGAAATAAAAGTGAAGTTAAGTAAATTATTAAGGACTATATGGATCGTAACAATTCTATGGTTGAATATTGATGATCATTCATGAATCTATTTTAATACTTTGAGGTAAACTTATCGATATATATTATAAATATTGTATATATTTTATATTTTCCCTTATTTTGTATATATGTATAAATAACACCGTTCCATTCAAAAAATGAAAGATTGAAAAATGTTCATTCAAAAGTTTATAAGTGTTTCACTAAATATTTTTTTTAACAAATATTTCAGGAATTCATAATATTATAAGTGTTTCTCTAAATATTTTAGTTAACAACAATTTCATAGAATGGTTAAAAACTGACAAAAGCTTTATTCATAATATTTAAAGTGTTTATCTAAATATTTTAAATATCAAACATTTCATAGAAAGGTTGAATGATTGACAAAAGTGTAATAATTAATATTTTCAGTGTTTCTCTAAATATTTTATATAACAAATATTTCATAGAAAAATTGAAAGGGTGACAAAACTTTTATTCATAATATTTTAAGTGCTTATCTAAATATTTTATAGCACACATTTCATGTGAATTCATAATATTTTCAGTGCTTCTCTAAATATTTTATATAACACACATTTCATACAGATTTCGAGGGGCTGACGAAACTTTTATTCATAATATTGTGTATATCTAAATATTTTAATATAACAAGCATTCCAGGAATAAAGCATTGATTATTCATAATATTTTAGGTGTTTATCTAAATGTTTTGGAATATTCAAAAACTTTTTATAGAAAAAGTGTCAGAATTTAAGTAAACATAGACCTTCTATATGAACAATTTATCTTAAAGCAATGCTTGAGATGACTACAAAAACTTTGGATCACTTGTATACCTTAAACAAGATGTTTTTTCATAAGTTAATATATATTTATTAGATCTAATCTGATCTGATCTGTATATGCCAGAGATATAGACACGCTCACTCCATATATCACACATCACAAAGCAAAATCGACTGCAAGCAATGATTCTCATTTTTATCGATATTACAAATTAGTTAAGCTGCAGCTATTCGATAAGCGATAAAGCTTGCTAAATTGTGTGCGAATTGTTTCATATAGCCATAGGCTAATTCTTAAAGTGTTTGCAATAGCTGAGATTTTTAGTACACACACACATGCATACAAAGAGTCAATTGAGCGATTCTGGTGACTGACAACTGACACCACCCATCCGAATGTTACACATACGCCCCGTTTGCCCGGCCACAAGCAGCTGAGTTAATGTTTACCCCCGAGCAGGCCCAGTGCCTGGCCAGTGCCTGGCAGCCTTGTTGTTTGTTTGTTTGTTTGTTTGTTTGTCGCTCGCTGGCTGAGCAGCAGCCCAGTTTTGTCACTTTGATGGCGAAAACGTGGACGCTGGCCAAAGGGATGCGGCTCGCTAGCGACACAGAGAGAAGATTCGCCTTGCTATTTTCGTCCCAGCCAAAAGCTGTGAATGAATGTCATAATCGATAATTGAATGGCTGAAATTGTGACCGAGTGGCGGACGGGCGGACTAGCCGCCTAGCTGCTGCTGCTGCTGCTACTGCTGCTACTCCTGCCTTTGGCTAAGCCCATCCATAAATGTGTTTAATTAATGCCAATGACACAAACAAAACAGAAAAGTGTCAACGACTGTGCAATGCTCGCCACGTTAGCAGACAACAACCGACACAAAGAGAGGGAGGCGAGAGGAGAGAAGAGAGAGGAGAGAGGAAAGAAGAGATAAGAGATAAGAGATAAGAGATAAGAGATAAGAGATAAGAGATAAGAGATAAGAGATAAGAGATAAGAGATAAGAGATAAGAGATAAGAGATAAGAGATAAATAATAATATATAAGAGATAAATTAATAATATATAAGAGATAAGAGATAAGTTAAAAGAGAAAGTGAAAAGTGAAAAATGAAAAGCGAAAAATGAAAAGAGAGAAGAGAGGAGAGAAAAGAGAGGAGGGAACACAAAAAAAAGAAGAGAGAGAGAGAGAGACAGTGAAATGGAGAGATTAACTCTTTCGGAAAAACAAAAACAAACAGTTATGCAAACCCTATATACTCGCTTCGTCGCTATGCCACAGGGCATTACAATGCGGCGAAGCTGAGAGCGGGCGAAGTTGAAAGCAGAAAAGAAAAGAAGAAAATAACCAAAATGACACTCGCAGTCACATTCGAAATGACGAAAAATAAACACCGAACGTAACACACATACATAGACGCATAGGCACAAACACCAACACACACACACACACACACAAATACTGACGCAGACACAGGCGTAAAAGAAAAATGGTAAAACAGGCGACGGCAAAGGCAGCGAAGATGGCGACAAATTCGTAGCAGCAGCAGCTGCGGCTGCGGCAGAGGCAGAGGCCGCGACAGCGGCAGCGGCAGCGTCAGCTGAAGACGCCAGCGAGTAGGACAAAGGCGGCGACATGCTAAAGCTGTGTGCATGTGTGTGTGTGTCTCTTTGTCTGTGTGTGAGTTAGTGCTGACTGCAGTGCTGCCATTTTTGCGAGAGCACAAAAGGCTAGATCTAGCTCGAACGGCAAGCAAAAAAGCTAAATCGGTATTTTAGCATTTGTAGACCATTTTTTGTTTGTTTTCTTGTTCGATTTAATTTAGTTCTGTAATTTACATACATAATTCGATAATTTTGCATATCAAATTAACAAAACAAACTCGTTTTACCTTCAAAAATATCTAAAACTATATGTAGATATAGCTAGATTTAAGGCTGTAAGCAATTTCATAACTTTTACCAGAATTTCTGTTTTCAAATAAGCTAGATTTAGCCTTAAATAGGCCAAAATGGCAACACAGCCGGGCTGCTGTGCGCTCTCTTGCGCTGTCTGTGTGTGAGTGTGGTGAGTGTGTGTGACAGCGATAATAATAAAAACGTAGCAGCAGCGTCAGCAGCAGAAGCAGCAGCAGGCAAAATACATGCTCATGCATAAGTATGTTTTTCTGTATATATATATATATATATATAATTGTATGTGTGTGTGTGTGTTAGCATAGTCCAAGAAAAAGAAAATGCCAAGAAATGAAGTGTCTCTCTTGCGCTGTCTGTGTGTGTGTGTAGTCTTTGACTGGCGTGCTGCTGCTGTGTGTGTGTGAAGCTCATACATAAATATACATATATATATATATATGTGTGTATGTGTGTGTGTGTGTGTCCTACAATTACATAATACACGCGGAGCATAGCTTAAGACGCCAAGCGAATAGTTAAAGCTTTTATATATATATAAAACTTTTTTTTTGGCATTTCATTTATTTTGAGCATTTTTTTGTTTTTCCTTCTTTTTTTTTTTTTAACAGCTGAGTATTGAATGCCAGCAGCCGGCTCTCTGTTGTGTTCAAATGCAGTTGCTATATGCTCTCACATAAAGCTTACGCTCTGCATATGTATGTATGTATATATGCATGTATGTGTGTATATGTATACATATGTATGTATGTGTGAGCTTGTCCTACTGCCCTAATGAAATTACATGCATGGAACAACGAGCTGCCAAGCAGCACAAAATGCACCACTTTCAACTTTATGCTGTGGCACAGCCACTCTATATATACTTAAACACCAACACATGTATATACATATATGCACCCACACACATGTATGCATCTCACGCTCAGTGACTGCTGTCAGTGGGGGCAGAGCTGGACGCGATGAAAGTGTAGAAGGACGCCGCGCATTATTGCAGTTTTGTAAACACACACATATAGACACCCACACATAGATACCCACCCACACACACACACACACACACACACACATAGAGACACCCACACACACATGCACACGCCCACACACACACGTGCATACAGTAAAAGCTCTCGTCAATGAACATAATGTTTTAGTCTGTTGTTGTTTCTTAAAAATTCATGAATTCTATTCAGCTCTGTCTCTGTTACATAGTATATTCTGGTGCTTTTATTTATTAACTTGGAGAATCTATTGAATTTCTAGTCACGCCTGCCGCCTGTGCGTTCATCGACCGTTCACTGTAATGCGCACAGCAAATCAATCTCCCCTCTATGCGATTCTCATGGCATTTTCGTCAGTTCGTGTGCATTTTCATAAATTGCATTTAGCTTGGCAAGTTTTTTGACATTTTGAGTTGATTTGATTTTCATTTGATGGTTAAGCACACGTTGCGGTGTGATGCCAAGGCACACACCCACACACACCCACACACACTCACACGTACACCCACACACACCCACGCACTACCAAACACCCACACAGAGAGTGCATTGTGCTGCATTTGCAGTTGATGAAGTTAGTTTTTGTGCTAGTTGACCCAGTTGGCGGTTTCTTTAACACGCATTCATTGGCAGTTACAAATCCTTCAGACACCAAGTAAATTACCAGCAAGGTTCCACACACACACACACACAAACACACACACACACACACACACACACACACACACACACACAAACACACACACAAACATATACTTATACTGGCTAAAGGGCACGCGATACGCCATTTAACGCTATATTGCTCGAAAGAGGGTAAAACACCTCAACAAGAATTTCAAACAGCGATTGGCCAACAACTTGTGAATTACTTTACTAAATTAAAAACTAAAAAAAAAAAATAAAGTACAAACTTTTAGTTTATGTGTGAAAAAAGCTGTGCAAAATATAGCAAAAGTTTTTAGAACAGCGCGCGCGGTCTCTGCTGAAAGTCGTAGCAAACTATTCCAGCAAACATCTCAAAAGTACATTAACTTATTATATATTAGAGAGATGCATATATGTATATATATATATATATATATATATATATATATATATATATATATTTATTTATGTATATATATCTTTGTGCATATATTTATAAGTCTATGTATAAGCATTGAATGAGAATGGAGTCAATTTATAGTGCGTTTATTGGGACAACAAATATAAATATATGTATGCAATAAGCCAATCATATAGTCAGCCAGTCAGTCAATGACTAATCAGTCAATCGTCAATCGATCAATCACGAAGTTAGTCAACACATTAGTAGCCAATCATGACATAGTTTGTAAAGGAGTAACGAAGTCTATTAATCAATCAGTTGATTAATCATTTAGTCAGTCAATCTATTATTAAATGAAGCAGTTACTCAGTCAATCAATCACTTAGTCAGTCAATCACGGATAGTCAATAGTATGTAGTCAATCATGACTTGGTAAAGGAGCAACGCAGTCAATCAATCAATGACATTTTTAGCCAATCAATTAGTCAATGAGGCCCATCATTTAGATAGTCACTCAGTCAATGCAGCAGTTACTCAGTCAATCAATCAGGGATTAAGTCAACCAGTTATTTTGTTAGTCTGTTTGTCACTAGCTGAGTTAATCAATCAATCAGTAAGTCTATCAATCAAGTAGTCAGTCACTTTGATAGTCAATAAGTCAAGCAGGAGGTCAGTTAGTCAGTAAGAGAGTCATGCAATCAGTTGGTTAGTAAATCAATAAATTGGTTAGTCAATCAATCAGCTATCCACCAATCACTAATCAGTCAAGAAGTAGTTACTCAGTCAGTCAGTTGGCAAGTCAGTCAGTCAGTTAATCAGTCAGCCATTCAGTCACTCAGTCCTTCAGTTAATCATTGAGTCATTTAGTCAGTCAGTCAGTTAATCATTCAGTCATTCATTTAGTCAGTCTGTCAGTCAGTCAGTAATCAGTCAGTTTTTCAGCCACATAGTCAGCTATACAGTTCGTTGCTTCCAAAACCCACTCAAATAATCAGTGAGATCCGCGTGGCCACAAATCAGTTCGTCAATCATTCAGCTAGTCGGTTGCTCAATCACAGATAAGGATAAATTAGAATGTGGCCTTTGGGCACCTTTTCCATTTTCCATTTTCCATTTGCCGCTTTGTATCTCTGATTTGGCGCTTCTTCTTCTTCTTCTTCTTCATCTCGCTGGCCAAGCGAATATCGATAACTGAGATTTATCGACGGCCATTGAGAGCAACAGTGCAATGCCATTGCCATAAATAAAGGCAAGCGACAGCACTTGTTGTTGAGTCGAGTCGAGTTGAGGCAAGACGAGGCCAGGCGAGACAAGTCGAGGCAAGTCGAGTCAAGTCAAGTCGAGTCGCAGCAAGTTGAGTGGGGCATCTGATTTGGCGCTGGGCTGCTGCTCCTCTAATCCACTTTATCATCTGGATGAGCCTCTCCGAGGGTTATTTGCACGTCCGTCCCGTTTCCGGCTGTAGCTATTGCTATTGCCCAACGCGTGGCACCATCGCGTGTTGCCACAACAATACACAGCGCAACTCAGCGCAGCTCGGCGCAGCTCATTTGCCACGTTGCTTTATTGCCATCTTTATTTGCCATTGCCCATTGGCCATTGGCCATTGGCCATTGGCGCTGTCGTTTTTCCAAGTACGTGCCTATTAGCCGGAACGTGTCTCATTTGACTCCCGCTTCATCGCTGCTGCGAGTGCTCCGAATATACCAAATGAGCATGCCAATCGGCTTCTAATTCTCAACTGATACTCATTAGGGCGCTTCTACTCATAATTGTAGACAGATATATGTGTGCATAGAGAGAGAGGGGGAGAGAGTGAAGGGAGTATCTTCATATACATACGTATATGTAGAGAGAGAGAGAGAGAACATGACAATCGACTTCTAATGCTCAACTGATACTCATTATTTGTATCATAGAAAAACAGACAGAGAGAGAGAGAGAGAGAGAGAGAGAGTTGGGGGAGAGGGAGAGAGAGAAGTAGGTATCTTTATAGAGATAAAGAAAGAGAGGGGGAAAATGGAGTGCGTATGTCAATTGTGAAATACTTAAAAATTTTCAATGACTAAGTACTGGATTAAGAATGATGTAGGGACTGCATTCATACTCCTTAAATGTTCGAAAACGGTTTAATATATTCAAAAATCAATATTTCTGAAGCAAATTTCCAAATTTATATAATAGTTTTTTAAGCTAATCCCTAGGTGAAGTTAATCCTAGTGTAATTTGATGATTTGAACTCAAACACTCTGGAATATACAGGGCTGTCCATATTCGTCGAATATGGACAACCCTGTATGTGTTTACAATCTTACCTAGTTGTTACCTTCATTTCTTTCGATTTAATAATAATATGCATATATGCATATATGTAATCAATAAAGGGACTCAGCAGAAACTTCTTCCTTAAATTTGAAGTTTCCAGCTGTAAAGCTGCAGAAGATTCAGTCCAATCAGATGTGTTACAGCCCTAGTGGGTGTGAATATAACATTTGTTCTAGAATCCTTAGAAGGGGCCTATAGTAACCTTAAAATTTGCAATATATGTATTCACATTGGGTTGTCTCCGGCAGTCATTGCATAAAACCAATATACTCTTTTCACTTAGTGAGCGAGCATAAAAATCTACCTTGACATTGGATTTATTGTTTATGAACTGAACTTGAAACAATTTCTATTCAATGTAATTTCTTTGATTTTTATAAATAGATAAAAAGAAAAAAAACAAGCAAGAACGTTGCAGTCGGGCGTTACCAACTGTAGAATACTCATTCACGGCACAAACGCCGTTAGATCCATTTTCCGATCTGCCACGCCCCCAATTGGTATATATGTATATGTATATTATATTTGTGCGTATCAATAGAGGATGTCAACAGTATTTGAGTCCGATATGCCACGCCCCCAACAGGCGTAGATATATCCGCCAAGTACCATTGTTTCTGAGATACCGGAAAATGAATTTTTCGATTAGCCACGCCCATAGTGAACGGATAGGGAAAATCTTACTACTTTATAATTCGAGGGTATATAAAAGTATATATTCCAAATCTTAAGTCTCTACCTTCAACAGCTGCGAAATGGTTTGCAATCATACGGACAGATGGACGGACGGAGAGACGGACAAACAAACAGACGGACGGGCATTGCACAAAACCAATATACTCATTTCACTTTCGTGAAAGAGAGTAAATAGCAAACAAATGCTGAGCTAGAATAAGACAAAGAGTTTAATAAATCAAATTTGATGCTTCGCCTTTCTCATGAGCTTCGAATTTTACTTTGGTTTCTGTAAACAAAAATAAAACGTAAATACGAAAATTTAAAAGGCATTTTAAATACATGAAATGTTTATTCCACCCCTTATTTTTTCTCTAATCTCAATGATTTCAATAAATATTGTTTCATTTTCAATTGAAATTTCACTTTGATTTCTGTCTATTTAAATCCACTGCAATAGAAAATTTGTATAGCAGAATTGAATATTGAGTAGTTTCATTTGAATAAACACATTAAGTGTACATATATATGTGTGTGTATATATGTGTTTATATATCTATCTGGATGATTCGATACAGTTCGATTTGCTGCTGCTGCTGCTGCTGCTGCTGCTGTTGGCTCCAGAGACGCTCAATAATTAATTGTTTGCTTACTGATTGTGATTTAATAATCTTTTCGCTAATTTGGCAGCGTTTTTTCTTCTCTTCATATTTAACTCGCCTTTGAGCTGAAATTTGTGACGCTTTCAAAATTGCCAATTGAATTTCATGGAATTGCTAATGAAATGGGTTCAAGGGAATCAATCAAAATGCTATTTGGCTGGCTATCGGGCTATTGGCTCTCTGCTCCCGGCTCTCGGTTCTCCCTGGTTGCTTTTCATGCAATTTGCTGTAATAAAATTTCAGTGAATTTTCATTTAATTATGAGCATTGAGTGCTGGAAAGCACCAAATTGATTATATGAACGGGGCTGGCTATCTTTTTTTCACTTTATACTCATTCACGACTGTGAAAAGGGTATTTTTGTTCTGTGCAATGTCCGTCTTGCTGACCGTCCGTATGTCCATTTCCCCGAAGTTAGACACTAGAAATTTGGAGCATATACTTGTGTATGCTTTAGAATTATAAAGTGTCAAACTTTTCTTGATCCGCCCACTAGGGGCGTGCCAAATTGGAAAATGGATTTTCCGGTATCTCAGAAACCATGTTAGTTGAAGTGCCACAGAGTTGAAATTTTGAAAATAAGCTCGAGTTGACAGTCTAAAATCAATCAAATATGGCTGATATATCTACGCCTATTGGGGGCGTGGCATATCGCAAAATGCAATTTCCGATAGCTCAGAAACCATGGTAATTGAAGTGTTAGATAGTTGAACTTAGGAATATATACTTGGGTTGACAACACAATTTCAAAAAGATATGGCGGATTTGTATTCACCCATTGGGGCGAGGCAAATCGGGTAAAACTGTATCTTCAACAGTTTTAAAGCTAAAAGCCTATTTAAATTTAAATTTAAATTTTAAATTTAATGACTTAGTTAATGTTGACATCCTCTATTTATTTGCACAATATATATAATATATATACATATATACCAATTGGGGCGTGGCAAATCAGAAAATGGATCTGGCCATGAACGAGTATTCTGCAGTCAGTAACGCCAGACTTGTTTTATTTTTTAATTTATTTATTTACTCATTTTTCGTATATTTTTTGTTCATCTGCTTCGCTGTAATCAATCAAGAAGTGATTGGGAGTGGGAGCAGAGTCCTGCTAGCTGCCCCTGTAGCCAGTTATCATGTGGACCCGAAATGAAAGGCATCAAAATGTAAAATTGTAGACTTGTCTATAGACACCCACACGCACCCACTCACACCCACTCTCAACCACACTCACACCCACTCACACCCACTCACACACACACTCACACACACGCACAGTGAGAGCCTATTAAAGTGCTGGTAAATGCACGTCTGGGGATTGTGTGCTCAGATCCTTGTTGCATGGCCTTTTGCGTGCGTCGGACATGAGGCATGTCAAATAGTTGTCAATTATTTTTATTACAATTTCCCTTTTGTGCTGGGCGTCTTTTTACAGTCACGCCCCACACACAAACACACACACACACACACACACACACATGTACATATATGCACACTTGGGTCTGCTTCTTTTAAAATTTATTATTTGGTTTCGCGTCTTTTGTTGATTGCCACGCAGGCGTTGTCCTTGTCCTCCTGCCAAGGCACAAACACACACACACACACACATGCTGAGTTCAAGCATAGGCTTAATTGGCATTCAGCAAGTGTGTGTGTGTGTAAGTGTGTGCGTGCCTGTGTATATTTTATAATTTTGCCATTTCTTTGCGCCGCGCATTCCACACACATTTGCTTTTCTTTTGCCACTTTTTATGCTTTCATGCGCATTGTGCGCGCTTTTCCTGTCATTCGCGTAATTGTGAGTGTATGTGTGTGTGTGAGTGCGTGTGTGTGTGTGTGTGTGTGTGTGTGTATGCCATTTGAGGCAGCTTAAACAGTGAAGCGCGTTACCTTTTTGTCGGCGGCCTTAACAACATATTCAAATCCAGCGGAAGTAATTTGATGCGGGGTGACTGAAGAGAGAGAGAGGGAGAGAGGGAGACAGGAGAGAGAAAAGAGGTAGAGGGAGGCAGGTTGGTTGGTGCAGAAATATGCTCGTGCTCAGCTGCTCAGCTGCTCAGCTCAGCTCCTGCTCCTGCTCCTGCTCCTGCTCCTGCTCCTGCTCACACCTCACTGGGTGGCAAGTGCAGTGAGAGCCAGTCAGCGTTTCCGAATGCCAATTGACAGGCAGCACCAACTGTTGGCACTTGCAACTTGAGGCATTGAGAGTTGCCAACGCATTGAGCTGTTGAGCAGCTCGACTGGGCCACGATGCCGCCAATTATGTGCGTGTCAGCGATGCCAGCAATGCCAGCTCAAGTGCCACACTCACACACACACTCACACTAATACTCACACACACACACACACACACACACATTTGCACACATGTGGCAACTGACAAAGAGGTGCTTTGTCTCTCTTTGATATGCGACAGTTGAAATGCTCTTTAGCATATACATACGAGTATGTGAAAGTTGTTCAATTGAACCAGCTAACTTGTTCGTTAATTAGTCAGCTTGTTCATTAATTAGTCATGGAACTAGATTAAAAAGAGAAAAAACACAAAGCGAAGTTTAGTTGATCAAGTGAATGATAAAGTATATTCCATATTATCTTATATACTATGAACTGAACCAACTAAACTTTAGTGCACTACACAATTGAACTAGTTAAGTTGTTCATTAATTAGTCATAGAACTAGTTCAAAGGGAATGAATACCTTAAAGCTAAGTTTTCTTCAGTTTAGTCTAGTTGATCAAGTGAATGTTATATATAGTCCATATTATACTGTGACTGAACTAGTTAACTCGTTCATTAATTAGTCATAGAATTAGTTCAAAGAGCACAAAGTATAATGTGAACCTTTATTCAGTTAATTTTAGTTGATCCATATTATTATATATACCATCAGCTGAACCAATTAAACTTAATAAAATGAACAAAATTAACAATTAAACTTTAGTGCACTCCTCAGCTGAATTAATTAACTTGTTCGTTAATTAGTCATAGAACTAGTTCAAAGAGAGAGCAAAGCACAATTCGCTAATTTAGTTGATCATGTGCACGATAGATACTTCATATTAGTATATATATGAACTAAAAAACGAACCAATTGAACTAAATGAAATGAACAAAATGCTTGAATGAGTATTGAACTTGAGTGAAGTGCTCAATTAGTGCTGCTGTTGCGACTAGTTCAAAGAGAGAAAAGAACAATGACAGTTCTATTCAGTTAAGTTTAGTTGATTATGGGAATGATATAAATGTACATATACACTGTGAATTGAACCAATTGAACTGAATGAAATGAACAAAATGAACTTTAGTGAGGTGCTCAATTAGTGCTGTTGTTTTTATTGCTTTTACCATATTTCTTTCCTTTGCTGCTGAATTTATTGAATAATTGTCATTTTATCAAATATATTTTGTTAAGTAGGGAAGAGTCGAGAAGAATTAGATTTTTGTAGATATAGTAAATAATAATCCTAGTTTAACATATGTATAAGGAATGTTAAACTGATTTTATGTCACCTCTGACTATTTGTTTAAATGGAAAACTATATACAATTTTTTTAAATATACCACATATTGTTTTTTTTTTTCCTTTGCTTTTCATTCAGTGCAATTTGTTCCAATTTCGTGTCCTAGACTTTATTGCGCATTTAGCTCTAAATGTAGGGAGTGGGTTTGTAAGCCAACATATTAATTTTAAATCTAGACTTAATTATTCGCTTTGCTATTATATTTTCTCGTATGTCACGTTCATCTGCTTCTTCGGATGCAGAGAATATAATCCTTTTTGTCTTCGCCTTTTGTTATATATAATCAGATTAAATGCGAAATGATTTGAATGCGCTGAGAATCATCTTGTGATTGTAAGAGTCGCTATATCCCTAAGTAGCATTAAGTTTCTTACAAAGTTAGCGTTGGTTTATTGTGCGGAATTTGAATTTTCTTAGTTGAAGAGCTCCAAAGAGGTATTGGGAGGAATAAAGCATTGCTATTACTTTTTATAGTTGCTATAAAATTTGTTGGTCAAAGAGCTCCAACTTGGTATTTCATATAGGAAGGTTTGGAGGATTATAGCCTTGTTATAGCTTTGTATAGTTGCTATAAATCTTGTTGGTTGAAGAACCATAATTAGGTATTGCACATAGAAAGGTTGGGAGGCTTATAGCCATGTTATATCTTTGCATAATTGCTATAAATTTTGTTTGTCAAAGAGCTCTAAACAGGTATTGCATATAGGAAGGTTAGGAGAATTAAAGCATTGCTATAACTGTGCATAGTTGCTATAAATTTTGTTGGTTAAAGAGCCTCAAAGAGGTATTACCCATAGGAAAGTTGGGATAATTATAGCCCAGCTATAACTTTGTATAGTTGCTATAAATTGTGTTAGCTGAAGAGCCCCACAAAGGTATTCTATATAAGAAGGTTAATAGCCATATGTTATCTTTATATAGTTGCCACACATTTTTATTTTTTTGCCATAAACTGTGTCAAAAAGTCAAGTTAGCTCATGTAAGTGTATAGGCATTTGCTGCTGCATACTTTCGGGCGTTGCTCAGATTTTATTTGCCTCAATTAAATATTTGAGCTAATTAGCTCACACTTTACACTCGCACTTTTGATGATTGATGAAAAGCGTTAAATAATTATGCCAGGCACTCGGGTTAGTCAATCAGTCAAATGTTTGTGTGTGTGTCGGTGTGTGTGTGTGTGTGTGTATGTGTGTGGATGTGTGTAGAAGCTTGTGTGCAGGCTCTCGTCTCGATGCTCATTCGAAATGAGGCGTGTGGAATGCGCATACATTTAGCAAATGACATGTGAATGGGCAAAATGGGCGCATCCAAGTACCGATGCCTGTCTGCTTTCCGTATTGACTTTTGTAGGCTTCAATTGATTCGATTGAAATTTGATGAACACACAAACACAAACGCACGACTGAGTGCCATTCACGTTCGCATTCACATTCACATTCAGATTCACATTCGCATTCACAATTCGCATTCAAATTCAAAGTCGCAATTCACAAAAATTTTGATTAGCATTTCTGGATTACGAGCGATCTGCAAACCATACAAAATACACACACACACACACACACACGCACACACATATATATACACACACATATGCTTGATGGCATTGCCATTGTTGCTGTAAATGATTTCCTTATCGATTTGCGATGCTAGCTTTGATTATTCACCATTCACCATGTCCTTTTTATCGATAAGTGTTGTGTAATTTAATTAATTACTGTGAATACGACTCTCGACTCTTGACAGCGCTGTTCACGTTTTTACAACTAATGCCATTTTATAATGTCGATTTTTCCTTAGAATTTATATAACTGCGAAGTTGAATTCAAGTGGGTTTTAAGTCAATTTTTTTACCTGCAGTGAAATCGTAATCTTGAAAGGATTTCTCCTACTCATTGAAAGTTGAAATTCTGTGTAAAATTGTTGAGTGAAAATGCTGGTAATAGACAGAAGGAGGCGTGGACCGTTGACAAAGTATGTAGTGTATATGTATATTATTGATCAGGACGACGAGCTGAGTCGACTTAACCCTGTCCGTATGTGTGAACGCGTTGATCTCAGAACCTATAAGAGATTTGAAAATGTTGAAAAATGTTGTGAAGGTTTCTGTATAGCACACGCAGATAAAGTTTGTTTAAAAAAATCGATAATTTTCCTGTTTTATTTTTATCGATTAAAAACATCGAAATCCAGCTATTGAATTTTATCTCGAGCGTCTTTGGAGGTAAGGTCTTGAAATATTTTATTAAATTTAATGTTTTAACACAATATCAATGTCGAAATATCTGTCTGTCTATTTGTCTGTCTGTATTTGTGCAATCTTACGAGCTCTAAGAATCAGAGCATTTAAATTTTAAATGAATGCATATATATTTGATTATCATTTTTGTTCAATAACCACATTTCTGTATTATCGATAAAAATCGATAATTTAATTTCGTTTATAAAGCATTACTTGAATACTGTAAAGGCTGGCGACTTCACACTTACCATACACATCTATGCATTGACTACTGAAATATTGTATATTTTAGATTTTCTACACCTCCCGCCCTTCCCTACATATTCGCACATATTTTAAATACTAAAGAAACTTGACCCTAGAAGCCTAAAATGATTGAGATATGAGCGCAGGGTATCTCCTAGTCAGGCAGCAGCTGTAGTCGGAGTACAGCAGTCTTACTTCTGTTTTACTCAAGGTAAATCAAATTTCTGATGAAATTTCGAGACAATTCTTAATTGCTCTCAGCTTCAGCTTAATCAATATCAACTTACCATTTGAATACACTTCATTTACTGCTTGATAAATGAATAAAATTCGATTGAAAAATGACTTAAATAAGGTTGAGTTGATATCAATCGAATCAAAATTCCACAAAATTTAATAATTAATTAAGTCATTTAACGTGCATTGAGCTGTGGAGCTTAACGCTTACCTGCTGACTGGATCAATCGCCACTGACAGCCGTTATCCGTGTTGTTCTTCCGGCTATTATCACGCCGCAAAGTTAAAGTCAATTTAATACCGAATTTAAGCCGCCCGCTGCAATTGCAGCGCGCAAAAAAGGAAAAACAAGGACGAGAAAAAAAACTGTAAGCAGAAGCTGGCAACGGGCGGCCATTAATTTTCATTGCCGTCGCCGTCGCCGTCGTCGTCGTCGTCGTCGTTGCCATTAAAATACTTTTCAATTTTTCAAACGGGGCGCACAAATTTCTGACATTGAAAAATTATCCGGGCAAGGGATAAACGGATAGCGGCAAGCACAGCAAACGAAACTGAGCCGTGCCGCACGTGGCACAAAGCGGGAGGAACAGGCAAGCAACAAACACTTGACTGCAAATTTATGTGACCCACTGTGGCAGCCAGTCGCGCCCTAACGAGCAAGGCCAACGAGCTGTCCGACCCGATAATAGGTAAATAAAACCAAAAGAGTCCCCGCCCCCGCACCCGCCCCCGCCCCTAACACGCCACCGCTCGTTGCTCAGCTTCACGCTTACTTCTGCTGGGCTATCGACTATCGTGTGATTTGAGCTGGCGAGAGAAAACGCAGCTGCCGGGATGCCCCAGTCGCTGTAGCTCTTCAGTCGCCAATGACGACTCTTATGGCCAGCTCCGATGCCAACTCTTGCCTCAAGCAGCACTTCCCAGCTGGGTGTTAGCCGAGCTTTGTGCTTTTACAACACCGGTTTTTTATTCAATAATTGAGCAGGCCATAAAATGTTCATAGCTGGCCCTAGTCGAGCTCAATTTACACCTTGAGCCATGCTACATAAACGGCATGCCTTCAAATTAAATTCTTGCCATAAACAGCCAGGCGAAAGAGTCTTCAATCGGTTCGGATTATGATGCAGTGTTGATGAGAGGTAGACATTTGTATGTAGTTATTTTCAATGTTTAAAAGGCAGCAAGACGGCAAGTCAGTTGGTCTATTGGTCAGCCAAGTAGTCAATAAGTCAGGCGATCAATCATTTTTACAAGCAGTAAGTCGATATACTGAAATTCAAGCATTCACTTAATACGTCAGACAATCAGTCTGTCAATCATATAATCAATCAGTCAATGAGTAAGTCAAGTCAGTCAATCTGACAGTTAGTCAGTCAGTACCAGAGTCAATCAGTTGATTGACTGAAACACAGGCAATCAGCTAATCAGGCAGACAAACAGTCAGACAATCAGTCATATATTAAGTCATATAATCAGTCAGCCAATCAGTCAATGAGTAAGTCAAGTCTATCAATGAGTAAGTAAGTCAATCATTAAATCACTGAGTAAGTCAATCAGTCGAGCGATCAGTAGGTCAATCACTCAGTAAGGTCAATCAGTTAGTCAATCAGTCAGTCAATCAGTCACACAGGTAATGGGTTATTTAAACAATCAATTCGTCAAATCAAATATCAATAAATTAGTGAAATCAATCAATCGATCAGTCAGCCACTTAGACATATCTTTAAAACAGCGTGTCAATTGGCTGAAATTAAGTCAATCAATCAATACATCATCAATCCTTCAGTCACCCAGTCAGCTGTGCAAATCAATCTGTCAGGCAGCAAATTGGTCATTTGTCAGTCGTTTAAGCTTTTTTTTAAAATTAGTATATCGATTGACTGCAAATGAATCAATCAGTACAGTCAATTAATTAGTTAGTCAGCCAATCAGTGAGTCAAATCAATCACATAGTCAGTCAGTCATTGACTGAACTTCAGTCAATCAGTGAAGCTATCAATAAGTCAGTCAAATATATCATTCAATGCAGGCAGTTTTCATTTATACAATCAATAAGTAGAATTATTAAATTTTAGTCAATCCGAGAATCCGTCAATCAATCATTCTGAAAATCATTAAGTCATTCAACCAGTAAGTCAACCATTCCGTCAGTCTGATCCGACACTCTTGACTCACTCAGAGAGTATATTCAATTTAAGTGCCTATCTTCTTGCTTTCATATATTAAGTATACGCGTTGTGGCAGGCTACACTCCATTAACATTCCATTGGCACCACTGTGGAGAGACAGTCATACATATATATATATATATATATATATATATATATATATATATATATATATATATATATATGTATACAAACATACTCTCACACAACAAATGCACAAACATAAGTTAGAGAATTACGGAACAAAGTGTCGGCACTTAAAAGGCAGACACTGCCAGCCCACAAGAGTGCCATTCATTCAAGCGAAAGCCCAAAGAATCTGTGAAATCTCTGTGAGGCAGAAAGAGAGAGACACACAGAGAGAGAGAGAAAGAGAGAGAGAGAGAGAGTGAGGTACAGAGAGAGGTAGCCACAAAGGTGGTAGGCATTGCATAAATCGAAACGAAAGTGCATTAAAAATTCCGGCATTCGCTTTACTGAACTGAACGAGACGAATGGATTGATGCCTGCTAGCTAGTCTATACAAACTGTTAATTGCATCATGTTTCATGCGGTTAGGTGAACAGCAAACAGCAAACAGCAAACTGAAAACAGCAAACAGAAAGCAGCATCAAAATCACAGATAAGGAGAGCTAATCAAGACAGAGACAAATGTAGACACACACAGACACACGCACACAGAGACACATTCGATTTCCCCCGTGTTCACTTTATTTTCCGAGATGATAATAATTGTATTGTAGCGCCTGACTTACGGCTTACGCTCTGACTAACTGACTAACTGGCTGAATGACTGACTAGCAGGATGTGCCAACGCCTTGGGATCATGTAATTGCATTAATCTTTGATCCATACACACACATATAGAGTCGCACACACACAGAGTCGCACACCCACACACAGTCACACTCACCCACACTCACGGGCACACTCGAGTACACCTGCTCTGGCTGTGAGCAAAAGCAGTTTTAATTGAATTTTGCTTGATGCCGGGCTACATGCTTATTTGCATGCAAAAGGGATGAAATGCCAAGGTACACCCACACCCACACCCACACCCACACACACTCACACACATGCGCCCACGCTCACACACACACACATGCACACAGCTATAAATATATACTCACTCACACAGATATAAATCAAGCTGTGCTCTACAGTTAAGCATTGCTCAATGCGATACAATTCAAGAGAAAAACAAACACATTTCATTTGCAAGCTGCCTAAATACCCTTGAAGTTCCAAGTAAAATCTTTTTTAAAAAATAATATACATTTATTTTAAATATTGAGTGTGGCTGAGAGATAGGGAAAAGGAAAAGGAAAACTAAAAGCATAGAAATAAATAGTAAATTTGCATTTGGTTTTCCTACGAAATGCTCTTTCAAGTTTCCACTAATCAAGGTTGTTTATATTTATATATAGATCTATATAGATGGAATGGTTAGGGCTTAGGTTTCAGTTGTTAAGAAACCAATTTTCAATGGCATGGTGGGTTCTCAACACTTCAAAAAAATATAATAAATAAATAAATAATAAATATCAACTCATATATCGACTCAGCTATCATACCCTACAAAAAACATTCCGCTGAACGTCTCAAAGATATATGGCTGTAAATAAGCGTTTAAATGTATATGGCTCTTGCCACATGCCTTTTGCCAAAAGCCGTTTGCCAACTGCCGAAATAAATAATAAAAAAAAGGAATTGATTACCGAACGCAACGTAACGAAAGCTAAGAGTAGCTGAACGATTGGCCCGGTTGGTGGTCTCATGCGGCGTATGCGCGATTTTTATGCTGCCTTGAGCAGTTGCGCTCGCGCTCGTGATGTGGCGCTGGCAAAAAGCAATTGATACAAAATCATGGCCACAATTTGCGCAAATTGCTTTATCGCCAATATAAAGAGGTGTTGGCAGAAAAAACAACAAAAAATGCCGTCAAAATGTTGTCATGTTTATGCATGGGATGTGTGTGGAAAGCCATCGGGTAGGCTAGACTGAAGGGAATGCGGTAAAGTAGCTAGAGTATCGGTAGAGTAGTGGTAGAGTGGCGGTAGAGTGGCAGTAGAGTAGCGTTAGTGTAGCTGTTGAGTGGTAGATAGTGGTAGAGTAGCGGTAGAGTGATGGTGGAGTGATGGTAGAGTGACGGTAGAGTGACGATAGAGTGACGATAGAGTGACGTTAGAGTGACGATAGAGTGACGATAGAGTGACGATAGAATGACGGTAGAGTGACGGTAGAGTAGCGGTAGAGTAGCGGTAGAGTAGCAGTAGAGTAGCGGTAGAGCAGCAGTAGAGTGACGGTAGAGTAGCGGCAGAGTAGCAGTAGAGTAGCGGTAGAGTAGCAGTAGAGTAGCAGTAGAGTAACGGTAGAGTAGCTAGGGTAGCGGTAGAGTGCCGGTAGAGTAGATTGAGTTTAGCTATACAGAGGCAGTAGGGTAGCGGCAGAGTAGCTGTAGAGTAGCTTGAGTGTAGCTGTAGAGTGGCGGTAGTGTAGTGGAAGAGTACTGGTAGAGTGGCAGTAGAGCAGCTGTACCTCATATGTCTTACATCAGATTTCAAAATGAAGAAAAGCTCAAATGTTTCAATTTAATAAAGTAATGTTTTTGTCTGGGGCATGGCAAAAGTTTATCCTGAATAGATAGATTTCCAATATAAATCGTATCGACTCAGAAGCTTAGAAGTTAATTTTTGCATGGAATAAAGGAATTCTCATCGCCTGGCAGATATAGGTAATATGACCTGGAAGATAATTTTACAATAGTTTCCTAGAAAAATGCGTGTAGTCCGGAATATTGAAGTAGTTTACTGGTAAAATGGGTACGAAAGAGATATTTCCAAATTAAAATCAGCTCAGATGTTTCAATTTAGTAAATGAAAGTTTTTGGCAAAAGCCTGGATAGAAAGATTTTCGACAGAAATCGTATCGACTGCGAAGCTTAGAAGTTAGTTTTTGCTTTTTCCGTAAAATTCAGCCCATTCCAGGTAAGAAAGACGGAAGTCCTTTAACAGCTTTAGGAACAGCCCTGGAATACCCAGAAAAATATATGAATTTATTCACTTTTATCACTTTTTAAATAAGTTTTTTTTGCTGTTGTCGCTTCAGGTTGCTGCTCGTTGCAAGTCGCGCGTGTTTTACGCTCTCTTCACGTGCAGTTTTTTGTGCTGTGCGTCGATTCTGAATAAAATTTGTTGATAAATTGTAAAAGCCTGGAATTTTTTGGTCGCAACAGCTCGGAGCACACAGACAGCATAGCATAGCCGCCGGCCTTGTCTGCCGGCCACGCCTGTGGCTTGATTCTGGCTGGCCCTGTCCCTGGGCGCATGCAAATGACGATCCTAATTTATGCTGTGGTTCGGTTACACATTTACATGGAGAAATGGCAAGCGTGGAGGGAGGGGAGGTAGAGGAGGTAGAGGCGGTAGTAGTGGTAGGGGCGGTGGAGAAGTTAGGTTAATGTGTGGGAACTGCGGGCAGCTGCTTGACCTACTACTGCGGCATTTCGAATCACTTAAGTCCCTCCACATGCACGAGTCAACATTTTTGGCTAAGCTCTGGGATCTGCGTCCGGACGGTCCCAGACGGACAATCATATTCATAACAGCCAGTCGTGGGTGGCATCAGGCTTAAGACAACCAACTGACAGCCACTCGAATCCATGTTAGCGGCAACAAATACAATGCCACAACAAGGAATAATAAAAAAACCAAAGCAAAACAAAACAAAACTCGCCACCCACACACACACACACACATAGATAGACAAGGGTGACAGCAGTTGGTATTGGGCTACTTAGTGGCCAGCGTTTGACATAATCGCTGATAAGGGATTCCTTGCAAGGCAACGGAGAACAAACGGGCCACATCAGGGCACAGCAAAATGCTAGACATTTAAGCTAAGCCGAGTTAGTAGTCCTCGATTGATATAGGATCAGATCATGTTCACTTCAAGTTGCCGGGCTTCAATTGAAGCATAACTAGCGGCGTCTCAAATGCAATGCGTTTATGCATTGGAATAGGATTTTGTTATATTTTCCATAAATCCAATTTGAGCTTGACCTAGGATTTACCTAAATTGTGGGTGGGGCACTTTAAAGTTGGCCAATTGTCCTGAACTTATTCCCTTCAATCTCTTTTCCTCTACTTCAGTAACCACACTGTAGCTACTAGCTTGATTTCCAATTTGTTGCCTATGTCGCAGTTGCTAAATCAACCGCATGTTACAATTCTGCAAAACCTGTGTGCCTTCATAATTGCATTTTCAAGCTATTGCGCAAATCTGAGCCAGATCGAGGCTACGCACCACTGCCCACCGCTGCCCACCACTGCCCACCACACAGATTGCTCTTTTGGCTCAAGGTGACATCGTGCTTGTGCTGTTTATCAGCCAACGCAATTGCTGCATTCTTTGACCACATTTTCCGGCCATAGCTGTCACATTCACTTGTCAAGGGCGTTGCCGAGCTACTTTGCCTGCGATGGTCCAGAGTCCACAGTCCGCAGTCCGCAGTCCATAGTCCAGAGTCCATAGTCCAGAGTCCAGAGTTACGCCTTCCCACTAAACATACATAGTAGGTGGGTGGGCTGTGGTCAGCGAGTGCGTTCTTTGCTGAAGCGGGCACTGATGGTCTTCTGTGGTTTGACCTTTAAGTTGCCTCTCTTGCAGCAGGCTGACAATGGAAAAATGGAAAACTCGACTCGGTTTGCCAGTGTGGGCGGGGCTTATAGCCATGGGTTTTCTCATTATTGAGATGAAAATGAAGTATACCCTCTTGAAAAGAGGCTCTTCTGGCGAGCATGTTAGTTTGTTGTGATGTATTGTTGACTGTTTGTTTATTATGTCTCCGACCAAGGATGGGTTGAGGCCTCTCGCTGGCTCCCCTGTTCCTCTGTTTTTCTGATGTGGCACTCAGCACCGCTGACAGGCCTGAGCAAGGTGATCTGAGTGGTACGAATTTTCTTTATCTGACATTCTGATGCGATTATAAATTGAGAGCATTATATATGTGTGTATAGGTATTTTGTTTTCCATTAGTATTGGTGAGCGCTTTGGGAAACTAAACCATTTTCTTCGCCGGTTTCTCAATTATATTATTTATTTTTTATTTATTTGTATTGTCTACGATTAGGTAAATTACAATTAGGTAAATGAAGAAGTGAGATATTTTAAATTAAAAAAAAAAAACTTCATAAATGTCGTGTTGTATTAAGCATGTTGTAACTGGAAACATATGAATAATATAAGCTTAGAATAGTTGAATTGTATTTGACTTAAAATCTTGAACAATTCCAAAATTTAAATGCACATTGTCTGAGAGTTTTAAAGCACTAGAGTATATTACGATCATAATATTATTTATTGTTGAAGAGAGAGATAGATAAATGATAACACTTTTACATTCATTGTATTTTATTATCGAAATGGCTTATTCACTTGAAATCTTAGGCTTATATACCTAATATGCAACTCTTAAAGCTACTTTAGTGGAAGAGTCATATTTGTGATGGCTATGCACTCCACTGGTCTCCAATTGTCTCCACTTGTCTCCAATTGTCTCCAATTGTCTCCACTTATCTCCATTTGTATTCCTTTTAAAATAAAGTTAAAGGAAATCACCTCTTTATTTATTGCATTCAAGAATCATAGTCAAACTACTTAGCCCACTTAAGTTTCTAGCCCCATAAAACTAATCTTTAAGCCACTTCCTGTTATTTGTCAAGCATATAAACAGTTGCCTTCAGTCCTCTTCCTGTTTATTCCTGTCGCTACAGCTAAGAGCTGACATTCCTATTACTCTGGGCTTTGTACATACATATATTCGATACAAGAAAAGAAATAGATCAGATATGTATATTCTGACTATAGACAAGCTGCACAGATTAAGTTATAAATAAGAAACTTCAACAGTATTTTTTTTATATATTATATAAAAATCATAATTCATTAAAAGCAAGGGTTATGTCTTAATTTCATTTTCCTTTAATCTATAATTTTTGGTAAAGAAAAAGGCATCCAAATCGCTTCAGTCGCCAAACTTAAATTAAAATAATAAGTAGAGAGAGAGAGAGAGAGAGGGAGAGAGGGAGAGAGGGACAGGGAGAGAGGAAATCGAGTTGACTGCGACAATTCGCAAGGAAATCGCTCGACTTGCCGCAGAGGCAACCGCGGGGCGCACTTCTGGCCGCGCTGCTGTGGAATGTGGCGTGGATTAAATTTTGATGAGACGATTTCATTTGATGTTAAACATAATTTGTAAACTCTGAGCAAGAGCCAGAGGGGGACTTATTAGTCGCGCAAAAGTAACTGTCCTCGACTCGGTGGGGTGTCTTGGTGGTGGCGGGTGGTGGCGGGTGGTGGCGGAGACCATTTGTAGGCGGAGATGGTTCTGTGGTCTCGTTGGTCAGTTGATGAGGGCGATTAGCAACGTCTGGCACAATGCTGTGGGAGGTGGGCCGCCTCTAATTAACCGCAATCTCGGCGAGTGTCGTTCGGGGAATTGCGCATACGCCGCGTGTGCCGGCATTTACTTCCTCAATCTTTGACCTGCCGCGACTGCCAATATGCGATGATGATAAGATTTTTCATTTATTACACAAGAGAATGAGGCAGAAACCGAGTCGGGTTACACAAGTCACTGTGTGTGTGTGTGTGTGTGTGTGTTTGGGTGGCACTGATAAGCCAAGGGAGGATAGGGATTGACAGGGCAAAGCAGGGCAGGGCTCCTCGATTGACTTTGACAAGTGGTTAACATTTTTTAATGTCACATTTTGTGGCCACGCAACGGCAGCTGGCTTAGCATTTAGAGCGCTTTCTTTTTACTGACCAATGAAGCGTAAATTTTGAAATTGAAATCATGAGGAGCAGAAATTGAACTGATGCTGATGCTGCTGCTTCGGCTGCTCCTGGCTGACTGTTTATCTTCCACTGCTTGGCTGCTTCATTGAGCTTTATATACAAAGAGCGGAGAAAATTGTAACGAAATGTAAAGAAAAACTTCAGCAGCAGCAGCAGAAGTAGAAGATTGAATGCCCTTGGTTGCCATATGGCATCATTCGTAGATAAAACTCTGATGCAATGAATGGAACTATTGTCTACCTGTTGGCCATAGTCTATGTCACCTGAGATTTAAGAATGATTTTTTGAATTTGCTGCATATTTGGTATAGTGTCATGGAGACAAATGTTTGTATGTATATATGTGTAGAGGAGCTCAGAGATAATATAAAAGTTCAGAGGTAGAGCTTAGTGGCAATGTCCCATGGGCTGAATGGAAAAAATTGTTACCTGTTAGCCATAGACTATGTCACCTGAGACTTAAGAATGCTTCTCTGAATTTGCTGACATATGTATGTATATACATATATGTATATACATATATAGAGAAGTCCAGAGAGTTTAGATGCAATGCTCGTTGTAAGGTAACATTGAATAGAAAAATTGTTACCTGTTGACCAGAGCCAACATGTCATCTGAGACTTAAGTGTCTTCCTTTGAACTTGCTGCATGTTTGGCACTGTCTCATGGAAACATACGTATATATATATAGCTCAGAAATAAAGCTTAGATGCATTGTTCTGTAGGTTGAATGGGAAATATTGTAGCCTGTTGGCCATAGACTATGTCAGCTGAGACTTTAGAATGCTTCTCTGAATTTGCTGCATTTTTGATATAGTGTCATGGAGACATATGTATGTTTGTATATATAGAAGTTCAGAGATAAAGCTTAGATGCAATGCTCGATGTTGAATGGAAAAAATTGTTACCTGTTAGCCATAGACTATGTCAGCTGAGACTTAAGAATGCTTCTCTGAATTTGCTGACATATGTATGTATATATGTACATATATATACATATATAGAGAAGTCCAGAGATAAAGTTTAGATGCAATGCTCGTTGTAAGGCAACATTGAATAGAAAAATTGTTACCTGTTGACCAGAGCCAACATGTCATCTGAGACTTAAGTGTCTTCCTTTGAACTTGCTGCATGTTTGGCACTGTTTCATATATATATATAGGAGCTCAGAAATAAAGCTTAGATGCATTGCTTCGTGAGTTGAATGGGAAATATTGTAGCCTGTTGGCCATAGACTATGCCAGCTGAGACTTTAGAATGCTTCTCTGAATTTGCTGCTTTTTTGATATAGTGTCATGGAGACATATGTATGTTTGTATATATAGAAGTTCAGAGATAAAGCTTAGATGCAATGCTCGATGTAAAGCCGTGTTGAATGGAAAAAATTGTTACTTGTTGGCCATAGACTATGTCAGCTGAGACTTAAGAGTTTTCCTTTGAACTTGCTGTATGTGTGGACTTATATGTATGTATATATATAGAAGTTAAGGGATAATGCTTGGATGCAATGCTCCATGGAAGTATTGTCTACCTGTTGGCCATAGACTATGCCACCTGAGACTTAGGAAGGCTTCTCTTGGCTTGCTGCATTTTTGATATGAAGACGTATATATATATATATTCAATTTTGCTTTACTACGAACATTGCATCTAAGCTTTATCTCTGAGCTGATATATATATATATATATATATATATATATATATATATATATATATCAGCTCAGAGATAAAGCTTAGATGCAATGTTCGTAGTAAAGCAAAATTGAATGAAAGTTTTGTCTATCTGTTGGCAATAGACTTTGTCACCTGAGACTTAAGAATGCTTCTTCTCATGGAGACATATGTTTATATATATAAGAAAGAAAGAAGTTCAGAGCTAAAGCTTAGATGCAATGTTCCATGTGTTGAATAGAAAAAATTGTTAACAGTTGGCCAAAGCCTATGTCCTGCTCTGAGTTTGCAGCATTTTTAATATGGAGACATATTTATGTATGTATGTCTGTAAAGTTGCATGCGATGCTTTGTCGAGCTGTGTGGCATCCTGGTTACACAATCTTAACAAGACAACAATAAAACAGCTTGAGAAGAACATTGATAGAGTGAAGACGTACACGCTGGTGATTAAAAGAAGTTGAAGTAATAAGAGGGTTTCAAAGTTGTTTAACTTGAAACATTATGTGCTCAATACTGTTTAATTTTATTATTATATATACATAATAATTGTAACATCTATATATATAGAAGTTCAAAAGATAAAGCTTAGTTGCAATGATCCATGAAAGTATTCTCTACCTGTTAGCCATAGATTAAGTCACCTGTGACCTGAGGGTCCTGCTCTAAACTTGCTGCATTTTTGGCACAGTCTCATGCAGATACTATAATATATATATATGGACGTTGATGTGTCTATATAGTCTGTGTACAGTTACCCTCTCTATACCCACCTAAAAGTTCGCGCCCGGGGCCAGGCTACGGCCAGGGCGAGAGCTCATAAAAGTTGCTGCCAGCAGCTGGCCAACCGGGACTAAGCTGTTTAAGCGTTCCGGCACAAAGTGTTAAGTCCTGTTTGGCCCACATTGAATATTTCAATGCTTTATAATTAGATTTTATGCGCAAGAGATGCTGTCGCTGTCGTCAGCTCGTTTATACATATATATATATATATATATATATACAAATATATACATATATACATAGTTGCATGAAAGCTAACAGGTGGGGTCTCTGGGCTTATTTGATTTCGGGTTTTATTGAATGTCGAGTTTTACGTAATGGATTTTGTTTTATGTAATTGCATGAGTTTTATGCTCGCCCAGGTAAGCCTTTGGCTGACTTACCTGGCTGGCTGCTGGCTGCTGGCTGCACGCATAAATCAAATGCGGCACCAAATTATAATGGCTGAGAGATCAGATTGTTATCTGCAGTCGCCGTGACATGTTTACAGCCAGCTGCCCGGCGGCAATTCGCATTTCTTTTATTTGAATACAATTTTTTGTGCTGTTGTTGTTGTGGTTGTTGTTGTTGTTGGGGGTATTTTTCCCTTTGTGGGTCTACGAGAATGCTGGCAGCTCCTTCTTCGGTTACATCTGGCGTATGCGCAACCGTAATAAATCTCGATGTCTGCTTAACAAATGCGAAATGTTAGACATAAAATGAAAGCCATGTTATGAATGTGGCTACACTCGTGCAGTCTACATTCAACACACAACTCTGTCCCAGTGCCAATCCCAATCCTTATTGCAATCCCTATTCCAATCCCACTCCAATCCTGTGTCTGTCTCTGTTACAATCCAAATCGAGATTCGAGTCCCTTGTGTCTTATCTCTTTGCGTAGCGCATTGTTTCAACAGCTCCGCATCCGATTGAAACTGAAAAGCTGATTGTTTTCCATGCTAATCGCATTGGTAAGCATTCGAGCATTTACTTCGATTGTAAACTGTGCTGCCCTTTGTGCGCCAGCTGAATGATTAGCCAGCGATTGTCCCAGGCAAATGTTTATTTATGAGAATTAACTGGCCTCGCTTACGGCATGATTGTTGGCAGTTTGATTGTATTCTCTGATTGAGTGTCACTTTCACTGAAACACATTGATTACCTTCTTAAGAGCTGGAAATTCGTTGAGCGGTTAGTCTCTGCTAATAAAAGTAGGTGTTTTCTGAATGATCGATTGATTAGTTTATTGATATCTTCTCTGATTGATTGGCTTGTTAACAGCTGGAAAATCGTTTAGCTAAGCCAGTCTCCGCTCATAAAAATAGGTGATGAATGATTGATTGATTGATTGGTTGAGGATTTGATTGATTGATTGGTTGATTAATATATATTATAACAACTCTTGATTGAGAAGTATTTTGATTGAAACTTATTGTTTAGCTTATGTATTAACAGCTTAAAACTAGGCAAATTACGTTAAGTGCTGCTTAATCACTGATGATTGATTGATTTATTTATTGGCTTTTTTTTAACATAGGTTTAGTTCTAAATATCTCTTAGTTTGTAGCCTCTCTATGAGTTTATTGCGTTCAGTAACAAGCATGATTGATGATTGATTGAGAGATACTTTGATTGAAAATCATTATTAGCTTTATAAGAGCTATACATCATCTAAGCGAAGTTTGTCTCTGTTCACAAAATTAGGTGATTGATGAATGATTGAATGATTGGATGATCGTATGATTGATGATTGATGAATCATTACACTTTTATTGTGAAATGACTTTAGGCTTTAGGAATGCCTTCCGAGAAGCATCATGCAGGATGCATTGATTGAGACTCATTTTGATTGATTACAAATTTATTGATTAGCTCATTAAATGAAAAAAAACAAACCTTTGCTTTACTCATTAATGTATTGTAACAAAATCAAATGATAATCAATCATGATTAATCAATCTTGATTGATGGCTTCGTTGATTAACGTATCACAGCAGATTGCTTTAGCTAATAATTTAGATTTCAGAGTAAGAAGTCATTAAATGACACTAAATTGTTGATAGATTGCTATCTACATATATCACCAATGAACATAAACTAATTCTGATTGATGTATTGGGCTCATTAAGAATGATAACTCTATTTGCTGATAGACTTCAAATAACGAGTAGCACCAAATAACCCAAAATGAGCCTAATTAAGGTTTAATGTGGTTTTCCTATCATATAATTAAATTGATGCTTGATTGATTAATGACATCAATCGAATGCAGTCAATTAATAATTAAGCACTTTTATTCGCATTTGCTCAGTCTGCGTGTAGGTTAGTTCAATTGCGCATTAATTAGACTTGCCACAGCAGTTTATGAGAGCTGCCCACAAGCACAAGCACATGTGTGTGTGTGTGTGTGTGTGTGTGTGTGTCTTGAGATAATGACTCAAAGCTGCTGTTACGCTGGGCATCCTTCGATATTCGCACCTTGGGGCATTCTTTAATTGAGGCAAATTGCACATGCGTGTGTGTGTGTGTGTGTGTGTGTGTGTGTGTGTGTGTGTCTGTATGTGTGCGTCTATGTCTTAGCTATAATATTCATGCCGTTGGGCAATATTTAAGCATAATTAAGACCAGCGACGGTGTGCGGCTGACTTCTTGTGCGTGTTTGTCTCTCTCTCTCTCTCTCTCTCTCTCTGTGTGTGTATTTGTGTGTCTGTGTGTGTTGTTGGCCTGAGTGTTATGTAATTAAGAACAAGACAAACTTTAATGTTGACCATCTAAATTAATATCAGCTTTAATTTAATCATTTGTAAACGCTTTTTGCCACAGGCGACGCCAACAACAGCAGCATCAGCAACACCAACAACAACAGCCACAGCAACAGCAACAAAGAGCAGCAGCTACTTGTAACTAAAGTGACATGAGGCCTTAACAACAACAACAACAACAACAACAACAGCAGCAGCAGCAGCAGCAGGAGCAGCACCCACAACAAAAACAACAACCACAGCAGCAGCAACAACAACAACAACAACCAAAGAGCACTAAAAAACCCAAATTGCAAACAATTAAAAAAACAAGCACAACGAAGGATATCACAGGACCAGCTCGAACCCAAAAAAGGCAGCTTACGAGACACGCCCATGCCACACAGTCAACAATAATAACCAAAAAAACAACAGCAACAACAGCAGCAGCAGCAACAACAACAACAACAACAACAACAACCGCCAACAATGCCAGCAACTTTTATAGTCAACTAAAAACTGAACATCGGCTGAACAGAACAAACACAAGCACAAACATAACATACACGTTGCGTTGCCAGCCCACTGGCAGCCACGCCCCCTGCTCTAAACATACACAGTGCGTGGCTGTGTCTCCATCTTCCGAAGCGACAACAACTACAACCGAAAACACAAAGCGGCGATAACAAAACAAAAAAAAAGCAACAAAATATATATAAAAACAAAACAACAAACAAAAGCAACAACAAAAGTGCGCATTGTTTTTCTTATTGTCATTCAACGGCCGCACCACCCAAGTATCTCTCCCTCTCTCCCTCTCTCTCTCTCGCTCTCTTTCTCAACTGGCAGTGGTGTCAACCGCGTTGTTGTTGTTGTTGTCAGCCATCCAACGCCTTTGGGCACTCAATTAAGCCCAATTCAAGGCAGACGCCACACAACACACGCAAGTTGAAAGCGACAGCTTCCCACGCCCACGCCCCACACCGACGTCCACACCAAACGCCCACGCCCACGCCCACACCCACACCGACGCCCACATCCACACCAAGAATCCACCCACCCACCCATCAACATCGACTTGAACGCCCAGCAGCAGCAGCAGCAGCAGCAGCAGCAGCAAAGGAGCATAAGTTTGCGTCTGAAAAGGTGGTGCAGGTAGTCGGCCGGTGCCTGGTGGTGCACGGTGGTGCACGGTGGTGGTGCCCATTGGTGTGCTTACGGCCATTGCCAATTGAGTTAATGTGACAATGAAACTGAGCGTCAGCGCGTATCGGGCGCATGCATCCGCACACAAGAAGATCCTCTCCAGCGGCTATCACTCGCAGCTCAATTACGGCAGCACTGGAGCCGCCGCAGCATCCTCCTCCTCATCGTCGGCAGCAGCGGCGGCCACTGCAACGGGCCTCTATACGGTAAGCCTCACGAGCACAAACAACAAAATCATAAAAGACAGCCGAATGAGCTCTAGTCAAGTTGAAGGGCGAGAAGTGCTGAGCTAGCCACGACTTGCAGATATCCTGTGTATTTAAGGAATTATTATAATTAAATAGGTTTAGCAAGAGATCATAAAGCTGGTCGCATAGGCTGCATAGCAGCAGAGTCAAGCAATGGGATTGTAGAAATGGGTGACTAGAAGTCACCCTGTAGTTAGCTGGCAATTGGAATTTTTTCTTTTTATTAATTTTTTAATCTTAATCTTAATCTTACTTTGATTAAGTAAAAGAAACCAAACGGAATTTTTTAATTGGAGTTAAATTGGATAGTTAAACTAATTTCTATATACATTTAATAAATTTTATGGAAATCCTTTCAAAATTTGATGCGACTTCCAACTTTCTACTTCAGTTGAACTCGAAAAACTTCAGTTTTCTGCTGCTGCTGGGACTTTCTCTTGAAAGTTTTGTATATAAGGTTGAGCCAATTCTTGCTAATTCTTATTAAGTTAAGTTTTATATTAAATTTTAGCAAAAAATTTAGTTGAATTCCAGATAATAGATAAAGCAGATGAAGTTACTAAGTACTTAAGGCGCTACAAACTCTCTAGGTCAAGAACAAGAATAGACGATCATTGAACAATTTATACTGAGGTCTCAACGACTTCAACGATTTATACTAATTAAACTTATTAATAAATAAGTTGCAATACTTTTTGCTGCCCATTGATCTCATTCTCTGAGTTTCGTACTACTGCTCGGGGATACTCACAGCGACTCGAAGGAAAATACAGATGACTTATAGCGATATACAGATTATACACTCAGATAACTGAGCTACAGCGATCTATGCTGAGCCGATCGTCGATCCGAGTGACGACTTTTCTTTAATATTCTTAACTTTTAGAAACATTTTGCCTAAGAAGCCCAAGTATTTTTTTAATGTCCCTAATCTCTATGGTTTTGTATATAAAGGATGGCTATAGATTTCTGAACACTCACCCGCAGTCCACTTGAAGGCGTTAAAAGTTAAATTGGATAGTCAAACTAATACTAAGTTCATACTTTAACAAGAATCATCTGAATCTCTTTCATGTGGAAACTCAAGAATTGTAAGAGCTCAGAGATATATCTATAAAAGAAAGCCCTCAGACTATAATCTATTTATTGTACATGTATATTCCTTTTGCAATATGACCCAAGAATCTTCCGCATGCAGGTGAAAAGTGAAGAAATATCTCACAGAGATATCTAGCAAAGTACAGCTTTTGCAAGATAATTTAAGCTCCAAGAACTTTTGTCGTTCATCAGAAAACTTCAGAATTGTAAAAATAATATATCTACATATACAAGAAGACCCATCTGACAACTTTCTATTTATTTTTCTTTTGCAATATAATCCAATATAATCATCTGCATTCTAGTGAAAGATCATGAAAGACTAAATAGATATATGATATATATATATATATATAATGCAATAAAGCCCAAATCCCAAGATCTTTTGCCATTCATTTGTGATGCTCAACTTTTTTAAATTTTACAAATATATATTCATAAAAGAGCAACCTTCACTCGGCTAACTATCCATATTTCTCTTCCACTCTTTATAGTCTCTCTAAATCTCGGAAAGAAAAGAATAAGAATCTGCATTCTAGTGAAAGATCATGAAAGACAAAATAGATATATTATATATATATATATAATGCAATAAAGCCCAAATCCCAAGAACTGTTGCCATTTATTTGAAATGCTCAATTTTTTTTAAATTTTAGAGATATATATTCATAAATGAGCAACCTTCACTCGGCTAACTATCCATATTTCTCTTCCACTCTTTATAGTCTCTCTCAATCGCTTTATTATTTTCAAAATTCGCCTGTCACATAAATTTACGCTCGTCGCATATGCCCATCCTTTTGGCCTCCTCATCTCTCAATTGATGCGTGCCATAATATAAAATGAAAGCATACAAATTTTTGTGGTCCATAATTTTATTTAATGTACATTTTTTGTGGGCCTGTCATTGAGCGACAGTGGTAGAGGCGTGTAGGATGCTACCGTCTCTTCACTTTATAGGTCTATTGTGTGTGAGTGTGTGTGCATGTGTGTGTGAGTGTGTGTGTGTGTGTGTGTGTGTGGAGCAGGAGAGTTGCCAAGTGGGCGCTGATTGCGCGTCTAGTTTTCGACAACATTCAGGATTTATGTGGCCATTGTGAGTAGCGAGAAGCGAGAAGCATTGTGATACGCGAGAAGCTTTGCCCGCGTAGCTCTCTCTTCCTTGCCTGCCTTGCCGGATTGCCACTGGGTTAGCGAGTTAAATATTTGCCCGAAAAATGTGCAAATATTTATGCCAGTTCACAAACAAAAATTGTTTATTGGTTTCATCAGAATTTGAATGCTTGTTGTGCTGCTGCTGCTGCTGCTGCAGTTCAGTTAAGTTCAGTTCAGTTCAGTTCTCAAGTTCAGTTTGCGAAAGTGAAGCCTAAACTTTGTTTGCTCTGCTAGGTAAAGTTTTGTTGGCCTTGGCCTTTTGTTGACGTTGTTTAGCTTTGCTGCTAGTTCAACAACTTTGTTTAATTTCAGCGCGTTGTCTTAGATTTCCCATTTCAAGGTTTCTTTCAGCCATGTTGTGAACTTCTTAATTGTCTCGGCTGGTAGGTCGTCGCACAAGTTGCACAGGTTGCACAGTTTTCTTCTCTCTTCTCTCTTCAGTGTTCATTTCGTAATTAGCTTTGTTGTACATTTGATACGATTTTGTGCTTCTCACTTGATTTAAGCTTTTAGTTTACTCTGTTTATATCTTGGTTGGCTTCTTTATGCTTAACCTTTTGCTAAACTCATTTGCAACAAACATTGCTTCTCTGCTTAACTTATCTCTTGCATATCTGTGCTTGTTACTTACAGCGATGCTATTCAGTTATGTGATAAGGGTATTTTCTATTCGTAGCATTAATATTGGATTGATTTCTATTGAAGGCGACATTGTATGGGGATTGGGGTTACGTTTAATAAAAATGTTTACGAATCGCTGACAGGCAGCGAGGCCATGAGGCGAGTTGGCTTCCCATTTTCATTTTTTCGTTTCTGGTTTATGATACAGGATATTGACGGATATTGCTCGTAATCCTGGTAGTATATGACAGTTGTGAGCATCTCCTCGCATAATTAAATCAATATCAAGCGAGGCAGTGAGAGTGAGAGAGAGAGAGGGGGAGAGGGAGACAGAGACGTTAGTTTTTAAACACTCGAAACTTGAGGCCATAAATATTTATGGAATTGACGCTGTGCACATTTTACAGCTGCCCCAAAGCCAAAAGCCACAACGAATTTCAATCAAGTTCTGCGGCATATTTAATTGCCCAGTCCCAGTAACGGCCCACAGCCGTTAACATGTTGGCGCCACGCCTTCTCCGCCCCCCAGGCGGCACTCACAAGTGGAGCTTAGGCCGCAGAGCGAAGATTTGCGTTGCCAGCTAATTGGCCAGCCCAAATCCAATCCTCCATGCTGGATATGTTATGCGGCTTTTTCCCCATTAAAGAGCGCACAATTTCACAATTTCACAATTTATAATTTACAATGTAGAACATCTTCGTCGTTGCATTTCATCGGCTTGGCAATTAGGCAGACAACTAGTTTCGTCTCTCTCTCTCATCTCTCACTTCCACTGTCAGTGAAGCCACAGGAAAAGTTTATTAAATTGTTTGCGGAATGTTTTGATAAATGTGTTTCCTAATGTTTTGCGTAAATTGAGAGTTATTGCAGGAGCGTTTGGAACTGAAATGAAACTTTCTGCATTGAAAACTGTTTAGGCTTTTGTCTGGAACAACTGGCAACTGTTATTGCAGCTATTAAGAGAGATTTTTACTGAAGTGAAACTTTCTGCAGTGATTACTGGATTGTCTCCTAGTAGATTACGATCTGGTCTGGAGCAATTGGAATCTGTTTTTCGTGCTATTAAGAGGCAAATATTTCATTCGCTTGGCATTTGGAATCGAACTCTCTCTCTCTCTACTACAAAGAGCGCCAAAAAAGGGTTATATATATTAAGGAACATATGGAATTGAACTCTTTATTTTTAGGAACATATGGAATCAGGCTCTTCTCTAGTGTCAAATTAATATGTGTGTACAAATTGAATTGAACTGTCTTTTAGGAGAACATATGAAATTGAAATCTAATGCACTTGCACAGGGAGTTTCAATTGAGTTTTTTATCTCTCAAATTGAAAGATTTCTTCAAAATTCCATTGTCAGTTGGTTGAAACATATTCTTAGAATCGTTTTCCATTTTCATTTCATATTAAATTTCTACATAAATTCGATTGCAATTACCTATACACAAGGAAGAAGATGCTTACAAATTTATCGCGAAATTAATCTTCTTAACGGAATTTCTATACTCTTATGCTTCAAATGAAATGGGCATATTGGTTTGTGTGCAATACGCGAAGCAGTTGAAGCTAGAGATATGATAAATAATAGTATTATGATCAATATTATATTTTTAAATGAAAAACTATTTAATAACACACATATATCAACAATTTTTTTTATAATATTAAAAAAATTTTTTTTTATGTTTAAAATAAGAAAAAAACATCGAAAATTTAAGTAGAAAAAAGTATGTATATCGCACAATATATCAATAGCTCCTCTACATGAGGAAGATTTTAATTCCTTATGTACCTAAGCAAATGTTCAATAATTTGCTATTTTTAGAGAGTCAATACAAGATGTTAATTTTCCATAAGTTAATACTGCTTATATATATATATATATATATATATATATATATATATATATATATATATATAGGGAACTCGTTATATATTTATATATATGTTGATTTTTCATATATAATGGCATGCATAACTACTCTAACGAGTTCCCTGTGTTTCCTTCTTCAATTTAATTGGTTTCTCTCTTTATATCGTCTCGAACTTCTAGCAGCTTCTTCTCTACTTCTCTAAAGCAACCAAGCACATACAAACTGTTTTTTGACAAGAGTCCCACATGCCATCTCATTCTCTCTCAGCAAAATCTGGCACTACGCTCAGCAGTAGCTATATCTGTCTCACTCTCACTGGAGTGCCAATTTGAGTATATTAACAAGTGTGCTGCCAACTTGAGTAATATCTCCCACACTACTCTAACAATGAGACGCTATGTTGTTTGACAACTCACTATTACTTTAAACTATCGCTTCACATATATATAAAACTATTATAATGAATATAGTTTAGTAGAGACCTTAAGACGAGTATTGTGCAGTCGGTTGCACTCCACAGCAGTGTTCTTAGCTATTTGCTTTTACTAATTAAATGAATTTTTGTGCGCATCGTTTTGCCGTTTAGCCAATCGTAGAGTGTGAATGAGTGAAGGGAAGGCTAATGATATTTTATGTGATTTATTTAGCCTTCCTATTTAGCCCTCTCTTTCTCTCTCTTTCAATCCGTATATATTTCTATATATATTTTTACTTTGCAATCTAAAAGTTTTGGAATGTCATTTGATTGGCTATAACCATGGGCAACAGGAGCTCTAAAGTAAAATTCCTGGCAACCTGAGTCTTGCTTTAAGTTTACCTTACCTGACTCACCTGGTTCAGTTGGCTAACCGGGCTCACCGGGGTCACCTGGCCAACGCATCTCGCTCTGTTTGCCCCCATTGCCCGTTGCCCTTTGCCGCTTCGGTTCGGTCTGGTTTCAACTCGATTCTCGGCTTGTTATTTGATGTAAAAGTTTTTAATACCTTCGCCTCTGTGTGCCGTTAGTAATCAAAATTTAATTTTAATTATGCGCCAGTGTCAGGACGCGGCATGGCCATGGGCATGGGCATGAGTTGGGGCATCGGGTTGGGGCCTGGGCATGGGTTGGGGTATGCCTAAAGTATGATTATTTAATGTGCGCATAGTTAACGCATTGGAAGTGGCCTAAACGACCCCTTGAGGAAGTGAATTGAAGACAAATTGTTTGCATTATCCACGGCCTCGATTTTAATTAGTTGTAATTATTTTTCGCTCAGATGGAGACGCACGAGCATGGCGGCAAGTTTGCAAAGGATATGGCCAGATTCGATTGCAATAGCGACACAGACGTCATCAGCCCCACGGGCACGAGTAGCTCCGGTGGTGGTGGCGGCGGCGGCGGCGGAGGAGGCGGCGGTGGCGGTGGTGGCAGCAATGCCCCAGCGGATAGCAGCCATCACAAGCGACATCACAAGAGCGGCTCAGCAGCAGCAGCAGCAGCAGCAGCTGCTGCCAAATTGGCCAACGATGATGACAATAACAGTGCGGCGCACTCATCGGATAGCAAGAGTCCCAGTCAGCGGTAAGTTAATGCCACGCTCACTCTCAGTCATACACACACACACACACACACACAACAACACTCAGACACACACACACACACACACCCCACATGTACATGTGTATAAATTGTTACTCGTGTAAAGTGACAAGTTAAAAGCTTCACAAATAATAACAACGACAGCCAACAATAACAAATTGAAAGCAGCAAAGCCAAAAGAAAACTCTCAAGTATGCCGCACTCAAGATACCCTGGCAGTGGCTGCAGAGTGCTTGAAGCAGCTAAATGCTGTGCTGCATGAGAACCATATAAGTATATATATATGCTATATTATATTTATTATAGACATAGATCAATGTCTTGATTCGATTCTCAAGTGAAACTTTCCTCTTGCTCTCTGCAAATTTGCTCAAGTAGCTGAAGACATGCAAAGCTCTATCAAAGAAAAGGTTTTATAGCCTCAAACTATCATAGTTTATGCCCTCTTTCTATGCATACAAAACTCAAATCAAATCAAATCAAATGGGTATTACGCTTGCTGCTCGCAGCGAGGTCTTCAAGTGAAAAATGCGTGTGATAAAGAAACCTAATTGAATTGCGCTTCGACACACATGATCATACATATACAAATACATATACACATATATGAGCTGCTGTTAAAATTCAGACAGTGTACACAAAATCATTCACACTTACACACACACACACACACAGACACTCCATAAACACACACACAGTAAGCGCATAATTGATTGCTAACAGTAAAAAAAAAAAAAAAAAAAAGTAACACAAGCAAACGAAAATACAAAGCTAACAATAAAAATCGTAGCATACTTTGTTGGGCTTCGCAGCTGCTTTTGATTTATCATTTTTATTGATACTCGCAGTTGATGCCGCGTATTGATATATTGACACACACACCCACACACACACACACACATACATACACACATGTATTTTTACTACTATTTACACACATGCATAAACATTGTCTTTTTCATTTATTTTTATTTTTTGAAGTTTTCCTCGCCATTTTTGATTTTTTGCCATGCATTCAACTCGTATTTGCCATCGAAAAACAATTATTTGTACATATATAAATATTATGAAATGTGTTGGGTAAAAAACCGAGGGGCGAGGGGCGGTGTGTGCTGGAAAAGCCCGGCGGGGCCATCAGCTGTGAATGAATCTGTTATCAAGTGGTTGAGTCAACAGCAATTAGCAGCCATTTGGCTGCCATTTTGGCCTGTGCTCTGCGGGGGGGACGTTTGGCCTAATGGCAAATTAAACAAGTTAAGAGTGACTGCATTAGCCGGATTGAGTGTGATAAGAAAAGTGCATTGAGTTAAGCTCGACAGGTCAATGGAGGGGCGACCGTCGAGTGCACAATAATAATAGTAGTCATAATAATAACAACAATGATGTCGCCCATAAATTGCGAGGGAGCGGCATTAGCCTCATTAAGTCTAATGGGATTTCATTTGTATTAGTCGATAAACGAAACCATATTTCAAAGCTATTTAGTCATGAATGCAACTGTTGATTGTAGATATGAGCCCAGTCAGGATTACAGCCAAGTCCGAATAGGATTCAGCATGCATAGGCTGCTAATAAAAGATAAGACTGTTTACACATCAATGATAATTCACTAATAAGATACAAACCTGCGGTATTGAGATGCCGTACTGTAAGCTGATTGGGCAAAAGGAACCATAATATATGAAATTATGAAATATAGTAAATATCAAATATTTAAAGCAATGAAAATTATCATTATATTCACATTAGGCAAGGACCATAACCTCAATGTGCTAAGCGGAAGAATTTGGATTTAAGGAATATAGGAAAGGATGACTAGGAAGTAAGACTAAGTGGATAATATGTAGAGTAGGAAAATGATAATAAACAATATTCATAATAAATAAATTTAAAAAATATTATATTTTGCGACAATGACAATGATAATACTATACAAAAAATAATGGTAATGATAATGATAATGATAATGATAATGATAATGATAATGATAATGATAATGATAATGATAATGATAATGATAATGATAATGATAATGATAATGATAATGATAATGATAATGATAATGATAATGATAATGATAATGATAATGATAATGATAATGATAATGATAATGATAATGATAATGATAATGATAATGATAATGATAATGATAATGATAATGATAATGATAATGATAATGATAATGATAATGATAATGATAATGATAATGATAATGATAATGATAATGATAATGATAATGATAATGATAATGATAATGATAATGATAATGATAATGATAATGATAATGATAATGATAATGATAATGATAATGATAATGATAATGATAATGATAATGATAATGATAATGATAATGATAATGATAATGATAATGATAATGATAATGATAATGATAATGATAATGATAATGATAATGATAATGATAATGATAATGATAATGATAATGATAATGATAATGATAATGATAATGATAATGATAATGATAATGATAATGATAATGATAATGATAATGATAATGATAATGATAATGATAATGATAATGATAATGATAATGATAATGATAATGATAATGATAATGATAATGATAATGATAATGATAATGATAATGATAATGATAATGATAATGATAATGATAATGATAATGATAATGATAATGATAATGATAATGATAATGATAATGATAATGATAATGATAATGATAATGATAATGATAATGATAATGATAATGATAATGATAATGATAATGATAATGATAATGATAATGATAATGATAATGATAATGATAATGATAATGATAATGATAATGATAATGATAATGATAATGATAATGATAATGATAATGATAATGATAATGATAATGATAATGATAATGATAATGATAATGATAATGATAATGATAATGATAATGATAATGATAATGATAATGATAATGATAATGATAATGATAATGATAATGATAATGATAATGATAATGATAATGATAATGATAATGATAATGATAATGATAATGATAATGATAATGATAATGATAATGATAATGATAATGATAATGATAATGATAATGATAATGATAATGATAATGATAATGATAATGATAATGATAATGATAATGAAAACTATTCATACTGATGACCCCAATCAATGATAGCAGTCGAACAACATCAGCAATGGTTGCCTTGTTCTTGTATCTCCAACTCGTTAAGTCTTAATGACAATGATAATAACAATAATATAGATTAATAATATAAATGAATAATAGAATTACATTTTAAGACAATGAACATTATAAAAAACAAAAATATTAATTATAATAATAATAATGCTGAAAATATCAATGGAATCATAACATTTATTGTTATAACAGCATATATTATATAATTATGAACTTTATATGCAACAGTATACATTTATATAGTATAGTTAGTTAGACTGCCAGTCCAATAGGCGCGACTTAAGATCGTTCATTCAATAGCTCAAAGCCCCTTTTAAGTTTTGCTGTCTTCCGTATAAAATCATCTCAAAATCTGAGATCGTATGCGCCAGATGTTAAGTAGTTTCCAGAGGGAGGGCTATAGCAATAAAAATGCAGGTTAATAGCACGAAAATGATTCCCCATATGCCCATTGTACGGTACAATCAACTATATATATATATATATATATATATATATATATATATATATATATATATATATATATATATATATATATATATATATATATATATATATATATATATATATACATATATACATATACATATATATATATACATATATACATATATATATATATACATATATACGTATACATATATTACAGCACTAGGAGAGAGTGCTCTCTGATTTGTAGTGGACATAAAGGAAATTAACTAATAAAGGCAATTAGCTGGAACCGAGAGTGTCTGTGTGTGAGTGTGTGTGTGTGTGTGTGGCGAGAGTTTTGTTCAGTTTGTTTAGTGATTTTATGTATTAACCTCGGAACCCTGGAGACCCATTTGCCAGTTACGATTAGTTGGTTGACAACTCTGGCGCTCCTGCTCACACTTTCTGACCCGGAGCCCGGTATTTGGTGGCAATTGCGGGCAGCTTTACGTGGTATCCGCACCAAATCCGTGCCAATGCCAAGCCAAATGGGCTTTAGTTAAGTGAATTATGTCATGGCTGTTGGCCAAAACTTGTAAGCCACTTGTGCATGTGTGTGTGAGTGGGTATGAGTGTGCATGAGTGTGTATGTATGTGTGTGAAGCGCAGTTTTGGGTTATTGCCTGGGATTGGAAATGTATTTGGTATTGGCAATGGAATCGGGGGCGTTGTTATTGCAGCGATACGTGAATACGTGAACTCGCATGCACACTAATCCCCAACCACACCTGAACAACAAACTGAATGCGAAGACCATCAATTCGGCACACCGAAGCATGCATACCCTTGCAGACTGACAATTGCCTATGATGTGATCTATATAAATATATATCTATAGCTAGATATGCTATATACCATATATGACTTGATGTACTTAAGTAAAAGTGAAATGTCCGTTTGACCCTCATTCGAATGCTCTACAGTGAACTAATGTGTAATTGTGACTATGTTTTTTCTATAAGAAAGCTATTCCAAATTTGTATTATTATTTTATTGAAATCGATATATATTGTATATACATACATTATATTTATGATATATATTGTGTATATATACAAATAGTAGTGTATATAAATTGGCAGAAAAAAGTATACAAAAGTTCTGCATTGAAGTGTTTGTTTATGTTTCTGACTACTGTATGATATGAACTGAGAAAAGAACTCAAGTCTGTGACAGCGTGACAGCCAGACAGACAGACTGACTGACAGTAGGCAACAGCAGGAGTTAAAAAAGCTGACATATGAAGAGGACTTGACTTTTGATTTGAATTCAAGAAAATGGAAATCGCAGGCATAGATCTGAGTAGATTGAGATGCATGATTCCTGATTGATCTTAGTTTAGTTTAGAAACGTAGCAGAGTTAATCATAGAGTAAAAGTTCAGACTGCAAGGGTATATTCATTGTACTATATACGAGACGTATATGTAGTTTGATAATTGTGCATATATATATTTTGTTGGTATATAACCTAAAATTTTACCCATTGGAAGATCGGCCAATTCATCGCTGACCAGTGCGCAGAGCAATTGCCGTTGCACAAATAGTTTAAGAATGTACACAGAGAGGGATAGACTTATATTAACATCAGAGCAGCAGCAACAGCAGCACATGGACTCGTTGCATCATGGACAGCATGCGCGCCAGCGTCGTCAGGTGCGATTGCATGTGAATAGTCCATCCTCGGATGGCAGCTGCTATTCGCTGGCCATGGCCGGGCTGGGCGGCGGTCAGGGCGCCGCAGCCGGGGGCAGCCGGACGCAGGTGAAGACACTCTCGTCGTTCATCAGCGAACATCCCGAGGAGCTGGTTAGCAATCACAGCAATCACAGCAATCACAGCAACAGCAACTGCAGCAGCAACCACAACAAGAACGACAGCAATCACAGCAATCACAGCAACAGCAACAGCAACCAGACCACCAAATGGAAGAGCCTGCGGGCCGTTATGGCGTATTATTGCTCATTGCGGCGCATTAAGAGGAACGGTGCTTTTACAGCTTTTACATACAGTACAAGAACCCAACTAACTAAGCTAAACTCAAACTAATCTAACTAATCAAGCAACTATCTAACGTTATGTACTACTACTACTACTACTACTACTACTACTGCCTTGCATTTTGTGTGTGTATGTGTGTCCGTACGTGTGTACGCCTGTCTGTATGTCCGTATGTGTGAGTGTATGTATGTATAATAATATAAAACAAAACCAACAACAAAAGAACCTCTCAAATCTCCCAAAATACCATACCGTACCGCAACCCCATCCAACATCCGTGTTATGCTCAAGAAGTAACCAAAACTCACTCTCATGCTGTCTCTCTCTCACTCTCTCTCTCTCTCTCTGTCTGTCTCACTTTTGCTCTGTCTACTAACCCGTTAGCAAAAATCAAATCAGTTTTGTAGTCTATGTGTACAACTATATCTCTCCCTCTCTCTCTCTCTCTGTGTGTTTTCCCGTCACATTTACCTTAACTCGCTTCCTCCATCTCGCTCTCTCTCTCTCTTTCTCTCTCTCATTATCCTTACCTAGTGGAATACCCTTTATATATATATATATATATACATATATATATATATATATATATTTAAATATATATGTGTGTCGGTGTATAAGTGTTACAGATATATAAGCTCTTCTGTATGCTCACACATAATTATAAATAATTTTGACCGTGTCTTTCAATTGTTGTATTAATCGTATGCCATAAAATGCTCCTCTCTCTTACTCTCTCTCTCTCTCTCTCTCTTTTGCTCTCTGTGTTACGCTCTCATTCTCCTCTCTTTAACACACTCATATATATACACTATCTCTCTCTCTCTCTCGCTCGCTCGCTCGCTTGCTTGTAAGCTAGCTCGGCCGCTCTCTTTATCATTAAGGTATGGCTATTTTTTAGCGTACATATGTATTATGGCTACACCGGGTGATGTATAGGTATATTCTCTTATACTAGGCACATCACTCTTATACTACTCTTATACAAAACTCACTCAACTTGTTCTCTCTCTCTCTGTCTTGCTTCTGTTTTCCTGTTTTCTGTCCTCTTTACAACTTTAACTATTCTAAAATGTAGTTTTAAGACTCATTTGCTGCTGCCCAAGCCGAGACTCTTCTAGGTTCTGGGTGGTTCAAAATGGATGTTAAGTATTCAATAAGACTCACTTACGTCCTTCGCTTTCCTTTTTTCGTACTCTTGTGTGGAATTTAATGGCTCTTTGTCGCTCGGCCATTCGTTGTCCAAGTTGTTTGGATAGTAACGAGAGTTTTCGCTCTTGACAATTGATTTATGCTTAAACTCACTCGTTGCACACAGGGTGTGCACACAGTCTTGTCTATACAGGGTGCACACAAACTGTATGCGAATTTCTCACTGATCTCTTATCTCTGTCTCTCTCCCATTGTCTCTCGCTATTGTTCGGCTCGAAGCACTCCTGTTTGCCGCCACAGGGTGTTCGCACAGGGTGCTCACGGGCCATATTTTACATGTAGCTGTCGCTGTCGCTGTCGGTGTCTTCATTGCGACTACTTAGTCCCACTTGCCGCGCATATTACGTTTTATCCACTTGGGCTTTGTGCTAGTTTTTGGCAAAAAGTTTATCAAGCTGAGGGCAAAGTGCAACTGTACACACACACACACACACACGCACAGACAACTTTGACCAAAAAAAAAGAAGAAAATAGAATGAAAAAATCTTAGCAAACAGCAAAAGTTAAAGTGGCTTTTGAGTGTGTGTGAGGCGGGGCAGGGCGAGAGCAGGAGAATCAATATGTTTAAGCTGCCTTGCTGCATTGTAGGCGAACTTTTGACACAAATACACACCCACACACAGACAGACAGGCACACTCACACTCACACTAGCTCACAGTTAGCTGCGCCTATGCATATGCTACAATACTTTAGCATTGTGCATGCCAAATGAGAAATTGCCTTCTGAATGACAACTTACAAAGAATTTGAATTTAGAAAATTGCAAATTTATGTAGAAAACTACCAACCCTCACACACACACACAGACACACATACTTTCACACACTCTCACAGTTTAACTGTGAAACTGTGAAACTGTCAAATGACCCAGATATGTTTGCAGCATATTCTCCGCCTTCGGCTGCCCTTGTATGAACTTTGCCTGCTGCCAAAAGAGCTGTGGGGCCACATGCATATGCATGCCCTAGTCTCTCAGCCTCTCTCTCTCTCTCTCTCTCTCTCTCTCTCACTCTCTGTTGGTTATGCCATGCATTTACAAGTGTCTTCAGACATTCGCAATCGAAATTCAGTATTCGATCTGATTGCCGCAGTGCGATTGTGTTTTAATTCAGTGCCACTTCAGCTGCCACTTATACACGCACACATACACACAGACAGGCAGACAGAGGCAGCCATTTGACATTTGTTGCATAGGCGTCATTTGTGTCAAGTGACATACACAAGAGAGCGAGAGTGTGAGAGAGAGGGAGAGAGAGAGAGTAGAGTCAAGACGAGTGTTCTTAGCAGTCATGTTCGATCAGTTGCAGGAACTGCAGCGCCATCTATGGCCTGTCAGCGGCACTTAACTGTCATATTTACATACATGATAAACAGGCGCAAATTAACTCTCAACAGGTGGGCGCCACCTGTTTGAATGGCTCAAATACACATAGAAAACTTCCTTAATTGGTTTATTAAAAGTTAGTTAAAACAAGTAAAACTATTTAACAAAACCTTTTCACCATAGTAGTAAAAGCTAGAATTTTTAATTTAATTAAAGCCAACTGAGCAGCAAAGCTAAAAGTAAATGAAGAGAAAAAACAGGATGGTAAAAAATCCACATTGAAAGCAAAGTAAAAGCCATGTAATATGCAGACTCAGGTCCAAGGTGAGATACGTTGCAATTTTGTAAGTAGTAAATCATGAAATAACTTGGAGCCCACAGTGAACTTTAAGAGCTCTGCACGAAGCAAACTAATATGCAAAGAAAAATAGCTGAAATGGGCGGCGACAAAGCCACGCGAAGCCAGGCGTGATGCCAGGCTCGAAACAAAGATTTTCGCGTTCTGTTTTTTTTTTCTTTCTCTTTACTTTTTCATTTTCACTTCCTAACTAAACAAATCAAACAAGAAGGCATGCTCTCTAGCCGAGTCACCAGTCCAATTACTCTACTCTTCCCTTTTCAGACCTAGCAAACTTTATGAAAACAAACGATTTTCATTCTATGGATTCATTCATCTCATTTAGCTTGATTCAAGACATAAATTTGAAAAACTTTTCTCGATTTACATTTCTGTGTAAAAGTTTATGAATTTATTGTTCAGCAAGGTTATATATTGATATTTAAGTTTTAATCATTGAGTGGGTTTAAAGTTGGTATGCAAAGTAAAATAAAAATATATATTTTGAGTGGATAAAAATTTATCAAATGGCTGAGAGTCTTTCGTGTTTTATTCTTTGAACTCTTTCAAGACTTTGTGAATATAATATTATATAATATTTGAGAAGAAGTAGATGTAGTAGACTCCTTAAAGTATATTTAGTCTTGAGTGAGACCAGTAGTTGAGTTGTTCTAATCATGTTTATCTGCATGAAGGAGCTAAAGAGGTTTAAAATATCGATTCTGTCTACAAGGCGTGGCTTAAACTTATCGGGATGTTGCGATAACTCAACCAATTTTCTGATCGATAATAATCGATAAATTGATATGGTTTTTTAGTCGTAGCTTCCAAACCACATAAGCTCCAGTTTTCAAATTATTTATGTTGAACTCTATGATGAATATACAGATTTTTATCTATTTTTTCCTCCCCTAATTTTGAAAACCGTTGTCGCTGTTGAGCTCCATGATGAGTATAAATATTTTGATATATTTCCATTCCCTAATTTTCAATACTTCTCCAACATTCCTTGCCCTAAACTCAAATATTTGAGAAAAAGCAGAGAATAGTAGAGAAATGCCTCGAGATATACACTCACTGGGATGATATATCATGCTCTAGAAATTTGATTATAAGGTCAACTATGAAAAAAGTGTTAAGTGAAGAATGATAGGAATAACAGCACTGGGCAGCAGTCAGGGTATCTCCTCGTCGGCCACGCCCAACTAGAAACCACCCACTTCCTCCCCTAGCTACTTTGTTTCAACCCTAGTCGCAGCGCGTTTTGCTATCACCAGCATTTCGTACGTAGATTAGGTCTGCATTCAAATTTGATGCCAACTTTCGATATTTGCTGGACAGACTTTGGTGTTTCGTTTGCGAGGCTCTTTAAGACGGCGGAAATTCAATTCAACTGAGACAACAAACGGCAAACATGGTGCTCATTTGTCTGGCTGTTGTTCGCTGGGATGCCTGGGCCAATTAATATGGGCACGGCTGGCCACGATGGTTGCCAGAATGACTGGCCAGTTGGATGGATGCTATGTGGCTGGGTCAAGTGGCCGAAAGAACAGAGAGAAAAGAAACAAGCACCACTGGGAGGGGAGAAGCGAACGCAACGTGCCTCAACATATTCCTTGGCCGAATTTTGCTTTTTGGCCATGTCATGCCATGACAGTGGCAAAGTGGCCGAGTGCCAGTGGCGAGTGGCGAGTGGCGAGTGGTCACATGTGGTGCAATCCGCTGGGAGAGGCATGTGTAGTGGCGAAAGCGTTAATTGAAATCGGCTGGAGCTGAGGCAACAGGCAAACTAAGCAAACAGCTAACAGCTCCAAAACCGACATCAGGCAGCCATTAAGCAACTTCTCTGTGTCTGTGTCTGTGTCTGCGTGTGTGCGTGTGTGTGTGTGTGTGTGTGTGTGTGTGTGCCCTGATGATTTGTGGTGCAATAAAACGTGGCATTTAATAGGTGGAGCAACCACAAAGCTTAAAACTTTAGCCTCGGCATTAGGCTTTCTTTTTTTTTTTTCTTTTTTTTTTTGTGTGCAGGGCCCGGCAAAAACTAACAAGCTCCATTTCAATTTATTATAAATCGAAAGACCAGCTCCCTGTGTGTGTGCGTATTAGTATTAGTGTGGGTATGCGTAATCTTATCGTACAGCAAGCCTTTTTTACGCTTGATGGCACGCAGCCCGCATGTGGGCTAGAACCAAAAACCAAAAAAGTCGAAGCACAAAATAAGAACAGGCCAAAAGCCAAGTCAACGAGCTGACCGTTAAATGAATTGCCTGCCTTTTGCCCGCGTGCTCTCTCTCTCTCTCTCTCTCTCTCTCTCTCTCTCTCTCTATCTGTCTTCCTCTCTCTCTTTCTCTGTCTCTCTATCTATCGGACACTCTGCTCGCTATAACAATAGTGAAAGCAAATGCGTGAAAATGCTCCCAAGAGTCATGTTGCAATAAAACGAACGAAAAGTCAACAAAGGAAACCGTAAGAAATTCCTTTGTGCCGCACTCTGTGTACCCTGTGTAAATATTGAAAGACAGCTTCAGTGCCAAATGAAATATTCATTAATTAATACGTAGAGCTCAACTCTTTTGGATCATAAATGAAATGCTGTTGCCCTCCATATGCTAGCAGTAAACCCTTCGAAAGTTGTAATTACAATTTCTAACCCACGCCTGAACTTATCATATAATATATAATTAATATATATATATTTTATAGTATTATTATGAGATAAGTTGTCGGAGCGACCCAGCCAAGTGCATGCATTTAGCCATTGGGCTTAATGGCTTACAGCTACTAGACTTTATGTGAATAGTAAAAATGATGAAAATATTTAAATGCCAAAGTTTGTGCCTGAAAAAGCAAAAGTTAACTCGTTCATTAAGGCCAACAAGCTTAAATTTCTGTTTAATGAAAGCGATGAGAATGTAAATGGAAAATGCTTTTAATATTTCAACTCATAACTGCCTGGAAATTAAAGTATTACGTGTGGAATTTGAAGTTAAGTGTTGAGCAATTCTTGATGGACTTAAGCTGAGAAATATCAATTATATGGAAATATCAGCTAAGCTGAATCTCAGCATCTGTGAAGTAACTTTTGTCAGTGTTGGAAAACGGCCTAATAAATTGATTATATTGTTACATATTTTTTTTTTCTGCTCGTTAATGTGGGAATTAATAGAATTAAGCTGCGAGTTGATTTTCTCGCTTTCTCGCTCTGTGTTTGTAAGTCGAAAGCACTTTGCAGTGTTGTAAAAGGTCATAAAAAGCTTGATCACGTTACGCCCTTGACATCTGTTTGCAATCGAAAGTATGCTATTTATCTTAAGATCTGTCCAAATCTTTCTTTCTCTCTATTTCTCTCTCTTACTCTCTCTCTCTCTCTCTCTCCTCTCTTTCTCTACCATCTGAACATTCTACATATTACATACTATTTATTACGTCTTTAAACAATCAATCGATCAATCAATTCAACAATCAATGAAACAACAACAATCGATTTGTTTCGCACAAAAAAAAAAAAAAAACATGAAATCCAAATATTAAAAATGAAACCAAAAACAAAAATTTCGCAATTCGTTTAGGAAATCGCGTATCGGAGATGGAGCTTCAGATCCAGATTCCGATTGGTAAGTCTTTTGCGTTTGTTACCAACTTTTGGTTAACTCTCACGCTCTGCACAACAACTACAACAACAACAACAACAATAACAAGAAAACACGCACACCTAGACACACAAAAACACACACACACACACACACACACACACACTTATACACACATACACTTACACCTAGCGATACAAATTTAGCTAACGCTTTTTGATTATGTTGCAAAAATTGATTTTGGATAGTGATAATATAATATTTGATAGTATTGATATTGCGAATGACGATAATTGATCGTGATTGATGATGACTGAGATGCATCTAATTGGCATGCGAAACGCTTACTTTTTCAATTGCGTTTGGGCCACAGCAAGGCAAACGACAAACAGTTTAAACCAAACACTCGCCACACTCTACTCGACTTTTATCTGCCTTTTCTTTTCATTGTTTTCTTAGTTTTCTTCTTGGTGGGTTAAGAAGCGAGCCGAACCCAAATCACAATCACCCAAACCACACACACACACACATACACACACTCACACACACTCACTTTTGGTAATCCAATAGTTCACAAATAAACGAGTAGTTGCCATTTGCCAAATGCTTCTTAATGCAACCACCCAAGAATTTGGCCGCACTCACATACTCTCACATACTCTCACACACACACCCACACACACTCACACACAGAGAAACACGTGTATAAAGAACATGCCACGCCTAGCTCTTGTTTTTCTTTCGTTTTTTCTTGTTTGGTTTGGTTTCTCTTACTCTTAGCTAGCCGCATTGCAAGCTGCTTTCTGCTTATGATCCACATGACGTATGCGTAATATTAGGTAGCATCGAAAATACTAAAAAAACCAAATATTAAGAAAACGCTGTAAATAGCACCGAAACTAAAATTAAATAACAAAACAAAATAACAAAAAAAAAAGTAATGCGAAAATATATTTTGCTAAGTAAAAACAAATAAAATTGTAGTTTGTATATACGAAAAAAATACTGCATAATACCAACAAAATAAAGAAATAAATTTATTTGTGTGTGTGTGTGTGCAAATGCTATAAAAACCGCTTTGAATGTGTGCAATTGGTGTCTCTGATAAAAAAACGAAGCATTTGTACATAAATAAACATTAAAATAATACCAAATAAAATACTATAGCTATATTAACAAAAATACTTGTATATTAAAACACATATCGTTTGTACATATGTATATATATATATATATAATGCCGTTATTCATTCTCGTAGCCAGGCAATTTCGACATAGACCTATCATGGCCAATAGCGATTCGAGCAAAAAAACCGAATAAAAAATGAACCCCCAACAACAAGAACAACATTAACCGGAAATACTTCAAATGCCTATCCAATTCCAATTCCAGCTTCCCAAAAATATTCCAAATGCCATCTCCGAATTCCCAGCGTTCCAATTGCACTTGTAGTCGTGTTGTAGCCGCACTTGAATGCCCTGTAGCCAGTTAAAAGAAGAAGAAGAGCAACTTAAGTGCTTGCTACTTGTTGAAGTCGTTGATGGGGTCGTCTGATTCTTAAGACTTGAAGAACTGAAAAAAGATTCAAATCTTTAAAAAATTCAACAACTTTTCATCAACTTTTTAAATCTTAAAGCTCTACCTTAAAGCTCATACTCAAACTCTTTGCTTTAACAGATAAATATCGAAACTTTTAACTGGTTACAGCGTATTTGATAGTCGTTCATGCCACAAATATTGCACTCTTAGCTCTTACACTGATTTCATTTCAGCTTTACATTTTTGTTTTGCACTTTCAATATTATTATTTGTTTTAGTTGTTTGACAGAGCTTTTAGCATTTGTCTGTCTTGTTCCGAAAAAATCCTCAAAAAAAAAAACAAAAAAAAAAACACTCAAACCCCCAATTCCAGATTTTATGGAAATTGTTTTCTATGCCCAAAAATAAAAGAAATGAAATGAAATAAAACTCAAATTGAAACTACAAAATTGGCAAAATTGCAGTTGTAACCGAGAACCAAAGCGAGGCGAGCTTGGGTCCGCTTCCTTTTTGCAACTGTTGTGGAATTTAATTTTCCGCCCACTTGTTTTTCATTTTCCTTCTTTTTATATGCTTTTATTTCTCAATTGTTTCCACTGCATGGCAGCGAATATGTTTATTAAGCTTACCCCGTAAATGGCTGCAGCTTGCACAAGATCTATGTTTCCATCTATGCTTAAATCGTAATATACTACTATTATTACTACTATTACTACTACTATTACTACTACTATTGCTACTACTATTGCTACTATTACTCCTACTTTTACAACGGAAGAAGCAGATAAACATAAAAATAAATACTTTGCCATTTTTGCATGCCTGATTGCCGTTAGAGCGTTAAAACGTAGCTGGGAGACGCCGAGGATGCCGGAGACGGAGACGGAGACGCAACTGTACACGGTTGGCTGGCTCACTGGCTGCCTGCCTGGCTGACTGCCTTGTCATACCCATTTGCCGGGACTTCCTTTCTGGCCATGCCAAGCCATTCCTTAACTCCAGCCATCCTTGCCGACTTCCTTACTGCCCAGTCAGCTGTCAGTTGTCTCCGTCAGGACGTCTCCTGCCCAGCCCCCCAACCCTTCACCATAACACCAGCACCTGACCACTCTACATCTGTTTTAGTGCGTGCTTTTCTATATGTGTGTGTGTCTGTAACCGTTAAGAGTTAACCGTTAACCGTAAACCGTTAACCGTTTACCGTTGCCCGTTGCCCGTTAGATGGTAGCGTTGCCATATCGTTACGTGCCATGTTTTGAGTGCGTTTACATTACGTTACGTTACGTTTAATGAATGTTTATTGCTCCCACCACGCATAGCGTAAGTGTGTTTCGTGTTGCGTAAGTTACGACCTAATTGCAAATAGAAAACAAACTAGTGCACCTCACTTGTAGAGCCCCCAATGCAATGTATGTAGTCCTAACAACAAAACCAAACCTAATCTAACGTAAATCGCACGCTTTGCATTAACCAGCTCTGTTGCATTTGACTTCTCAACCTGTCTACCTATCTACCTATCTTACTTTCTTACTCTCTGTTTCATTTTCTTTTTCTTCTAACCTTTCCTTTAACTATTTCCCATTTCCGGATCCCGTTCAGTTCCCGTAGTTGCTTGATCTTTTCAGTTTGAAACCAGCTGTAGCAATTAGTTGTAGTTTAGTTAGAGCAGAGTTGATCCCTTTTTCGATGACTTGTGATCTTTGAACATGTGTCTTTTGTGGCATATCCTCGTACAGGACACGCTCAAATCAGCGCTGGATGAAACTCCGCACCACCGTACAAATCTCATCGGCCATACAGAAGAAACCACCGCTCAAGCGCGAAGACTCATTCCTGAAGCGTTTCTCAACTAGACAGATACCCGAAACACAGGTGAGATATCTTTAGATATAGTTGAGAGAGAGAGAGAGAGAGTCGACTCGACTCGACTCGACTGGGAGTGGAATAGATTTATACTCTACAATTGCCATTCACAGGAAACTGTTGAAGACACGGGTTCAGAAAGTGCCTCTGGTGACGTCGACAAAACGGTGAAGCGTCGACGACGCTATCTGCAGAAACGACGCTCCGTTGTTAATCCAGATGAAAATTTTTACTTCTATTGGTTAATGATGTTAACTATATGTGTTCTCTATAATCTATGGACCCTAATTGTGAGGCAGAGCTTTCCTGAACTGCAGGTAAGTCAGTGAATGTTACGCGACCGGCCCATTAATGTCAAACCTTTGTTGTGTTGTTCTTCCTTCGATTTTTTGCTGATGCCGCTGCCCCTTTCGCTGCCGCCACGCCCCGTCGCCTCCGTCACCCCGTCGCTCTGTCGCCTTTCCATTGAGGAAAGAGAACACCTTTTGTCATAATGCTTCAAGTTTTGTAAGATGAGTTGACTTGCTGCTTAATAATAATGCCTGACGGCCATAAAATTTCCTCAAACAATGAAGTTTATTAGGTATTTCAGTAAAAGACGAGAAAAGGCAACTCCCACGAGTCCTTGAATTCTTGCTGGGGTCCTTTTAAAAGTGGGCTTAATAACTTAACTAGCTGAAGGCAAGGCAAGGTAATATGGCTACAGCAAAACGGGGGAAAAAAAAAGAAAAGAAAAGAAAGGAAAAGCATGTACGAGCAAAAGCAAGGGATGAGGGATGCTGATTAGTCTTTGGGTTGGCCAAAAGTAAAGCTTCGCAAGATTTTTATAACTCATCCAGTCAACGCGTTTGAGGCTGGCTGGCCTGTTGTGGGCCGCTTGCAATACTTAAAGTAAATATATTACACTTTCTATAAAGAGGTCGATGTATTTAGGTGGAATGGAATGTGCCTGTGGATGGCAATAATATTGAGCTTTTTAGCAAGGAGGTTGCTTAGGGAGAGTTCCATATTTCAGAGAGTTTATAGTGTGAATGGAGAGGGAAATCTTTTTGGTATATATATGTTTGATATATGATATCATGTCATCTATAAGATAATCTTAGAGAAGAGAAGTTTGAAAACTATATAAGCTATGATGCATAAAAAACAAAATTTATTTGAAATATTTTTCAAGGAATATAACGGATGTATTAAATATTTTCACCATCATGCCATCCATGAGATAATCCAAGGGAAGTCGAGAAACTGTATGAACTATGATATGTACATAAAAAAAACAAAATTTATTTGAAGTGGATTTTAAGGAATATAATGGATAGAATATATACTTGATATATGATTTTACCATCGGGCCATCTATAAATAAAATAAAAATAATCTTAGAGAAGTGTGGAAACTATATAAACTATGATTCATAAAAAAGCGAAATATATTTGAAGTATTTTTTAATATAACGGATATATTATATATTATATACATATATGATATTACCATAATGTCATGCATTCAATATTTCGGAGAGCAGCGGCAAACCTCTATGGTATATACATATATATTTGTTATATCATACCATTATCTATATTCTTGGAGAAGTTCGGAAACTATATATTTATGATGCACTAAAATTGAAATATTTTTGAAGTATTTTTGAAGACTTTGTTATCTAAAGGAATAAAAACAGATATACATATTTATCCCATTCGGGAGAAATCTAATTGCCCTAATTTTTTTGGATATATGTTTCCACTTCATAGGACTCAATTAATGCTTACCATAGATATACTTTAATTTGAATTGGTTTTATGAAAAGAAAGAAAACTCTATCGATTCACTTAAGTATCGATTCACTTAGTATTTTTTATAGGGTATTTGTAGCTCGTCATAATTTTTTTTTTTTTTGGCATATTTTCTTATTTCTTTTCTTCATTTTTATTATTCCCTTTTCTGTGTGTGTGTGTGTTGTTTTTTTTTTTTTTTGGCCAGCGTTTCGTAATGACTCAATTAAAAGACACGCAGGCGGCTCAAGAGAGGTCTGTCGGTCGCCTCTTTGGTTAGTTAGTGGGCTCTTATTTTTTTGGGGACCTGTGCAAATGTTTGTTCACGGCCCAGTTGGCTGGGTGTTTGTCATCAGATTAAAGTCAGCTAAGGGTTGCCAAAACAATGTGGAGAACACATATTCGGAGGTCCGCTTAGAGGTGCAAAAGAGGCAGGTCGGGTAGAGGCAGGCAGGGCAGAGGCATCGCCGTCGTCATCGTCGTCATTGACCTTTCGGCCGTAATGTGTGACAGGGCTTGCTGTTCTTGTTGTTGTTGTTGCTGTTGTTGTTGTTGCCTCCGTTCTGGTTGTTGCCATGAGGTCGCTCGCTCGCTTACTTATTTTTGTCAGCTTGCCATTTGTGACTTTCGTGTGCATTTGCAATTGTGGAAATGCATTGCTGAAATAACTAATTGTCCTTGGCCCGAGTTGTTCTAACTAATTGCAAAAATCTCAACTAATTTGTACTCAAATTTATTTTTAAATTCCTCTGACTGACTGACAGCAATCTGTGCCTACCTTCTGGCTCATCTGCGATTCAATGACAGATGTTGTATTTATCTTAGATATAATAGTTCAATTACGTACTGGCTATCTGGAGCAGGGCCTAATGGTGAGTGTATACTTATATATATAATATATATGTATATATTAATAGAGCCATATTTAGTATACATATATAATTTATGTCATTACGTTTTAGGTATATGATGACAAGAAACTGGCCTGCCACTATGTGCACTCGCGTGAGTTCATCTTCGATATGATTGCGCTGATACCCTTGGATCTGCTACAGTTGAAGATGGGCACACATCCGCTTTTGCGTTTTACGCGCTTTTTTAAAGTGAGCTGCCGAAACTGCGAAAAATCCTGATCAAGCCTATAGATAATACTCTACTTTCTTCTTGCAGGTATATCGATCTGTGAGATTTTATTACATCGTAGAGAGTAGAACAGTTTGGCCAAATTTATGGCGCGTTGTTAATCTAATTCATATCCTGTTAATATTGGCCCATTGGTTCGGTTGTTTCTATTTTTTGCTCTCCGAAGCGGAAGGTTTTCAGGTAAGTGCTCGTGTCTCTCTCTCTCTATATATATATTTACGCATATGCCTGCTTTATTCCTAGGGTGATTGGGTCTATCCGTATAGGCCAGGTGATTATGCGACGCTGACGCGAAAGTATTTGGGCAGCCTGTATTGGTCCACCCTAACGCTAACCACCATCGGTGATTTGCCCACCCCTGAGACGAATGCAGAGTGAGTATGAGACGTTTATCGATATTGATCTGTTGGCTAAATTCTGGATATCTTTGGGGCGGGCTTTGTCTTGTCTCCCATGTGCACAAAATATAAAAAAAAAAACTATAAAAACAAAAAACAGACCGAATTTTTCGGTGGACGGCCCTCGATCAATACCAAGGCGTGGCATCAAGTCCCGACTGCTACAGTTTGGCTCTAGCTATGGGTATGAGTTCCTAACTTCAATCATAATACACCTAAATCTATCTCAATATAATCTTTAACATTATCTTGCTTATTGTTGGGGGCTGTCCACCAGTTCGTTCGTTTTCTGTATTGGAAAAAAGTAAAATAGAAAATAAAAATTAAATATCTTTTCTGGTCTGACAATTGTTGCATATATCACGATCAAAGCCTTGTCTACTTTATGAATATTTGCTTGATATATTTATTATCAAAGTTTTCGAAAGCGTGCGACAGCCTTCAACAATTCCTAAACAGATTCTAACGCTCACAATTGCCAAAGCCAATTTCAATAAAACTCATGCGAAAATAACTATATATTGAAAATGTGCTTTCGAAAACTTTGATTGAGCTATTCAATGCCATCACAGTCGAGAGAAGGATAGAGAAAGAGAGAGAGAGAGAGAGATAGAGATAGAGACAGTATGTGTGAAATTTATAGTTCGTTCGTTTTCGAAAGGACGTTAGAATATTCTAAGGACGTTAGACCCTAACTTATTTATGCCTACTTAAAATAGTTTTCTGTCTTTAATTATAAGCTTGATTAATTTGATTTTTAATGAATCTATCGTATTGTATTAGTATAATTGCATAACTCTCAAGATTTTGATTTGTAAATTCGTTTGGAAACCTTTTAAAATGCAAAGAATTTCGGAATATCAAAAGTGAACTGTGAAACCTGCTTTATTGACCATATAGTCAAATGGTCAACGCTCACACTTTCGCTCTGTCTCTCTTGCTCTTTTACTGCCTTTGATTTACTATATAAATCTTCTCACTTACCTCCTTTCCCCTCCATAGGTATATTTTTACGATCGTTAGTTACCTGATTGGCGTTTTTATCTTTGCAACTATTGTGGGCCAAGTGGGTAATGTGATAACGAATCGTAATGCCAATCGGCTAGAGTTTGAGCGACTACTTGATGGGGCCAAGACCTATATGAGGCATCACAAGGTAGGTGCTACGATGATCGATATCGATCGATCAACTTGATCAACGCTATGAAATATTGCAGGTGCCGGGCGGAATGAAGCGGAGAGTGCTGCGGTGGTATGACTATAGCTGGTCGCGGGGTCGCATACAGGGTGGGGGTGATATTAATACGGCTTTGGGCCTGTTGCCCGATAAGCTGAAAACCGAATTGGCCTTACACGTCAACCTGAGCGTACTGAAGAAGGTGACCATATTCCAAGAGTGCCAGCCTGAGTTTCTGCATGATCTCGTGCTGAAAATGAAGGCGTATATCTTTACGCCGGGTGATTCGATCTGTCGGAAGGGCGAGGTGGCTCGCGAGATGTTCATCATAGCCGATGGCATCTTGGAGGTGCTCAGTGAAACGGGCAAGGTGCTGACCACCATGAAGGCTGGCGACTTCTTCGGTGAGATCGGCATACTCAATCTGGATGGGCTGAACAAGTGAGTGCACTACCGGAAGTATTCCTTTCTTTCTTTTCCTTTCTGTTATTATAACTCTCGTTTGCTAAAGACGCACAGCGGATGTCCGCTCAGTGGGCTACTCGGAGCTGTTCTCGCTTTCACGCGAGGACGTGCTGGCCGCCATGAAGGACTATCCGGATGCACAGGAGATCCTGCAGACACTCGGACGCAAACGTCTCATGGAGGTGCGTTGCGTGAACAAGAAATATGCCAAGGCACAAAGCGACAAGGAGGCCGCTGCCTATGCCGCGGCCCATCCGCATCATCCGCATCCGCACGCACATCATCATCAGGTGCATCAGAGCGACAGCAGCGAGAACAGTGCCTCAAAGAAGATCGTGGACAAGCTGAAGCACGATGTCAAAGGCTTTCGCAATGTGCTGAAAAAGTCCAGGTAAGTCAACTACAGTAATCAAAGAATCAAATTCATATTATCCAGCACTCGATTTAGAACGTCTCGCAAGAGCGACGAGTCTCTGGAAATGCAACCGCTGCACAATACCTCACCACGCGGCAGTAAGATGATGCTGAAGCGTATGTCGCGCGTTCGCTCCGACGACAAGGACGCGGACAGCGCCGAGGCCAAGGACGAGCTGCACGACAAGACGCCCAGTCCCATTGGGGCGGGGCTGCCGCTGCTGCAGCGGCTGCGCCTGCTCAAAGAGAAGCAGGTAAGTCGAAGCCCGATAGCATTCATAGTCAGTGCCATTTGTTCATGAACCACAGCCACTGTCAACACCACCACCACCACCACCACCACCGTCACCACCGTCCAGTTCTATTTCTCTCACCAACTATTTTGATCGACTCACCAATCCAATTGGAGTTCGTGCATACGCAAAACTAATCTAAACACATATCGCAACTATCGTACTATGTATCGTCTTGATATCATTCGCCTCATTCTAATACCTCACGAGCTTTTAATGGAGTTTATCCCAACACTCAAGCAACCAGTACAGTACACTACAGTACAGTTACAACAAAACATATGCGTATACGTATACGTAACAATACGTACGGGCGGCAATATGCATACGCAACAATCCAGAGATACACACAAACCACTCTTATACTCACGAATACGCACAGCCGCACACTCTTAAACTCACAAACGAGCATATACGAGCACTCATATACTCACGTATGCTAGTGACTCTTATACTCACAAATGAGCATATACGAGCACTCTTATATTGACGTATGCTAGTGACTGTTATACTCACAAATGAGCATATACGAGCACTCTTATACTAACGTATGCTAGTGACTCTTATACTCACAAATGAGCATATACGAGCACTCTTATATTGACGTATGCTAGTGGCTCGTATACTCACCAATACAAACACTCGTATACAACACTCTTATACTACTACTTATACCCGCTCGGTGCGCACTCTCTTCTATTTTTTTGAGTCGCATCGAGTGCTGCTTCCTCTTTAATTCTAGTTCCTCATTTATTTTGTTTGGTTTGAATTTGCTGAACTGTTATAGCTCGATATTGAATTGCTTTTAGTGCACTTTAAAATACAATTTTCTTAGCATTTAAAATCCTATCGTCAATGAATTGATAGTATCTTGTTTGGAGCACGCTTTGAATCCGATCCATGAATGGCCCGTTGCGTTAAGTTGCTGTCAAAGCTCACGTTAGTTAACATTAAGATATTCCTGAAAGGTAACAATAATTGAGCTTCAATATGTATAATTTGCTAGCAAGGTAAGGTCTGACAGAAGCTAATGCTAGGTCAGGGCATATATTATCGCCGGCAGCTTTTTATGCTATGCGCTGTTAATAGAACGATCAATGTTGTGTCGCTGTAAGCCAAAACTAATTAGTGAATCAAAATTTGCTTAACAGCCTCCTCAAGACTATCCCGAAATTAGTTGCTTGCTTTAAATTATATTTTGTACAAGAAAACAGACTTGAAGACATCTGAAAAACAGAAATACACCAAACATAACTATACTTAACCTTTAACAAAATCCACCACACTACAGAGTCTCAATTACCTTCTATATGAAACAATGGACTGAAATGGAGAAAACTACTCAATATACTACATACGATCCAGTACAGTTGGGTAGACCACATAATACTATTCTACTATAGCTAATATACCACACATGAAACACACATCAAGCTCGCCATACATCTATACGAAGCAGTAGACTATAATGGAGACCACTACTCAATATACTTCATACCGTGCAGCATAGCTGGCTAGATCATGTTATATGGGATTATGCTATCCACTTACATGCCTCTTTTGCCAATACACCATACATTAACTCACCACACAAGCAGCATAACACTTGTTTATACGAAACAATAGACTCTTATACACTACATACCATACAGCATAGCTGGTCAAGTCATGCTATGCTATACTCAACATTTACATGCATCTTTTGCCAATACTTCACACATCAAAACTCACCACACAATCCAACATATCACTTTTTTTATACGAAACAATAGACTCTTATACACTACATATCATAAAGCATAGCTGGTTAAGTCATGCTATGCTCTACTCAACATTTACATGCATCTCTTGCCAATACACCACATTCATACATAGCTCACATAAAAATCACCGCATACGCCGACATCGTCAACGTTTCTTTTCAACACATCTTACCATTTCATGCTTATCAACATTGTAACATAACTCACCACTTACATACGTCATCTGCCAATACACCACATATTAAACTCACCTCATACGCCGACATCATGCCTATCTTTTCAACACATTTTACCATTTTATGCTTAAAAAATTTGGCCATAACTCAGCATAACTCACTACACTTCACATTGACAACATTGATTACATTATACTATTACATACGTCTCCTGCCAATTCACCACACATGCCGACATCATACCTTTCTTTTTTATCACATTTTACCATTCCATGCTTTACAACATGTGGCCATAACTCACCATTACTCACCACACCCCACATGGACAACACACCACAGTTGATTACACCTCACCTCGCATCACGCATACGCAGTTGAAAAAGAGTTAAACAAACTTTGATTTGGCATTTGTACAATTTTAATTTGGAACTTGATTTGATTTAGCTTCTAATCCAATCTAATCAAAAATGAAATACCAATAAAAATGAAACAATCAATCCAGCAAAATTCGTGTTGTATGTTATGTAATGAACCCCGGCTCTCCTAAATAGTAGTTTTTGTATGTGTCTTTATGTGTCTTGCACTAGGATCGCGAAGAGCGAGCTGTTAAGTCCACACCACCACAGAAATCTCCACCTCACTCACATGTAACGTGTACGTTATCGCCGCAGGAATCGATACAGGAAGAGCCCGAACGCGAGTTCAACGAAGGCTTTCCGCTGATCCAGCGATTGCAGCAGTTGAAAATTAAAAATGAACCACAATCGGGTGCCGGCAACGAGACCCAAGTCGTCATGGTAAACCACGAAAACACCTCTATTTCTCTCTCTCTGTCTCTCTCTCTCTCTCTCTCTCTTTCTTTTTCTCTTTTGATCTCTGAAAATCCAGCACCCAACACACAGCTTCCACTTTGCATCCACTCGATATTAATTACACTTTCTATCCGTCCCGCCTCTAGATTAACACGCCGCCCAACATCAGCAGCAAGGTGGACTTTGCGGCGGCAACAGGTGTGGGCGGTGTTGGTGGTGTAGCGAGTGGTGCTGCGGGTGCTGGCCAAAGTTTGACCGTTGCCCAAATCAAGCCCATCATGAAAGTCTCCTTCAAGCAGAAGATACAACAGTTGCAGGGCGTGGTGCCGGCCATACCAAGTGGTAGCAGCACCACAAGCACGTCCGGGACCACCAGCACCACCGGTGCCATAGCCAAAAAGGAGCCACCCAAATCGCTGGCCGTGGTGGCCAAGCATGGCGGCACAGTTCTGCCAATGGAGCCAATCATTTTGAGTGGTGCAGTTGGCCAGAGCTTGGCCGCCACCGCCAGCCTGTCGAAGAAGCCGATGAGGCCATTCACACCACAGCAATCGGACACGGACACGGATGGCACACCAATCAAGCCCTGGTCCAAGCTGAAGCTGGCCACGCTCATGTCGTCGAGCTACACGAGCTTAAACAACTGCTCGCCGGACGATCTGGCAACGCCGCTGAAGAACTACTCGCTGAGCAATATTCCACAGCAAATGGAGAGCGCCACCAACGCTCGTCCACGCCACCACAGTGCCCGCAGCTCCCGCCATAGCCATGGTCATGGTCACGGGCACGGGCATGGGCGTGGCCATGGCTCTACCTCGAGCACCTGCTCCTCGAGCACCCGTAGCACGCTGAGTACGGCACGCGATTGCCTGCGCCTGCAGAAGCCGGAGCAGAAGCTGCCCGAGGGCGAGGCGACAACGGGCGGACGTAAGCTATATCAGAGCGTGTTCGATCTGTCGCCGGAATATTGCGGACTGCCATTTGTGAAGCGGCTGAAGATATTGAATGAGCGCCAGAAGCTGGCCGAGCTGGAGAAGGCGCTGCAGACGCGCAGCTTCAGCCTGGACTGCTCGAAGTCGAGCAGTGGCAACAACAACGAGGTGCCCATTACGGAGTCACTGTATCGCTGCTATAGCGACACCTCTGGCATCTACTCACAGTTTCTGAGCACCTACGAGTCCGCCACCACCACCAGCAGCTCCACATCCACATCCATTTCGACCAACACATCCACATCAGATGGCAACTCGAAGCAGCAATTGAAGCAGCTGGACTATATGCCCCTTAGCCCCGAGTCGAATGAGACGGTGGAGCGGCGCAAGCTGAAGAGTATATTGAAGAAGATGCAGCAGGGTGTTGCACCTGATGATGGTGGCGGTGGTGGTGTTGTCAGTGGTGCTGCTGCCGATGGTGATGCCCAAGACGAGGCGAATGCCAAGACCAAGACCAAGGCCAAGGCCAAGGCCAAAACCAGTGCACTGTCGAGGGGGCTGTTAATGGAGCCGACCTTGGAAGGGTACGTGGCCAGGCACAGTAAGCTCTTGAAGAGTGTAACCTTCCATTCAACTCTTTCTAGCCCGCCCTCCAGTGCCACAGAGGAGGGGCACTTCGCGGCCTTCAGTGGTGGTGGTGGTGCTGCTGCTGCGGCTGCTGCTGTTTGTCTCAACAACAACAACAGCAGCAGCAAAAGCAACAGCACGCAATTCGCGAACGCGGCCACCAGCACAAGTTTCGGCTTCAGTTCCGGTTCCGGCTCCGGTTCGGGTACGGGTTCGGGTACGGGTTCGGTCACGGTCACCGGTTCGGGCAACGGCAATGATAGTGTAGTGGCAACGTCACGAACAATGCTGCCAGATCAGGTTGTCTGGTCGCCGACGTTGGCATTGGTAACGCCAACGAATTCGCCGCAAGAATATTTCGCCGCATTTGAGCCGCAGCTGGTGGGCGGCAACGGCGTCATCGCTGGCGTTGGCAACGGCTCAACGTCAATCGCTACCGCTACCGCATCCGCTTCCGCCTCAGCATCCGCATCCGCATCGGCATCCGCATCCGCATCATATGTGGTCGAATGCTCGTCGAATACCGAATTTCATGCACAATCCACAACATCCACAGATTTGAATTTGAATTTGCAGCTCCGGCAGAATACGACCAATGCGACCAGCCAGGCGGGTCAGATGCCAAAAATGGAAGGTAATTACGATAGCTGCTATCGCTAGGCGATTCTATTGCAGATCTCTCCTATACTTAACAATCTCTCTCTCTCTCTCTATATATATATATATATAAATATCAAATACAATTACTCCAAGTCCAACGCTTACCACGCCCTCAAGCTCAACAACACTTAGTTAATATATCTATCGATTGTGCCGTCTCTAGTAAGCATTAGGGGTATTCCATTTAAATAAACTTGGGTTTTATTTAGCTAAACTTTTTATTTACATTTTTCTTATTATACGATTTCTACTAATAAATTTTTTAAAATATTGAATTGTTTTTTTTTTTTTTTTTTCGTTTCAAAAAAGGAATACCCTTAATGCGACTCAGACTGAAGCGCTCTGCATGTCATTTGCAGCGCCTTAAAGCTACACAAAATTCGTTTGCTTCGCTCTGGCCTGCTATCTCTCTCGCTAGCCCTTTCTCTCTCTGTCTCTGTCTCTATATCTCTCTGTCTCTCTCTATCTTTAAATTTATGCATGATAATGCCATCTATTAATTGCTATTTGATATGATTTAGGAAATTATTGCTTAACATTGCGAATGCTTTATGCTAGGCTAAGAGTTGATAGCACTTTTTGATTTATCGTAACAACTACAAAAGTAAAAGAAACAAAATCCATATCTTTATAGGTCTTTTAAGTATAGAATATGTATATTTTTACTGTACATAAGCTAAGGTATATACAGTTATATCGATTTGCGTATACTTAAGAGCTTTTTGAGTACTATTGAAATGTAAATATTTATTTCTGATATTATTTATATTGAACTAAGCTTTGACTTTATAGAGATGAATAACTTTTGTTTGGGTTAAGTACACGATCTGCACTGCCACAATAGCATTTTCAGCCCGTTAAACGTATGAGCTCGTCATCGATAAGCGTTATCGATACACTGAGCTTGAAACGTATCGAAGCACGCGCACGCACGCTTTGGAACGCAATGGAATGAAACAACGACGACGGCGTACAGTTCTTCAGCATGCAACCAACAACACGCACACAGTGACACTCACACTCTCACACTCTTACACACTCTAAAACACACCCACACATAGAGAACACTAAATGCTTTTGTAAATACGTAAAATTTGACAGCAAAAACAAAAAAATGAAACACAGAAAACCCGTATGAAAAACTCTCGAAACTATTGCGCAAAGGCAGCTGTAATTTGTATGGGAATGTGTGTAAATAACTGTAATCTGCGTATGTATGCATAACCTATTTTGCTTATCATTTGGTATTACTACAACTACAACTACAACAACAACAACAGCAATTGCAACAGCAAGAGCAACAGCAGCAACAGCAACAACAACAACAACAACGACCACAACGTGTTGTACTAGTTGTCTCTGTCTCTGTCTTTCACACCAAAACACTCACACACTCACACTCACACACACTGTCGCACACACACACACACACACGCACGCCTAGCTGTGCCTCTCTCACCTGTCCGCCAGGGACCGTACACAACTGTACCGCAAGCGCACGCACACAGGGTTGCATTGCCAGCCGATTGCATTCCGTTACTAACCTATAAACGATACTCCATTTGAATTTGAATTCAAGGCTTTCCAGAGGCGCAGGATTACTTCAATCAGATACTCAACGGCATCAATCACGTGATCAAGACGCACATGAACGAAATGCACTCGAAGTTCGAGTCGCAGTTCTCGAATATGGCCGGCGAGGTGAGACGGCGCGATGCCATCATTGCCCAGCTGCAGATGAAGCTGCGCTCCATCGAACAGAAGCCGACGATGACATCGACGACGCGTCGCATCAAGCGGGAGAAGCTGCCCCAGCTATCCGTGGACGACGACGAGCCAGCCGAGCAGGATAACAGTAGTTCGGGCTCCTCGGCCGAGTTGCTCTTTATGGTATGTGTGCCTTGAAGTAAAAGTTGCCTGCTTATACTCTTTAGACTAGTGTATGAAGTGAAAAGAGTATATTTGGTTTTGTAATGTACTGTCTTAAGACTTTTCTGACACTCATTACAATATCTTACCTCCATTTACTTTACGTCCCCTGGGGGACGTGTCAAATCATAGAAGAGCTATATCTCCCGCAGTTTTGGAGTCTATGTACACTTACGTTACTGTAGAGCACTTCTAAAGATTGACTGACCATTATATAGCTACGCCCACTGGGAGCGTGGGAAATCGTGAAAATGGTGCCTATACAATTATTATTGAAGTTAGAAAGTTAGAAGTTAGAAAGTTATTGTAAACCTCCATCACATATTTGCCAAGTATATAAATATACAAGTATACGGATCTGCTAAGATATAGTAGATATAAGTATAAGAATAGGTGTGTCAAATCGGAAAAAACTATATCTTCCAATCAATGTCTTTGATCTAGAGATCCAAAATGGAACAATTAAGTTACTGTTGACTCCCACTTTGACGGATTGGAAATATACTATACTAGATATTTGTATATAGGTAGGCCGAATCGGAAAAAAATATATATGATTTAGATCTAGATTTTCAAAATGGGACAGTTAAGTAACTGAGGGCTATTTACTTTGAAGGTTTTGAAGCTAGAGATAACAATTTTACAATCAAATACAACACTCTCCTCTTTAAAGTATCTAAAAGTAATATGTAGATCCAATGAATCGAAAAAAATAAAACTATATATTCTAGAGGTTTTTAGTGAAAATCATTCAATTGCAGAAGGATCAACTATGTATATTTGCCAGAGTTTTTGGGTTTTAGCCCTCTTTAAATTGTAGCAAAATCAACTTCTGCACAGAAAAGTCTCTAAATTATGTCTCACATTTTTAAGAATTTCGCTGCTGGAAATATGAATCTTTTGAAAACACTTTTAAAACTTATTAGTGAACGAGTATCATTCAGTCGTTTGCGTCCGACTGCAATATTCTCAATTGCTAATGAGTATAAAAAAAGTTTAACTATTTCACATTGCTCGAGGTCATTCAACGAGTTCAGGGAATTCAGCTTAGACTTAAAAATGTTCAACTCTTAGCTAGTACAAGCTGAAAGCGAACGCTACCCTGACTGTTCAGCTCGTGCAATAAATTGAGGTCATTTGATTATTTATTTAATTATCCGCCTCCCTCTTGATTCGCATAACATTTATGCAACCTGAACGGCCCATCATTAGGGCAGTTTATTGAGCAAGTGCTGTTCGTAGATTCCCTAGACTTACAAGTTGAGCATATTCAATGACATGCACCGAGTGCATCGGGCAAAGGAAATGCGATGCTTGCTCTGATAATCAATTTTTTCTTTCTGCTTATTCTCTCTGCTTGCGTGCAGCGCGGCGACTCGCTGGACACTGTGTTCACCTCCTCGCCGCCCATCCAGGGTCGGCGCAGCATATCGCCTGGCCCCAGTCGCTATCATGCGGCCTCCGCGAACGCGCTCAACTGTCCGAGCAGCTACTACAGCGGACCGGGCACGTTGGCAACGCGGCACGCACAGAGCCACCCCAGCTTCTACGCGCCGCACAGCAGCAGTCGAGGCGGAACAGCCCTGCCCGGCTATCGGGACTGGCATGAGCAGGGCATGGGGAGCATGGGCAGCAGTGTGGCAGGAGGCTTGACAGCCGATAGCAGCAGCGGCAGCAACGCGGCCATGATGATCTCCGACGTGACGGGCAATTTGACCCGACTCTCGGACAGCGTCATTCTCGATATTGGCGAGAGCTCCAGTTCCAGTTCATCGTCCAGCAAGGTGAACGTCGGCGTGGACGACGACGACGAGGACGACGATGAGGCGGAGGATGAGCTAAGCGGCGCAGCACTTGTGGCAGCCACCGGCAGCAGCAACAACGACTGGGAAGTGCAAATGCTGGCCGCCGAAATGGAGAGGCAGGAGCGGAAGCGCGGACACTCACTGTCCGACAATCTGGGCGAGCTGCGGCACTGCAGCACGTTTCTGCGCCGACGTCGCAAGTTCAGCGACACCGAAACCGAGTGCAGCGAAACGGATGCCGATGAGCGGCTGGCAGCCGGTGTCGGCGCCACTACCAGTGGCAGTGCCGGTGCCCAGACGAGTGCAGCTGCCGAGGCGGATGCCACAGCCAGTGGCAGCAATCGCCCACGCGCCTCCAGTCTGGATCAGTTCAACCTGCGCTATGGCATCGGGCGTGGCATCTTTAAAGCAATGAGCATCGATCGGGACAAAGACAAGCTTTGAGAACTATAATCACAGGAGGACCACGCAAGCAACGGCAACTACAAGGACAGACACGACTAACCATTGGACAGTATTACGAAAGATACAACAAACACAGTACACTACCCTTCGATACATTATATGTTTAGCCCTAAAACAAGACAACCACAAGAAACAAAATATGAAAGTAGGGGTATTCCCTCACAAAAAAAAAGAAGAAAATGAAAACAACATACAAATTAGTACTTGAGATAAGAAAAATAAGAAGAAGAACACCAGAAACCAAACAAATTGAGTAGCCCATCCACCAGTAAGTCCAGAAGCCAAATTTAACTATTCATATATTCCCAATTTTTCAACATTCTCCATGTAAACGGTATACTCGTCTTATCGTTATCGCTATCGACATATTTTGTTATCGTTATCGTTTTCGTTGTCTATTGCCATACCCATATTCTATTTGCATATAACACTTACCTCGTTGCCATTTAAGACTCGTATTGATTGGCTATCAGTATCGATAACTTTGTTATCCTCATATAGCAATTACCAACTTTTCTGTTATCGTCATCGTTGACATCCGCCAAAAGCAAAAAAAAAGTTTTGGCTATCATACTGCATTCCCATCACTTGTTATTGTACTTCTGATGTTATCGTAATCGATATCGTTTAAGATATCTTTAAAGCTCACGGTCGTCTCATTACTATCAATATCGATTGTCTGAATCCAACAAATCAAATGACCTTCCTATAAGCAATCTTGTATTAAAGTCTCAGATGATTATACTTCTGTATATTTTATCATGAACTTAAAAATTTTAAATCATAAACATATCTGCATACCGCTCTCTTGTTATCACTATCGTTATCGTTTTGCTTAACATTTGATACATTGGCCATCTGCGAGTACCTAGATATAATACCGTCCTATATATAGCGTCCATGCCATTGGCGCCCATTATATGATTTGTATGAGTATTAAAAATGTGATGAGTATAGAGTTCAGATCCATTTATCTTTTGCCTTGGGTCCTGGACATGGCCCGGTGGATGGGCTGCGTCTCAATTGAAATGGTAAAAGGAAAAACTAAAATGTATATACCTCTTATCCTATTAGGTATTAGTAGTTATATATATACACACACACACCCAAAAATCTATATATACATCTATGTATATATAAAGTATATACATATATATACATATATATATATAAATATATATATGATATGATATGAAATAGTGTAACGAAAACCGAAAGCTTTAATAACTTATATAGAGAACTATTTAAGAAACATTTTAAATACTAATCAATTCAAGGAACAACAGCAACAAGCGAAGATACCAAGATAGAAACCGAGAGTAAAACGTTAAGATAGAAACATACACAAATATTGATAATATAATTATATATATATATATATATATATATATATATATATATATATATATATATATATATATATATATATATATATATATGTATATATAGATATATATATATATATATTTATTTATGTATATATATATAGATATTTAGTATAAATATATGAAGTTATATAATATACAAATACTTATATATATAGAGCCTTTAGAATATACATACACACATACATATATATATATACTATTAACACATGGATATTGAGTTGGAAGCTATTATTATTATTATTAGATCTGTCTAAGCGTTAGTCTACTTATTACCAGACCTACCTACACTATAGCAATCTAGCCTAGAATCCAATGGAATACAGCAATAATCGATACTACTACTAATCTCATCTCTCATCTAGTCTAGTCTAGTCTAGACGACCCATTGGCTTGATAGTTTTTGTTTTGGAGCACTTTCTCCTTAAAGCTCGCTGGGTACACTTTAGCTTTTATATAACGCCAACTTCTTCTACGTTAATGCGGGCTTTTCAAAAAAGTCTCTTAGTTTAGTCTCTAGCAAATGCACAAACAACAATACTTAAGCTTAGCTCCTAACTAAATAGAAGCTCCTCCAATCTAATGTTTCATCTATAAGCTAAGCGCCATTTTATTATAATACTTTAAACAAAAACTTAACCTAACAGCTTTAAGGAAAACGGATTAACGGAAACATAAATAGTTAACTTCAAGAAGCGTAAACTCAGCAAAGAACTAAAACAAAAATCTAAATTGTTATATTCTGTTATGAAACAAGAAACAAAACAAAACGACAATGGAAAAAAAACAAAGAACAAACTGTTTTTAATCGAAAGATTTTACCAAAATGTTAAGCGAAACACTTGTTACTTTAAGCTAGAAATGAAATACCTTTTAACACTGTTAGAGACCGTCCCCACACCGCCCTAAACAGTGTACCAAAGCTGCAAAATTATCGATAGCACTGCTGATATCGTTATCGACTAATACTATTTGGTTTAAGACGAAATTATCAAGGAAGGATACTACCGAGCCTACCTAATTGGTTTTTAGTCTACTTGTCGATATATTTATCGATAGTTTTGGCAACTCAACGCTCGACCGCACGCTCCGCCCTAGCCGAACAGTTGTTATTTGTAGTCAAATATGGCGTTTAATCGAAGGCCTAGCCACGCCCACTATAGAGAGTTTCGTAGCGCCTAGACAGCAGCTAACGTTATTAATCGTTAAGCATTATCGATAAACAAAAATAACAGAACAAGCTAGCATTGTGTATGTAGCGCACGACAAAACAAACGACACTATTCAGATAATATTTATATATCTATACACACCACATATACTATATACATATGTTCTATATGCTACTACCTACTAACGATATGTAAGAGATACAACAACTAACTAACTACTAGTCGGCGTTTGAGTTGTACGCCATTTTGCATTGTACAAAAAGCACAAACAAAAAATGCCAAGTCGGCATCGATATCGATGACGATAGTGCATCAATTCAAGGAACAATTTCAATGGGTTCAATAAATGGGTCACAGCCAGCTAAACAGTCCAACTAAATTTAATTAAACGTACCAAAAAGCCAAAGGGAAAACAAAAACAAATGAACTACAAATCGACAAGCACAACTTAATCGAAAGTCTCTTAATCATCTATACTGTTAAGTGAATCTATATAGTCTATGTATGCACATGAGAGACATATGTACAAACATAAGTATTATCTTGTTTTTCATATTTGTTCTGAAAAGAGAAGTAAAAAAACACAGTATAGTTTTTTTTTTTTTTTTTTTTTTGATTTACATACGCCAGGGACCACAAAAGTTTTGAGTTTGGTTTTTCCTTTTTATATAAGGACAAACGTGACAAAAGTTTAGAGCACGATGCTAGCTAATGTAATACAACTAAAATCTAATCGATCTTACGATATATAAATGCAACTATGATAAATGTAAACTGTGCAAACTTCATCATATAATTTGCATCTCAGCAAAGCAAGCAAACAAACACACGAATACACACACACACACACACACACACCTAAGTTGAAAGGATTGAGAATACGTTTTAAAACTCTTCCATATATAGAGCTTTATCTCTGAAATTTAAATCTGAATCGGTATAAGCGTGAGGCAAGAATAAGCAAAAAGTCTCAAGTCGATAGCTTTGAAAGAAGACGAAATAAAATATTTGAATCTATAATCGAAAATTACATATCGATAATGCTACTCCTTTTGAAGGTGTACCTAGACGTAGTTGATATCTATTCGATATTTTCAATTCTTGCAACATACAGAATAATCTATTTCGTATTTTCAATCCCTTCAAATATGCCAGAATATTCCTTTAATAGGTGTGGGCTTATCGGTACAAGATGATCGATTATAGACTCGAATCTAAATTGTAATCGGAATATTACATAGAAAATTCCGAACGATAGCAGAAGAAGAAACATCTCCATAAACACACATGAATTGTATGAAACTCTGTGAGTCAATTATAATACTTATGTAAATGAATACTTTAACTGATTTATTGACAACAAACCGCCAACCGCCCTTTCCCCTCCCACCATTCATATTCCCATCTTTCGACTCTGTCTCTCTGTAATTATTATGTATATGACAGTATTTTAAGTATTACAAATTGATGTCGTTGTTGTTGTTTTAAAATTAATCGCTTTAAAGTTATCGATATTTTTGTACACTAGTTTAAGGTAGCCTGTTAAGAGTGCCCCACAAAAGCCTAGTCTTAAAAACTTCATTATTTCTTTTTTCATTTGGCCTCTGTTTCACTCTCACCCACACACACACCCTTTCTCTCACACTCTATCTATCTCTCTCTGTCTCTGTAATTTAATTGCTAATTTCGCCAGTTTAAGAACAAATGAATGCAAATTATTATAGAGTTAAAGAAATTTATGAAGTATACATAAAGAAAATGAAATTAGCACATGTTAATGAAATGCAAATAAAGAAATGAAACAGTTTAAGCGAAATCCCGAAAGGATTAACAGTACAATTGCCTCTCAATTCCGAACTAACTCTTCGCGTGCCAAAGAAAGAAAATACTGCATCATATCAATTTGACTCACTCACTCAGATATGATGTTGCAAGAAGGTCCCTAAGAGATCAAACAAATCACATGAGACATCATAAACAAACCTCAGATAAATGAAAATATAAAATAATACAACACATACGAAAAACAAATGCAACTAAGGTGAAATTTGATAAAGAAAAATAAATACAAATATGAAGAAGAAAAAAAACTAAAATATAATGAAAATAATAATAACAAAAATATATATTAAATAAATTGAAAAAAAAAAAACACAAAATAAGCAAAAAAAAAAAAAAAAAATATGCCACTTGTCGAATCGCCTTTTATACTCTCTACTTTCTGGTATACTAAAAGTATCTTTTTATAGAAGCTGTTTTAAGAAGAGATGTGGAAACGAGCCTCAAAGCTTCAGTAAAGCCGTATTTACTGAGTTCAAGTTTGGAATGGGATATGCGTATTATGAAGTATTTTGGTTTTAAAAGGTTGAACATGTGGTTAGGCTAGACTCATTCTAAAAAAAATCCGCCGAACTACATTTACCCATACGTAAGTTTATGTATTCTAGCCAAGCGTTCCTAATTTCGTCTATCCTAAAATACGTGTATATACTTCAAAATAGCAGGGGAATATCTTTACATAGGCTTGTGATTCATCGCGATTTTCATTTGGGGTAAGAAAATGTTCGAATTAACTAGAACTTATATGTTAAGATAATAAAATTGCAATTTATAAGAAGTAAAATGTATTATTTGCGTTGAAAAATTACTTCGACTTAACGAAGGAACCAAAGTGCATGGTATCCTGACGAATTTATGGATTTTTCTCAAGGAAAAACTTTCGCGATTCGACTGTATGGCGTTTTTAGACTTGAATAGTATTTTAAAATGTGCCAAACCAGGCATAACTCAAACTAACCTTATACAGTTAAACTTAACAGAATATAATGTAGTTTACCTAATCTAAGTCTCATCTCATCTTTGCCACTTTCTTAGGGATTATCTAAAGTCTTCTCAATTAATTTTTCGAATAATTCACGTCGAATAATAGAATAAATAGGCCCTCTCCTTTTTTAGCCCGCAGCACAAACTCCTCTTCTCATTCGATAGTCGTTAAAAAGCTCAATGGAAATCAATTTTGCCAGAATCAAGCAAATGCCTCCACGCTAAAGCGCCATCTAGTGCTCGCCAATGGCAGCACTCACTAGAGCTTTTCCACGCGCAAGCTTTTGCAGAGAGGAAAGAGGACCGCAACAGCTGTGCGACACAGCTGAGCAAAGCAGCGCTGAATGTGCCGTTACATGGCCAGTGGCCACTCGCCATGCAGCTGTTGGGCAACGCTGTGCGCCGAGCAGAGCTTTCGCCGCTCGGCGTCGCGTCGTCGTTCGCTTTCATCCCCACGATTTGCGATTTGCGATGCTGGCGCATAAAGCAGAAACTCTTCAGCGCATCGAGACACGCGACGCGGCGGCCAACAGAACCAAATAGAAAAGAAAAGCTAAAAGAAGAAAAAAAGAAAGGGCAACAAAATTACAAAAAAATAAAATAAAAGAAATTGAAAACAAACAACGAAAAGCGCAGCGAACAACAACAACAACAAAAACAAATCAATTTTTTTTACTAGCTTTTAAGTATATTTATAAAACGAAGCGAATCGAAACGAAACTAACGGAAATGTGTGCGCTGCATAGGGATTCTGTTTTCAGAATCTGTGGCATGTAACGGTATAGTTGGACGTGCGCGAGTGTGTGTGCGAGTGTGTCTGTGTGCGAGTGTGTGTGTGTGTGTGTGTGTGTGTGTGTGTGAGCGAAGCGCGGAATCGGAATCGGTAAGTGAAATTTCACAGAACAACAAATATTATTTGTTTACATTTGAATGAAGACCATGTGTGAGTGTGTGCGTATGTGTGCGTATGAGTGTGTTTGGCTATGTGCGTGTGGAAAATATTCAGATTTTTCGTTTGGTTCTCATGTTTTTTGCTTTTGTTGCAGAATTTTCAGCCTATTTATTTGATTTTGCCCGCACAGACATATGCACATATGTAGTTTGGAATCATAAAAACACGTTTGTTAATGCGGCATATGTGGGGCCACATGCAATGACCCTGCCTCAGCCCACAACCCCTCCAATTCCATGTTAACCCCCACACCTCTCCCCCACCCTTTTGTTTGTAGTTATGTAAATTCCTCAATAGCCAGCCGTGTGAGCATATGTCCAAAATTGCAGCTGGATTTCGCCTCCACCTGGGCGTTAGCGATTTCCTTCATTCATTTCATTCACCTGCCGCCTTCTGCCGCCTGCCAAGTGAGGCAGGTGAGGCCGCCGTTGGCTGAATGGCATTTAGCTGTCGAAGGGGTGGGCCCGTTGCTTAGCATGCCTTAGCCGGCTGCTATGCGTGCCCCATCTGATTTATACAATCAAATTATATTCTGGTATTCCCTAGTTTGCGCCTTTCTTTCTGCTTCATTCAATTCCCCCACCTGCCACCACTCTCCCTCTCCCTCCCTCCCTCTCTCTGTCTCTGTCTCGCTCTTGCTGTGTGTGTTATATGGCCCATTTAATGGGCAGCATTTAATGCAATTGTCAGTTGCGGTTTTTCGCCTTGTTTTATCTGCACCAGGTTTTTTTGTTTTTGGGCCCTCGGGCTGTTTGAGCGCTTGTTCAAAATATTTCATTTTATTTGCAATTTGCAATTTACAATTTGCAAATTTAATATTCATTTTTAGCAATTATCTGTCTGATATCTGACATAAACAACGCACAGCCAGTAGGGTTTATAGTCGGCAGCCAAGGCCAGCATAATCACAGCCTAACTCACACACACACACGCATAGTTGAGCTTATGCTCACTAATACTAGTGCATGCAGCGCTTGTATGTGTATGTGTGTATGTGTGTAGGGGTGCCTGAGCTCGTGTAACTACTTTTTGAGCGACCCTCGTAGCATGCCACATGCCCAGCTGTTGCATAAATTTTCGCATTTTGTTACATGTCTTTTACACACACACACACATGCATATATGTATATGCTCATGCTCATGGGTGTGTGGTATATATATATAAACATATACTATATCATATATATACATATATATATGCTCTTTTTTGTGGATTTCATGCGCGTGTTGAGAAGCTCAAGGAATTTTATAGTTCGTACCAAGGCATGACAGGGCGATTTCCTTTTGCTACAGCTTAGCCTTTTCAGCAATATACCCTATAACCAGAACCAGACCTAGTGGGGCATGCCAAGGCGCAGAACTAGACTGAATATGTATTTAGTTTTTATAGTATATAGATATATAATACTATATCTATCTTTTATTATCCCAACTGCATAGTGACTTTTGTCTACAGGGTATCTACCAGTCAGTTACTGCAGCTACACTATTTTTTTTTTTTTCTTTTTGTTTGTCAGCTGTGGCTGAAGTGTAGCCCCCAAACGTCCTCTCCACATCCCCCCCCCCCCCCCCCCCCCCCCCCTTGGGGGCAAGTAGCGGCTCGTTCAATGGCAATGGTTAGCTAGTAGGCTCGAGGATTGAGGCTATGGCGTCGTTTAGTCCTTGCGCATTTTTTCCGTATCGTCTCCATAGCAAAATCAACAAAAAAACAAAAAGAGAAAAAAAGCGAAAATAGAATAAAATAAAAATAGGATAATTTAAGCCTCGTAGCTTTTGGTTTACTTTGCGGTCAGTTTCATGAGGTTTTTGTTTCAACTGTTTGCTTTGGAGGCATATTACGCGAAATTAAGGGGCCTAATTACCAAATGTCTATCCATGAGCACTGAGGCTCAGTCAGCATAAATTACGTAAATTATATGCATTTAGCTTATAGCCATAGATATAGTTCTTTGACTGCAAACAAAAGAAGTTGTTGTTGGAAAATCGGGAACCTAAATGAAACTCGAATTTCCTAACTGTTTGTTTGATGGATTGACGCACCCGATGACAGATTGATTGATGTTCAATGCTCAGTCGAGGAAGCTAATATCAAGAGTGCTGAAATAGTTAAATAGTATATAGTGGATTTGTGTTAAGGAGGAAGGTGTTGCCCCTAATAATCAGTATCCCTTAAGATCTGTTTATTGCTTCCATCTCAGCATATATGTGAGCAAGAAATCTTAAGCGAAGCTCCTAAATATAGAATTGAATAACCGATAGCTGGTTTACATAAACTCAATAAGCTTCAAATTTAATGCAAATACTGTACATAAATGAATAAACAAGTTTAGTTAGGTTCGACATTATTTATAGACCATCCACTGCTTTTTGTCTGACTTGTTAAGTACACATTTAATTCCCAAGCTTACTTTCCATTGTCGTAAAGAATTAAGAAGGCTTAGTAATTTTTACATTTAAATAGTTCCGCCTACTAACTAATGATGGAGCGAAAAATCCGATTAAACATTGTCTCCTTCAGATTTAATGAAATGATTATCAAATACCCTTGAACTTGTCCGCTTATAGACATATATGTTAGATGATATGAAAAAACGGGAAATTAATTGAGCGAGTATTATGCAGTCGGCTACGCTCGATTTTAATGTTCTAACTTGTTTTTCGCTATAACTAGTGAAGAGAGCTTTAGCTTTATAAGAATGAATATAAATAAATACATATATTGCTTCTGTCTCTGCCATTATACTCGACCTCTCTCTCTATCGGTTTCATTTTTTTCTGACTCTTCGTATACAACTTTAATTTTTTCATTTTATTTCGGCTCTCTTTTTCTTTTCTCTATTTCTATCTTTCTCTTCTTTCTCTCTCTCTTCCCTCTCTCTCTCTCTCTCTCTCTCTCTCTTTCACTCTCTCTCTCTCCCTGTCTCTCTCACTCCCTGTTTTTTCTGTCTCTCTCTATCTCTCCCCATCTCTCGATCTTTCTCTTTCTATCGCTCTCTTTTTTTTTCTATTTCTATTGCTCTCTCTCTTCCCCTCTCTCTTTCTCGCTCGCTCTCTCTCTCTACTTCTCTCTCCCTCTATATCATTCTCTGTCACACTCACTACCTCTCTTGCTCTATCTCTCTATCTCACTCATTTTGTGTGTGTCTTTCAGTAATGCAAAGGCGGCGTTATGGCACTGCAAGGCTGGCGCTTTTTCGGTGTCTCGGCAACAATCATCATCTATATAGGCGGAGTGCTATTTCTATCCATGAACAATATACCAGGCTCGCATCCAAAACGCACGCGCATCGAGCGATTCGCCGAGGTAGCATAACAAAATACCAGCTTTCAGTTTCAATTGCATTGTAAATATTTATGTTTTCCACTTGATACAGTTTTCCAGCTTTCATAGTCCCCGGTTTCCCATGCCCAGTAGAAAGATGACCATTCGCTGGTGTCGCGACCTCAAATATCTAAATCGCGAGCTTCCAAATTACACAGACTACAAAGCTGGCGACTACTACAGTGAGTATTGTTTACGAAAGAACTGTCATAAAGGGTCTTATTCGCTTTGAGTCTTCATTAAGTAATAAAAATTAATTTATTTCAATTAATAGATTTATGTGTTGTTAAGTGGTCAATTTTGTAGACAGCCCTCGCATATCATTCAATATTCAATTCGATGTTCAGAATTCAGTATTTTTGTTTAGTAATGAAAGAACTCTGTTAACAAGCCGAAAGAAGTTACCCGAAAAAATCTATAAGATGAGAGACGAGTCAAGTAATGAAAGAACTCTATTAACAGGCAGAAAGAACCTACACTAGAACCAAAAACTCTGTAAGATGAGCAACGCTCGTGATGATATATCGATAAATATCGATTTTGTTGCTTGGCTTTTAAAGTATAATTTCAACTTTATAAGACCTCAAAACAAAAAAATAAATAGGTTTTGTCATATAAAATAATAGAATTTCAAATAATTCCATTTATTGGGTATCTATATTTTAGCAGTTGTAGTTCTATACAAGACTCCATTTATTTCTCTACTTATAGGTCTGCCAAAAATATCAAATTTATTTCTAATCGACATTAATTTTCACTTTTGCAGCTGCCTTGCCCAGCGATACGAGCGCCAATTTACAATTACAGGGTATTGCGCCGTCGCCCATGCTGACCGCGTTGGCGAGCTTTCCGGGCAGCGGAAACACGTGGCTGCGCTATTTACTGCAGCAAGCGACGGGCATATTGACGGGCAGCATATACAAGGACTACGGGCTGCTGAAGACCGGCTTTCCGGCGGAGAACGTATGCAACAGTTCCGTCTTGCTGGTGAAGACGCACGAATGGGGCTCCAAGGCATGGGCGCCCTTCTCCAAGGCGATTCTCCTCGTACGCGATCCCGAGAAGGCCATCATAGCCGAGTTCAATCGTCAGAGCGGCGGACACATTGGCTTCGCTTCGCCAGACCGCTACAAGCGCACAAAGGGCAAGTGTGAGTAGAAAGTGGCGAATAGTGGTAGAAAGAGGGAGATGGAAAGGGAATGAGAGAGGGAAAGAGGTATCTGTAAGAGCAACTGCCTTAGAATAGGAGAGTAGAGTATTTGAACTTAACTTTAGTACAACAAAAGCAAATTATTTATATGTATACGGAAATATTTCCTTTTCCCTTAGTTCCTCAAATAGATTCATGATTGTGTATATCCTACCTATGACTTAAGAATCTTAGCTATCAGGCGATCAGCATATAGAAACAAGCTGATGCAGCCTCGTCCTTCTGGCTGTTCCTTCATCCGTTCGTCTGTTCGTTCAGCCGTCTATCCTTCTGTCTGTTCTTCCGTCCATTCGTTCTTCTGTCTGTCCATCCATCCATCCATCTATCCTTCCGTCCGTCTACGTCTCGGCAACTACAAAGATAATGCACTTTAAACTTAAAACATACATCCCAGGGTATCTAAGTTAGTTGAACAATCCCTACTCTAGTTATTTCACTTGTTTTTACTCTAATAATTGTGTATCTATTCTTTTCTCCCTTTCCACAGATTGGCAACAGTTTGTGAGCAACAAGCTCAAAGGCTGGGAGCTCATGAATCTTAGCTGGGCACGCAATTTTACGGGCAGCATCAAGGTTGTATTCTACGATGATCTGGTTCAGCATACGGAGCGCGAGCTGCGCCGCATACTCGAATTCCTCGAGTTTCCTATCAATGAGCAACTGCTGCGCTGCGCCTTGGTGCGCAAGGAGGGCATCTTTCGAAGGAAGAAGCGCCTGTTGTCCTTCGATCCCTATACGGACTCAATGCGAGCTGAGCTGACGGCGCGTCGTCGCATCGTCTATGGCATGCTGGGCAGACACGATTAGGCTAAGGATTAGGCAACGAGTAAAAGCAATGCAAATAACCACCTAAGGACAACCGTTCGTCATCCGGCATCCGGCATCCGGCATCCGGCATCCAGCATCCAGCATCCAGCACCGTTCACTTTCACTTTCCTGCTATCACAGCTTCCCCCGCAGTTCCACAAATGCCTTTCAGATCGAGTCCTTGCTGCCAAAGGACTCTTTATTGGACCATAGATCTCAATCGAACGCCGTTTAGAAACACATTTGGGCAACAAGCAAACGAACAAGCAGAAGAATGATGAAGAACTACAAACTAAGCACTAGGAATTAAGAATTACGGATCAAGGCGTAGACGTAAGGAACACAATAATATATTTATAACGAGCCCTGCCCAATTTCCTCTGCCATGCGCATCGTTTCGTCTCCTTTGCTGCTTGGTTCAAATGGTTATACTACTATATATATAGGAAATATATATATATAGATATTTGTTATATATACATTTTTTTTGCTCTAAGTTCGATTCGGTTTTTTGTTTTTGTTTAGGATAGACTGTAGGAGTAGTCATGCGTGCGATTGCAGCGAGCAAACGAACAAAAATCGAGGTATTATGATTCCTGAACGAATTTATGAAATTCATTATACGCCATGTTGTGCTTCATCGCTCAAACATTACATATATATATATATATATATATATATATATATATATATATATATATATATATGGGTGTATATATATATATGTGCATACGTATATATATATATATATATGACGAATATGTATTCCATTGATATTACTCTGTTTATATTGTGTACTCCAATGTTATAGACTATCCTTGTAAAAAGTTTTATACACAATTCTACAATAATTTATTGATATTATAAACAATGATGAACATATTAGATAATTGTACAAAAAAGAAGTTATATAAAAAAAAAAACAACAAAAATTGAAACCGACATATGCGTTGAATTCTTTTTGAGAAAGGGGTTGGCTAAAAAGGGGTAAACTAAAAGCTGTTGATGAGTTGTGAAAGCTCACAGTTGTCAGTAAAAGCATTGTAAAAGTTGTAGCCTTTAAGGGTGGCAGTGCTTGATATAGCACACTTTGCACCCTTATTTTATTAGTGAAGAAGCTTAAAGCAGACAAGCTTTAAAGCTACAGCTTAGCTAAAAACTGCTTTCAATTCCTAAAGCTCAAGTTGCTGACTAAAAGCTTTGCTAGCTGTGTTTCCTTGAAGTGACTGCTGGACCAGCACACATAGATGGCGCCACAGGCGCTAAATTTGGCTGCATTTCGAAGAAAAGTGATTAACTTAAATAAATATATTAAAATTATACAAATTTAAGATATTTAAAAAAAAAAAAAAAAACAGAAATAATTCAATAAATAAAAACGTATATAAAATGAATATATAAGTGGACATAAAACATATCTGTAAAAAATCTTCATTAAACATTATTGTTTCATGTATAAGTTCAATTAAATTCAATTTGTTTTTTTTTTTTTTTTCTTTATAAAATAAAACTCAACTACTATATAAACTTTTTGTTTAATTTTATAATTATAGTTTTAATTAATAAATTAATTAAAAAAATTAATTTAATAAGAATAATTTTTTATATTAAAAATTTGTAAGACAAATTAAATGAGATATTATAAAATTAGTTAATAATAAAATCTAGTTAAAATTGATTAAAAATTTGCAAATTTTCTAGCTTGACTGCACTAGGATGATCTATATAGCCGGCACCCGTTACTGTTAAGCTGCAGTGTGGAGCACCCTGTATGTGCATGCATTTAGCAGTCGCATTCGCCATACAATGAATAACTGGGCGCTAGGCGTAACCACACCCGCCCCAACACACACACATACACTCTCTCTCTCTCTCACACAGTCTCACCCTCTCTCTCTAGCCCTCCCCCCAAGCCGCTCTCCTGCTAGCTGGTACCCGTTTTGTGCGGCATTGTCGAGCCGTGTTGGCCGTGTTTTGTGCCTTTTGTTAACGCTCCTGTCGCGTCGCCTGCCAAAAAATTGTGCCATATGCCGGACAAGCAGTCGAGCGGTGGGCGAGCGAGAGAGCGACAGCTTGGAAAACGTACCAGAAAGAGACAGTAGTCATGCGAGAGCGAGAGAGAGAGAGAGAGGGAGAGATTAAGTGGGGGAAGGTAACAGGCGCTGCTGGCATTGCTGCTGCTGTTGCTGCTGTTGCTACTGCTCCATGAGTGCGACTGGATGGTGAATTCCAGTGCGCAGACTCTGCGCAGAGCCGCCACCGTTGCCACATTGGCTTCGTCAAGTTTGCTGGCTGCTGCCCGGATACAGACACAGCGGCGCTGTCCAATTCCAGCTGAACGAAACCGTCGCCGTCGACGTCGGCAGCGCTGGGGCGGCCAATCAGGGCGCCTCTGCGAGCATTACATAAAGCGGCCAGCCTGCCATTTTGTAGGGGTGGCCGCAACGGGCACGCCCACAGCTGCTGAATAATGAAAACATGTCCTCCCCATTTGAAAATAAACTCTGAAGTTAGCGAAACTCATCATAGAATTCTTTATCACAACACAACGCGCGCTTGTCTAGTTGTGAAATCTGTTCGCTTGCGTTTCGTTTTCAGTTTCGACAATAGTTGAGCGCTGCGACCGAGCGACCGAGCGACCGACCGATCAGCCGACCGACCGACCGACCGACACACCATACCTACACACACACACGCACACACTCATACACACACACACACAGAGTCACACAGGCAGACAGCGAACAGCTGTGCGAGCGACGGCCAAGCAAAGGCGCCCCAAAACCAAACATCAAACAGAAAACATCCAACTGCAAACAGCAAACAGCAAACTGCAAACACAAACAAAACACGCGCACGGCCAGAGCAAAGCGAAATAGAAATACGAAGGAAATAACGGAGGAAGCGGAAACTTGAAGCGAGGTTTTGGCTACAGCTCAGAGTCCGGCTCAAGCTCAGTTTAAGGCGCGAAAGCTTTAAGCTCGCGTCTGTTGGCTCGGCTCTCGTCTCAGCTTCGCTCAGCAACGCTTGCGACTCGCTTACGTTGCAGCGGTAAACAGTGCTTACGTTGCCATCGCTTAACTCAGACCCAAACGTAGCGTCGTGTCGCGTTGTCGTTGTCGTTGTCGTTGTCATTGCCGTTGTTCGTTTACGTTTACCGGTCATCGGTCATCGGTCATCGGTTATCGGCCAACAAATTACGCTCAATTACAGTCAGTGTGCAGGCAATTTGATAATTGATAATTGTTGATGTTGTTGATTGTTGTTGCTCGCGCTCCTCTCCCCAGCAGCAGCAACAACAGCAGCAGCAGCAGCAGCAGCAACAGCAGCAGCAACGACGGCCAACTGATTTTAGCCCTCGGCATTTGGCGACGGCATTAACCAAAATCCAAACAACGACATTTTTTTTCCTGTGCTATTTTTTATCAGTTTTGTCGCGCGGCTTACGCTAAACTAAACCACAAATCAGTGCAAAACCAAACAGTGTTGGAAAATTGTTCAAGTTCAAAGCAAAATATATCAATATATAAATCTCTACAAAGAAATTAATAGAGAGAGAAAAAGAGAGAAAGTTAAATTGCCAAAAAGTCAACATTTTTGGTTGACCCATTTGTATATATATATATATATATATATATATATATATATACCTATATATATCTATATATATATAGATATCGTTGGCGTCCTGCATTGCAGGACACTCTTTAAAGTTGTCAAAGTAAGTGCTTCAAAATTTACTCGCCAACGACTTTTGACGCCTCAAGGGCGTTCAAGCTGGAGGAGGATTTCGTCGGCGGCTGCATGACAATGTCGATGTACTCGACGACGGATAAAATGAAAATGTCAGCGCCCAGTTGTTTTCCAGGACGCTACAGTCCATCCTATCGAAGTTCGGAGCAAATGCGACGCTGCATGCCAAATCCATCTGTAAGTATCCCAAGTATCCCGAGTAACCCGAGTAACAATGTCTTCCCACTCGATTTGAATTACCCACCAGAAATCTTGATCGCTTTGGCTGTTCTACGGTGCCAAGGCATTGCAATCTCATCTAAATTTCTATTTGGTATCAAAATTTATCATTTTGTGTATATATAAGTGAATATATTTAGCAAAGAGTTTCAAAAGAATTTTCATTTGCCGTCGGCGCTGTCCACCTTGACTTTGCAGAACTCTGAGTAATTGAGACTATCTCACTGTACTGTATGTGATACTATTCTATAATATGAATTATATATTATAAAGATAACTCTTTTAACCAAAGCTAAGAATCTAATTTACAAATAAAACCATTTAGCTGACAATTTGTACGAATCCGAAGTTGAGCCTTGGCTTTCAAATCTTCAACACGATTCACAAATAAAAACTTGTCTTCAATCAGATAACGCAAATATTGGATGTATTTTAAAGTCTTCTTATGATCATTATCTTTATATCTGTCTGATCTTATTTATGATCCGTATCAAATATTGTTTACCAGAACAGCCAAATAAATCATATTAAACTAATATTGCTATTCGATACGTCTCTCCAAATTTATTCCGTATTCCGAATTTCAACCCAAAATATACTTAACATTAAAAAAATTGCAGTATTGTTTATATATTTTTCAATATTTGCAATTCGAAAACGATAGAGTCAAGAATCAAATATTATTAATTACAGATGAAATTCCTATAAACAAACACATAGCATACATTTTCGAGCATGCTAATAAAAATGTTTTATTCATAGGCTCACAGGCTTTAAGAGTTGAAGCTTTATGTATTGGAGAGTCGTAAATATATGGATATAATGCAGAATATAATTTTCTTTTATTGTTAAGTTCAGAACCTGTACAGCATAATTTAGTATCTTAACAACACATGGATGGGTAATTTATTTAGTCTTCCTGACGTCCAATCGTCTTGCCAAATTATCTGCCGTTTGAGTCCCCTTATAGGTCGGGCAGGGCAGGGAGCAGTCCTCTTGATCTCTGTCCTCAGTCAGTTCTCTGAATCTGCTTATTTGCCTTTCAATCTGCTCTTCAGCTGAATGCAGTTTGAGACCTTTATGGAGTCTGAAACAGCGTATGTACAAGGGAAAGATGGTTATCTGTCGAAGGTCTCGATTCTGCAATACCTGTATGCGTTTATAATCTGCACTCCATGAAGCCATAACGGTAACTTATTGATGAGCCACCGCAGTTGTAGCAGTCTGTGAGGACATTTTATTGATCTAGCTTTGAGGTGAGGCCCAAAGGTAGAGCTCTGATCCAAAGAGATGCCGAAATACTCAAGTTGTGACGGATGCTTCAGGGTAAATTCCTCTAAATAGATTGGGGATAAATAAATTAATAAAAATCAAGTAGTCCATATCAATCATATATCAAATATAATTATTCTGCTTAAATTTGATTATTCATAGATCTATTGGAAATAAAAGCTTTTTTCTTATACTTAAAGAAAACATTGTTTAAGTCACATTTTGAATATGTGTTTACCATTTACTTTTATTACATTTTTCTGGTCTGGTCTAGTCTCATTAATATTAAATAATCCGGGCTTTGAATATGTATACATATATGTATATATAGTATATATACATATATCTATATATATGTCTATATAAATATAATGCAGACATTACGGCTATTACTCGGCTCTCGGCTCAGACATGTTTATTTATAAATACGTTGTGCACAGACAGCACACACACACACAAACACACTCACATGTGTATGTACATATGTGTCTCTGTGTGTGTGTGTGTGTGTATTTATGTACACACAAACATATTGAAAAGTGGCAAAGCGGAAACGGAAAAGCAAATGCAAGCAGAAAAAAATTCAACTATAAAAATGCATAATCATAAGTAAAAGTGTTTTAAAGTGTGAGTGTGCACGACGTGGGGATACCCTGTCAAATGCTGGCAGTTCAATATAGGCATGCATATGTATGTGGAAACATATATATATATGAATTTATATATGAAATACTTTTAAGCTTTTATAATGGGGATATATATTAATTTAATTATATTAATTAATTTAATGTCGACAAATCTTATATATATATATATATATATATATATATATATATATATATATATTTATATATATATAAAATATTTATAGATTATATAAATAAATAATATAATTATTTGATTATTACGTATTATATATATTTTTTATTGTTTTATTTTTAATTTATTTTGTTGTTTATTTATTTATTGTTCTTATTATTTATTTAATCAATTTTTGCTTCTGCTTTTTTAATTATGTATTTAAATGCATTGACGTAAAGTTTGTCATCAAAAAGTTCAAAGTAAAGCACAGAAATTATATAGCCCAAATCCTTACAATAAACAAAAGGGTCTCACAATAATATCATTAACACGATGGGTTTAATTTATTGTCAGATACGCCACTGTTCAGTTAAGGATAGTATGGGATTACAGATTGTTTTGATTGGTCAAAAATGAACAAACACAATATACAAAGACATAAACAATAATCATATATGTATATGCTAATATTATTAGGTAGAAAATATTGAAAAATTGTATATCTTTATTATATTATATTATATTATTGTATATTTCGAACTCAATTATTATGAAAGTACGGCTACTATTATTAAAACCATTATTACTATTACTACTTCTAAAACTACTACAGCTTTTATTACTTCTACTACTACTACAACTTCAACTACAACTACAACTTCTACTATTATATTACAACTTCTACTACTTGTACTGCTATATTACAACTTCTTCTACTAAATTACAACTTCTACTACTTCTACTACTATATTACAACTTCTACTACTCTTACTACTACTAAAACTTTTACTACTTCTATGTACAACTTCTACTCTTCTACTACAACTACAACTTCTACTATTCTACCACCATATTAAAACTTCTACTACTTTTACTACTACTACAACTTTTACCACTGCTATGTACAACTTCTACTACTACTTTTACTACTATTAATTTTACTTCTACTACTACGACTACTACTATTATGCAAACGAGCTATACCTGACATATAATTGAATTTGTTCACCCAATTAAGGCCTTTAGTCCATAGAAATCTAAAGAAATCCCTTCTGGTTATCATATGATCTGCAGAGCAGTTCTTTTCATAGCTTGTGTATTGATTACAGGGTATTCATGAAGTGAATGCTAACTATATATTGCTAAGATTACAAGTTATACATGAAATGAAAGCAAACTTGTCGCATTAACCATCATTTTACCTATATATGTATATGTATGTGTGTGTGTGTGTGTGTGTAAAAATAAAAAGCTGGCAAATATTTGTCTTAATTATTGCATAAATGTCACTCACTGCGACTGGTTGTTGGCGCTGAAGGGTCTAGTAAATAGATTTATGAGGTTTTTTCCATGTTTTCGCTTTTGCTTTAAGCTTGTTGTTGCTTCGCGAATGGCAGCGGTTGCAGAGGCCGGTCGTAACCTTGAAAAGCGTTTTGTAATTTATTTACATTAAATATTTATTAACCATTGTTGGGTGACAAATAAAAATGCGAGAGATAAAGAAGGCAAATAAGCTAAGAGAGAGATAGAGAGAGAGGGAGAGGGAGAGGGAAGCATGCATAAATTAATGAAGAAAGCAGACAGAAACTTGCGCAAATTGCGAGTCCAAATAAAAAAGCAAAAATAAAACAGAAAAACAGAAAAACTTGATTGCCAGGTAATGAGAGATGGGGTAGTCAGCATTCACCTGCTGCTGCTGCTCCTGCTGCTGCTCCTGCTGGTGCTCCTGCTACTCCTGCTGGTGCTGTCAACCCCAATGCTCGACCCGCTGAATTGAGGCGCATTTTAATCTGGCACGGGGCACTTTAAAAACACTTACTGTAAATAAAAACAACCAACGCGTCGCCTTCTTAAAGGGACGACAACTACATTTGCTTAGCGGATTTAGCACACAAGCATCTACCACCCCATCCACCCGCCCATCCATTCATTGCACAACCCAACCCAGCACCCCCACCCCTAGTTCGGGCCACTTTTCGGCTTTGAGACGCAGCAGCGGCAAAAAGCGTATGGCAAAAGGCGAATGATCAAAGCGCCGGATTTATAGGATTTATGCGCTACCCTTGGCTGGCTGAGCGCATTAAGCACAAATACATATATACACAGAGTGTAATAGAGAGAGAAAGAGAGGGAGACAGAGAGGTAGATAAAGGGAGACACAGTTAGAGTGAGCGCTATCGAAAATGCGCTCTTTGGCTGGTTACAGCAAACACTTAACGCCTTGCAGTCCATTTAATGGACATTTGTCAGCGACAAATGGACAAGCGGACAAATGGCTGGACAACGTAAGTCCCCCAAACGTCCCACTCCCCAGTGGACACACCCTCCTACCCCCTGCCGCGTGTTTGTATAGAGCGCTAAATAGATGGCCTGCTGTGCCGTTAATTTGATTTAAATATTCATAAACTGCATTAAATGGCCGCAACAAATGTGCCAATTAAACGCACCACAAACCAATCAAAAATGGTTAACGGGCCAACAGAAAAAAATGAAAATCAACAACAGCTCTTAGATACCCTCTAAAAGAAAGTTTTTTTGACTATAAATAATACTAAAAGTAGAATTAGAAGTAGAGCACATTTATTCCAATTAGCTTCTAGGTAGAAGTTATTAAACCAACTAACCAACTGGAAATCGATATACGACTTCGATTACGGAGCTGTCATCTTTTCATAAGGAATTGAATAGATTGCATGAGGTCAACATATCTATTTATATACTTCATTGGTCTCTAGGTATCACATTTACAAAGCAAACTCAATTATTTCAGCTTCTTTATTTATTAACTAATTAATAACCTTATAGTTCAAATTAACTATCGATCTATAAGGTTATCGATAATTAACTATGGTGGCATCGAGACTCCAGGAGAATGTCATCAAGAGCAGAAGAAGGCAACATGATTTGAAAGGAAAAGACAAAACGAATACGATAGCAGAAGAGGTGTATAAATAATTGTTAAAAAAACTGGAATGAAACCTTTAGCATATGTAAAACATACAAAATGGCTTCAGGGTATAAAAGTATAATATTATAAAATTTATACTAATAATTCCAATATCTTTAATACTATAGTTTAACCCTAGAGCATTGCATCAATGAAAAATATATGTACAAAATATATTTTCATTTTTTATTATTTTATTAACTTGTTAGATATCAAAATATTCAAGATATTTGACCAATTTATAACTTTTTTCGGACAGGATAAAAAAGTCTTGACTTTGCTAAAGAGGCATGAGGCCTTACTATAACTATATATTACTGTTCTTTATATGTACATAGATACTGATACTACCCTACAAATAAGTTGCATCAAAGACTTTATAAGCAGAGTATATATATTTCAACTTTGATATATTCCTAAATAAAAATATAAAATTAAAAAATATAATGCAAAGCTTTACTTAATCTTCGCTTCTTCGCTTTGCCTTTTCGAATTCATCTTTTTCTTTTATCGATGGCATTATAGTTAAGTATGAATAGTTGGATATAGTTATAACTATATAGATATATAAAACTATATACAATAAATAACTTATGAGCAGATGTATTTTGAACAAGACTCGAACTTTGATAACAAAAATTAGTTGGGGCAACCAAGACATGCCTAATAATTGAATAATTTTATATTTTTGAGTTTTAGAACATTTAAAACAAAGTGAAATAGTAAAGTGTTTTTAATTAATAAAGGATTGCCTTAGTAAGAATTGTCAACGTAATGAAAATTCATATTAAATGTAATGTAAATAAAAGAAATTTGTAGAAAATATGTACTGTTTATTTATTTTAATAATATAGTATCACATAATTTATTTTCCATACTCATATTCTCCAGTTATGCCGACGGATTTAGCTATGTTAAATGTTCAGTATATTTCTGATTGCTGCTTTACTAAGACGTTTGTTTGGATGGTCTTCAATTCATGTTTATTGGCCTGCTCACATATCATTGCTTGCGCTGAAATTTGTGGCCAAAAACGAGACACAATAATGAAGCAATGGAGCTAAGCTATTCCCATAAACCTCGCCCATTATTCGTTTTACTTGTACTCAAAACTGAACAGACTCATGAATACTACGCTAAGGTTAAGCAGGTAAAGACTCTCCGGATAGCCACGTCCCTAATGGGCCTTGATATAACCGCCATATATTTTTGAACTTGGGTTGTCAACGCGAGTAAACATTCCACATTTACACTTTCTAGCATTTCAGTTACCATGGTTTCTGAGATATCGCAAAATGCATTTTCTGTGGGCGAATCTTGACACTTTATTAGATGAGGGTATACACGAGTATATGATATTAATTTCATATTCAAGCCTCTAGCTTCAACAGCGCCGAAAGGGTTTACTGTTATACGGACAGACGGACGGACATTGCACAAAACCAATATGCTCATTTCACTTTCGTGAATGAGTATGTTTTCTTCAATAATAATTTTACAAGATTAACAAGTTGTAAGATATTATAAATACAAATTCTAATTTCCACTAATTCTATTCATACATAAATTAATTTTATTCTGCAAAATCTCGTTAATTGTTAGACTTCTCAACTACCTTGCATAAGTTACCAGGCAGTTAAACGGTAGCAGCTCAAGCTGACAACGTTCAAGCTGCCGATAAATGTCTTCAATTGAGGTCTTAGCATTTTCGTATATGTTTTGTGCTATTTAAAGGCTGGCCACAAGAAGTCTGTGAAGCTTAATACTAATATTATTATTGTCAGGTTTGTTTATGTTTTTTCTCTCCTTTTTTTCTGCATTAGTTTTTGGCTGCATTTGAGCGTCGCAATCGATAAAATTCAACATTCATTCAACATTCATTGCGTATCTGTTTACACACATCATAAATATTAAATGGATGACAAGCAAAAAAAAAAAGAAAAAAGTAACCCAACACACACACACACGCACTCATGTGTGTGTGTGTGTGTGTGTGTGTGTGTGCAGAGCGAGAGTGAAAATAACACATAACAAGACAGCAGCAGAAAAAAAAGCAAAATAAACCCAAAAGAGCGAAAGAAACAGAGCATAAAAAATGACAGGAAGAGACAGGAAGAGCGAGTGAGAGAGAGAGAGCGAGTCAGCAGTTGGCTTGATTAATTTATAACACTAATAAAGAATTTATGTGCAAGTGTCAACCTGCACTGCGGCCTTAAAGCAGCACCACATCGCACCATCCACCTCTGTCCCGCTGCTCTGCCACTGCCACGCCCACCGACTGCCCGAATCTATGCACTGAAGTCGAGTCAGGTCAAGAAACACACACACACAGACAAGCACACACACACACAGATAGATAGAGCCAACTCGCTTTTTGGCCAAGCCATATTTTACTGGGTGGTTCGGTGGTGCGGCGGGTCTGGGCGATAATTTGATGAATGACTGCGCATATTAATTCATAAATTAATTTGTTTGCCGTTTGCACTTGCATTGGCCAGTGCTTTACCAGAAAAAACGAAGAGGGAAAAAACTGTTGCCTACTTTTCAGGGCAACAGCAAATGAAGCAAGACTTTTGTTGAATTTGTGGCACGGCCTGTGGCTGTGGGGCTGTGGGGGCGGGGCAGCCCACTAAGTGAAAGTCATTTTAAATACGCTACTAAGCAGCTGCGATTAGCTTACGTTTAGTTAAAATGCTTGTCAGCCTCAGAACATCAATTATCAGGCATAATTTTATTGCTGCCTTTATTAGCCTTTGAGCTGTATTTATTGGAATGAGAGAGGGACTCTTCAGTAGTTTGTGTATGTTTGTGTAATTGTGAATTGTATGCGAGAGCGAAGCTGAAACATAACTTTTGTATGTATATATGCATTTATTATATTATATTTTAAGTGTTTGCATATATATTTAATTACTTCTGCTTCTGAAGATAAGTTTTGTCGTTTGATTTGTTCCAGTTAGAATGTCTGCTGTAAGAAAATAGACAGACATAAGAATATTCGTTTGACTATTCGTTGCTAGCCTGAGTTGCTCTTTCTAGTATCAGCTTACTCAGTAAGTAATACCCGTCGAGCTACCGCTACTTTCTGGTATGTTCTAAGCTTAACAATGAGCTCAAATTGCTAACAGATTCGAAAAATGCTTAATACTTCTTAGACTAAATAACCAACGATCATTGCTCTGATCTCCAACTACAAACAGATAACATAAATATCTTACATCGAAACACCTTAAACACATCTTACATTAAAACAGCTAAGACAACAGAAGTATCTGACTATAAAATACCCCAACTCCTGCACAAAGCTCATATTTCCTGTTCAAGAATATATATACAGTAGTAGGCAAATAAGAATTAAAGGGAATAGCACAATGGTTAACCTTCGATATTTAACTAAAATGTTATCGATACATAGCTATAGTGTCATCGACACTCAACTGAAATGTGATTATGAGAAGAAGAGTATTCAATTATATTCAAAAAGTAAAGCTAAGAGGATAATTAAAATAATAATCAAATGAAACCTTTCAGAATACTTAAAGGAATCTGCTATGCCTCCCTCTGCCTGTTACAAAAATTCTCACAAAACCCGTAAAGCCAAAATTCCAGCTTTCAAAGAGTTTTAGTAGTTTAGTCAAAATAGAGTGCAAGTTACCTGACTATGAAATACCCTCACCGTGAACTGTTTCAAACATTTTTGTCTATATATGTACATACATATAACATACATACCAGACTCACACACACCCACACATGAATAGAGACACTCACACCCACACCTACAAATGCAGACACAAGTTTACTTCTGCTCGATTCGAGCTTCCGTCTCTCCACAGCCACATATTAGATTTAAGCCAGCTAGCGCCACTCGAACACCTGTTCTTCAAATGCCAATTGCCATATGAAAATAGCAATGCAATTGAAATTGCTTTAGCAATTGACGATTCTATTAGACGTAGTTCACGGACACTCCGCGAATTGGCACGTGCCCCTGTGTGTGTGTATGTGTGTGTGCCCTGTGTGTGTGTGTGTGCGAGAATGCATCGAGTGCAGGCTGCGCTTGGGGCTAATTGCCACGTGGTGCTCCGATATTGGCACACGTGTTCTTTAATAACGTCTGTATTCCCTAACGCCATGCCAAGCAATTTTCAGCAATTAATCTTATTTATTCATAACCAATTGAATAAAGCTGAAAATTATCCACAGCAAAGCAATTTCTACAAATTAGCCTCGTAATGAGTCTTAATACTTTATGGACTATGCTATAACTGACACATAAGAAAGGAAAAGTCTGTCAAAGTATAGAGAAAGTGAAAGTGGTCTAGTCAAGACTGCTCGAATATGAGATCCCCTGAACCCTTCGAAGAACTGATGCTCCAATAATTCTTCGCTTCTCTTCTGCTTATACAATAAATATCTCACACAGATACGCATGCGCTCTGCCAACTGCGCAGTTGACGCAGCGACTAACGGCATTTCGCTTTGTTGAACAATCGAGATTTTTCGTATAGAAGAAGAGTGAAGAACACTCTAGAACATCCTATTCATCTATTCATTCCATAAGTATTATATATATTGAATGCGAACAATCGACGTAGGATATCATCGACAATTTATATATATAAATTAAGCAATTAGGTAAATAATTAATAATTATTATTTATTTGTTTTATTATTGTTGGTCAGATTGAGAAAACTTTGTTTAATGTTGGCTGGCGATGACCTAAGCGATATATTTACAAAATTCAACTAAAGACTAAGAACAAAATGTCTTACAACTAAAGCTAGCACAATGCCCTAAAAGTGCTGAATCAGCTTTTCAGGCGTCAAGCGCAAGCAATCTGTGGTAAGCAGAAGAAGCAGTCTATAAAAGTTGAATAGGGCTATCAAATTTAGAGATTTATTAAAATTAAGCTAATTAGAAGAGTATTTCTTTTTTATTTAGTTCGACTTAAGCCAATATTTCCAACGACATTCCATTGAAAAATCAACTATTCATGCAATAGATTTCTTGCAATTCAATTGACAAATAGAATATTTTTATCACAGTTTTTCGCTTCTCTTTTGTACTTTGCTAATTTTGCCCGTTGGTTAATTATCTGTCCGATGGAACAAAATGAAAAACGGTTTTCTGATTTTGGCCACACTCTGCCAGCAGAAGCTCCACTGTGCGACGGCTCTTTATATTCTGCTGAACTTAATATGATATGATATATTAATAATATGATATGATGTACAGCCATGCGTGAACAGGGATCAGTGATCAGGGATAGCCAGTCATTTTGCAGAGCTGTCGACGCTTGAGCATTGAGCACTGTTCAAATGATATTATATTTAGTTACTCTAATTGCCGAATTTTGAGCTGAATTCCAACGAGCCGATGTGCTGTGAGAATGAAAGAAGTCACTAAAAAGTAGAGAGGAACAGCACAAATGAAGGCAATCTCTTTAAAATATTTCAATCTCTATAATAAACACTTAAAAGCGCTCTTCTTAAATCTCTTACCACATTCTTTCTATTGGATCAACTGCAGCTCTTTAAATAAGATTCTAAGCTATGCCCAAAAGTCATATCTTCGCCTAGATAACAGTTATGCATACTATGCTTTAATTTTAGTTTATATTGTTAACTGTATATATATAAATATATTCATATAAGTTAAGCGCACCCTCCCACTGCACTAGCGATTAGGGGCGCTGAGTCCTATTCTCGCGAAGACAAATAGACTTGGTATTCAATAAAATAACGTAGTTTATGTAATACTGAATAATTTAGTAACATTTGGATTTAAACTCAGTCTTGTCCGAATATGAACTGAAGCAGATAGACACGGCTGGTTGTGTGAATGGAGAATCATCATAGTGTTAACTTATATTATATTATAGTTCTTATAGCGGGAAACTGATATTAATGAATAAATTAGAACACGAGTAAAATTTCTTCTCCATAAAAAAAATGAATATTTCAGAGAGAGTTTCTGAAAAAACGAATTAATGCTTCAAGCTAAAAGTTCTTAAATGTGTAGAAAATATAGTTTTTCCCGATTTTCCACGTTCCCAATAGGCGTAGATATATCCACCATATATTTTTGAACTTGAACTGTGCAGCCGACTATACATTCCAAATTTGAACTACTATGGTTTTGGAGGTAGCTGAAAATGCATTTTCCAATGTACCACGCCCCTATTGGGCGGATCGGGAAAATTCGAGGGTAAACGTTCAAAATTTCAAGTCTCTAGCCTCAATAACGGCGAAATGGTTTGCATTCATAGGAACGGGCAACAAGACGAACATTGCACAAAACCAATATACGCATTTCACTTTTGCGAATGAGTATAATTGTGTTAATAAATAAATTATTCTTTTAACCAAGCAAATATGTATTTAATATAATTACTCATTATTTGAAATTTTTTTATATATTTTTCTTGTTTTTGCATTTGATACATTAACTAAAATGTCTGTATCAAAAAGACTTTTCATTTCCATATTCCAAACTTGTCAAGACTTTCATTTAAATATGACTTACAAATAAATAAGAATAAATGAAATCCAACTGGGCATATGGAAGTCCTTTAGTTTGCTTTGCTGCCACCTGGCTAGACGGCGAATAACATTTGAAGCCTCGTCCTGTTTCCGTCTGCAAATCGGCATTTATTTTTGCCCTGTTCTATGCTGTGTGTGGGCTGCTCTGGGTGGTGCTGGGGTGCTTCTAGAGGGGTGCTGGCAGCAACTGACAGGGAAATATGGCCATTAGCCATAGACCGTGTCTGCTTCCATGTCCATGTCCGGTCGCTCGTGCAAATGGGGCAAACAAACAGGCGAATATCTGTGGCAAGGGCTGCTGCCGTTGCTGTTGCTGTTGCTGCTGCTGCTGCTGCTGCTGCATTAAAAATGCACAACATTTTGATTTCTTGGATGGCCGCCGCATGGCAATTGCGGTTGTCGCGCGTCCATGTCGAAGAAGTCCTTGGAATAGAACGGAAAATCCTTTCGCTGCGCCAACTTTCGCCCACCAAATGAGCGACTGCATGAAGTCCTGAATGTCCTCGATGTCCTGCCTGTCCCGTATGTCCTGAATGCCCTGTTTTGAACTTTTGTGGGCATCTAAATAATTAATTAACTATAAAATTCGTGAGCTTTGCACAGCATTTGCCAGCAAATAAAATCGATACGACGGGAACACCGAGGAGGACCACAATGGCGACAACAAGACTCACAAAAAAAAAGAAGAGAACAAAACACAACCGCCAAGAATCTTTTACAATTATTTATTTAACGGCAATCTCTCCCCATTGCCCCGACCATGCCCCCATCGTGTCTCCTACCCCACGTTGTGCAGAAATCAATATTAAGCAAGGACTCAACTCTCAGAGTGTCTCGCCTTTAAAGCGCATCGCTCAGTGCGTATCCTTGCGCCCTTTTCAAAACATGCTTTTTGTCTCATGTCAAATGCATGCGGATAAACTGGTAAACATAAATATGTGAATAATCTAATTCAAATGGTAAGAAAATTAGATGTAAATATATGGAAGATGCGAAAACTTCTTATGCTCTTCAGTTCGTGAACAAGAATGAGTATATTGGTTTTAATCAATGTTGGTTAATTTTTATAAACATCAAACACCAACTGAAAACTGATATTTTACGGTATACGGTATGACAAGTCATGAACAACTATGATTCTTCGAAAATAAATGCTTATATTCATGCATGAAAATTGAAGCTTTTAACATATAGTCCTAGTCGTAACTATATAGGGGTTTGCATACAGTCTATTATATAATGCTGGCGACTTTGGAACATATGTCTAACTGATCTCTATATAAAATATATTAATATATGGTATATACAATATAGTATTAAATACAGTTAAAGATAATACATATATATAAAACGAAATTTGATAATTAAGTTCCTGTTTACCTACTCTTTGGGCTTACCAAAAACACTTTACTTTACTCCCACAGTGGGACTGTATCGTTCACATCTATAGACTTGAAGTTCCCACAACATTGTAGCAACATCTTGTTAGAGGATTAGGGTGTAATGAGAGTTTGCTAAAGTATAGACAATGGCTTTCAAAATTTTCGACTATGCTCTCTGACTCTCAATATCGATGTTCCTGTTGCTAGCATTCCGCCACAACCAGGAGTCATAGGTCCAGATTGGTTTTAGAACAGAGTTGTAGAGCAAGACCTTGAAGGTGATAGGGAGTGTTGATAAGCCAGCCTCCATTGGAATATAAGAATTTATATACTATTGTAAGCCTGTCAAATCAAAAAACTCCAAGTTTACCCGTTTTTGAGCTAGAGTTGTACCAAAAACAAGTCTTATAAATATGCTCGCCACTTTGAGGCGTGGCAGCTAGTTTTGGAGTGTGTATGAGCATGAAACAGTCAACAACAATCGCATTTGACAACCTTACTTATTAATTAAGATTAACTATTTACTTGCTATTCATATAAAACATATAATAACAATTTCGACTGTCATCAAAGTGTATCCATTAAATGGATTATATAATTATAATTATATAATTTCCATTATATATATTCGTAAATCAAGCTATAAATCGAAGTTTTAGTTTTCACTCAGCATATGAAATATAGACAAACAACGACTCGATATATAACTTTTGTGAATGCCCTTGAATTGAGGTAACACTGTATACACACACACATGCACGCACACACACACACACACACACACACGCACATACTACGGATACTCCATATGAATCAAATTGTTATTTGAATTTGATTTTAATTAGCCCAGTATAAACTCGTACATACATATACTATCCTTGTTTGTCTCGTCTTTTCAGAGTCGTTTATTAGAAGATGCTTCCCTATTATGCAATTCGTGGTCAGCACGTCAGAATGTAAGTTAAACCACAGTAAAACCACAGTAAAGAAAACACAATACAACCCAAACACACTCACACACGCACACACACACACAGTTGTTATGCCTTTGAATTGATTTACCTAATCTTTAATAAACAAACCAAACAAGACAAAAACTATTCGATTTATTTATGATATACGATATTTGCTTACTTATGTTAGGTTTCCTACATACATACATATATATGTGTATATAGTATATGCTCTTTTTATGATGCCTATTTATATATATATACATATAGTTATATAGTTAATCTAGTTGATGTGGGTTTCATCTATCTCATGTTTCTTTTACTCCGTATGCTTTATATTGCTTTCCAGTTCCAATTCGAGCCGTTTATTGTTATTATGTTTGACTAATTGGCGAATCTGTTCCATTTGTTTCTCATCGATACAGGGTGATATTTTTGCGGGTATCAACGATGGCATACTCAGCAGAGCGGAAGCCCTCGCCGCCGTCGACATACAGAAACACCAAGCCCAGCATGTACATAGCCAAATGCCCTCCCAAATCAAGCACGATGTGATGTACCATCATCATACAATGAGTGGCCCCCCGCAACGTCCATTACAGGTGAGTGCAACAGCTAAGATTATAGTTGCCTAGTTATTATACCAAAGAAATATGCAAAGAAATTTTCTAAAATTCGGAAACAAAACATTTTTGAAAGCTTGTCCATAAAATCTGTACAAATTGATTCTGTTTTTGACTACAAATTATTATTATCCTCTATATATTATATATTTATTTTATACGAATAAAAATCTAATGTGGCTTTTTATTGAAAATTGGAATTGCTAATGAATATATCAAACAAGTAAGAGCGTCGCTGTCGGACATTGCCGACTGCAGAATACTCATTCATGGCCCAAACGCTGTCATATCCACTTTCCGTTTTTCCACGCCCCCCAATTGCTATACATATATAATATTTTTGTGCAAATCAATAGAGGATGTCAACAGCAATTTAGTTTTTAAATTAGGAGCTTCTAGCTCCAAAACTGCCGAAACTCCAGTTTATCCCAATTTTTCATGTAGATACATCCGCCATATCTTTTTGAACTTTTGTTGTCAAGGCGAGTATTCATTTTAGATTTAAACTCACTTGCACTTCAACTACTATGGTTTCTGAAATACCGGAAAATGCATTTTCCCATTTGCCACATCCCTAGTGGGCGGATGGGTAAAATCTTGTCACTATGTAATACGTGGGTAGACACGAGTGTATGTTCCAAATTTCAAGTCTCTAGCTTCAATAGCGCCGAAATGGTTAACATTCATACGGACAGGCGGATGGACGGACGGACGGACAGCAAGACGGACATGCACAAAACTGACATAATCAATTCACTTTTGTGAATTCTTATAATGAATAAAATTAGTACGAAAGATTTTGTAATAATCTAATTAAAATTGAGCTATATTAAAAAATTATTTCTATACAGGTAATTGTAAAATAATAGTTCAGCTACCAGTACCAGCCTGGCTAATGAATATATTTTATATATTTTGAAATTATGAATTCTGCAGAAAAGACTTAATTCTCATTAATAGGTAGGGTAGAAAGACATACACTGAAAAACTTACTTAGCTTTAGATATAAAGAAAAGAACAGCTGTTAAGAGTGTATAGATTTATTTATTTTATATATCTGAATTAGATAAGGCTTTTGCATAAATAACATAGATTAATTAGGGCTATACGTAATACCCACTGCTTGCACTAATCGTAATACATTTTAGCAGCAGATCGCATTGAATTTAGCGGAAATGTTATGAAATGCTTCAATGCATTGGCCTTGTAATAGGCCATATGTGTGTGCGTGCGTGCGTGTGTGTGTGTTTGTGTATCTGTGTGCGTGTGTGCTATGCGGATATGGGATATTATCCGTTTTGCTGCGTTTTATGACAGTCATTTTGATTACAACAAAAGCAGCAACAATGACAACGGCGACAACTTCAATTTCCGCTTTTGCTGCTCAACTGCGTGTACACGCTCTCTCTCTCTCTCTCTCTCTCTCTCTCTCTCTCTCACTCTCTGTCTCTTTCACTGTGTGGTTAATTTGAAATGTTTCTTTAATAAAATTAAAATTGTGACGTGTAAGCCTGCTGGGAACGGGTCACGTGACGGTCGTTTGCCAGGTAAGCACATCATGATTCGTGTCGTTAATTGTATTGTACCGCTACTTCAGCTGGAGGCGGGTCGCGGACCGTGGGCCGTGGGCCGTGGGCCGTGGGCCGTGGGCCGTGGGCCGTGGGCCGTGGGCCGCGATTGACGGGTGGGCGACAATTCCAACTCCGACTCCGACTCCGACTCCTGTTTTTGCCTGTCTGTTTAGTCCTGGACATATAGGCACATGACTGGGTGGTTGCTGCTCTATTTAAAGTTGATTGTAATCAAATTACACAAGCAACCTGTTCCTATATCTTCAGCTAGTTGTTCGCTAGACATTCGAGTTGCTCTTTTGGTTGTCGTTGTTGTTGTTGTTGTTGTTGTTGTTGTTGTTGTAATGCCACTTGTTTTCGGCACAATCGAGCATGACAAAAGTGCGCGCTGTCCACGCGCTACTGTCGCCGTCACCCGGTGGTTGTTGTGGTTCCCATACCCATTCACTCACACCACCCCTCGATAGCACCCATTCAACCATTCCCAATTCCTTGGCACACGCTCGTGTGGGCTTTAATTTTCGGCACACACACACACACACACACACACACGCGCAGACACTTGAGTCTGAGAATTTGTACCCCATGCGCTTTGTGCCCCACCGCTGCGGGTCTCAGGTGCAACAACCTTCCACTGAGTGAGTGGCACAATCAACTATCCAGGGAGTTTAGCATCCCAATGCAATAGCAATAAAGTATCGACTCCTGCTCCCCCTGGTGTCTGGCCAACTATGAGGTTCTGCTAGAAACATATTGCCATGAGTGGAATATGCTTAAGAACGAAAACAAACTCGAACTGAGATTCAAAGCACAACATAAAAACTACAAATATATTTGAAGCTACTGACAATGGGAGTACACTTTATAATGGTTATGGGAGGAGACGGTGCAGACCTCATATTGTATAGATGATTCTGATCAGAATCACAAGCTGAATCTACTTTAAATGAATTTTCGTGTATTTCTTTGATCTAGTTTCATTATTGAATTTTATTATTAAGACCACAAGAACTAGAGTTACTAATACCTCAGGTAGTGAATGCCTCTTTCCTGACACTTTTAAAACTTCTAGTTTTTTTTACTACTGTTTGACAGTGTCTCTCTTTAGGATTGACATATAAACACACTTGACTGATATAATGACGCTCTGAATATTTCATTAGAAACGTACATTTAGAAGCGAAGTTTTTCAATTTTCCATAAACGGGTTATGCATATAATATGGACAGACTGCCTGAGCTGAGGATATTACCTATTGAGTCACTCTTAAATGTGTGGAGCACTTTTATTTATTTTGCTATGTTTTATTGTTTTGTCTTTAGGTAAGTGTGCAGTCCTTGAGATATCAAATATATTTTGCAATCAATTATTTATAAAACTAAAAAAGAAAATTCTTAAAAATCGCTTTTAATGTTTACCAATATGAGAAGTATATCTTCATTAAATTTCAGCTTCACTTGCTATAAAAAACATTCAAATTCTTAGGAAAAATTATGTCGATTGCTCAAAGAATACTATGAAGAGTTAACGATGAAACTAATGGACCTTAACAGGGAGTTCTCTAAAATTGTATACATCTATAAGCCTCTCTTTCACTCACTCTACCTTTATATCTATCTCAATGTCTCTATCTCTAGCTATCTCTGTCACCACACCTCTCTCTGTGTCTATCTCTCACACTCTATCAGTCTCTGTAGCTCAATCTGTCCATGCCCCTCTCTCTGTCTCCCTCTTTTTCTCTCTGTCTAACTCGAACTTTCTGTCTCCCACCCTCTCACTATACCTCTCTCATATCTCTTGCTTTCTCTACTTCTGTCTTGCTCTCTCTATCTGTTTCTCTCTCTTGTCTTTATTTCATTCACTCTCTCTCTTACCTTCTCTCCCTCTATAAATATCTTTCTCTGTCTCTCTCTCTCTCTCTCTAACTCTTTATCTTTCACTCTCTTTTTCCTTATGACTTTACCTCTGTCTCTCTCTCTCACAATATATATGTAGCTCTCTATCGCTCTCTATCTCTCTCTTACTCACTCTCGCTGTCTTTCTCTATATATATTTTTTCTCTCTCTCTTACTCTCTCTCTCTCCCTCTCTCTCCCTCTCTCGCTCTCCCCATCCCTATTTCGCATTCAGAAATCCAAGTACAAATTGTTGTTTTCACTTATCGATTTGTTTATTGAACTACTTTTAGATCCGTAACATATTTTTGGTTTGGTTTATAATTTTTTCGATATTACTTTGAAGAAGCGAACATAGTGTTGATGGATCATATGGCCGTGCCTTCACAATATTGTGGACAGCCCCTAGACGCAATTGCTAATGGCATTGCCGATAGGTGGGAGCTGTGCCAGCAGTTGAGGCAGCTTTTGGCCATGTTTAACTGTGTTGTGTTTTTTGAAAGTTGATCAAATTTATTATTTTGGTTCTACCTGACGCGTGGACTCCCACGTCAAATATTAAGGCTTGCAGTTCGACAACTTTGACAATTTATGGAAATTTCTCTGTCTGTGGCAACGACAGTATTTGCTAGTGTTAATGTTTCGTTAGTCAGTCAGTTAGTCCGTTAGTTAGTTAGTAGGTTAGTTAGTTTGTATGTATGCTTATTTGTTTGCTTGCTGGCTTTTTCGAGTGTTCAGTGAGAATGACCTAGTTGGCTGCAGCTGTTCTTAGTGCGGCCCTGGGCGGGTGCATCGCGGCGATCCCACAATTTGCCAGTGCAGTTGCAATTGCATTTGCAATAGTCGCAAAGCCATGGATCCTCGTTCAGATTGTATTGGGCATCGTAGATGGCATTTGTAGCTGCATCGATGGCATCCTGAAACTCGATATCCTGCACCTCCTCACTGCACAGCCCTGTCTGCCTATACCCATAAAAGAAATCTACATACTGCAACCGCCGTCGCTCAAAGTTAACCAAATAGCGTCGCCATTGACGCTCGAACTGGGCAAAGGAAAAGTCCTCCTCATTCTCATTCTCCTGCTCATCTATCCTTGCACTATCACCCATCTGCTCGTCCCTGTTTCTTGAGCTCGGCCTGGATCGTGATCTGACATCAGTATTCGGATTAGCTGCCTTCCCTGCCATACCGTCTAGTCTAGTCTAGGATGCTGGAAGTAAACAGATATTCAGTTGATCTTGCGATTATCTTTATTGATTGGTTGATATTGATATATAAATAAATAGCTATTTATTCATATATTTATGGCAAATGCGTATGCGCAAATATCTCTTTTACATATGTAGATATAGATATATTATTATCATATATAAATATATACAAATTTATATTTGCAGCAATTTATACGTACCTACGTATATACATTCACAAACAAATATGACTGGGTTGCTTTAACCGGGGCTAACATTGACATCGAACGAAACGAATACTAGATTTTGTTTAGGCTTTTATACTGATTGTAATTTTATTTAGAATTTTAAGACATTATTCTCTATTATCTATTGCCATAGTTTTCCACGGCGTCTTTTACTTCTTTCCCTATACTCGATAGTAGATGATCTTAAATTTCTGGATGCTCTCCCGTAGTCCACTTGAAGACGTTATTTTCCCGAGAGGAGAAATCGTATTTTCAAGACTCTCCTTTCGCTTAACAATGCTTTGTATGCTGTAAATCAGAACTGTAAATCGTCCATATGATTATTTGCTTCCCAATGTAGAGCCGTCTACATGTGCAAGAATAAAGAACCAAATTAAAAAAGTAAATCTTGAATCTAAGCTATTACCATTTATGCTGAACGCATCGTTTCGCTTATGGAATGATTATGCTGACAAGATTCACAGTCAAACGGGTTTACTTAACGCCTTTGAAATGCAGATCATTTCCCATTTCTACTCCGATATCCATTCTAATTTATTTCAGCCATAGCTTCGCGCATCTTCCAGCTATCATTGTAGCAGTCGAGCGTAAACGACTGCTTGATACTTGTTCATGGTCTTCAAATAGTTAAATAAATAATAAAATAAAAATTTTATTCATTTATTTTAGCGAGTTGTTTTTATTCTGACCTTTAGGACTATCAGTAAATTTTGTTAGTTTTACATTAAAGTTTACATTTATATATTCAGTGACTCGAGGTAGGTGGAAGTTAGGGTTCAATCCCAGCGATGTGGTAGGTCTTTTGGGTGATATTTTCTTAGACGGCGTGTGACGGTGTTGTTGGTAGCTAAGTCGTTGGTGTCTCTGTCGATGCGATCCATATGGGCTTTGATTAATCTAGAAATCTCCTGATTGACCCAAGGAAGTTCCAGCTCTTCAAGAATTTCTTTGATTTAGTGAAGCAGCTGTACATTGGACTTCATTCTTAGAACTTTGTTTTGGAATTTCTGTATGATGTTACAATTGGGAAATAACTGTCAGTGAAATAACTGTACTAGTAGCTTGACTAGCAGCTGCAAGGTAGATCTTTTTCCGGTAAGCCAGAGATGTTTTTTCAGCCTTACATGTAGCTGACAGCAACTCAACCAAGTACATTGACTTGGTGCTCGACAGGAGGCTAACCTAGAAAATAATAATACACATAAATCAAATAAATTAATATTTGTATATAACATTTAATTTACAGATGTATCAAAAGAGAAAAGAGAAAATCTTCAGTATATGTCTTTAAACACAGGCTAGGATTAATTATTATCCTTTGTACATGTATCCATGTACATTTCTAAAATACCCAATAGCTATCTCTACTGTATATATTCAGTCGGGCGACACGTATATATTCCAAACTTCAAGCCTTCAACACACTTTTCACTAAACACCATTTAGACACTTCCAAATCGACACGCCTCCTGTGGGCGTGTAGATGGGTTTCTTTGAAGCTCTATCTCTAACAGGCCCCTTTCACTTCGTGAACGAGTTTAACAATTGACTCGAACATATAATTAGTTCCCAGCTACGCCTTGTTCCAGTTTCCTCTGTTGTCGAATAATTAAATCTTGCTCCACTTTAATTACATTTTGCTCTCCATTCATTTCATTTGGTTTCCAATTAAACACAAATTACATATAATTCATTCATTAATTTCCAGTTCCTTTATACCTAATTTTCAATTTCTTTCACAGATAAATTTAAATCGATTTTGGTTTTTATCAAATTCCTATTTTTTGAATCTCAACTAGTTTCATTTAGCTTCATTAAGCTAATGTAACTAACACTCGAAGCTCTCCACAAAATCTCTATCAAATAAGTTTTGATGGCCCTCCACCCACCAATCCACCCATCCACCTGTCCCGTTCCACCCCGCCCACTACCTGTCTGGGCAGTCAACCCCTCCCCCTTCCCTGCCATCCCCCCAGTGGCACAGCTTACGCATTCTTTAACCCCCTTGGCAAATGTAAGTTTAAAATTTTCCACTTGATTTGATGGCTGCTGTCTATCAGTTCTGGTAACATGTGTCATAAGCGTTATGTGAGTGCCATAAAGCCAGCCCCCCTCCGCCTCGCCGCCCATGATCTGCCCCTGCTCATAGGAAAAACATAACAAAACTCATTAAATTAAAGTAATTTACGTTAGAGCAACCACCTTCTCTCTCTCTCTCTCTCTCTCACTTTCTCTGTCTCGCTGTGTCCCTCAACCCCCTGTAGGCCACAAAATGTGCAAGTTTTGCGAGCATATGAAGGGCCAATTATGAGTGCTACGAAAAGGGTAAATAAGTATATACGAGAGCAAATATAATGCTAATTAAAATAATCATATCCATCATAAAACACAATGCGATGGGCCGGAGGACAGCAGGACGGAAGGACGCAACGACGCAAGGACGCAAGTACGGCAGGACGGTGTCTGAGCTCGCCTGACAGCTTGCCAGCATTTGTAACAATTACAAATGAGAACACCGACAACAACAACAACAACAACAACAACAATAAATATTATCAATTTGCTAAACAATGATGCTGCAGCCACTGAGGGGCGCTGGGGGTGTGGCCTGGCAGCTAGCCACTTTGCAGGCATTTATCACAGATTTAGATTTTGCACCAGTTACCAAAACAAGAAAAGCAACGGCAACGGCAAAGTTTTCGGCTGTTCAACCAGTTGCCGGGTGGTTTGCCCTAGAGCTCAGAGGGGGAGGAAAGAGAGAGAGAGGAGGGTTATGGAAAAACAAGTACACTTAATTCAATTTAAATTACACTTTCATATTTCCGGACGGACGAACTCGAGGGCCCGGCGTATCCATTAGTATTCGCAACATATGGCTCAATTTCCCTCAAATCATTTTCCAGCACACGCACGCCCATGACCCCGCCGCAACGGGGTGGCGAGGCCCTTGTACCTCATATCGAGCATGCCCGCCGGCCGCCGCGCACCACACACCGTGCACCACCATAGCACACACACACACACATACACCTGCCCAGCGAGCGCCTGAAGCCGGCAACCACAAGTGGTTTATCATATTGAAATTCATTTAGTGCACCTGTTTGATTTTTTTTTGTTTTTTTTTTTTTTTTTTTTTTGGTTTGGTCTTTGCTTCTGTCATTTCGTGACCGAATGGAGCCGGGCATACTATTTGGTAAATATCGTTAACTTTCCATTGCCACTCCACACGCAATCAAATTCTACTTAGTGTAAGCCGCCAAAGCCACCTCGGAGCTGTCACTCCCTCCCAGCGGCTGTGTTCCAACTTCCATGCACAACCCGCAGCCCGCGCAGCCCGCAACGCAAACAGCGTCGCTACACAAATATTTGTTGTCTCGCATTTGTGGGCCACAGACTGAGTGCGATACTTACCGATGCTATCGTACTCCCACATACATACATACATGCCTATGTACGGAGTCATTAATTGTCTTTAATTCCCATAATTGAAGCTTTTACAAATTTACAATTCGACTCTAACTGCAGAGCATTAGGCCAGCTGTTTTCTGCTCCGATCCTATTTTAGTTCCAAGCCGAGTATTTGCTCTCGCAAAGTCTCTTTCTTTATCTTCCTACTCTCCCTCTCTTTCACTCTCCATGTATCTCTTTTATTCTTTCTCTCTCTCTCTGTCTGTCTGCCACTAGAATTTCATACTCGTTAATTTTTAGAATTATTTTCAGTGGAAGCTTGCTCTCGCTCTCTGCGTGTTTCCTTCTATCTCCCTCTCTCTTTTTATCTCCCTCTCTCTTTTTATCTCCCTCTCTCTTTCTATCTCCCTCTCTCTTTCTATCTTCCTCTCTCTTTCTATCTCCCTCTCTCTCATGCTCATGCTCTCTCAGACTATCTTTCTCTTTTCTTTTCACTTTCCCTCTATATCTCTATCTCTCTCGCTCACTTTCTATGTGTTTGTGTCTGTCTTTGTCTCTATCTCAGTCTTTGTCCCCAATTCATTTTACTATTTACTCCTACTCTTCACTTTCTTCCACTCTCCATTTTCTTTGATTGCACCTCTAAATTTGTTTTCATATATCTCTCTCCCTCTCTCTTTGTCTTCTCTCTTGTCACTTTTCATATACTTATTTATCTATTTATCTGTTTCATAAAACATAAATCTTCAATTCTAGCAAATTTTCTTAGTGTCATCAACAATTTTGGCCTGTCCACTGTCCATCCTCGCTCTCGCTTTCCTTCCGCTTTCTCCCTATTTCTCACGCACAATCTTTCGACTTTCTCATTCCTGTCCGCTGTTCTGTCATCAATTCCCTAACCCAGCGACCTCCATTTCGCATCGCCCGTGTCTCATTCGAACATTTGCATTAATAATCGATAGGACGTCCTAGTTATCGATTGTTATGGTATTTATCACCACCGGATTGACATTATTAAATATGTAACCATATTTAATATTGCACCATAACAAAACGGTGGCCAAACAAAAAAAAAAAAAAACAAAAACAAAAACGAAATTTATATACACAACAATTTTCGGATTAATAATGCATTAGCTTTGCTTACCAGCCTGCTATTCATATACCCTATTTGCTATTAGTGTCAATAACAAGTAATGCGACTATTAAGCAGGATAGGCTGAGTTTGTAAGCTAGTTTGTATCGTGGAATATGCATTTATTGCTATAGTCTTTTTACTTAAAATACCCAAACGATAAATATCGATAAATAAGATTGAGCTGTCTAATCGATATAAATACTATATGACACATTTGTTTATATAAAGGCTCTTGTATATTATGAACACGTGTATTTTGGTTGCTCGCCTATTCACTTTTTCTATAAAATCGATATATATCGATAATCTGATAAGCTTTAGAATGTACTCAAAAAGCATGTCGAACAGCATTTTTAACTCAATGTTAACTAATGCACAAAATTTACATATACTACTAATGATAATAATAACAAACGATAAGTATCGAAAAATACGAATGAACTGTCTAATCGATATAAATGCTAACTGTCATTTTTTGTATAAAGGCTCTTGTATATTATAAACAGTGGCAGTCTTATACTGATTGCTTGTTGACTCACTTTTTCCATTAAATCGATATATATCGATAATCTAACAAGCTTTCACATGTATCCAAAAAAGCAATTCGAACAGCATTTTTGCCCAAATATTATAGCTGATCTACGCATATTAACTTTTGCGTACTATTTACTATTATTACTTATATATTTTATTTGATATCAAATCGATATTTATCGATGAGCAGATTAAAATTTAATCAATCACTTTCAAAACGTAAATTTTCGTACTGCATTTATTTTAATTTATAATATATAATAGTTATTGCTGAATACAGGGTTTTACCTAGTCGGGTCATTTTATCTACAGCCTTACTCATTTTTTCTGCTGCTTGGCTTAAGGAAGTTTTGCGGCTCAAGTGTGTGTGTGTGCGCTGTGTATTGTGTGTAGAAAGCTTTGTGTCATCCAGTGACAATTTACGGCCCGATCCTAACCGCATTCCACTTGCCATATTCCATGTGGCATGTGCCATGTCCCATGTCCACGTCAGTTCAGCTGAGTTTGGTTCAATTGAGGTTGGGTTGGGTTTGGCTATCTCTGGCTCTCGTCTTGGCTTGGTTGCGGTGCGTTCCGTTGCGTTCAGTGCCGTTCCGTTGATTCATTTATTTATTTAGTTTTCTTTTCTTCATCAATTATTTAGCGCTGCGTCTGTGTGTGGTGCGTTGTCTCTTTATTGCAAGACAATCAACCGGACGGAAGGACGGACGGATAGACGGATAGACGGATAGACGGATAGAGACGGTAGACGGTAGACGGTAGATGGCAGACGGCGTGGCTGTGCGGTGGAACAAGGCAAGACATCCTTATGTGGACATGTAATACCCGCATGATGACATGGCCGCCATAGAAATGTGGGGCGTGGGCGTGGTCGTTTCTATGAGGCATCAAACGTGGACACCACTCAAACGCATTTTGTTCAAAAAAATGGTGTCGGACGAGGCGACACACGCCGTCAAATTGCACTTTCGCCAATGTGAATTGTGAACGCGGCTCATTTATATTTAAAATGCATTCAATGTGCATTTAACTGTAATTTCATTTACAGCCAAAGCTCCTCGAACGCCCCTCGCTTCTCACGCTCATGCAACATTGAGTACGCGTTTAAGTTCTGATTGCACAAATTGCAGCTTACAATCGAGCCACACCAAATCCTTTGTACTTCGATAAAGAACCACCTAAGACCCAAATAAAACCACTTTTATTTTTTAGCCAAACTCCCATCGGGGACTGGCTAAGTGCTGTTAGCTGTCGCTTGTTAAGCTTTGCCGTTGGACTTTTCCTCCTTCCCAATCGAGTGCAACAAATTCAAAGTGCTAGCTTAGATGATAAGATAAAGTACGTAGTTTGTTAACAGACGTATGGTCCGACTAAAGCTGATTTCTAACAAGGCTGCAAGTTCGCCGAGGAGCTTTAATGAAACCAAATGGTTTTCCAATATGATTAACTGGGTAGATTATATAAAACATAAATCTCTTGGTTCTAATTATACATTTTTTAGTCATATTAGTTACATATATATTTTGGATGTCAAAAGCAGAACTGCAAAGAAAGAAGTGGAAATCTGCACTTTATTGTTCATTTATTATTTATATTTTATTTGTAATAGCTAAGCATAATTAATATTCATACTACTTTACTAAAACTAAGAGACTAAAGACTGGACTAAGGGAGGCCGACTAACTAAGCTGTAGACTCGACTATGGCAGTTAGTCTAGTCTAACTGTCTAGTCTCTAAGGCTAGAAAGGAAGGGGCCCTTCTTTTTAGAGATCCAATGTGTCGCTTGCCTAGTTTCTAGTCCGTGTCGTTAAAGTTGCTGTCTCTAGTCCTTCAGTACCTTTATTTCAATTTGTCTTAGTCTTTCTATCAGTAGCTACGCTTTCCTCCGACTAGGCTAGAGACTAGACCAACTTCTACAGTCGAGCCTCTTGCTAGCATAGGTTCTAGTTCCTCTCTTCCTAGTCCCTGTCTTTACATTGAGAGATTAGGCGGACTACTACAGCTTAGCCTTTTCCAGTCTCAAGCCTCGTTTCTAGTTCCCCCTTTCAAGTTTTTAGAGATTCTACTATTTGTCACAGTTGTGTTGCTAGCCTAGTATCTAGTTCTTCTTTTTGTATTCCCAGTCTTTGGTTCCTTAATACCTTAGTTTTGAATTGGTTTAGTCTCTCTATCAGTAGTTTTCCTAGGCTAGTGGAAGTTGTCAAAGCGCCAACATAGCTTCTAGTCCCTCTATTTACCCTTGAAAGATTAAACAGACTACTACAGTCGAGTCTATAGCCTTTTTATACCCTGAACCCATTGAAAATGGGAAATCATTTAGTCTCAAGTCCCGTTTCTAGTCCCTCCCTTTCTAGCCCCTATCTTAGGTCCTTACAGAGGACTCTGTAACTATGAATTATGTTATGAAAATGTTTTTTAATCAATTTCCCGTTACAGTTGGCACCCATACATTAAATATTTTACAGAATTTAGCTAGGTCATCCATCTTAGTTCTTAGATCCTTGAGCAGATAATGCATTGACTTTCAAATTCGATCCCCTCCAAGCACCTGGCAAACTACCCAGCTTGACCTGGGCATCAGCAGCTGCGGAGTGGGAGACAAATGGCAGCGTTTCCTTACTCCTTTTTTAGCTTTGGTTGGGCGATGACACTTAACAGGTTAACCTGCTTAAAATGCACATCAACGCATTCGGTTGACCCACAGTGAACCCTCCTTGATAAAAACCGAGCATATGTAAAACTTAATGCAAAAACGAGCAGCAGGGCAGGGCAGGGTAGGGTAGAGCTGGGTAGAGCTGGGTAGAGGGGCAGGGGCTGCTGTAAAACTGGCAACAACTTTGCAATTATCAGTTACAAATGCTCAACCAAAAGGCGGGTAACAAACACCATTAGACATGCCCGTAGAGCAGTGGTTGGGGTCGCACTGACTGAGGAGGGTTCCCCGGGAAGGGTGGCGTTTTGCTTTGCTTTGTTTTTTTTTTTTTTTTTTTTTCATTTTTATTATCAATGCTAGTGCCCATGTCGTTCAAATATGTTTTTCAACATTTGGCAATAAGGTTGTTATTTACTTTCAGCGAAGTGAGCATCAAATTGATCGTATTAATGGCCATAACTAGTTTATCCCGCCCATCTTATCAATTCACGGGGATTATACGCAGATTTCCATTACCAGAAACGAGGGTTGGCTAATGCTACAATGACTCCCTCTCTCTCTCTCTCTCTGACTCACTATCTCTCTCTGTCTCTGTCTAACTCTATGTAGCATAGCATTAATGCAATTTCAATGGTCAATGCGAGAAACACACATTTTCGATTTGCCATTGTTGTTACTATTGTTGTTGTTGTTGTTGTTGTTGTTGCTGTTTGATCCGCTTGTTTTTTATGCCCATGGCCCGGGCACACAATTTGGCTTTAGCTCCGGCTCAGTCTGTCTGCCAGTCCACCGGTCCGCCGGTCCGCCTGCCGGCTTGTTTTTGCTACCGGGGCTGGTATGCAGCTAACTCCCACAGGAATTCCCAGGCAATATAACTGAAAGCAAAAATGAAGATAACAGTCAGCGCGGCAAGTGCAAATCCACCCGTCCATTTAACAACCCAGCCCCTGCCCCTGCCTCCCGTCCCCCACCAACCCTCTCCGTCCAATCGCTTCCAGCCACCTGACGAGCTCATTCACATCCACATCCACATCCTCATCCTCATCCTCATCCTCATCTTCTTCCACATCCTCAATTCACATCCTCATGCGCCTTTTGCTAACCAACTAACTGCCTTTTTGCTTGGCACCGTCTGTGGGCGTTTGAATGGGTGGTTCGGCGGTTCACTGGCTCGATGGCTCGATGGCTCGGTGGTTGGGCCTGCCTCTGTTTGATGCTTGTAAAGACCACTTTACCCGCTATAATAAAAATAAATCATAATATTTTGCGTCCCTCGTCGCGTGCAGCTCAGATCAGATGGGCTGAAACTGTGGCAGACACAACCTGTGCGAACCCTCGCACACTGGGACCAAGCACCAAGAAAAATGCATGAAAAATAAATGAATTAAACTCTATTCGAGTGATCTTAAAAAGAATGAAAAACTTAAGTTTTTAGTCCGTGGCAATTAATTGTTGAAACTTATAGACTTTAGATAGAGAGAGGATTTGATTTCATAACATTTGCTCCATGAAATCAAAACTTTATTATTATATTGTCTTTCAATCAATCATGTTTGTCCTCGACAAGTGAGTTGCCCAAGGAAATACCCAGAGTCGGCGCCCTGGAGGGTTCCCTTGGTTATCAATGCTAATTTATTCGCCTAGCTTTGTTTACATTTATTATCTAAGCAATGTCAATCAAGAATATCAAATGGTTTTCATATTGGTTAGCTCCTATTAATACTTATCGATAGCTCAATAAATTGATTGTAAAGAATTGAAAAATCGCGTAGAAAAATATAATACACATATAAACACTATCTTTCAGGAATATCAAATGATTTTCATTTAGCTTCACTAGCTAAGAAGGCAACAATTATGGTAGCATCCAACAGCTCCCATTAATACTTATCGATAAATATATTGCAAAGAATTTAGGAATTGCATTGAAAAAGTGCACATAACATCTAAGCAATATCTTTCAAGAATGTCAAGCGGTTTTTATAAAGTCAGAAATACCTATAGATAGCTCGATAAATTGATTGTAAAGAACTTTAAGTGGAAAAGCAATCATTGCATAAGATTGAAAAATCGCTTAAAAAATAATAACTTTTGCACCACTGTAAAGGCTCAGACTCAGCCGCACAGTTCGCATACTCCGGCGTTTACCTTGTTTGCCGGTACTCAGCGCTCGGCTATTCGGCGACGGTCGTCGCACGGTACTCGGCAGTCGGCTCTGGAGCAGTTGCTGTCGTCATCCGTGTAGCGAGGTTGTAACCCCGGATAATGTACTTAATGCATCTACATATTAATGTCGCCCTCTCCTCTACCGTCACCTGCCCCGTCGAAAATCCTTACCGGCTAGTAACATGAATAGTATTTCCTATTACTCGCCCGTATTGTGGTCCCCCGTGTACGGGTCGTCCTTGCCCGGCACGCCTCTGCCTTTGCGCTTTTTTTGCTGGTTCTCTGTTGTTTTTATTGCACAGGCGACCGGCGCACGGGTCGCCCGCCCGCCTCTGGCACCCTCCTTGATACGGCGCGGTACGGTCCACGATTACACTTGTTCCATCGCCGTGGCCGTGCGTGCGCCGTAAGCTAAATGAGAAGGGGATGCAGCTACCTGTGTGTGTGAGTGTGCGAGAGTCCTGGTTATATTGATATGTCTCCCAGTAGAGCTCAGAAAACAGCCGGTAGCGCAGTTAAGCTGGGACCGCAATGTGTAAAAAATTACGAGCTACATTGAAAATAAAATAAAAGAGGGAAAAAATGCGAAAAGAAAACAATGAAACGAATGCGAATGAGAAGCGTACGACCGGCCTGTCACTCGAGACTGACACCGGATGGTGCTGGCTGCGACTCGAGACAGGACTTGGCTGTGGCACACATCACGAGTGCCGCTCTAATTTGTTAACCCTGAAACTAATTTGCGCGGATGCGTCTAGCTCGTATTCCCAGCCCACCTTTGGCGAGCCTTTTTAATCGGATAATGAAATATTTTTATTCATTTGCTGGTATTTAATGAGTCGTCCAGCAGGTTTAGTTAAGCACATAGCAGTTCTTTGTTGGTAAATAGCTAAAGTTTTGATTCTATTTCAAGATTATGTAATATTATATATCGACAGATCTGGAGGTTTAGTAGAGAATTTTATTGAAATAAAATTAATTTTAAACGATTTTTATATAAGATCATACATAGTAGGCGATAAAGTTGTATAGTAAAGGTATTATAGGTATAGGTATAGGATAGGTATATAGCTATATGTATAGGTATAGGTATAGATTTAAGTAGAGGTGTATAGGTGTAGGTATAGGTATAGGTATAGGTATAGGTATAGGTATAGGTATAGGTGTAGGTATAGGTATATTCCTAAGTGAAATTCCAGGACTATAAAACTTTGCAGCTTAAAACAAAGACTAGATATAACACATTAGCTAAAAATTGAACCTTTGATCTGTGAAAGACCTTAGAGTTATCCCATTTTTAAGATATTCAATTGCTATCAGGAAATAGGTTGGTCTTTTGTCTTCGATCTTTAAATGCCTTTAGAACAGTCCTTTTCTAAGATCTACAATTGTAAACCATGAAATAGATCATTTTAGTAATATATTCTTCTCATCTACAACCTTCCCCTGCATTAAAATTACACAAAGATTTACAACATTTCGCCAAAAACTCATCTTTAGCTGAACTCGCAATGAACTCGCTGCGTCGAGTGCAAGTGCATTGAACAGGTGAACCACCTTGCGAAGCTCACGAAATTGAAGCACAGTGCGCACATGTCCTGGGAATAGTCCTGGCAATGAAAAAAAAACTGAAGAGAAACAAAAACTTTTTTTTTGCGGCGGCTGCTGCGAAAGGTAGAAGGTAAAAGGTAAAAAGTAAAAGTGGATAAGGACACGTACTGCTGAGGTCCTGCGTCCTCGACGTTATAAAAATAAAATAAAATCTATTACGTGGCAAACCACCCCCCACATTTATGTGGCAATTTGTTCTAGCTTGATTGTGTGCGTGTGTGCGAGTATATATATGTGTGTGTTTCGTGTGTGTGCGTATGTGTGTGTGTCAACGCAGCCAAAAAGTAAAGTGTATCATTTTCCCATTTGGCGGCGAATGCGACCCCTTTTCTAGTCCACGTTGCGAGCACTTCTCGCACTTTGTCTCAATTCCCAACTGTCAAGTTTCCTCCCCTCCTCATCTCTCTCTCTCTCGCCAACCCCCACCCCAGCCAGTACAATTTATGAAGATTTGTGGGCTGAGGGCTATACTATGTGTTAGAGGGTTGCCAGCCACGCCCCGTCGGTTAGCGAACGCCCTAGTGCACTTGTTTTGATTTGTTTGGAATAATAACAGATGCTTACCGTTCATATTATTCATTGTTCAAATTATTAACGCTTGACAATAAAAACTGTATTTGATCAGCACTCGAGAAGACGGTCGCAGGATACCCTGTACCCTGTTGCCTGTAGCCTGTACCCTGTATATACAGGCGGCAGCCGCCTGGGCAAATTGCAACTTGTGCAAATATTTATGTACATTGAAAATTACTCATTTGTGTTACACCAATTAATTTCAACAAACAGCAACAGCAACAGCAACAGCAACAGCGACAGCCCAAACAGCAAACAGCAAACGGCAAACAGCAACAATAACAATGAGTGAACCATCCATCCATTTATAAGGAGCTACGTGCCATTGTTCTTGCTGTCCTGCGTCCTGCTCACGTCCGCTCTGGTTAAACAAATGGAAAATGAGGTCTTTTGTTACCTAAAATAAACGATGTTTGTTTGCCCTCTGTTCGGACTTTACCCCAACAAAACCGACCCCATACCCCCCAACTCCCCATCCACCATCCTCCATGCCACACCCACACCGCAGCTAGTCTCGTGTGCAGGTGCCTGAAATGGGGGACGGTTCGCTGATTATTAGCTCAAATGCATTTGATTTTCGGTTTTTGCTTTCGCAAATTGCGCCACACAAATTGCCACTTCAACTTTTTGTTTATATTGCAATTTTTCAACGCTCACCCCTAATGCGCCAACCCCTAACAAATTGCAGCTAATTTGACAAAACTAAGCCCCAAATGAACTTTCAGTTGATTACCGCTAGCTTAAAGCCAGCTGGCTCAAAGGCCCTGAGCGCCACAAAGCTGAAATAGATTATGTTACTTTTTCTATGTTGTGAGAATCGCAAAGGAGAGCGCCAAACAGCAGCATCTCATGGAAACTCAAATGGAAAGTTAAAAAATAATTATTAATATCAACAAATAGTTTAATTAATATATTTAATTTATTAATAATAATTAATAGTTAACATTTAACAGAGAGAGAGAACAAAATAAAGAGAGAGTGGAAGATAGAGAGATAGTGAGAGAGAGAGGGATAGAGATAACGGTAGAGAAGGGAATAAATGATAGTGATATGAAATGAAAAGTATGAAAAAAAGAGACGGAGAAAAAGAAATATACGTCTCCCACAGATTGAAGGAGAGAGAGGGATATAAGTGTTTTACAAAGAGAAAAAAATAACTATGGAAGAGAGGCGCGGTATGAAAAGAGAGACAAGTAGAAGGAGCGCTAGAAAGATTGAGGCAGAGAGAAAGGATAAAGATCAAGATATGGAGAAGAGTAGAATTAAGATAAAGAAAGAAAAAATATCAAACTAAAGAAATAGTAAGAAGAAACAGAGGAGAAGATAGCAGACAGAAACAATAAAGAAGATAGAAGAGAACAAAAAAAGTTAACAGAAGATAGAAAAACTGGAAAAACTATGGATAGATAAAAAAATAATGGTAGAGAGAAAGAAGATTGACAAAGACAGAACAAAGGAGAAAGAATGAGATATATACTGAATATAGAGAAGAAAACAAAGAGCGTTTAATAGAATGAGAGAGACAGAGAGAGAGTGAGAGAGAGAGAGAGAGAGAGGGAGATTGAGAGGGGATCAGATTATAACAGAAAAAAACAGGTATTGAAAAAGAATAAGAGAGACAAAGATAAATAGACAAAAGGATGAGATAGAGATAGAAGGAGATGAGGTGAGAGAGACATGCGATAAGAAAGAGAGGGAGAGAGTAAAGTATAATTAACTGGGTATTGAAATAAATAAAATAAAAAACACAATCTAAAATTGTTAACTTAAATTACTGAAATATTTTCACATTATCGCAAATCAAATGAATGAAATTAAATGGCGGAGGTGCATCAGTGGTTCAGATTAGATGGGATGTTGCTTGGCTTTACATTTGTTTACTTTTTTTTCGATCGACTGGACTTGGGTTTAAAATTCATTTAGGGGGGTTTCAGAAAAAAAATAGTAACAAAAACCAGATAAAAAAGAGGAAAACAAAACTTCGTCTCGATCTCAGTTCAAATTCAAAATTTTCAAAGACTGCAATCTATTCGGGCACCCATTGGCATAAAAGTTACCGGTGAATCAAAAGATATATAGCTATTAAGAGAAGGGATCGATCAGAACGACTAAAGCGCTGAATGGAAGAGATTTAATTAACTAAACTAATAGGAAATCCGAGTTTTTAGGGTGGGGTGTCCGGTCCATTAAAATATCGTCCCGACGGCGTCCCAAGCGATCAACCGCGAGCCGCAGATCGGCAATCCCGGCCACAAGCCAGCTGAAATGGCCGAGGTGCTTAATTTGGACAATATCATTGCCAGACTCCTGGAGGTGCGAACTGCCCGGCCCGGCAAGAATGTGCAACTGAATGAAACGGAGATACGAGGCCTTTGCCTAAAGTCCCGCGAAATCTTCCTGGCGCAACCCATTTTGCTTGAACTAGAGGCGCCACTGAAGATCTGCGGGGATATACACGGCCAGTACTACGATCTGTTGCGCCTGTTCGAATACGGTGGCTATCCGCCGGAGTCTAACTATCTATTCTTGGGGGACTACGTGGACCGCGGAAAGCAATCGCTGGAGACCATCTGCCTGCTGCTCGCCTACAAGATCAAATACTCGGAGAACTTCTTTCTGTTGCGCGGCAACCATGAATGCGCTTCAATCAATCGGATTTACGGCTTCTATGACGAGTGCAAGCGACGCTACAGCATCAAGTTGTGGAAGACATTTACGGACTGTTTCAACTGTTTGCCCGTTGTCGCCATTGTGGACGAGAAGATCTTCTGCTGCCATGGCGGACTGAGTCCGGATCTGACATCCATGGAGCAGATCAAGCGCATTATGCGGCCCACAGATGTGCCCGACCAGGGTCTGCTGTGCGATCTGCTGTGGTCCGATCCGGACAAGGACACCATTGGCTGGGGCGAAAACGATCGTGGCGTTAGCTTTACGTTCGGCGCCGAGGTGGTTGGCAAATTTCTGCAAAAGCACGATCTCGATCTGATCTGCCGGGCCCATCAGGTGGTCGAGGATGGCTACGAGTTCTTTGCCAAGCGTCAGCTGGTCACCCTCTTCTCGGCGCCGAACTACTGCGGCGAATTCGACAATGCCGGCGCCATGATGTCCGTCGATGAGACTTTAATGTGCTCCTTTCAAATCCTGAAGCCCGTCGAGAAGCGTAAGAAATAATGATACCGGCCGACGTCCTTAACTGTTTGAGCTTCGAATTGTTAGCTTGTATCCAAAATGATTGTATCCAATCAGAACAACATTACATACATACATAGCCCAAAACCGTTTTCAAACATAGCGATTGCAGGAATACCTGCTTTCGACTGGCCCGATAGCACCCGAAATATATGCTTGTCTTTATTTTGCAAAATTTCTAATTGGAAGTCTTTCGCAAGTGTTTTATTTCTACTAACTACTACAAGCATCTTTTACGTTTGTGATTCTGCTTTGGTATCACATTCGTAAACGTTTTTGCTTACAGTTGCTGCATTATCAATATAACACCTAAACAGTTGAAACAGCGAATAAGAATGAGTGATAAAATATAGTAAATGTTTTTTCCTCTTACTCATATTCGCTTTGCTTTGTTTAATTTGTCAGTTTTTTTCTTCAGCGATTCATTCGTAAATGTTTTGCCATAGTTAACATAGTTTGCATACAGCTACAGCAATAACAAATCTACTGTTGTAAAATACAATACAACTATATAACACTACAAAAGTGTTATATAGTTGTTCGGTATTTTACAACTTTTCTTTTGTTTGGGATTCGAAAACGTTCAACTTTCTATACACAGACAACTAAATACTAATTCGCTTTTTCATCAGATTCATAAATGTTTCGTTGTTTTTATCACAGCTAACTTAAGATCCTTTCGAATATGCTTATCTATTAATTCATTAGGATTTTTGAATTTTCAAATGTATTTCATTTTACATTCGTTAATGTTATACTGGCAGCTACAACTTCCGTTTCTACTTTATGTCACTTCTGTTTAGTTAAGGTTTTTAGATATCCAGATCTCTTTCATTTTACATTCGTAAATTTTATGCCGGCAGCTTTTGTTCAGCGACCTTTCAATTGACGATTCTCCTCTGCAGCTTATTCGTACACATTTTACTGGCAGCACTTGAAGCAAGTTCCTTTAAGATGGCGCACTAAACGAGTACAGAAATCAAATATTCTCGAGCATACGTTATATGAAAACCCGTTAATGGGGGTATTCCGTAATGCCGTTAACGGCGTGCGTGGGCCCGGCTATGGGCCAAGTCAATAATAATATTATCAGCTGTCTGCAGCGAAAACAGTCTGCTCCATAACAAATTAACAAAATGCTAAAAAATTAATGAACAATAACAAAACACACGACGAGACGCAAAAACAAAACAAAATGAAAAAGGCGTAGGCGAATGAGAAGGAGAAGGAGCGGAGGAAGACGAAGAGAAGGAGATGCAAACAAACGGGAAATGAAAAAGCCGGCAGCACTGGCAATGGCAAATGGCGCCAAAAACGCTTTATTATGCCAAAAGCGAGAATTAACAAATATAAAAATGAAAGCAAAACGGAGCAGAAAAAACTGCAGAGAGAGGGAGGGGGAGAGAGGGGAAGGCGACAACAACAAATTACATTATATGTAATGAGGTCATTTGCGCGTAAACAATCAGACAGACAGGCACAGACAAATGGCCAGTGTGGGAGCGAGCGAGAGAGCTGCACTAATTTTAGTTGGCCAAAAAGAGAGAGAGGGAGAGAGCGCGCTCGCGCTAGGCTCTCTCACATGTTTATCAACAAACTGGCAAATAAATAAATTATGTTGGCAAAGTCGTTAATAAATAATGAAGCAAAGCGCGCAACCCAACATACGCGAGGGAAAAAAAATAAAACAGAAAATATCCAAGACAAAAACAAAAGCATGCCAAAAAGAACAAAAATGAGAAAAACCAACAGCAACAACAACGCAAAACTGCACAGCACAAGACAAAAGAAAAATGGCGGCGCACTGAACGAAACGAGCGAACGAAACAGCAGCAAAGGCTCGCATGAGTGCGAGTGGGAGAGCAGCTGCTGCATGCGTGATTTCATATTTCTGCGTGTGTGTGTGTGAGTGAGTGTATGTGTGTGTGCTTGAGCTTAGGCCATTCAATTGCAGTAACTTTCTGCTTCTTCTTCTTTTTTTGCCATTGCCAAAACTGCATTTGTTTTGCCTTTTGATTATGCATTTGCAGCACACACAGCAGTGCAGCAAAGCATAGATACATATATACATATGTATGTACATACGTACAGCTAAACGCCACACCCACACCGGTCAGCCATCTCGCTCTGTCCCACGCAGCTATTGTCATTGTGATTGCTCATCATTGGCGCCTTGCTCAGCTGTTCAGCTGTTCAGCTGACGGCAGCGCCATCTAGCTGTCGAGAGTCGCATAGCGCATATATTTTGCGTTGCATAATTTTATTAATTACAAATTATGCGCTTAATGAAATGAGGCAACACACTGGCCACTGCCAGCTGCCAGCTGGCAGCCTCAACAGCCTCAGCAGCGCCGTCAACGTCGACAGCGCCGTCGCATCGGCTGTTTTCGTGGGCACTGCCCAAATAAATTTTGCATAAGCCTCAGCCAACCACAATGCAGCAGCAGCAGCAACAGCAGCAACAGCAGCAGCAGCAGTAGCAGTAGTCGCCGTCGCAGCAGCTGTCACAGCCGCAGTTGCCGTCCCCCTCACCTCCACCCATTCCAAACTCTCCAGCCCATAGGTCAACACACACACACACACAGCTCACATGCTCTCTCGGCGCAGGGTGGTTGCGCAGTGCCACAACAGAGATAGCAATAGCAGCAGCAGTAGCAGCAGCAACGCAGCACAGCCAGTGAGTGGGAGCGAGCGCGCGCTAGCCAGCCAGCGAGAGCGCCAAGGGTGCAAACCAATAACAGTCAGACTAATTTTGGGATTGGTTTATAATTGAAGAGTTTGCCATTGTGTTTGCTCAGGCAGCAGGCTGGCAGCAGGCAGCAGCAGACAGTGGCCACCTCGTGTAGTTTTTTATAGCATGCCCGTCTGCCTCTACTTTAATACTCTCTCTCTCTCTCTCACACTCTCTCGCTCCAGCAACATCTCTTATATACTGAGGCTGGCAAACGGAGCTGCGCTGCGGCGTCGGCTGCTGTCTTATTGTTTTTCGTAGGCCTCCCCCATGCGCCTGCTTATCATTTTAGAGTTTTACATAATTGGCACAGCGCACACACACACACTGAGAGACACCCTGTATATGTATATGTATATGTATATATCTATGTATTTATAGCCGCTGTACGTGTCCACGTTTTATGTCCATTTCTAAGCGTCGCTTGAGGGGGCGTGGTGTGTTTCTACACAAACACACACATATATACACAGAGCTCACGCATACATAGCGCTTGCTAGTTTTCGGCATTCAAAAAAGATAAATAAATATGAGTGCCCCACCCAGTGCCCAGGCTATTGGCGTTTTGTTGTTGCATACTTTTCAGCTGTAATCAGTTTAAATGCTTAACAAAGCAACAAAAACACACACACACACACACACACGCACAACAAATGGTCAAAAGTATGGGTGAAACACAAGACTGAGAGCCAAAGCGTCGCAGTGAGCGAGCAAGCAGGCAAGCAAACGAGAGAGTGAGCGAGACAGCAAGCGAGAGTGAGAGTGAGTGTTAGTTGGAGCAAGCGAGCAGGAGCAGCAGTAAAACGAGTCAAATGCGCGAAGGAGCAAAAGCAAACGAGCGAGCGAGAGAGACAGAGAGTGCGAGCGAGAGAGCGCGATACAAAGCAGCAATGGCTGCCTCCCATGCTTTTTAGTTGCTATTCATATTTGTTTTAATAATTGAACAATTCTATAAATATTTGATGCATAGACAAAAGAGTTGTGCGCCGTGTCCCGTTTCCCTTGTTCCTTGCTCCTTGCTCCTTGCCCCTTGTTCCTTGTTCCGTGTCCATGTGCCTGTCTCTTCACCCGCACTAGCGGCCCGCCTCGTCCCGCCTGCCCTCGATGGGTGTCTCATTCAGTTAAGACCCTTTCAAAACTTTTGCCTCTGTATGTGTGTGTGTGTGTGTCTGTGTGTGTGCCTCATCTCTCGTTCAATTAAAGCTACATGACACAAAAGATTTCGTAACAAGTGCCCACTCTCAGCCTCCTGCTGCTGCCCAAAAAAGTTGCGCCAGTTTTTCAACTTGAGTTTTGCTCAAGTTTCAAGTTATTTTTTTATTTTCTTTTTACATTATTGTTGCTGCTGCTGCTGCTGTTGCTATAAGGCAAAAGGGGTTTCTCTCTGGACTTTAATTAGAAACAAGCCGTTGTCCGCACACACACACACACACACTCTCCCGCAGCCATTTTAATACACAAAGTTTTGAACTTTAAATGCCATTTTTATGTTAGCCGCTCAAAGACTTAATTATTAAGACACATTTCGCAGGCTCATGTTTAAGCCATCTATTTGAATGGGCCATAAACTGTGTACCTGTCTTAGACATTGACGCCGCCAACCTGGGCCTGGACCTGGACCTGGCCAAGTGGTATCTATCAATTTGAGCTCAACTGCATTGATTGACAACCAGATTAAGCTCTGTGAGCCCTGTCGATTTATTTAATATCTTGCTCCCTCTCTCTGTCTCTCTCCCTCTGTGACTCTCCCTCTCTCTCTCTCTCTCTCTGGCGTCCCTTAAAACTTTTGTGCAAATAAAACTGAGATTATGATTGAATGCTGAAATTTGTTTTAGGCCCATTTTTAATATTTAATTTATGTGTTAAGCACGCATTGTTCAAGTGCGAAAAAGCAAAAATGCCAGACATAAACGATACCCTGGAATCGAGGCATATCCTATGCACACTCAGAAGGCATTTTTCCATGTTTAGTAAGTGAGATAGAGGGGTTATTATACTCATTCACGAATGTGAAATGAGTATATTATTTTTGTGCAATGTCCATCTTGCTTTCCGTCCGTCCGTCCTTATAAATACTTGAAAGTGGACCCATTACTTATGTATAATTATAAAGTGTCAAGATTTTCCCAATCCGCCCTCTGGTGGAAAATGGGAAAATGGATTTTCCGGTACCTCAGAAACCATGGTAGTTGAAGTGTTAGAGAGGTCAAATTTGGATTGCATACTCACGATGAAAACACAAGCTCAAAAAGATATGGCACATATATCTACGGCCGGGTAAAACGGTATCACTCACTCGTCACGTGAGTTGCTGTTAAGATCCTATAAAGGTTGATCAAAAAATTATATATCCACGCCCACTGTGGGAATAGAAAATTAGATCTTAATATATAGTGCTTTATACAAATCCTTATATATTGATGCTAGTGACTTGAAATTTGGATTATATACTACTCGGCTTGACAACCCAAGACCAAAAGGATGGGGCGAATATATCTATGCTTATAGTTCCTAAAGAACTAAAAAGTAAAGAGCTATTAGAGCTAGATAGTATTATAGTCTGATCTTTTCAAATCTCTATGAGATATCTTAGCTTCTATTTAACCTTATATATGAATGACTAAGTTTGACAATCTTTGCCTGATGTACATATATATATTGGGTATATATTTCCAATCAGAATAAGCTCTTTAGATCCTTAAACTAACCTTAACCTTAAATGAACAAAAATTTCTACAATACTCCCATTGTCTTTAGCGACTCCCATTGACTTTAGGTCTCTATTCGTAACTCATCTAATCTCTTTACCTCTCTTCCGATCCCTTTGCAGATGCACCATTCAATGGATCAACTGGACATGCTGGACCCGACGGGCTCGATGACAACGTTAGCCCCCATATCGGAGTCACCATTAACGCCCACACATCAGCACCTGCACGGTTCCTATCACAGTATGAATCACATGATGAGCCACCACCATCCGGGCACGTTAAGTGGCCACACGGCGGGTAAGTGCATGCAAGCATGGCTCCATCCAATATGCATATATTTATATGTATATATGTCATCATATCCTGTGCTGCTCAATAGGGCACCATGGACACTCAGCGGTACATCATCCTGTCATAACGGCGGCCGTGGCAGCCGCTGGCCTGCATCCCGACACAGACACCGATCCGCGCGAACTGGAAGCGTTTGCGGAACGATTCAAGCAGCGTCGCATTAAGCTGGGTAAGTCAGATAAAAGATAGATCCACTATAGATAGATAGAAAGGAAGGATCTAAATCTAAATAGATGATAGATATATAGATAGATAGATAGATAGATAGATAGATAGATAGATGGACAGATAGATAGATAGATAAATAGATAGATATATAGATAGATAGATAGATAGATAGATAGATAGATAGATAGATAGATAGATTGATTGGTTAGATAGATAGATAGATAGATAGATGTACAGATAGATAGATAGATAGATAGATAGATAGATAGATAGATAGATAGATAGATAGATAGATAAATATAAAGATAGATAGACAGATAGATAGATAGATATATAGATAGACAGATGGACAGACATATAGATAGATCGATAGATAGATAGATAGATAAATAGATAGATATATAGATAGATAGATAGGTAAACTATGTATCTATCTGATAGATAGCCCTTTGAGGTAAGCAATAGACAAACATATTGGCTAAGACAGCAAGTCTCACAGCTTTCCTCTTGAGTTAAAAAAGGCGTAGCATACTTTTTAGAGATTCAATTTCCTAGAGAAGGAAACCAGAATTAACTGAAATATTGTATAGATATAGATAGTAAAATATAGCTAGGGCTGGAGTTAGAAGAAATAAAAAAATCGTAGAGCAAAACATAGATATAGTAAAAGAACTGGAACTAGAAAATGAGCTCAATATACAAAATAGAACTGAAATTATAGCTTAATAGTCTGAATTATATCTTGATCTGAAAAAAAACTAGCACAAGATATCGAGTAAAAGAAATATAACTACTAATTGAACTGAATAGATTTTTTTTTTTTTTAATGAACCTGATCAACAATTTAAATATGTTCAGCTAGAACTAGAACTAGAAGAAACAAAAAAGACCTAGAACAAGATATATGTGTATATATTAAAAGAACTGAAAATATATAAAAAGAAGTGTTATTCTAACGGAATAATCAGAACAAGAAGAAGGTAAACACAAGACAAGAGAACTGTTGCTAAAATATTATCTAGAAATTTAACTGAGACTGGATATCAATAGAGAAATGCAAACTTAACTGGAACTGGAACTAGAGCTCGATAGGACCTAGAAACAAAATAAAACAAGAGCTTGACATAAGAAGTCCATTAAAAAGAGACGAAACTAGTTTCATATAGGTGGACACGAAAAAGATACAACTAGAGTTTTATATAGATAGACTAAAAGATACAACTAGAGTTTTATATAGATAGACTAAAGAAAACAGTCAAAAATAGAATCATCTAGAAAATAGATATAGTATAAGCTCAACTTGTCGTGACTCAGTTGTTTATTGCTCCCACTTAAAGCTCTTAAAAGCTCTTTAAAACGTATTAGCAACCACTATATATATTTGAAAATGCCATGCCGTACAAAAAGAAAACAGTGTTGTAAAGTGCTTTGTTCTGCTACTGTTTGATCTCTGCACAGGTGTCACACAGGCGGATGTGGGCAAAGCGCTGGCCAATCTCAAGTTACCTGGTGTCGGGGCGCTGTCGCAGAGCACAATCTGTCGCTTCGAGAGCCTCACGCTGTCCCACAACAATATGATCGCCCTTAAGCCCATATTGCAGGCGTGGCTGGAGGAGGCAGAGGCGCAGGCGAAAAACAAGCGACGGGATCCGGATGCGCCCAGTGTGCTGCCGGCGGGCGAAAAGAAAAGGTAGAAAGTGTTTTGATTACCAACGGTAATAATACCCAGCTAAAACCCAGTGCCACAGCCATATACCCCACCCACTCACACACGCACACCCATACACACACACACACACACACACACACACATATACACACTCACACAGCACACACGCACACACGCACACACCTTTTGCAACCACCAACCACCCACTGAATTGGCAGCGCGTTTAATTTGGCAACCAGAAAAAAAAGTAACCCAAGGCAAAAAAAAAAAAATTAAATTAAATAAAATGAGAAAAAAATGTACGAAAACTCCAATCGAAATCTGAAAAACATGAATACTCTGTAGCCCAGTCATATTATTCCAAAGTTAGGGCCCATTTCTAAAGTAATCTATATCGAGTCTTTTTTCAAGAAAAAGGACTTCCATTGCGGCACCTGAAAAGCGTTCCCTGGAAGCCTACTTCGCCGTCCAGCCGAGGCCGTCCGGTGAGAAAATCGCTGCCATTGCCGAAAAGCTGGATTTGAAGAAAAACGTGGTGCGCGTCTGGTTCTGCAATCAACGCCAAAAACAAAAACGTATGAAATTTGCCGCTCAACAACACTGACAATCAAATAATACAGCCACACAATTAGGTATAGTTAGTAGTGTAACACCATCAATGACGGGACATGGCTCAGCGGGATTCGGATACTGATAGTCATTTATGACGGCAGCAGCAGCAGCAGCAGCAGCAGCAACAGCAGCAGCGGCGACAGCAGCAGCAACAGCAGCAGCGACAGCAACAGCAGCAGCGACAGCAACAGCAACAGCAACAGCAGCAGCGACATCTTCATCATCTTCTTCATCTTCTTCTTCTTCTTCTACTTCTTCTTCTTCTTCTTCTACTTCTCCAACAACTACTACTACGCTACCCATAACGGGCGACTATTATCTTTAGTAATTCGGATACGGATGCCGATTCGGATTAGGATTAGGAATCGATTCAATTGGATGACGTTTGGCCGACAAAAGAAACTACAGCAACAACCAACAACAACAACTTTACTTCACTTTTATTTTGCAGTCCACACACACACACACACACACACACTCAAACACTCAAACACCCACACACACAGCTGAATGCGATAAACATTAATCGAAAAAAAAAAAACAATGTAAAACAAGAAGAAGAACTACCAAGAATTTTTTAGGAACGAATAATGAAACAATGGACCAACATATCAAATGCAATAATTTATTGAATTGTATAGGAGAAAAAGGTGGGTAACAAAAACAAAAACAAAAAACATAAATACTAAACTTTGGCTGTCGGCATAGGTCGACTGCGTAATACTCTATTCTCATTCAGTAATTATAAAAACTTTCCGAAATACTCAAAACATTCGAGTTTTAACTAAGCAATTTTATTATATGTTTCTCAAATTGAATAATATTTTAAAGACACTTTTAAATTTTTATAGAAATATTTAAGTTTTTATTGAAGAATTTTGTTAAGTTTTTCTTGTTTCTCTTTAAAGTTTATTGATTTTTTATTGATATTTTAATTTATAAAAAAAAAATAATAAAAAAAATAAATAAAAAACTGAAAGACTTAAAATTTTTTAAGTTTTAAAAAGTTCTAATCGACTTATTAAGATTTTTGTTTAAATTATTATCGTCTAAGATTTTTATGGAAATTTAAAAATATTTTTTTAAGTGTTTTAGATTCTTATTAAACTTTTTTTTTTTAATTTTATATTTTAAAATTTAATAATGTTGCTTAATTTGTTATTTCTATTTTTTGGATTGTTATTAAATTTTTATTTAAATTTTTTAAATTAATTTTAAAACCCTAAACTTTTATATTAATTTTTAAAATTTTTTATTTTAATTTTTAAAATTTGTATTTCCATTTTTAAGATTTTTATTTAAGCTATTTACATTTTTTGTTTTTTTTTTTTTAATAAACATTTTTATTTTTGATTTAAATTCCTAAAATGTTTATATATATTACAAAAATTTTAATTTTTTTATTATAATAATTATATAATATCATTTTTTTTTTCATTTTTAAATTTTTTTTATCTAAAGTTTGTAAAGCTATATATATATATATATATATATATATATATATATATATATATGTATATATATATATATATATATATATATATATATATATATATATATATGTATATTATTAAGCTCTAACGTCAACTAACACAGATTCATGAAACACCTTAGACTATATGCTAATAATATTGAATAAACAACTAACCTGCCCTTTCTTACCTTTGGGAACAGAGTATGAAACGTACACACAGCTTGGACAGACAGCACTTGTTGGGTATATTCGACTAGTAGCTACCCCGTAAGCCCGTTTAATCTACAACCATTTATGCCCCAACTATCTGTACTGCTGCGAGAGAGAGATTGGGAGAAAGAGAGAGAAAGATATGGAGAGTAAGAGAGAGGGAGAAGGAGGCAGAAAGAGTATACCATAGTGAAAATATAATTCTTATCAAGATAACAATGATATTAGAGGCTAAAAATATTAAGGATCTGCATTTGCCAACGATATTTCCCATAACATATATATTTAATATAGTGAGTGATCCGACTTAGATACCATAACAAAATATATGACTTTATTGATCATTGTTGCAGAATATATTATTATTTATCATTTACAGGGTATACAAATTGAGGGCAACACAAATATTTTCATCCTCCTTCATATCGAAATAGTAATTCCATTTCTCTAATAATTGATGGACCTGCCCCAGTGTAGAGCATTCCCTGTTCGGCTATTGCACATATGTATATGCTCTCACCTTGCCATTGCGTAATACGTTGTGTATACGCCCCGCCCAACCGCCCCTTAGTTTTTGGTTTTTCACTCTTTAGCGCTGTTTCATCTCTGAACTGACAATTAAGTTAATGCCCTTTGCCCTTTGATGTGCCCTACTAATCAATTCATTTCGAAATCTATTTATATTTCAGATTTAAAAATAAAAACCAAAAAGAAAAAACAAAAAAAAAACAAAAAAAAACGAAAGTTAAAAATTTAATTAAATGCCAAAAAGAAAATTATACAATTTACACAGGGCAACAAGCAAAAAATCCCCTTTGTAGATGCAAACAGTTACTACACACACACACACAGACACACACATACACAGACACATAAAGCGACCAAAAAAACTCCAAAAAATTGCTTCAAGTGATCCGATAATAAGAATTGCGCTCTATGAAAAAAAAAGAAAAAAAAGAAGAATAAAAACTAAGCTAAACTACAACTAAACACACACACACACTCACACATACACAGAGTTATATAAGCCTATGTATATGTATATATATAGATATATCTTGTAGAGTCTTGATTCGATTGTAAATACCGCTGAACTAACTTTCTTATAGATAAGATCGTTCTTTGCTAGCTTCAACAACAACAACAACAACAAAAGTAGATGCAATAGTTAGACTTTTGATCAACACACAACGAAACCCGAACCCGATCCCAAGCTCGTAACCGAACCCGAACCAAAACCCGAAGCGGATCCTGAAACTCCTAGCAGCAAAATTTCTTGATGCTTCCTTCAGTGCGTTATCAAATTTATTTGTTTTTGTTAATTATTTATTAATTATGAATTTATATTGCATTAGGCACATAATTAACCTTAGCACACATACACACACACACACACACACACACAGCAACAGCGAATTTTTTTTCCTAAATTTAAGTAAACAAATGCAAAAAGAAAAAAAAGAAAAAGGTGAGAAAATGTTAGCAACAACTGAAAATATTGCAACGAATTTAAACAGTTGCCAAACTAAACTAACGAAAATACAAACAAAAAAATACCAAAAATAAAAATACCAGAAAAATACTAGTTAAGTTAATAAAAAAAGAAAGAACAAGAATATTGATTAATAATAACTAAAAGAAGAAAAAAAAACTAACTCTAGCCATATATATATCTATATATATAATAAAGAATTTTAATAAATATATTATATATATACATAATTTTTTTTTTGTTTTTTTTTTTTTTAATTTAGCACATTTCATAGTTTTAACTAGACTTGTACATATGCAAAAATGAGAATAATAAACTATATAGTATTTATAGTATATATACTATATACCATATATAGTATATATATACTATGGTATTTAGTATAAAGCAAGCGGACAGACGGAATGAATCGGCGCAAAAGAAAAAACATCAATAATAATTTTAATATAAAAAATAGTTTTGTATCGAAAAAAAAGAAGTATGAAAAAAAAAATATTAAAAGATTAAAAATTAAAAATTAAAAATAAAAAAAGAAACATTGCCGACAAACTAGTGCATAAACAAACAATTTTTTTCAAGCGCATAATAATAATTATAATTACGAATATAATGAGAAAAAAAAACCAAATGTAATAATATGAAAATTGATAAAAAACAAAACAAAAGAAAAGAAAACCCAAAAAAAAAACACTCATAACTACATTTAAATTTAATTTTAGTAGTTTCTAGACACAAAATATTGTAGCATGAAAATCAATTGAGATGCGCGATCGGCGGGCGATAAGTAAATAAAATGCGGCTAAATAAGCTAAAACTCAAATATACAAAAACAAAACATATAAAACAAAAACATTAAAAAATACAAAAAAAAAAAAAAAAAAAACGATCTAAAAAACAATAAACCAAAAACAAAAAAAGAAATATTTTAATTTTGTACAGCATACGTGAAAGATCTTTGAGAAATAAAAATTGAATAAATTTTAATGCCAGCTACAGGACTTTCAGCGTTAAACGCCAAGCGGTGTCTTTCGATCGTTTATCGCTTCTATCTATTGTCTTGTGTTATCGTATATACAGAAACGCCAATCGACGTCTATCGATTGTCTATCGATCGTCTATAGCTTTGTGTCGGCGCCTATCGATTGCCTATGGATCATTTATCGCGTTGTGTTATCGATCAAAGCTGTTCTAGATTTGACAATATATATATAGAAACGCCAATCGCGTCTATCGATCCTCTTGTGTTATCGATTTGACAGTTTGAAAAGAACTGTCCTTGTGGCTAACGAACAGGAACTGGAACCTTAACTACATTCACTTGAGTATATGTACATATGTATACGTATATCTGGAAGAATCTCTGAAAAATATTTGTGGTAAAAATATTGGATATTGAATGTTTGTTTGAGCTTTTGGTCAACCTCCCAAATATTTTTTAAAATACTTCCATCGAGCCATTTAATAAGAATTATTTGATCATTTGGATACCCAAGTCAAAATTTGGAAAAGGGCGCAACCGACTGCATAATGCTCGCCCATGACCCAGCAGATTTTTAATTGAAAAGAAAATCAACGTTCCCCAAGCCCATATAATTTATAAGCCTATAAGGTAAACAGATATGTGGTTATCTAAAATACCTACAGGGATGCGTTTAGAACACCCCCATTCCCCATTTAGATATAGATAGCTAAATAACTGCATGGCGTTCTTACTTCTTTAGAGATACTTAAGATGAATGTATTTACCTATATTCATAGCTGTAAGCTCTAATTTCTTAGTAATCTAGATATCTATAGATGAATTCCAAATTCTGAGAGCATGAGCTTCGACTATTTGAGACCATTATGCTTAAGTAGATAAGTAGCGCTTTATATTATAAGTAATCATATAATCCAACATCTGATCATGTTAGTTAGCAAACTTAGCTTTCGTCTACAGATGAGATTCTCTTACGATTCATATACAAGGCTAAGACTGGACAGCCGATATCAGCTATACATATATATATATATAGACACAACCTATTTTTAGAATCAATCTGTGACAACTTGAACCAGATTTATACATGACAAACTATATAGAGAATGAAAACTTATTAGTTGTGTATAAAATAAATACTTAAATATCGTATAGTTCCTTACCTAAAGACAGAGTCTAGATATATGGTTATACCCATTTGCTTTCACATACATAGATATCAATTTGTATATTTATTTCTTCGAATCTCGTCAAATACAAATATAAAAAAAAAACTTGTGAGGTCTATGTATATGTGTTAAGGTTGTCTTTTTGTTCATAGACCAAGTGTTTTGAAAAGTTTTGATATTACAATCAAAAGATTTCGATCTGAACTACTCAAGGCTGCTACGTGACTTATGTATTGCACGATGAATAGAAGGAGAACAAGCTCTCATAGAACTCGTAGCACTATCTGGTATTCCTTTGCGACGGAAATTTGCAAGAGGTTAAAGAATAGATAGACGATATTTTGTTTTCTTTGTCGTGCTTAATTAGGCGTTTATGAACAGCGTTTCATTGAGTGTTTTCTTTTAAGACATTTACCAACACATTTTATGGACTTTATTTTATATATATATACATATATAAGTATATATATATATATTTGTATATATTAGTGGTAAGCTTAGACCACTTTGTACCGCCCCTTGTTGAACACATGATGGGCCGAGCTGAGCTTGAGCAACTCCTCCTTGATGAGGCGGGTTATCTCCCGCTTGGCCTTCTGCACGGCCAGCTCGCTGCAGCTCTCGATGGCCAAGTAGAGTTTGCGCTCGCCTTCAGGCGGATTCTTGCCCTGGGGCACATAGGTGCCGCGGACTGTTAGGCCCGCCTCCGAGTATTCGGAGATTTGGGCCAGTGCCTCTTTGGAGGTAACCTTCCAGCGTGCCTGCTGTGGGAAGTCATTAATCTCCAGCTCCTCCTCGTATTTGGTGAACGAGTTCGTGTTGCTGCCCATCAGCGCGGCCAGGCCGTCCTCATCCTCCTTGGGCTGATAGTTGAGCTTGTTGTTCAGCTTGGCCGCCAGCTGTTCGACCACGGTGCGCGCCGTTAGCATTGGCTGGCCGGGTCCGACGCCCGCCTGGCCCTTCATTATCGATTCGGTGGCCACCTGTGTGGCCTTCGTATCCAAATTGCGACTGCTGCTTATCTTGGAGGCCAAGCGCTTCGCCAGCTCCAGCTTGTCCGAGCCCATGGCCACCGACGTGGCCATTTGCTGTTGCAGCTGTTGTTGCTGCTGCTGTAGTTGTTGCTGTTGTTGTTGGGCGGTGACATGGGGCGAAGAGATGGACGCACTGAGGGCATTCACAACCGCATTGGCCGCAGCCAACGCTGTGCCAGCCACCGAGGTGTCCTTGACGGTGCGTTTGGCCGCAAAGATTTGCTCGATTTGCTGATCGATATCCTGCTCGATGTCCTCCTCATCATCGGAGTCGGCTAGGCCAAGCGCCGCTTTCTGCAGCTTCTTGCTCTCCTTCACCGCATTGAACTCCTGCTCATCGAATTTGAAACCTTTGCCACTGAACCCACCGCCCGTATGCACCGTCTTGCCCTCCGCCTCCTGTGCGGCCTTATAGTCGTTCCACAGAGTTTGCAGATCGGGCGGCACAGGAGTTCCGGATAGATCCAGAGCGCGTATTACGTCGCCCGCATAACGCGATTGCTCTGGCGTAATGAATGTAAAGGCGCAACCCTTGTTGCCAGCTCGACCAGTGCGTCCACATCTGCAAAAGGATTGGGGAATAATACAAAATTCTAGTCTCCCTTGAGCAGAACTCTTACCTGTGCACATAGTCCTCGTAGTGATTGGGTACATCGTAGTTGACAACCAGTATGAGATCCTTGACATCGAGGCCGCGCGCTGCCACCGACGTGGCAATCAGCAGACGCACCTTGCCCGATTTAAAGTCAATTATGGTGGAGTCACGGTCGAACTGATCGATGCCGCCATGCAGACTCATGCATGGATAGGATGCCTTCATTAGGTCGCGCAGCAGAATGTCCGCATTCTCCTGTTTGTCCACAAAGACTATGATGCTGCCCGTCTCCTGGTAGACGCCCAGCAGTTCCAGCAACTTGAAGAACTTCGCCTCATCGCTCAGGATGACCACATGCTGTTCGACATCCTTGCAGACCACCGAGCGACCGCCAACGATGACCTCGACGGGCTTCTTAAGTATGCGGCGAGCAAGCGCCTCCATCTGCCGTGGGAATGTGGCACTAAACATGACCGTCTGTCGATCCGGACGCACATTGTCAATGATACGCATCACCTGCGGCTCAAAGCCCATGTCGAACATGCGGTCCGCCTCATCCAGCACCACATAGGTGACCCGTCGCAAATTCGTAACACGCCCCGAATTCGCCGCCAGCATGTCAATCATGCGTCCAGGGGTACAGACAATGATCTCGGCGCCTCGTTTCAGCTCGGCAATCTGCTCGGAGATGCCGGTGCCGCCATAAACACAAACGGGTCGCAATCCTAGTGAGCGGCTAAATTTACGTATATCCTTGCCAATCTGCATGCAGAGCTCGCGTGTCGGTGCCATGATGATCGCAATGGCACCGTCTCCATCCTCGAGCGTCGGCTGGTCGAGAATATGCCTAAACATTGGTAAAATGAATGCCAACGTCTTGCCACTGCCAGTTTTAGCAATACCTATCAGATCCCGCCCAGACATTATCGCCGGTATCGCCTGGCACTGTATGGGCGTGGGTTTCTCGAAGCCCAGCTTGCGCAGCACGTCCATCTCCTTTTTGCTGACGCCACATTGTGCCCATGTCTGTAAAGAAGTCAAAAGGTCATTACATAGCTGATTTACTGATTGATTAATTGATTTGCACTTACCTTGATCGGCTTGGGACAGCCCTTGCCCTTCACCTGGATGCCTTCGAGCTCGCTGCGATACTTCTCCACCTCGGAGCTGGTCATGCGCGCCAACTCGGGCACCTCGACGTAGAAATTCTTCCGAAACGGCGCATAGCTGACAGAGGAATGATCGATCTTGGCCAGCTCCTTGCGATGCTTCATGGCCAAATTGACGGCGGTGTCGCGTATATCCTCCAGCTCATCTTCGCTGGAGTACTCCAGGCTGTCCATGTTCTGTTCAATTAGTTCGCCCTTCTTCACCGCCACGGACTTCTTTTTGGCCACGCCCGTTAGGATGACCACGCCCTGCGCCTTGGCGGGACTAACGAAATGATTGACTCGGCGCATTTCTCGATTCACCTCCTGCATATACGCATCCAGTGGATCCACATCGTCCTCGGGCTCCACGGCGGCCCCCACCGGGTCGACCTCCATGGGCGTCTCCGCTTTGGGTGAATCGGGTACTTCAGTCACCTCAGCCTCAGCCGGCTGCTCTTCCACCTTGACTAGCTCCACTTCGGGGTCCACTTCGGCATCCACTTCAACTGGTTCTTCAGTGGGTATAGTATCTGTTGTTGTTGTAGTTGGTGTTGGTGTTTCTACTGTGGGTGTTGTTGTTGCTGTTTTTGTAGTTGCTGCGGCTGCCACTGGAGATGTTAGCATAAGGACCTTGCTGAACGTGGGCCGCTTTAGTGGCGCAAACTTCGACTCGACCAGATCGTCGTCGAAATTTTTACGAATGCTGTGAAATTTGGATGGCGGCGAATCGGGCTCCTTTTTGCCCACGTCAACGTCGATGACGGGCGCTGGATTGCTGTCATCCTCCTCGGATTCATCCTCGAGGCTCCACTTCTTGGCCGATTTAGTGACTGGGGGCGCCACAGGTGCCTTCACATCTCGTTTGCCCGCCTCCTGCTCGCGCTGCTTGCGCTCGGCTCGCCAACGCTCGATGCGTTCGCGTCGCTTAATCATCTCCTGCTCGAGACGGCGCTGTTGCTCTTCCTTGTCAATTTCTTCCTCCTCCTCGTTGTCCGTGGAGCTGCTGGACGAGCCGACGGGTATGACCAACGGAGCTGTTGACATGGGAGTGCGACGTGTGTCCACTTCACGTTGGCGCTCCCGTTCACGCTCCTTGTCCCGTTCCCGCTCTCGCTCACGGTCGCGCTCCCGTTCACGCTCCTTATCCCGTTCCCGCTGACGCTCGCGTTCTCTATCCCTTTCGCGCTCCCGCTCGCGCTCTCGGTCTCGCTCCTTATCCTTATCACGCTCACGATCCACCTGCCGTCTGCAAGGCGAAGCGTTATGAAAAGCTCGTCTAATGAAAGCTGCATTTACTCACTTGTCCTTATCGTCCTTGGACCTGGAACGCTTGCGTCGCTTCTCTTCGCGACGCGTCCCAAGACCACGTTCACTCTCCTTGGCCGGCTCCTTAGCCCGCTTGCGCTCCTCGCGCCCACCTCGCGAGCCACTGCTCAGGCTGGCCCCGTTGCGTGACGATTTCCCATTGTCGTAGTCCCCACGACCGCTCCGACTCTCGTAGTGCTTGTCACGTTCCCGCTCTCGCTCCCTGTCCCTGTCTCGGTCCCTGTCGCGCTCACGCTCTCGGTCCCGATCACGCCTGTATACCTCTAATTAATTGTTGTTTTCATTTTGCATTTTCCACACTTACCCAGAGGTCTTTGACATGGCCAACGACGCGCTTTTTGTTTCTGTTGGGCCCGATGAAATGCCGGTGGCACAATCTATATGAATAAAAACCTTTAGCCTAACCTAAATTAGTACTCTGTGACAGAGCAAGTTTCACAATTACTTTCTATAAGTGATTTACGTATGAATTTGGCGTTTTATATACAATTTTCGTAAATCAAAAAAATTATGCCGTGAATACCGCATATACAATTGTAATCGTTTGCCCGTCAGGGCTGCACTAGCATACTAGGGCTGGAAGACTTTTTTAAAAGTCTAATATATTGCTTTGCCGCACTCTTCACTGAAAGTCTTGGGCAGTTATTTATGATTTAATTGCGTAAGTTAGTTAACTACTTGACAGATTAAAACTTAATGAGAAAAACTTCTTTGCCAAAATTATCGTTTGCCCGGCAGAGCTGCACTTGCATACTAGGGCTGGAAGACTTTTTAAAAAGTCTACTATATTGCTTTGCCGCACTATCTGGAACACGGTACTAAAAGTCTAGAGCTGTTGTTAATGATTTATTTGCTTGAGCTAGTAAGCTACTTGAAGCAGTAAATATCAATTAGAAAATCTTTTTTGACATTATCGTTTTCCCGGCAAAGCTGTATACTAGAGCTGCAAACAGGATACGTAAACGGCCCAGGGCTACAGGAAGCGCTATAAAATATATGCAATAATTCCCAAAATACTTCTACAGTATTATTTTTTTTTTATGTAAAATTTACATTTGCAGCCCTGCGCCCTAGCTGCGTTACGTGCGTTAAATGCGATAGGTGCTATCGATAGTCAGCTGTCGCAGTCTGTTTTGGCAGACCTCGCACGTGTAGTCCAAAAACAGTTCAACTGGAACCGCGATTGAGATGTTCTAATAAAATATAAAACAATTTAAGATTTCTAAAGAACAGGCAAAAATAAATAAAATATATGAAAATCATGTTGCCGCCCATTGAAATAATTGTTGGCACCTACAGCGAATATCTATTGGGCTATCAGCTAGTCGAGAGCCGCGATCAAAACAATGAGAAACAAATACATTTGAAGACAGCATTTGCGGATAAGTCTCATGATGGATCGATAAAGGCGCTGGCCGTGCACAAATATTGGATAGCCAGCGGTGGTATCGATGATCGCATCTTTATCTATGACATGCGTCAACGGAAACAGGCCCATGTCCTCAGCCTGCACAGGGGAGCTGTCAGCACACTGGTCTTCTCGTCGGACTCGACGCACTTAATGTCAGGCGGCATGGACGGACACATGATTGCCACTCGCCTGGCCAACTGGTCCACTGAGGGCGAGTGGCCCAAGCCCCACAATGGGAAGGCAGTCACCCATATCGCCTGCCATCCCAGTAGCCGGCTGTGCCTGTCCTTGGGTGGCGATCAAGTGCTCAACACCTGGAACTTGATCAAGGGCCGCATCGCATACAGAACAAATCTGAAGAGCAAGCGTGCTCTGGGCAACGCGCCCGATTGCCTCACCTGGTCACCAGAGGGCAACTTCTTCACCATCACAGGGCCGCTCACTCTGGAGATTTGGAGCATCCAAACGGCCAGCGTAATGCAGCAAGTCACGCTGACATCGAAACCCATCTGTGTCGCCTGGCTGGACGAGCAGAACTGCGTGGTGGGTCTGGAGAACGGTAACATTGCATGGATATGCCTGGAGGAGGAGAAAAACACAGCCGTAAGTTCAATTCTCTTAGACTGCCTTACGCTTCTGATGATTCCCCTTTGCTCTTTCCACAGTCCAAGCTGATAGAGGCTCACGACAATCGCGTTAAGGGAATCGCCTTCATGCATGACACCCTTGTCACCATTTCCAGGTAAGTTTTATATGCATTCATCTACATCAATATGTTGTCTAATTCAATGTGACTCCTTGCAGCACGGGCGAGATTAAGGTCTGGAACTGCAATGTGGATGAGATGTCCATCTCGCTGCTCACAAGCACCAACATCGACTGTCGTCCCACCTGCCTCTCACTTCTAGATACCTCGCAGTTTGCCAAGCCAAAGGAGAGCACGCCAAACAAATCCACCGAGAGACAGAAGTCAGCCACGCTGGCCGCTCGTATTGAGGCCTTCGAGTCGCTGAAGCCTCGCAGTTATGTGGAAATTGAATATGACGAGAATGAGGACGAAGGCGCAACGTTGAGCGAATGCGAAACGAGCGACTTTGAGACCGATCCATCCACTTTCAATAGCGACGAGGAGGAGGAGGACGACGACGACGGCGATGGAGATGGAGATGGCGATGGCGATGGCGAGAAGCAGGAGAAAAATAAAAATACAAAAACTGCTCAGGAACAGAAGCAGCCTGAAGTGAATCCCAAAATCGAAGCAACATGTGAAACACCGAAACGTAAGCAGGCTATGCCCAATCAGGCGGATTCGAAGCGTGCGAAAAAGGAAACATAGAAATCACATAACACATACGTAAATTTAATCGGACTAAATTAGTTTAACTTTTTTTTTGTAAAACAAACAAATCGGCCAATAAAGATCGACTCAATTCAAACTTAAGGTAAAGTTTTTTTGAAATTACGCGCTATCCAACACATAAAATTTCGCGCTATCCAACACACAACTTCGGCAGCGCGCAAAGACGCGCATAAATCAGCTCAAAATTGCGTTCCTTTTCGAGGCGCACAATGCCTTCGCGCCCATAACAAAGCTCCGTTAATGTTCAATGGAGTCTCTTGGCATTCACTATTCATAAAAAAGAAAACAATATGCAATCAAAATTTAAACACCATAGAGCCAGCGCATGAACTGCTCATCGCGAATAGGCCGATGTGTGTATTTATTGAGAAATGTTCGAAATGGCAAATTGTTTAATACAGAAAGCGGTATTTTCGCAGCCTTGAAAGCTGCGCACAACTCCAGATCAAATGTGCTATCATTTATTTCGTTAGCACATTTGTCCATGCTGATACTCTGCAGAAACTTCCTCTTTTCAGCAATTGTTGGTATTGTTTGATTATTTCCCTGCGCCGGCTCTTGTTTTTTGATCGCAATGCCCGAGTGCATTGAGGAATACAAGTGAGTCACAAGCCTCTCACGCCGATCGGCGGCAATCTGCAAATTTTCAAAATGTCGGCATTGTATATGCGTGTATAAATTTGTATTATTATTAAGCACTCACCAGCCTATCGCACAGCGCGCAATGCATATAACCATCGAGCGGCTGGAAACAGTCCATGCCCAGCTCCGCCTGCCATTTGTATAGCAAGTGAGTTTTTCTATTTGGTCTACTCATCAGCACCACGATCCAAACGCACAGAGCTAATAACGAAAACTGTAAGCATCGGCCGAGCTTGCACTCAGTTTTACACATCTGCGAATATTGCCCAGACACACACACCGACAAACAGATAGCGGACATGCTGCTGCATATAGTGTGGTGCTGTTCACACACATGCCACACTTATGTGGGACATGAAAAGCACCGTTATTATGCGAGGGAGAGAGCAACATGTGAGGTGTGGTGAATATAGCTAAACTTACCACCACGCATCACAGACTGCGCTGAGACAGATAGTCAATGGCGCTGCTTTCCACGGACTTTGAGTGTGTTGAGTGTAAAATAACGGTTGTTTGCCCAATATTCGCTACGCTTTGCCTGTAGACGACAAATAATTAATAAATGCGCAAATCAGTGCAGAAGAAGGCACCGAGGAGCAGAAAACGGGTCGCTTGGCACGCGAATTTCATACTCTACACGTAAATAAATGTTAAATACATGCGCAAGTTGTTTTGTAAACAAACGGCATTTGAAGTGTGCGCATTTTTACAGTTACGTGCGCAGCTACGTACTTTACGTTACATTTGATGCATGCAACTTCGCAACACTTGACTGACATTCCTGACAATCATCCTTCATCCATGTGAGGTTCTAGACCTGTCCATTGGACTGTCAAAGAAAATGTTCTAGAGAGTCATTCGTCTACGAAGCCTCGCGCAGTTCGCAACAAATTCCTAAAGAAACCATTTTTTAAATTTCCGAGTTTTCAATTACATTTTAGAGAACTAAAGCAATAAATAAGTTTGTATTTTGGATTATTGCTAGCTTCGACGTATTTTTTTTTATTTGTTTCGATACTATTAAAATATTTTTCTCGATTTTCAGTTATGAAACGGAGCTGTGGAGCATATCCATTTCACAAAAAGCGTCAGATGCTCATTGGAAATCATCCAGGGATTCTTGACCCAGCCCCAATACCATTGCTTGAACCGGCCACTGATTATCCCTTGGTAGCATCGATTGATCTGATTGATGATGCAAGGGAGGCACCAGAGCCCGCTCCAGCCCCAATACCAGTGCTTGAACCGGCCACTGATTATCCCTTGGTAGCATCGATTGATCTGATTGATGATGCAAGGGAGGCACCAGAGCCCGCTCCAGCCCCAATACCAGTGCTTGAACCGGCCCTTGATTATCCCTTGGTAGCATCGATTGATCTGATTGATGATGCAAGGGAGGCACCAGAGCCCGCTCCAGCCCCAATACCAGTGCTTGAACCGGCCACTGATTATCCCTTGGTAGCATCGATTGATCTGATTGATGATGCAAGGGAGGCACCAGAGCCCGCTCCAGCCCCAATACCAGTGCTTGAACCGGCCACTGATTATCCATTGGTGGATTCGATTAATCTGATTGATGATGTCATGGAGGTGCCAGAGCCAGCTCCTGTCCCAGTACCAGTCGCTGAACCGGCGCCTGCACCGGCCGCAGCAACCAAACCGGACGAACCGGAGGATCCCCTCATAATACCTGAGGTGAAGTACAGTACCAATAAAAAGCCGGAAGCTACTACGGTCCTCATTGACAGCGATGACGATGTTGAGACTGCCCCCGTATCCTATGAGTGTCCAATATGCTTGCAGTACGTGTCGGGCCGCCAGCCGGTAGTAACTACATGCGGCCACGTCTTCTGCTATGAATGCATTCTCTCTGATATTCGTATCAGACACAAGTGCCCCATGTGCCATTATAGATTACCGACTAGGCGATCTGTCAAGCGTATCTACATTTAGCTGCAGCTTATTAGCGATAATCATGACCTAACCTCAAAAGACAAAAAAAAAAAAAAAGACAACCATAACCGCAAATGATAAACAAATCAACTGTCAAGGCTCGTTTAAAAAAATCCTGTGAACTACTATATATTTTTTTAAAATAAACTTTAACTAATCAAAATCCTAAACTAGAAATTGGCTTAGCCGCTTACACTCACATAGTACTCTTCTACCTCATAAATTTAAATATAAATATCGAAAAAACAAACGCATTTTGTTAGTGCCAAAAAATTGCTTGTCGTTTACTAGTTTTATTACTTCGTACATGATTAATTAATGTTTAGTGATAACATTTTTGTTTTGTTTTTTAATTTTCATACTTTTTGTTTGGTTTTCCTATTTGTAAATTTTTTTCAACAATCTCTATATGCAATAAGTCAGGTAGAAAGTGGGGTAGGGGCGAGGGAGAGGAGGAAAGGGGGGGGGGATTGAAACGGGCGAAAAAGAGGTGAAGGGTCGACCAAAGGACTAACAGCCAAAGGACTAACTGCGCCTCTACCGCAAGGATGTAACAACTAATTTAATGCCAATAGTTTTTTTTTTTTTTTTAGGAAAGGATGGATGGGAGTTAACGGTTAACGACTCTCAGCATCAGCGGTGTGAATTTTGTATACATATGTGTATATATACATATATAATTATATATATATATAATAAGCCAAGGTACTTTGAGCTGGATGCGGACGACGGGCTAATGCGAACTGCTTGTTGTTGTTGTGGTTGGCTGCCTCATTGGGTGAGGAAATATTGGATCAGCTTGAGGTAAATGCGCTCCAGCAACGGCCACATGTGTTCCATGAACAGCTGCAGTAGGTGTCGCAGGGGCGGACAGAGCGTGCACATGTAATCCGTAATGGCATCCAGCACACGCACCACCAAATGTCAGTTATTCCGCTCCAATTGAATGTAGTAGCTGACACCGTCACTGCCACTGCCACTGTCGTCGTCGTCATCATGGTTGGTGTTCACATTGGAACTGCAGCCGCTGCCATCATTATTATTATTGTTGTTGTTGTTGTTCTGCTTTTTGCTGTCAGCTGCATCCACATGGATCTGGATGGGGTAGCAGCCGTCGCTGCGCTGCTGGCAGCCATGTGTCCAGGCCATCGGCTCCTGAAACTTGTCCATGTGCGCCAGATTCTGATAGACATAGAGCAGCGGATGGTCGATGTAGTTGTTGCACTCGTAGCACCACACGGACAAATCGCTGAAGCTCAGCACCAGCGGATGCTGGGCACGCCGGCAATGCTGCTCCATGTGCTCATTGATGTAGCGACCGCAGCCGATGCTCTGACAGCTCAGGCACAGCCAATTCTCCACCGTTGAGCCGCAGTCGCCGCATGCGTCGTTTGTGTTTATTGCTGCAGAGGGAGAGAAAGAGAAGAAGAGAGATGAAGAGAATACATTCATTAATATCAGCATAGATGGATTTGTTTACAAAGCGCGCTAAATTACAAAGCCAGCAAATAGCTAACGCAAAATACCAGCGTATAACAGTTACAATTAGCAGAATAAGTCACAAAACAACACATAATAAAAATGAAAGGGAAATAAAAGTTGACAGTAGAACAGTTTGCAATGCATAAAAAAGTATTATATGACTGCAAAGCATATTACGTATTTGTATCGGCGTATTTCAGCAATTATGCACATGTATGCAACTGTTATACAGCTATTATACAGTTGCTATACAGCAGCTATGCATATATTTGATATATAGCTTTTTACGTGTACTCCATTAGGCTGTTATACAAATACTTTACAACTGTTATATATACAATTATTTCCGGTTATCACATTTTGCTACTATTCGCTTGCAATACAGCTGTTATACAGGCATGCGAAGTTCCAGTAGCGTACATAATAATCATCTTATTCATTTATATTGCTGTTATATTGCGCTAAGCAATTGCATTCCAATAACTGTTATAAAGAAAAATCAAACCAAAAAAAAAAAGGCATTCAAAAATGGCAACACACAAGCAAAAAAGGCACGAAAAAGAAAGAAAGATAGAGTGAGCAGAAGAGGGAGAGAGATAGAAAGAAATGTGGCAGTTTAAACGAACAACAAATAGAACGCAAGACAGAGACAGAGATACTGGCATATTGTTGTTGTCCTTGTTTCGCTTACATTTGGGCGCCAGCTCCGGGCGCAATTGGCTCAAGTGTGGACAGCTTTTGAGCGGATAAATGGCAAACATATCCTGCTGCTCGAGCGCCTGGCAAGAGCAACGGATCGAGATTGAGAGAGAGAGAGAGAGACAAGAGATTAGTTGTGTGTTCGACAAATACTTTGGATGTAAGAGAGGGCAACTGTTGCCCGGTGTAAGTGTAACTCGTACCTCCTTGTGCTCGGCCATAAACTCGGTGAGCGTTTTTACCTTGACTTTGGGCTTGCTGCCACTGGGCCGATCCAGGCCGGGATCGGGCTGTTGATTGGCATCGCCGCCGACTGCGCCCACTGCATTGTCATTTGAGATGTTTAGCTGACTCATTGTAGCAGCAAGAAAATCCTCGTTATTATTCTCGCCCAGCACACACTGCGGCAGCTTGCAGCCAAAGACCAAGGATTTCCAATACTGACGCTGTTGCTCCACGCACAGCTGCAGCGTTTCCACACAGCTCTGGAAGGCCACCGTTGCCGAGCGCTGGGCGGCTGGGATGAATTGGGGCGTCGGCACTGGGTCACCCAGCAGGGTCTTGGTGCACATGGTCATGGCATACGATATGGAATTGACATTGTAGCCACCCTCCAGGCAGACGATGATCCGACCGCCGGCCAAGGCGGACAGCCAATGGGTGAAGAGGCCGTAGCCTTCGGGCGTAACCTTGCACCCACCCAGAGGATCACCGATGGCCGCATCGAAGCCGGCCGAGACGAGCACCAGCTGCGGATTGAACTCGTAGGCAATGGGCAGGATGAGCTGTTGGAAGGCCAGCGCGTACTCCAGATCTCCCATACCCTTCTGCAAAGTAAAAGGTATTTACTAGAGCACCAATATGAGTCTAGGCAGCCCACTCACCTTGTTCCAGGGTATGTTCACATTGAAGCCACGCCCCGCATTCTTGCCCACCATGTCGTAGTTGCCCGCCGGTCCCTTGGGAAAGAAGGCGCCGTGCTCGTAGCGATGTATGCTCATGTAGAGCACCTTGGGATTCGACTCGAAGATGTGCTGTGTACCATTGCCATGGTGCACATCCCAGTCGACAATCAGGACGCGCTCCAAGCCAAATTCCCGTATGGCATACTGGGCAGCAATGGCTATGTTGTTGAAGATGCAGAAGCCATGTGGCTGATCCGGCTCGGCATGGTGTCCGGGTGGTCGAACATTGCAGATGCCGCTGCGGGATTCGCCACGGAGCACGCTGTCCACGGCCTGCAGCACCGATCCGGAGGCGAGGGTGGCGCACTCGAAGGTGCGCGGATGCAGGTACACCGAATTGTAGCCGGCGCCCATTTGCTGCAGCTCCTCAACGCTGCGTCCCAGCAGGCGGCGCACGGAGTTGACGTGGGCACGCGTATGGGCCAGGCACACCTCATCCGTGGTGGCGGCACGCGCCGACAGCTGATGCAGGCGACCCAGCAGCTGGTAGTCCTCGTGCATCTGATGGATTTGCCGTATGCGCATCGGCTGCTCCGGATGCGTGGCGTCGTGCAAGTTGAAATGCTGCAGCATTTGGGCATCGTAGGCATAGCAGACCCGTATCGCTGGCACCGACAGCTGCGTCTCGGCGCGCAGCAAAGCCAGGCGGGCGGCATTGCTGGCGACCACGTCGTCGGCCAACTGGGCTGAGGTGCCACGAGTGGGGTAACGTTGATCCGGCTCCGGAGGCGGGCCGCCCAGCCAAATGCGCTTGACGCGATGCAGCTGAGCTGAAGGCGCGCTGCTCTCCGACTCCAGGTCGGCTGGAGTGTAGGTCTGCTGCAGCTGCAGGCAGCGCCAGTAGGGACGATGCACATAGATGCAGTTGAGCAGTGCTTCGCGCAGCTCCATGCTGGGCAGCTGCAGCCGTTCCACGAGCGGCGGACACGGATCACCCAGCAGCGCACGCAGCGTCAAGGCGGCGCCCTCGGACAGCGACTCCACACAGTAGCCACCCTCGAGGACAACGGCCACACGGCAATTGGCCAGATGCAGCAGCGGATTGAGCAAATGCGGATAGCAGGCAGGCGTCACCTCCATTTCGCCCTCTGGGCAGCCCAGGGCTGCATCATAGCCAGCCGAGACAATGATCAGCTCCGGCTGATATTCCATGGCCACCGGCAGCAGCAGCTGCTGGAAAATGGCCAGATAGTCGCCATTGCCCATGCCCTTGGCATTCAGCGGCACGTTGAAGTTGTAGCCAGTGCCGGGACCGGAGCCAATGGCATGATAGTCCGACTCCTGCAAATTGGGCCAAAAGCTGCCGTGCTCATAGCGATGTATGGAGAAATACAAAACTCTAGAAAAGAGAGAGTGAGTTTATATATTATATTTAAATGCATTTTCCGCTCACCTGGAATCATTGTAGAAGAAACGCTGTGTGCCCTGACCATGATGCACATCGTAGTCGATGATCAGGATGCGCTGCAGCTGATGCGCATCGAGGGCGTGCTGAGCGGCCAATGCGACATTGTTGAAGTAGCAATACCCATTGAATTCCGACTTCATGGCATGATGGCCAGGCGGTCGTATAATGGCCATGCCATTCTGTGCCTTCCCCAGCAGCAGCTGATCGACCAGCTCAATGGTCGAGCCACTGGCCAATAGCGACAACTTGAACGTGGACTGCAAGAGAGATGGAGAGGGATTAGTACATATATATATACATATATATATATATATATATGGTCATGATCTTATCCCAATTGGGTCATATACATATAGAAATGGAAATTTGAAGAGAAATGGAGAGAGGAAAGGGACTAGTATTACAATACAATACATATAAACTCTATAAAGGTTATTATCTTATCCCACTTGGGTTATAAAGCTATAGAAATGGAAATTTCTACAGTGAAAGATCTGCATAACTAAAATTTTACGCTCTAGAAGTAATCGCATAGCTGATAAGACACACGGCGTCTTGACAAACAATTTGCATTTGCATTTGGCTCTAATCTGTATATATATATTATATATATACTATATATTCGTTTATTGTATGCTATGCAATCTAATCTCATTAGAAATGCCTGACATCTGAAACGCTTGGTTGGCTTTCGATTACAATGGCTTCGCTAGCCATTCTCCAATTAAATACAGTTCTCTAATGAATAAATAGATCTTATGAATAAATAGATCTTGGTCATTGTCATTATTGTGCCCCTTACCGGATGTATGTAAATGGCGTCGTAGTGGGAGCACAGTTCCTCCATAGCCTCTTCGTCGCGCACGCCTGAGGTCTGCTCTAGTCGCTCGTAGTGCTCCATTGAATGTAGCTTCAGGATTTCGTCCTTGGTGGCCAGACGAGATTTCAGCTGCAGGCAGCGCTCCACGAGGTTCAGCTCGCGGCAGCTACAAATAGATATAGATATAGATAGTATATATAGGTCTATATAATAGCTGCTCTTACCGCTCCATGGTGCGCGTAAAGCGTTCGGGTCGCTCCTGATGTGTGCCATCCCACAGGCAACAATGCTCGCTCATGGACTCGTCATAGATGAGCGCTGTGGCGCCGCGATGCATGCTCTTTGCATTGACAGCCTGTCAAGGAATGATAAATAGGCCTATTAAATTACAGACCAGCTAGACATATATATATCATATCTATAGTATAAATATAAGCCGATAAGCTGGGCTCAGTAAATGATTTGTTGTGCATAAAGTAACCTGATAGTTATTGTGGCTTCAGCTATACGCTAAACATCAGTCAGTCAATCATCAGACAAACTGTCGATCGATCAGTCGATGAAAACACATCAGTTTCGTATATCAATTAGCTATTGAGAGTTATCGATAACTGTCCCGAAACTCAACAATGCAAAGTGCAGTGGCCATCAATATCAATTATTAAAGATATTAATAACAAGCTCTTTAGCTACAACAGATATCGATAGCTAACTTAATCTCTCAGGTTATGAAAGATATCGATAACTATCTCTCTACCTACTAAAGTGATCGATAACTAGCTCTAGCTTTCCAGTTATGATATATATCGACAAGTTGCTCTAGATTTTTGTGTTATGAAAGATATAGATATAGCTAGCTCTAAATCTCTAGTTATCAAATATATCGATAGCTGGATGTGGTTCTATGGTTACAAATATATTGATAACTTGCTCTCCAGTTACAAAATTTATCGGTAGCTAGCTCTAGACCTATAGTTATGAAAGTTATCGATAATTATCCCTAGCTTTCTAGCTATGAAAGCTATCGATTGGTAGCTCTAGCTCTCTGGTTACAAAATATATTGATAGCTAGCTTTCCGCTTACAAAAGTTATCGATAACTAGCTCTTGCTATCCGGTTATGAGATATATTGATAGATTACTGTAGCTGTTTACGTTACGAAAAACATTGAGTGCTAGCTATGTAAATTATCGCCAAATAGCTTTAGGTCCCCAGTTAGTTAAACAACTATTAGGTGCAAGATTTTTACAGTCTATCAGTCACGCGTTGCTCTATATAAGTACATATACATATGCATGTATGTATATACTCACATTCTGAAAGATATCGATAACTGGCTCCAGCTGGGAGCCTAATCCGTTGCTCTGCGATTTCAACATGTTCCGCGCGCGACGTTTGGCCTCCTGAAGCGCTGGACTTGTTTTGCGCGGCCCACAGCTGCCGGCGCTGGCATTGGCGTTGGGCCCAGCCGCCGCGTTCGTCGCTGCCGCTGTCGACGCCGACGTTGACGCCGACTTCGACTTGACCATAGCACGCGTTTGTATTTTGGCTTGTTGTGCGCCTCGTCGCGTTACGATCGGTGAGCTCTGTGAGAGAATTAACAAATGAGGGAGAGAGAACGATAAGAAAAATGAGATAGGTAGATTGAGATGGGGAAAGAGAAGGTGGAGAGTGTCAAGGTGGCAACGATGCAGAGCGAAATAGTAAATAAAGCGAGAGCTGTTTTCAAACTTTGTGAAATTTTAACTAAAATGGCTTAACCGAAATATTTGCTTAACTGAAATCTTTTTTCGCTGGATATGTTGGCAGTCGACGAGTTTTTTGAGACAGTCATGCGACTGATTACTACAAATATATAAAGTACACTGAATAATATACGTATATAGGGACGATAAATACGACGAGTGCTACGCCAGCTGTTGTTCAACTCTATTTAAATATATCTATGTATGTATATGTCTATGTAAATATAATTCTTTATGACTTCATAATTGAAATAATGCATCTTAAGTATTATCGACAAATATTAATAAATAATATCGATTATAGAAATTTTTTTTAAATTATTAACTAAGGAAAAAAAAGTCTGCCTGAAGGCCCTTGTTGCTCTGGCTTTAAACTAAATCGTTATTTAGAATTAATTAACTTCAATTTAAGCTTTCCAGATATAAATTAAATAAAATAATATATTTTTTAAAGTAAATAAATATTTTTTTAGATTTTATTTTTTATTGAAACTTAAAAAAAAACACAAAAGTAGTTCCTGTTAGGAAATAAATATTATTTTTTAAATATTTTTTGTTAGCTATCAATACAAAAACAAAAGTATTTCCTGTTAGGAACTTTTTTCTTCCCACTTGTTCTTCCTACGCTCAAAAGCTAAGAAATAACAGGTTCTTGGCTTTAACAAGTACGGTAGAGTCGGGATATAGTTAAAATAAATAAAAAGGTCAAGCGAAAAAAGAAAAAAAAAACCTACATGTATTCAAATTTATGTAAATTTAATAAAAATAAAAAATAAAGAATCACTTGAACAATATTAAAAAAGAAAACAAATATACAATTTCAATTTAAGTGCCATAAAATATAATTGAGCGTGAATTCAAAATTTATTGCGAATTTTTCAGTTGAATTTCTCGTTGATTCACAAATTTTATGAAGATGGGTCACACTCTACAGTTAGAGATACTCTAAATGGAAATATCAGCATACACATACAAACATATCTACATAAATACATATGTATGTGTATTTGCATATACAATGTATAATAGAGCTATTTGATTTACTTAAATCTTTGTTAAAAATATCATGAATATATAATTCATGGCAGAGGGGGAATAGCACACATACATACATACACATGTAAGTAATGAATGTAATTATCGAAATGGGTCACAGTCATAAAAATAGAAAAAATACTAAATTAATTATCAGGCGGCAGAGGCACCTTTGAATAAATGCACTAAACTCTATGCCGATAGATAACACAACACTGGCGGAGGGGAGTAGAGGATGGGTGAGCTAGTGGATAGCAGCTGTGGTGAGTAATCAATTAGCTGCTTAACTAGGTTATAATATATTATATGTACTTTAACAACAGCAGTAACAGCAAAACAACAACAACACCAACAATATAACAAACAATGCAAATAATGGAGCACTTGATGTGTTAAGAGACTAAAAACCGTTGGCCAAGAAATCAGCGCGTTAACTGAAAACGGATTTTGTGTTTGGTTTTTGAAAATCGCTCGAAGCGAGGCTGCGCCGCCAACGGCAGCTGCGTTTGTGTGGGTGTTGTTGCCGTTGTTGTTGCTGTTGCCGCATTTGGTACTAGTCCAAAAAGGCGCGCGCGGCGACGTCAGCTGCGGACTTACCATGATTATAGCTTTGTTTTGTTTTTTTTGTTTTGTTTTTTCTTTTTGCTGCTGCTGCTGCTGCTGCTGTTGAGCTTGAGCTGTGACTGAAGCTTTAAGTTAGCTCTTTCTTTCTCCGTCTCCCTCTCTCGAGCACTGCAGTTAGTTTGTAGTTGCTGTTGATGACGCTACTTTGCTTGCTCCTTAGCGCTAGCCCTCTCCCTCTCTCGCTCTCGTTCTTTTCTGTTTTGAAGTGGGCGCAACAATGCGTGCGTGCGTGCGTGTAATTTGTTTGCTTGTATTGGTATGTAATACTTTTTTTTTGGCTATGTTGCTGTTGTTGTCAGTTTTGCTGCTGTTGCGTGATAAGCGCTTATACACCGAGTATCGATTTGAATTTGAACTATAACTTGTTTCTATTAATTAGTCACAATCTGGCGCAATAGTTGCATTAATTATTCATTGTCTCTCGCTGCTTTCACGCTGCACCAATTTTTTACTATCCATCCGTCCGTTCGTCCGTCTGTCCGTTTGTCCGTCTGTCTCTCCTCTGGTCGCGCTTCAGTTGATGTTGTGCTTTTTGTTGCTGCTACAAATAAATAATATCTATGCTATGCACATGCTTCGTCATATTGTTGTTTTTGTTTTTAGTTACACATAAAAAATTTTAAAAGAATTTATAGATTCACATGCGCGCAACGTTAGAAAAATAAAATAAATGAATAAACGGCGTTCTGCACACACACACACACAAACACACTCGCACACACACTGGCCAAGACAAGACGACGCGATGGCTGGATGCAGCGATAATTGGCAGCTGTAACGGAGCCAAAATCAGAACCAGAACCAGGGATTTGCAAGCAAGTGCTTGTTGTTGTTGGTTTGTTGCGTGCGGCAGACGAGCGGGCGACCGGGCGAGCGGGCAAGCGGTTGGCGGCAGGCGGTAAAGTAATGCTTGTCTGCCCTCTGCTTTGTTATTGTTTTGCAGTTACAAGAAGTGTGTGTGACCGCCAGTGTGTAAATGCGCAAATACCAAAATAATACTGAGTGGTATAAAATGTGGAATGCTCTTTGAGTAATTCGCTATAAATGTTTGAACTCAGAGCAGTTAAGCAAATGAGAGCAATTTACACCCTCAACTTTAATATGTTGACTCACTTATTATTAAATTGGCGCAAATTTTAAAATTAAATTATACTCATTGATGTCAAACATTATTTGCATTACTCCATTCTACATTTAAGACAAGCTTAAAAAATACTGCAAATAATTATATTAAAACAATAAAGCTTTCAATGCAACTTACTTACGCTTTCCAACACCAACAGCAACAGCTGTTGCGTTACGCAAGCGGTTAAAGAGCAACAGGTTCTGATTCTCACTCATTATTATTTAAAAGCGTGATCAGGTCCGGGTAAGATTCCAGTGATCATTATATAAATCGTCGCCAGTCAGTGCCATGTTGCTAGCCACCAGCCGTCATTTGAGCGCCCAGGCGCGTCGCTACAGCTCCAAGATCAACGATGTTGTTGTTGTCTCCGCTGCTCGCACGCCCATCGGCAGCTTCCAGAGCCAGCTGGCGCCTCTGTCGGCCACCCAGTTGGGTGCGACCGCCATTGAGGCGGCCATCCAGCGTGCGGGCATTGCCAAAAGCGATGTCAATGAGGTGATCATGGGCAACGTGGTGTCCGCGGGTCTCGGTCAGGCGCCGGCCCGTCAGGCGGCCATCTTTGCCGGATTGCCCACCAATGTGTGCTGCACGACCGTGAACAAGGTCTGCTCCTCGGGCATGAAGGCGGTGATGCTGGGCGCCCAGTCGCTAATGCTGGGCCAGGCCGATGTCGTCGTCGCCGGCGGCATGGAGTCCATGTCGAATGTGCCCTATTATTTGAAACGTGGCGCCACGCCCTATGGGGGCGTCAATCTGACCGATGGCATTGTCTTCGACGGCCTCTGGGATGTCTACAATAAGTTCCATATGGGCAACTGTGCCGAGAACACGGCCAAGAAGATGCAGATCTCACGCAAGGAGCAGGACGAGTTTGCCATCGAATCGTACAAGAGATCGGCCAAGGCTTGGAGCGACAAGATCTTTGCCGATGAGATAGCTCCCGTAAAGATTCAGCTGAAGCGCAAGCCCGAGCAGCTGATCGCCGAGGATGAGGAATTCAAGCGCATCAACTTTGATAAGTTTGGCCAGCTCTCAACTGTGTTCCAGCGCGAGAATGGAACCGTTACCGCCGGCAATGCTTCCACGCTGAACGATGGCGGCGCTGCCGTTGTCCTGATGAGCGCCGAGGCTGCGAAGCGTGCGGGCGTGAAGCCACTGGCGCGCATTGTCTCCTTCCAGGATGCGGAAACGGATCCCATTGACTTCCCCATTGCACCGGCATTTGCTGTGCCCAAGCTGCTAGAGCGTGCTGGCGTGCGCAAGGAAGACGTTGCCTTGTGGGAAATCAATGAGGCCTTCTCTCTGGTCGTCTTGGCCAACATGCGCAAAATGGACCTCGATCCCGCCAAGGTCAATGTCCACGGTGGCGCCGTCTCCTTGGGACATCCGATTGGCATGTCCGGCGCTCGCCTGATCACCCATCTGGCGCACGCCCTCAAAACCGGCGAGCTGGGCTGCGCCTCCATTTGCAATGGTGGCGGCGGCGCCTCCTCCATTCTGCTGCAGAAGCTTTAAAGCAACAGAAGCAACAGCTTTCAAATCGGTTAAATCCAGAATTGCATTTATTGAAATTGAAGATGACTTGATGATTGCAGTCGTCGTCGACTATTTTTAAACGGTTTTAAACTCATCTTTTTGTGTATTTTTTGTATAGCATTTAATAAGAAAAATAACTTTGTGATTTGCACAATAAATCGAAACGAGAATTGCCTTAAATCAAACACTTCGAATTTATTTCGCCAACTCACGTTCGTTATGGACTTCGAATTTTCGAAATACAAATCAATTGTAATCGTAATTGGCCTGCAGGAGCATAATCGTTTGATGTTTCCTGCTGACTATTTGAAATTTTATCGATATCGATATGCTCTACACTTAGTGCTGTAAAATACATATTTTGTTGCTTGTTTTCTTTGTTTTAATTCGTTATTTTCAATTGCATTTACAATACAACGATATCTTTCGTTATCGTTATCGAACCATTTTGTATGATCCTTGAACTTCAGTAACTAGTGGATGCGGTGCCAGCGCACCGAGATCAGCTCCCATAAGAACACTATCGTTGCGAGAACATAGAGCACGCCCAGAATGGCATAGATTGCCCAAAGATCGGGCTGACGCAGCTGCTTGTCCCGGTACATGAAGGTGCTACGAAAGTAGCGCTCGCTGTCCAGCTGCCCGGCCCAGTAGTTGATCAAGCCCGCCGACTGGATGGCCATGACAAGCTTGTCCATTCGCTGCACCAGATGCGAATGCTTCTGCTTCATGCTGGGCAGCATGTAAAAGGCACCCGGCTTATAGGCACGCTCCGCTTCGTATAGCAGTGTCTGTCTGGAGAGGATGCCAAAGATGCAGCGCTGCGGGCGCAGATCGATCTGCTCCAGCACATCGCGCTCCACCTCGCTGGCCAGCACAACGACACGCCTGTCAATCACGAATCCCTGCAGGCTGCTCACCTCGGCCACGTCGTGGGCCGTGATGCGATTCATCACCGCCGCATAGCTGCCCTCGATCAGCTCGAGAAGATTGCGCGGCAAACGCTGATGAATGTGCTGGCGCAGCATATGATAGAATAGGGCCAGGTACATGGCACGCACGAGCAGCGTGAAGCACAGCCAACTGATGTAGATCACCTGGTGGGCAGGTCGCCACACAGACTCGACGCTGGGCTGGCCCCAGGCAATGGCCACCACCGTGAGCAGCATCGTGGCCCGACCTATGCGACGGCGGGAGCACAGCATCAGGCAGCTAACGGCCAGCCAGGCGCGCGTCTGGAAGGGAAATCCCAATAGCTCGATGCTGGTCAGGTTGTAGGCATTCATGGGCAAGCAGCCGACCAGTCGGCTGGAGAAGTGCGGAAAGACTGCGATTGAATTGACGTTATACTCCACGCGCCTGCGTATGTAGCCAATGGCCAGGTGAGCGCGTCGCTGCTCCAGCTGTCGAGGATCAGTCAGTGAAGCTAATCGAAAATAAATGTATTTCAGTTACCCACCAGCTGCAGTACCTCTTGCTCTGTCCAGGGCAGACCCTGGTGGTGCTCAACCACCGGCTGCACCACGAAATTCATGCGCCTCGCTAGCTCCTGCAGCAGTCGATCCTCCAGTCCCGGCGCCTCAACGTTCACCTGCAGCGGACAGCCGTGCAGATTGCGCAGCTTGGCGGAATAGTAGACGGGCTCCTGCCAAGCCACACCCCCAAACCGATTGATCTGCTGGCTCAAAACGGCGTCGCAGTGCGTCGCCGCATATGGAAAATAGGTGTACATCAGCACTTCTCCGCTGGAGCTCTGGGTCATCACGTTGCAGTTGAGCAGCTGATGGCTCCAGCAGTACTCAAAGACGCCCTGCATCTGCAGCGGGATCAGGGCATCCCGCTGCTGCAGAAATATGAAGTAATACTCGTTGCCATCGTTCCGACCGGTATACGTATGAATTTCAATGTCCCTAGCAAATGAGATGCGAATGGCATACAAATTGAGATATAAGATTCAGATATTCCATTGACTATATATATTCTCAATTATTTGCAGCAGATAAATCTATATAGTCGGATTGAAAAAGGAAATACATTTGGAAGGGTTTACTTCTATAAGAGAGGGCATATATTATATGGATGTCATCTCTGTCTGGAACTAAGTTACACATGTGGAGGGCTATACTAGAAACGATTTCTATCTGGAACCGACTTCCACATGTGGAAGGGCATACAATATACTATATATTATATCTATCTGGATCTAAATGTAAACATTATGTGGATAATGGAGCCATGTATGTGCCAGAGGTCATATTCCATATACTCTATATACATACATATATGCTGAACACCCCCTTCGTTACTGAAGTCTCTCTCTCTCTTTATTTTTCAGATTTATAATATATATGCGATTATATATATCATCTGTAGAAAGGTATGCTATATGCGATATTCTACATATCATCTCTATCTGGAACTGAATGTAAACAGTATGTGGATAAAGCTGAGCATATACGAGATGTCAGATTAATACTTTATACGAGATTCTATATATCATCTGCATATCATCTCTAACTGGAATAGACGTTCTATATATTATCTCTATCTGGAACTGAATGTAAGAGCTGCGCATAGAGCCAGAGGTCATATTCCATATGACCTATATATGTTTCCACATGTGGAAGGTTATACTACATATATATCCCCTCTATCTGAAACTAAATATAAACAGCTGAGTATAGAGCCAGAGGTCATATTTCATATACTCTATATACATACATACATATTTGCTGTATACCCCATTCGCGGCTCTAGAAACAGACTGTAATTTCTCTCTCTCTCATTTTCAGACCTCTCCGCACAAGTCTCTAGTTGAAGCTCTCACGTACAGCAATGCTTGGAGCGAATCGACCAGTAACAGATTGTGGAAACGTGGACCCGCAATCCTCTGCGGCTGGGTGTAATTGTGTTGGATCAGCTGGAGGATCATGTTGTCCACACTCTCGTAGAGCAGCTGCATTATGTTGCGATAGAAGTTCATCGGACTGGGACGACGGCAGGAGATGATGAGCATAAAGGATGGTGCGACACGCTGATAGAAATCCTCGATAAGGACACGCAAGGCGCTGGCCACAAACTGATTGATGGACGCCGCCTGGGTCTGAGCGCCCTAGTACTCCATCGACTCGAAGTGCAGCAGATTTTTAATGATTATCGTGTGTGCGCTGTGCACAGGATTATACCGATAACTGGATACTGACAGCAGAAATTGTGCCTATCTTTGTCCTGTGACAGCGGACAGCCAACGGATGGCCTCACCTACGCAACAGCTGGCCAATGTGCTCGACTTACAGAACATATATATATATATATATATACTATATATTGGCCTCATTATTCTAAGTATGGCGCAACATAAACAATAAGTTTTTGTGACGTCGTAGGCTAACAATGGCAATCAAATCAATATTAGCGTCAATTGCGCTCTCTGTTGGATTGGAGGGCATTTGCTCCAGAGCAATAATAATATTGTAAAGAATTGGTAATACATTTATTGTATTTTAGAATTATAAACAGAGAGTCTAACATGGCTAGATCAGCTCAGCTATCATCCGGATCAATCAATCTTGAATGGCCACTTCAATCGGTTCAGGCTATATATATATATATAGTATAACTCGAGCGTAAGGATGATGGCATAAAGGACATTCCAGGGCGGAGGGCTGACTTCATTGAGAAACCTGTTTAACGAGAATATTCGACTATCACATTAATATTGTGGAATAGTAATCAAAAGAAACGCATTCAGGTGCACACACACATTGTATTAGCATAATAAAACTCAAAACAAGTATTATAGGTACATACACTATTCAAATTTTGCAAGCTACTAACGGCTGCTTCGAGTATCGATACTTGGCAGCATACATAAAGTATCGCTTCAGTATTTTATGCGCTTTGCACAAACAGCTGATCGTGCGTAGTGTTGCTTGTCAGCCTATCGATGTCTATCGATTAGTTGTGAACATCCCTAGAATGCGCGAGTAGAGACCAACAAAAAAAATAACGCTGCTTTTGGAGACAGATCGAACGGCGGTGTACAAGCGCGGACCGCAACGCATCCAAAGCCAACAACAACTGAAATAAACAATCATCGTAATAGTGTGTTTGCCCAAAAACAACAAAATAATAATAAACGCGTCGAGTGCAACGTTGTCACTAAAACAAGCTGTTAACAACATTGCAACCATAACAACCCTCGCGTCGGGCAACCATTATAAATTATACCAAAAAAAAAAAAAACAGTTGTGTTCATACCCGCGGTGGTTGTGATGCTGACCGCAGACCAGCGATGCAGCAGCTATAACAAAATCAAAATTAACCGTTTTCTTCGTATTTTTTGCGCGTAAAATTGATATGAGTAAAACCTATTTAGTGTGCAGCAGCAAATTGAAAGCGATCAACGTAAGTGCACTATGCGGTCACAGATAATCTATTGTATAAGTGTTGAAGAACAGTTATATGTTTAAAGTTCATTTGAATGCGCCTTGCACTATTTGCTAGCTATAGCTGTACATTGTGTGTGAGCGAGCGTAAGAGTTTGTCATGCATGTCTCTCCCTCTCTTTCTCGCTGTGTGTATATATATATATATGTGTGTGTGTGTATGCAGCTGCTGCTCTCTGCCTAGCTCTAGCAGTGCGTGCGTTAACCTATAACTGTGTGTGTGTGTGTGTGTTTGTAAGTGCACAATAAGCCAAACAACAACAAAGCATAATTATTGTAAATTGTTAAATTAAATATTTAGTCAGCAGCAGTCGCTAATAAATCTATTGTTTTGCTCTCCTCAACTGGCCACTTGGCTTCGCTGGTGTCCTTGACATGATTACGTTTTCCGTTACGCTTTTGCACTTTAAGCAAGGGGGCAGTTGAGTGTGTTGTGTGCTGTGTATATGTATGAGTGTGTGTGTGTCTATGTCTATCGATTACTGCTTGCTGGTCCTGTTTGACTCTCTCACTCGCACGTGCACGTGAGCTGGCTTGCGTTCTCGCTCTCACCCAAAAAAGGGGTGGCAAAATTATTTGAGTTCTTTTTATGCTCTTTTTTTTTTGTTCCTCTGTTGTCATCGAACATGTGAATTGTATTTTTTTTGTATTTTGTGTTTTTTTTTGCCTGCTCTTATCATCATGTTCTCACACACACGTTCCACGGTCCGCTGCTGATAACCAATCGCAGCAGTAGTTGCAGCCGCAGTCAAATGGGGAGTGCGGTTTATTTTCCTTCTACTTCTTTTTTTTTTTGTAAATTGTCACCCGTTCGCTCAACGAGTATTTATAGCCGCCAAAGTTCAAGTGCAGCGTCTATCGCTGTGGGAGCCGCAGCTGTGCCCCAGTTGGTGGAGCTCCGTTTTGTGGCATTATCTCAGCGTCTATAAATGGCAGGCGGGGATTTTTTTATTCCAATTTTTCCTGACCTCCGACTCGGAATGAAACAACAAACTGTGAGCGCCAGATCAGCGTAAGACAAGTTCCCAAAATATACAGTATGCATACGCTATAAGCAACTAACTACAGTCTGGACTGGATTAGATTATGGTCTAGAGATGATTTACTGTATCATATATTGGGCAGTAAAAGTTTGATCTTACAATCCAATTTCTTAAGCAGTTTTCTATGGCTTGATTCACTTGGGTTTTCTATTTTATATATCTAGTAAAGATCTAGAGATGCTATACTGTACCATAATTTTGTGCAGTGTATCTACCTTAAAAGTTTTTTCTTACAATCCTTTTTCTTAAACATTTTCTCACTGCTTGGTTCACCTGGGTTTTCCATCATATATATATCTATTATATATGTATACAAAATCTATAGATTTACTTTTATTTTTTTTTCATTAGCTTCTAATCTTTTTACTTGCTGTGTGTTGAGCGGTTCAGCATCTCCCTTTATTCTGCCGCCGCTACAGTCTGCGCTCTCTATAGAAAATTATGCGGGCTATTATTGGAGGCGTTGCGTAATGCTTTAGTCTAGCTATATACTTATTTAGGTATGTATATATATATGTGTACATGTGCTTTAAGTTTCTGGAACTATGCAATTTTATAAATAATTATTTATTGGGACACCCTTCCAATATACCCTGTAAGCATGGAAAAAGTAGTGCATGCCGGCCTAGAAAATCTAGTTGTGCCCTAAAGACTTAAAATTCATATGAATACGAGGGGTGTGCCAGAAGTAACCGATATAACTAAGAAAACACATCAAATTGAGAAAAATTGTTGTTTATTCCTCAACATAGTCTCCTTTTACTTTTCCTAGCGATATTCGATAGCATCGATACCCTGTCTATCTAATTGAATTAGTCGTCTATCTCAGACTCCATCTCCTCTGTGTTTGCAAATCTTCTACCTCAATATAAAATAATCCGAGGGAGCAATTCGATCTTTAACTCATTGATTTTGTTCATCGCAATAGTAAAGCTGGTGCATTGTCTTGAAGAAATTGTCAATAAGACTTACTTTTTCGTTAATTTCGTAATTGAAATGCAAACACAGATTAGCATAATATTCGCTGATTGATTGGTTTTCCTTTTTCATCCCAGAAAACAGACGCTATAATCTTGCCTGTAGGCAGAACGTTCTGCATCTTCTTTAGACTCAATTTTCGTCTTTCTCCTGCTTCTTTTTATTTGCCTCAGGTGTGGATTGGTAGATCCTTATATTTCAAATCTAGAGTTACTATGCAAATAGTCATATAAATTCAATTCAAGTGAAAGCTTTAAATTGATAGATACTTAAGAATCAAATGGGGCTTAGTTAGAGGGCTGCTGGGAATTAATTGCTAGATATATTTTAGTTCAAGATGATCTCTTTCTATATATCTATTTTTCTCTCTTTCTCTTTTAACTATAGGTTCCTCTCTCTTTCTCGTTATCTCTCTCTCTCTCTCTTTCTATGTCGCTCTCTTTTCACTATAGCTCCCCCTCTCTCTCTCTCTCTTTCTCTCTTCCTCACTTAAATATAGCGCCCTCTTCCCTCTCTCATTCTCTTTCTGCCTCTTTCTCTGTCTTTTCTTCTCTCTCTACCAACACCGATCGACGAATAAAGTTTGCTTTGAACTGTGCAAACAATCGAAAAGTTTTTGGGTGATGCAACCTGCGCTTCCAGTGAACCTCCCAAGTCCAGGCCCCCTGCGCCCTGTTGCCATCATCATCTACTTCTACCGCCCCTTGTGGCACTTGTTGCTTATCGAGTCATAGCTGGGCGCGACATGTTCGAGCAGGCAAGTCCAAGTCCAAGTCCCTGGAATTGACTCATTTCACATTTGTGCCCGCATTGTTTATGTTTGTGCTGCGATAAGGGCTTATCAGCGCCCAGCACGGAACGCGGCTTACGTCTGAACCACACTAACGATATATGGATATGTGCATGTATATACATGTGTATGTGTGAGTGTGTACCTGACGTTAGCCGCTACTGTCACTACCTGCCACAGAGTTAAATGTCAAAGTCTTGGACTTTGGCAAGTCAGTCAGTTGATGTTTGTCTACGTAACTAGTTCGATAAATTCTATATTTTTATATATACATATAAATATATGTGCACATATAGTTAATTATGTGTATATTTATATATATGCGCCTATATATATGTGTACATGTGTAAAGTTTCGAATATATATAAATGTATATATATGTATATATGTGTATATGTGCATATATATTGATATATCTATGTATATTTTGTATCAAATCCATCCAAAAATCGATTCCATCAAAACGTTGCAAGCTGGCCCAAGAGACGACCACACGTATATCTGTGTCTGTGTGTGTGCGTGTGTGTCTTTGTATCTGTGAGGTGAACGCGGAAGTGCTTCAAGCTACTTGCATTTCACGCTGCACTGGGTATGTATAAAACCAAAATCCCCAGCCCAACTACGGCTGTCTCTCTCTCTAAGGCCCAGACGGCTATCGGCCTGGCCAACAAGCAACAGTTAACGCCCAGTCACTAATTAGCAGTGAGCACGGCAATTGATGGGCTGCATACCCGTGCCAACAATTGAATCAGCAACGAGTTGGCTAACGTCTTAGCCTGGCCAGAAGTAAGAACACCAGCTCGATAGTTGGCCAGCTTCTCAGTATGCGCGTCGCATGCGTTGGGCATAACATTCGAATAACATGACAGGCGTTACAAATGGACAGCAGCGACACATGGACAAGACGGACGGATAGACGGACGAACAGACGGTTAGACACCCTATATATAGATTGATACGCCCACCAGACCATGCTAGCCAAAAGCCAGCATAAAATTTGCCCAAATTTAGCTGCTGTTGATCAGCATATCTCCCTCTCTCTCTCTCTCTCTATCGCTCTTTCGTTTTGTTTCACATTTTGGCCATATCTTGAAAGCCTAGAACCACGTTGTACACCCCGCTGTTGCTAGACGACGTTGATTAATGACCTGACTTGCAAACTGTCGACCAAAAAACAAATTACAATTTTATTCAAATTTCTAGACTAGTCGAAATTGATGAGAAGTCACGATCAAATACTCTGTTAAAAGCGTGGCTTGGCTTTAAGTTATAAGATATAATTAAAGAAAAATATATATAGCATGTATATATATTTTATAAAATATTAAGTTTCAGTTTCATAGAACGACATAGCTTATATATGTATATAAATATAGATAGATATATCAATTTATAAGCTATATACAGTAAAATCCGGCTATAACGACTCTCAATGGAGCTATAAGTCTGGGTGTCTGGTGACCAGAATTTTCGTCAAAATAACCGTACAAACGCTATAAGAAGAGTCGTTATAACCGGATTCTATTGTATAATAAAAAAAAACTTAGAACATTTTTATATATCTTATACAATATTATCATTCAATAACATAGATCGAAGCTTATTTATATATACATATCTATCTATCTATATATATATAGATAAATAAATCTGTAAAAAGACAGGCAATATGCTTCAATTAAGCCCCTGCTCATATACAGGGTATCTATTTGAGTTATGCGAAAAAGTCCACATTTAAATCAATTCAAATTAACTTTTAACATACTAATATATCTTTCTCTCTCTGTCTCTCTCTCTCTCTATTTACAGCCGTACCTCGATTTAGATATATATCTCGCAGATATATTGCCACCTCTATATACATGAATGTATAGCAACAAACATCCGTAATACCCAATTATATGTGAATACATATAACTATATATTTTTTACAATTCGGCAATACCAAAGTTTAACATAACTAGAACAAGAGGAAGAAGAAGAAGCAGCAGCAGCATCAACATCAACATCAAGAAGAATCAAAAGACAAGCTAAATTTTCTTGTTGGCCCGTTCACTTACCAATATTCGGCGCTTTGTTGTTGCAATTGGTTAAAAAGCAGCAGTAGAAGAAGAAAAGAATTGGAAGCACTTGCTTTTTTCCATTTATATATTTTTTGTGTTTGTTTTTTTTGGCATCGTTTTGTTTTTTTTTTTTTCTTTCGGCAAATACTGTGTTGTAGTTTCAGTTAACCAAATCGACTCGAGTTACATCGAATCGGGATTAGGGCTCAGCATTCGCAATAGCCAATAGCCTAAGCAACAATAACGACAACAATAATAATTTACAATGTTCAGTCCGGAGTTTGAGAAACGCATCCTGAAGCACTACAGTCCCGTGGCTAGAAATCTATTCGATAATCTGGAAGCCTCAACGACGCCAACATCGTTGGATCGTTTCATACCCTGCAGGTGAGTGAACTTTTACGCTAAGCCGTTAGTTTTTCTGCTACGTCACCTTTTCCGCTCACGAGCAACAGCAGCAGCAACAACAACAACAACAACAACAACCAGAAGAACAATAACCATAAACAACAACAACAGAAACGTGTTGTTTCCCTCATTTTCCGCCTGGCTGCAACTCGTTGAGCTAACGGAACTGCAAGCAGCGCCAACACCCAAACATGAGACTTCGTGTCCAGTAGCCAAGTCTGATCTCCGTTCATCCCCCCATTCCGTTCCCAGCTCCGCCTTTTGCTAATGAGCTTGCCACACACACACACACACACACACATAGATGGTTACCATTAGTGTATGTGTGTTGTTGGACTCTATTTATGTTCACTTCCGCATCTTTCAGGTCGTCTCGTATTTTCCAACTCACCTACATTTTGTAAGTTATTTTATTGCTCAACTTTTTGCCTACATCTCGAACGTTTCAATATAAGTATTTTAAATAATATATATGTATATATATAGTATGCTTTTAATAGATTCTAATATTCAGTTGCGGTAAAAAAAAAAAATAGTAGTAATACTGAACACTAAATGTTGGATAAAGAGAAATTTAGAGACTTAGTAACTTAACAGCGAGATTTAAACAATATTTATTAAACTTAATATTCGTTTCATGCTGTTTTTAAAATATTGAGTTTTTCACTAAGGGGTTGTTGTCCAACGGTACTACTACTACTATTTTTTTACCGCAGGTATATATACTTGTTTGACTTCTAACTTCATCTACTTGATTTGATTTCCCCTATCTTCATCGAACTTCCGCTTGCACTCTATTTCCGTTTCCGTTTCATGTTGTTGATTTCATGACATTGATAACTTTTGAACAGTAACTAGTAAAGTTATTATCAGAATTTTTTAGAAGTTGATTTTTCAATTCATATTTAATACTCTAATGTTATCTATTAACTGTCGAAACTTTTTTAAGGATTTTATATTGAAACAGGTAACCGAATTTGTTAGTGAAATATGTTGAATTTTGGCAGAATTTCAAATGTTAATGTTAACAGATATAGATAATACATATACTATAGATAATATCTACTATATATAACATTCTTCCAAGTTTGATTCTATTTCAATATCGTTAACATTCTGTTACTACAGCGCAGTTCAAGGTTCTGTTAACTCAACAGTGTGAAGCTAACAGCCTTATATATTGAGGATACTTTGACTCCTGTTATTTGTTTCCAAAGTCAGAAGACAAATAAAACCTGAATGTTCCATTGATTAAGTTAGTTAAATTATGATTACAGACTTAATTTGTTTAGCTAGTATTTTAATTGTCTTAAATTATTTTCTATGCACTGCATCTGAATAACTTGTGCTTCCTTTTCTACTTTTCTTAAAAGTAATCATCTCTCTCTCTCTCATTGTCTCTCTATCTCCCTCCTCATCTCTTTCTATCTCTCATTGTCTCTCTAACAGCTGTTGATCTAATCATAGTTAACATGCACTGGTAACATTCTGATTACACTTAACAGTTGCTGTTAAGCTGAGCTGCAATTGTATTAGCTTTCTCTCTCTCTCTCTCTCTCGCTCACTTCCTCAATCTCTTTGACTGCGCTGTTATCAAGGCTGGCAGCTGGGGGCCTCATGTGTCACCTGTGCTGCCTTTGATTGAATTGTCCGTGTCCCTTGCCACTGCCCTCCCCGCCGCTCCCCTTGCCACCACCTTCGCTGTCAGTTACCTTGCAAATTTGCTTATGAAATTAATTTATTGTAGGTGGAAGTAAATGCTTCAAATGCGTTTGCCAGATAAGCCGCAGAGAGAGAGAGAGAGGGGGTGGAGAGGGGCTTAGGTGTAAAGCGGCAAAAGACGCAAGTTGCATTCATAAACAGTTTGTTGTGCGAGACACTCTGTGTGTGTGTGTGTATGATTGTGAGTGTGTGAGAGTCGGTGTGTGTGTTAGTGTGTGTGCAATGCAATTCAATAGCCCTCTTCCTGTGTGTTGCCCCTCTAATAAAAAAAATTGTTTCTTTTTTTTTTGTTGTTTGCTCGTCTGTATTTTGGGGGGAGGTTAAAATTCTCTCACACTTGGCCGGCGCGAGTTTCATGGCGAATTCGCCAGGTTAGCAAATCGCAAAATCACAAATCGCGAATCGTTGCGAATTTGTCAATTTGTGCAAATTTAGCGAATTTGACATTCAAAATATGAATTTCTGTTGCTGCTTTTTGCACGTTGCACACGTTTTTTATGTTTTATGAGCAAAAATAATAACAATTGGCCAACATCGCCCCTCTCGGCCCCACATACATTGTTTGCATTACGTGTGGAGTCAGGTACATAAAGGAGGAGTTGCAGGGGGCGTGGCGGGGGCGGAGGTGACCACACCATGCACAGACACGAAGGGTGTTAAGAGTCATTGGGGTCCCCTTCGTGGCGAACAATTGAATTTGAACGCGTTTGCATAAATTTACTTTTTGCAATCGTTGTTGCTATTGTTGCTGTTGTTGTTGATTGTATAAATAATTTATATTTTGGCAAAACTTTTTGCCATGCTTTTTGTGCCGTGTGCTTGACTTAGAGATACAAATCGAAGAATGCGCCTAATGCGATGGCCACGACTAGAAGTTGCCCTAGGTCTATGGGAAAAGTTGGAGATTCATAGAGATTCGATGGGGCGATATATATGAGAGAGAGAGAGAAAGAAATTTAAAAGACTAGCATGGATTAGAGAATATTTAATAAGCCTATAGAATATGGCTTAGATACTAGATATAAGGCCTATGAAAAATTTATAGCGATTCAATGGGGCGATGTATAGGGGAGAGAGAGAGAGAGAGAGAGATATGCAATAGACTAGCATTTATTAGAGCACATTTAACGAGGTGTTTTATCAGACAGAAAATGAATATAGATCATCTATTAGGTATAGTATGAATATAGTATGGAATTAGGTATAGAGTAGAGGCTTACTAGAGTTTAGGAATTCGATTACTATTAAGATCTGACAGAAAATGAAGCTCTATATCTTGTAAACGCAGAAGTGTACACAGGAAAATCGCGTATAGAAAATGGATAAATGAAAGACAGTAAAGCGATATAATAACGATAGTGTGCATTGTTAAACTATCGCTTAGGCAACAGATATACTAAAATATACGAACTCGATTTAGTAATAAATGAAGCTTTAAATGCAGAAATGTCAACACAGAGAAAAAAGCACAGAAAATAGATAAATGAGTCATAAGAAAGCGATAGTGTGCATTATAGAGCTGATCAAGTATGACAAGTATAGAGCAAAAGATACCAAAGATTGAGTTTTGGATACTTAGTGTGATATGAATGATATATACGATATATAAAAGTAATAATATAAATATAAATGCTAAATTAATTGTAATCAATATTGTATTAACATGTAAGAGTGCTCTAGTCGAAAGTAATAACCTGTATATACCCTAGTAAATACCCTGCTATTTCCCTCACTTTGAGCTTGTATTACATAACAAACAACACGTGCTAAAACTCATGCACACACACAAACACAGCCATGCAAACACACACACACACCTTGTTTACTACGCACTTTACGCAGCTGTTGCGCTTGAGCTTGCATAGTCTCTTTACAATGGGGGAAACTTAAGTTCTAGTTGGACTTTCATAATGAAATTCTTAAAGCGGTATAATAACATCCAGGTGTGTGTAAATGCCAAAGTACAAGTGTCTGCTATATCAAATACGTTTTTTTGAATGGAATGGGGAAAGGTATCCAAAATCAGATATACGATATATTCTAAATCGATGTATGTGTGTATTCTTTGAAGTAAATTTCCAGTTTTCAACTTTCTCTTTCTTATATCTGTCTATATAAAATCGTATTTTCGTTGTATTCACATACCCGCCTTTCATTCACATTCTGATTACAGGGTATATACATTAAAATATACAATGAAAGACATTTAATAAAGAAAATCTCAGTGTCTGCTGCTTTCATTTACATTAATTGCAATTATTATCATATAGATATAAGTATTATAAGTTTTTATTTTATTTTTATATGTTTATTTTTCTTGCTACAATCTAATCCCCGCGCATCCTTCGTCTTGTTCTCGGTCTACTTTGCAGGGCGCACAACAATTGGCAAACGAGCTTTGCGTCCATTAACAAGTCCAATGATAACTCGCCGCAGACAAGCAAGAAGCAGAGAGATTGTGGAGAAACGGCACGCGATAGTCTGGCCTATTCGTGCCTATTGAAGAACGAGCTCCTTGGCTCGGCCATCGACGATGTGAAGACCGCCGGGGAGGAGCGCAACGAGAACTCCTATACGCCGGCGGCCAAGCGCAGCCTCTTCAAATATCAATCACCCACCAAGCAGGTAAGATTTTCTCCCAGATATACTGCCCCTCCTCCCCCCTCCCCTCTTGGAAGAGTCTCCTCTCTCGCACTCCCCCTAGAGTTGACCTGACTCTGACTTTGGCAATTGTGAGATACTTTTGCAAATATTGCATTAATTGAGTTAGCAGTCGACCTTATCATATATATATAAAAATATATATATATTTTTTTGTATTCTTTCGTATTTTTTAATATTTAATTGAGACTTCTTTTGTAAGGTGGCGATGCGTCTGAGTGGGCTACGAGTTGAATGCACTGCGGAGCAGGTCATGGACTCGAATGTGTCTAGAGTCTAGAGTCTGCTTGAGATTCTGGGAAAATGTTTAGTGTCCAGAGAGACTTAGCAGTTATATGTACATACATATATATATATATAAGATCTATATACTTGCTTAGCATGAAAGTTGTCATTAACTGTATGAGAAAGTTTATAGATTTGCTAAGGAAATGTCTTGATTAATCTCCGTACATAGTTAATATTTCTACATATTTAGAAGATTTCTTTCGATATCTAATCTATTTATTTAAAAAGATAAACTATTAAAGTATGAAAGATAGAGAGTGCTAATGGAAACTTTAAAAATATTTATTAAAGAACCTCAAGTATGATTCATATATAAAATAGAGAAAATATAAAAGTATAGATTTAAAAAAAAATGGAAAATATTAATAAAAGCTAACAAACAGAATCGAAAGATTTTTTTCTCTCTCTCTACTTCTCTCTGTTTTGCTTTTACTAATATTTTTTTCGTTGTATCCATTTTCTTTTAATCTATACTATATATTATATACTATATACATTTTGTTTGTTTGTGTAAAACCCTTTGATTAGAAAATCACTTCACAATATGGGAGATCTGCCAGATCATAAAGTTTGTTCATCAGCTCACTCCTAGGGAGATGACCTGAAAGCAAGGGTCTAGCTAATAAATTTGAGCTAAAGTAGCTATCGAATATATATTAAACATATTTATATTTATACCTAACATTTCGATTCATTTGAAATGTTTTGATCTCTAGTTAGAACTGAAATTAAGACAATCTCGTAAGATCAATTTGTCTTTTGATAGAATAGTTGAGAGAATATATGGGAGTTAAATATGAAAAAATGGTTACATAAAAAGTAATTTGATGATAAATAAAAATATATAGATATTTGTAATGTTATATTATCTAAAACTGAAAATATTATAATATAATATTGATATGATATTAAAATATTCAAATAATATAATATTAAAAATCAATAAAATATTTTTTATGATAATGTTGAAAAATATGAATATGATAATATTTAAATTAATAATTATGATATTAAAAATTTAAAATATTATGACATACATTTCATAAATTGGACGGACAAACGATCGCACATCACAGATAAGCTGAAGCTGTCCAACTGGCTAGTCAGCTGTCTTTGCTGACGCATAACTTTTGTATGTGGGCGGTAGATGTGGGCGTGGCAGCTACCGTCTAGCCTTTGTATGAAGTGCGTACGTGTGGGCCAAATGTATTGGCCATTATTTATGGCAGCTACATTGCGGCCGCACATAATTGAATTATATATGATTTGTTATGACCACGAGCCTCTTCTCCCCCCTCCCCTTTGTCCCCATGCCTTCTAAATAACCGAAATATGAGAAATAACTCTTGGCCACATTTGACTGCCGATGCCGCTGGCGATGCCCCCTGCTCCACCGGGGAGTGTTCACTGTTTTGTGTTAATTGTGTGGGCGTGATGTAGATGAATGGCCGCTGATTGAGGCGACAATTTCCATAGGTTGTGGGCCTCCGGTTTAGAAACCGCTCGCAATGCGAATTCATGAGCCCATTAATCAAAAAAACCCCAAAAAAAAGGCTTCGCCACATTTCTATACCCTGTAAATATTGTAGCAAATAGCAATTAGCAAGCGGAGGCTACAATTCTGATAAATCGATAAATATCTCTCAAATTTTAATCAAGCTTAGATTGTCATCGAGCTTATCGCTTATCGATAAGTATCTGATATGTGGTTTCTACTTAGTTTACTCTCTATATGCCTCGAGAGGATACAGACTTGAATAGATGAAGAGATGCAGTTATATGATAAATCGGTAAATATCTCAAATTTAACAAGTGTAGATTGTCATCGAGCTTATCGCTTATCGATAAATTTTCAATATGGGACTTCTACTGTACTTTACTCTCTGTATGTCTCGAGAGAAGACAGACTTGAGTAGATGTAGAGATACAGCTATATGATAAATCGATAAATATCTCTCAAACTTCACAAATTTAGATTGTCATAGAGTTTATCGCTAGTCGATAAGTTGAATTATACTTTACTCTCTAGAGAGGAAAAAAGACTTGAAAAAATGGAGAGATGCAGTTATCATAGAAAAGATTCTTAGCATTAACTAATTGTTAGTTCCAGGGCATTGTCAAGTCGAGTATTGTCAACTAGCAAAGACTTCATTTTTTGTGAGTCTTGCTGCCAAATAAATATGGCCAGAATATGGCATGATAATTTAGCTGCCGGGCACTTGCTTCTTATGCTCATGTATGTGCCCCAGCCCCATGCCCCTGCCGCTCCCGCTCGCATCCCCTTCCCCCTTCCCCTTGCTCCATGGCCACTTGGCAGCGGTTCAACTGGTTGCCTGAAGTCACGATCTCGATGTGCTCCGTTGTCTGGGCTATTCAATGCGTCCGCTTATTGACTCAAGTGTCGTTTTAGACCACTGAAGTAGTTGGGCAAATGAGCCGCAGACGCAATTCCTCAGCTCGAATCGCAGAATTTGAGGCTTTGTTCTTTTATTATTATTGTTGCTGCTGTTGTTGTTGTTGTTGTTGTTTGACTGGCAACTGGCAATTGGCAACGTGTCAACTGTCAAAAATTAGTCAAAGCAAAAGCCAACCACTTGGAGACGTGCAGCTGTCGGCGCAGCAATTGAGGCAGCATAAATCTGATAAGCCCACAAATATGTCCAAGCCCAAAATGCCTGACGAAGACGCGCGCCATTTCCACAGAGATGCCCCAACAATTGTCCAGTTGTGCAGTGGCAGCAGCCACTGGCAACTGACAAGTGGCAACAGTTGAATAGAAATAGAAAAAGAAATAGAAATAGAAATAACATCACAAGATCTAAACGTTCAAACACTTGAACAAATCAAGAACTAAGAACCGGCTGTACCAACAACAACAACAACAGCAACAGCAACAACAGCAACATCGAACAAATCAAAGTGTGTTAACCCCAAATCGAGCTGAACCGATCCGGTCGGCAAGCGTGAGAAAGAGACGGAGCATGCTGGGGAGGGGCAAGGGAACGGGGGTTAAATGAATGAAAGAAATAGCTAAATATTGAGGTAAAGCAATTTTTCATATAGATATCTCCCATTCCACCTGACGCAAACAGTTTTCATAAAACCGGTTGACAGAGATTAATAGACAAATACAGCAAATAGATACGACAGATAGGCTTTTAGATGGACAAATAGCTAGAAAGACAAATATAAACAATACAAAAATGAATAATATTTAATGAAAAACTAGACAGATTTGTTATATTGTGAAATACATGTACATGGATTGTATGGTAAATATTAGATTTTATTGACAAGAAAACAATAGAAAAGTGAAAAATATATAATAGATGTTGATTACATGTTACATATTAGTTTTTTATTAAAAAGATAAAAGCGTAGAAAAGTATGTTGGCTTAGAATAGATATATTAGATGTAATCGATCTATTATATGTCATATTCTTGTATATATATGTATGTAGATTTTAATTGAAAAAAAGTAAAATTGAAAAATATATTAAACAGATAGATTGTCTGTTATATTTTGAAATGCATAAATTATAATATAAATATATATACAAAATATTTATAGATATATAATTATATATGAAATATTAAAATATAATAATAATAGTCATAAATAATGCTAGCTAAATTAAAGTGTTACATGTCTGAGGAACCAGTTTAAAAAATTTAAGATAATTGAACCTAAAGATAGATGACGGATAGGTAAAAAATAGTTAGTTTGAGGAAACAATGCAAGATATATAAATATAGCTATATAAATATGATGAAAGTTTAAAGCGAAGTTCAAATCTAAGTCGCATTTTTGGCTCTAAGAGCCCTCTTCATTTTTTGAGGCCCTCTGCTGCTTCCTAAGACCAATAGCTCATGAGAATCACATAGTAAGGCAATTATTTGAAGTATTATATTTCATTTTAGTTGAAGTCTTGTAGTATTTCAATCAATATGAAATCCTTTAATTCAGCTATCATGCATATTTTATATTTGCCAACCGTACCCATTATTCGATATCTGTTTATATAGAATTTTTCATTTTAATTTAATTTGCCTTGTAGTATTTCAAGTGATGTGTAATCTATTCTTTCAGCAGTCATCCATATTATATATGCCTATTCTATCCAATATCTGTTTATATATCACTTTTCATTTTAATTGAAGAACGGCATTTTAATTGATGTGTGGCACTTTCATTCAGATGTCGTGCAACCATTATCCGATATCTGTTTATATATCTATCTGATATCTGTTTATGTATCATATAGTGTACACATTTTTCCCACGGCTATAACACTTTGGATTGTTACATCATTTGTAGCGTTAGCTTTTTAATTGGCAAAATTAATGAGATCGTGTGTTGTGTTGTCCGCAATTGTCTAGCTGTACGATAGACGATATTAACGAGGTGTGCGAATGCTTTAGTTAATGTATCTTATGCTCTGCACAGCAGTTGAGTCAGTCAGGCTTTGCTTTGAATACTCATAATTTATTTATGGTTTTCTGATTTTATTTCTTGTTGTGCTTTGAGCTGGCTTTACGCGTGCTTAGAAAATCTGCCTTTCGACTCCGCTCACTGAGCCGTTGCCAATTATGGCCCAAACCGAAGAGACAACAACAGCTAAAAAAAAAAAAAAGTAATAATAAGCAAATAAATAATGGATATAAAATAAAAAGCCGTCGCTTCAACAAGCCTGTGCACCTGTAGGGTCCATCATAGAATTGTAGAAAGGCGTCTTCCCCGCCACCTGCGGCCGACACTTGTTTGTTTTATTGTTATTATTGATATGAATTTATGCAGCAGACATTTGCATTAGCATAAAATTAAGCTCTGGCTTTAAGCTTGGCCAGTTGGGCCAGCTTGGTCAGCATGGCTAATTTAGTGATTCAGCTGTATGGATGGGGCAGCTCTATAGATGCCGACAGGTTCAAGCCAAACCCAAAAGCCATTCGCTTTCCCATTATCATGATCATTAACATTCACATTTGTTTGCCCCCCCGTCTCCTTGCCTCAGTTGGGTCAGCTATGCTGCCCCCGCTTTGAATCTGCTGCTGCTGTTGTTGTTGTATGTTGTTGTTGTTGTCTCTGCTGGTTGGCTGTTTGTTTATTTTATTTATAAATTTTGCCTGCCAAGCGCCGCCCACAAAGCACTTTAACAGCAGCAGCAACAACAACAACAACAGCAACAACAAATGCCGGCCGGCAACTTCTTTACCAATGCCCATATTTCATTGCCATCATTCACACCGCTTTCAGTTCAATTGAATTCATTTGGCCCGCATTACGTGTTCCATGCGATTCCATTTCGTTCCACTCAATATGCGTCGCTTCGATCTCTGAGAAACTTTTACTTTATTGGCTGCTCATTGCGGCCATTTTGTCTAACAGAACGAAACAGCGCAGATCTAAAAGATAAAAAAGAGAAGAAGAAGAGAAAGAAAAAAACAACTTTTCAATAATTGTATCTGGGAGCAATGTGATCTAAAAAAATATGGGAGACTGTACTTTCTGTGGGAATATGAGAATATAAAACGTTAACAGCAGTGGGCTGTTAGCGCTAGAGTCAAGAGATTGCTCGACTGGAATATACCCTGTAGTTGGTTAGACTTGAAATATGTTTAGTTAACATTTGTTAAAATAAGATAGATTAGATTAGATTGAACAAAATATTTGAAATGATATAGTATTCAAGGTCTTCTACTTAACTTAGCTAATCTTGTTTATATATTAAATGATATTATATTATTAAATGATATATTATCATATTATTATATATTATGATATAATACACTTTAATATATAAACAAAATGTTTTAAGATCAGTTCATTTAAAATACTCTGTGAAATGTTTAGAATTTGTTCGTATATGTATATATGAAGCAAATTTAATATAATTATCAGCCGTTCCACTGTAGGCTAATAAAAATATCAGATTTAAAAATATACCAATATACCCTGTATTAATACAAATACCCCTTTTCCCCATCGCAGTTTGACTTTTACAGCTAAAGTAACTGCAAATTATTTCATTCAGATAAGACTTATAACTAATTTATAGATTACGACTTGTATGAACCTAGGGTATCTATGTCAGTCGTTCACTTATCGTATCAGTCAAGTTTACAGGGTATTTGCGTAGTTGATTAACGACAAGAACAATGACAACGTCTGTTAACTGATGACGAATGACACATTCAAATGACAACAAACAAGACTACAACATAATAATAAGAAGAAGAAGCCGTTGCCAAAGGCCATGGCCAGGCCATAAACAGAGGCGGAGATAGAGAAAGAGAGAGGGAGAGCGAGAGAGAGAGAGAGAGAGCGAAAGATTTAATCGAAAAAGCGTGGAACAAGATTTGTTGTATGTGAATTCAGAGTTGGATTTCCTCTTTGGTATTTGTTGGCAGTTTCACAATTGAATTTCTAATAGGCTTAGACGCACACACACACATGCACACACTCACACACATACACATACACACACGTGCACACACTCAGGCACTTGGCATCGAAAAGCATTTAAATTTAATGGCAGTTGCTTGTACGCTTTATGGCCCATAGAGCAGACGAGACGCGATCGAGGCGAGGCGAGACGGGACGGGACGGGACGGGACCGGGTCCGGGTCGAGTCCGGACTGCTGCTCGGCCATTTAAAAGTGCTTCACTGACCAGTATGCTCGGCATTCCCAGAAAGCGGAAACCAACAGCAACAACAGCTAACAGTCCAAACAGAGCCATTAAAAATTTGTTGTTTTTTTTCCTCCTCTTTTTTCTGGCCAAGTGCAAAGTGAGCATTAAGGGCCCATATACTCTGCCTGCTCGCAGTTCGCGTAATCTTCAGCCATTGAAGAGACACGCAATTTGAAGCGCACACACAACACAAACACAACATTCTCTCTCACACACACACTCGTACATTTCTGTTGTTGTTAATGTCATTAAGTTCGGCGTACTTTTGTTTTTCTTCTTCAACTCTCATCTCGCATCTCTGTTAGTTCATAGTGGGCTCGCATTTGCCCTCTGCTAATTGAATTAAATTTTAATTTGCTAAACGCATTAAGAACACAACCAAAATTCCGGCTTAAGTCATCATTCAAGCACGCTTATCGCGTTCAAACACTTCAGAACTTACATACGTCCATCAGTTTTTTCATTTTCATTTTTATTTTTATTTTATTTTATTTTGTTGTTTTTCCAAAAAAGGGGGGTTTGTCTGTTCTGTTTGTCCGGTTCTTGTTTGCCCGTTCGAGCGGAAGTGCACGCCTTAAGGCTTATGAGCCGCTGACCACGTAACGCTTGCAATGACAAACGATGACAAATTTCGAGGTAATTCGACTTGATTAACCAAAAAAATTACGAAGAAAGAGAAGTACACATGTTAGTAGCATGAGTAAAACATAGATAGAAGACTCTTTGTACTGCCGATCATTAGATAAAGTGTTGCAGATAAAGGGTTTAAGATAGAGGTTTACCTTAAAGCGAGTACAGAATAAGGGATTCCCTAAGTAGATAAATGTTTTAATATATAGATTTACCTAAATGAATGTGACTGAAGCAACTGTAGAATGAGGAAAACTCAATTTTAATAAAGGGTTTAAGATATAGATTTACCTAAATAAATGTGACTGAAACAACTATAGAATAAAGCAATCCCATGTATGTTAGTTGCAAATGCAACAATTAGTAAATAGTTCAGTTGATGGTGAGATCTAATTTTCCGACTTACAATTCCCTCTCAAGGAGTTGGCTTGAAATCAACTTTTAATTTATTCTAAAAAAGAAATTATATATTATTAAAATCTGATAATAATATATAATAAATAAAGCCTATTATAAATAATGAAATATATTATTTATATTATATATAGATTCATTTAAAAGATGAATTGCATACTTTTATTGATAACACTATTACAATTATATTTTGGGTTTCATTTTTTCAATATGAAATTTTAAATACGCTTTTTGACCAAAAAATGACAATGAAATTTAAAATAGTGTGTGTGATCGATGTTATAAAAGGTAGGCTTGTTGGTGTTTTTCAGTACAGTAACATTTTCAACTAATCTAGCCTAACTCGAGATCAGAGTATATGTTAACTACCATGTGGGTTAAATTGTAGTTACTCTTTTGATCTACCCAATAATCTTGAAATACAACCCCATGACATTAGCAACTGCCTTGACAGGTTCTGTTAAGTAAGCTTTTACTACAACAACGTTTTACATTAATCGAATCTAACTGATGATTAGTTTTATGCCAACTTCCATGTGAGTCAAAGTGTAGTAACTCTTCTGATCTAATACAAAATCGAGTAAAGGTGAATATAAACCTGTCGATCTACTGATTGATATAGCTCGATATAAACTAGGTCTACAAACACTCAAAATTTAGCAATCCATTTTGATCATTATCTATCAGATAATATCCGATGCACATTGAGCGTTATATATCAGATAGATAAACTTTTTGCTAGAGCCAAGGAATTGCAACAATATCCAATTGTGATTGGGCTCATCTTGCTGCGGTTGCTCTGTCCAAATGTGGGGCACACGCAACTGTTATTTCTTGCATTTCAAATGTCGCATTGCGTAAGCAGAGCCCAGCTCTATAGGAGAGAGGTGTGTATATATATATATATATATATATATATATATATATGTGTGTGTGTGTGTGTGAAGAGCCATTCACGCATACGCTTAACACACTTCTGTCGTACGCATTTTCTGTGCAAACGAACGGAAAGGCGAGAGCGGGGGCTACACGCAGTGCGTGTCCAAATGCAAAAAATGTGGGGGGCGGGGCAGGGCGAGGTGTTTGGGGCGTTAGGTTGGCAGATCAATTGCGGACGCGGTCGCTGCTTTTAGCACGCTGGCGTTAATTGCCGTGCCAAGTACGCGGCGAGCAAACAAAATTGCCAATCGCTTGGCTACAGAGAGCGAGAGCGAGAGCGAGAGCGAGGGAGAGAGAGAGGGAGAAAGAGAGCGAGCAATTCGATTTGGCCAATTTGCTGCTTGACTGCAATTGGAATAGTTTTCTAATTGCTGTTTACCTTTTGCCTTCTTTGCAGGACTACAATGGCGAGTGTCCGTACTCGCTGTCGCCCGTTAGCGCCAAGAGCCAAAAACTTCTGCGATCGCCGCGCAAAGCCACTCGAAAGATATCTCGAATACCGTTTAAGGTACTGGATGCACCGGAGCTGCAGGATGATTTCTATTTAAACCTGGTCGATTGGTCGTCGCAAAATGTGCTGGCCGTCGGTCTGGGCAGCTGTGTGTATCTATGGAGCGCGTGCACCAGTCAGGTAAGAGGAAGTGCAATCTTCAAGCCTAAATTCGATTCTAATTGCTTTACTTTTTGTCCATGCAGGTCACCCGCCTGTGCGATCTCAGTCCTGATTCCAATACAGTCACATCTGTGTCGTGGAACGAGCGTGGCAATACCGTTGCCGTGGGCACACATCACGGTTACGTGACCGTTTGGGACGTGGCAGCTAACAAGCAGGTGAGTAACTAATGACAAAGAGGAGGGTTGTGAAATGGAAGATGAAGAATGAGTCGAGGTTAACTAAAAGTTACAATGGCAACAGACTTTTAATAGAGAACTGTTAACGAGTAACGAGTGAGAGTGATTGACGAACAACTAGCTCGCCCTATGCTGTGTACAGGCTTAACTAATTGAATACCTTGCTTGCTTGCAGATCAATAAACTGAATGGACATTCGGCGCGTGTGGGCGCACTGGCCTGGAATAGCGACATACTCTCTAGTGGATCGAGAGATCGTTGGATCATACAGCGAGACACACGAACGCCGCAGCTACAGTCGGAGCGTCGCCTGGCCGGGCATCGTCAGGAGGTGTGCGGACTGAAGTGGTCGCCGGACAATCAGTACTTGGCCAGCGGCGGCAACGATAATCGTCTGTACGTGTGGAACCAGCACTCAGTGAATCCTGTGCAGTCGTATACGGAACATATGGCCGCAGTGAAAGCAATCGCCTGGTCGCCACATCATCATGGCCTGTTGGCCAGCGGCGGCGGCACTGCGGATCGATGCATACGCTTCTGGAATACACTGACCGGCCAGCCCATGCAGTGCGTGGACACCGGCTCGCAGGTGTGCAATCTGGCGTGGTCGAAGCACTCGTCGGAGCTGGTCTCCACACACGGCTACTCGCAGAACCAAATACTCGTGTGGAAATACCCGTCACTGACGCAAGTGGCGAAGCTAACTGGTCACTCCTATCGTGTGCTATACCTGGCCCTCAGTCCAGATGGCGAGGCAATTGTCACCGGCGCCGGCGATGAGACGCTACGCTTCTGGAACGTCTTCAGCAAGGCGCGCAGCCAAAAGGAGAACAAGTCTGTACTGAATCTGTTTGCCAACATCAGATAGATTCGCTGCTCAGATGTGGGAGGGGGGGCCGTACGCTCAGATATCTGGAGCGTGCGTTGACTGAGCGAGGCGCCAAAGGCAAGCAACTAACCAACCAATAATCCAAACAACCAACCAATCAATCAACCAACCAATCAAGCAACGAATCAACCAATTAATCAGCCAATCACTAAACTGGGGACTTAAGCTGTATCCACATAAGGCGCTATGTGAACATGTGTTGATTTAACAATATTTACTAAATTTATGTTAAACTTAATTGTCGAAGTGTTTCGATACTTCTCTATGTCTAAGTTTTGGGCCGGGGCAAATTTCTGGTAAGAATTGTAGATGCACTTTTGAAAGAAAACCAAAAACCAACATAAACAAAATCAAAAATATTTCACAAATACAACTAAATTGGAGTCGATGCTGCGCTATGCTATATATTTTAAAGAAAGAATATACAAGCCTATAACTTAGTCAAATGATCCAATGATCCTCCTCCTACAACTCCTCTCTGGATACTCCCAGAATATAGCTATACAATAGGTCCAAAAATTATAGTGTTTATGTCTTAAGTATGTATAGTGTTTATTAATCAATTCGCTAATCTTGATCTAATTGTAAATCTAATCCAAGAACCAGAACTGATAAACAAGCTAAATGCAACAGCTCCTAAACTTAACTAATTGAAATCTAACATATATATACTAGATATAAATATGCATTTTTTTTCTGTTTGTATACTAAAAAAAATAATAATTGATTAATATTTTTTTGCTTAGCTTGTAAGCTTAAATCATTTGCAATCGCAATAAACTATTATATATTTGTTTTTTTTTTTCTCTCTTAATACACACACACACACACACACACACACAAAAAACGCATATACACGTAACACATGTATATTTAATAAATTTATACAATTTCAAATGAAAACGGTGTTTTATTTGAGAAAGTAAATATTGAATTGATTTCAATTCGTATTTGAATTTTAGCTTGGACGCGAACCATACTTACTTGGCACTCCAGTTTTGCTTAGTGAAAAATGGTTGGTTGTATTTATTATGTGCTTGCTGTCATTATCAGTATTAGATCGCGTTAATATAAATTATTATATACAATTTGCTATGTGCAAAACACGCAACATTTATACATATATAACAGATTTTTAGAATATCGACTACGTTATGCTAGTGGAACTTGAATTTTAGTTTGGCCACACACCACACTTACTATCCATCCATACTGTTCCCACTGCTTGGCTCGCAACTTGGCTAAGCCAGCAATGATTTTCGTTTTGAACTAGTTACCATTGCCAAAAGGAACTTATGTATTACCACATATACATATACATATTCATATTCATGCATATACAGGTACATACGTGCATATTCATATTATAAGGATAGCTATGCTGCTTGAATTGGTATTCCAATTTTAGCTTTGACACACACCACACTTACTTCCCATCTATACTATTCCCACTGCTTGGTTGGCAACTTTGCTAAGCCAGCAAGCCAACAATGATTTTGACTATTACTAGTTAATATTGTCAGAGACAAACTTTTGAATCTGCCTTCATTTTTCTTAGCAAACATATATATTCATATATGTTCATGCATATTCGAATTAATTTATAGGCACAGCTATGCGGCCTGAACTTGTATGAATTGGCAGTCAATTTTAGCTTTGACACGCACCACACTAACTTGCCATCCACATTGTTGCTGCTACAACTGTTTGGATCGTAGCTTTGCTAGGCGCCTGTCCACACTTTGTGTTGCTTTGTTTTAGCTTATTTACTGGTTAAACGCAGCTTTTCGAGCTTTTGGCTGTGCTAATGCAATTAAAAATGCTGCCAACATGAATTTCGCTCGCTTGCTGCAGCTTCCGACGGATACAACGCCCCCGCTGCGCGCGCTTCAAGCTTCTAGCCGTGTCTGCTGCTTGTCTGTGTATGTGTGTATAAATGTGTGTGTGCGTATGTGTGTGCTATTGTTGTTGCTGCCATCGACGGTTGCTTTTCAATTTTGGCCAAGTCCAAGTTGAACAGCGCTTAGCGCGCCAGAATCAAGTTCAGTCGCGCCGCAAACGCGTTGCGGAAATGTTTTGTTGTGAGCATCGTCGGCAACAGCAGCCTCCTGTACGCAGCTACGCGCGCTGCTCCTTGCTCAGCCTTTGAGCAAAAGTAAACAACAAACGCACAAAATAATATATCAGAAAAAGAACGATAAAAACTCTAATTGAAAGGAGGCTTTTATTGCAAAACATCCAGGTAAATGCAGCCGGGTAAAACGGGTAAACCGTAAACGGATAACGGGCATGCCGGAATATATTTAAATGTATTGTCTGGAATACAAATCCTCAACACTTTTTTGTTTATGTGTGCGTATTGTGTGTGTGTCTCTATGTGAAGCTGGCACGTGGTCCTTGCTGCTCCTCCTCTTGTTGTTGTTGTTGTTATAGCTGCTACTGCTGCTGCTGTTGCCTCTGGCTGCCTTTTGAAGGTCACTACGCGTCAGGACTGAAGGCCGCGCCAAAGCGAGATAGAGAGATACAAACAGGTAGCTGAGCAGCTAGAGCGAAAGAGAGAGCGAGAGCTCTGCGTCGAGCAAATGTCAAAAGGTGGCTGTCTTAACGGCGTGTGGGCGGACGAAGAGGGTGGCGGGGGGAGTGGCTGTGACTGCATTGGAAAAGTTCTCGCAGCAAACAAAAAAGTGAAAGTGCAAAAGGGGAAACTTAACTGTAAAATTGGGCTGCAAGCCGAAGCTTATCAATTGGCCTAGAAATTAAAGCTAACGGTATTTTTGGACGTTAAGTGTGTGTGTTTACTGTAGCAATAAGAACAAACGGAACTTAAGTGAAATTGAAAGTCAAAAATGGAAAATTTAAGAATGCAGAGAATTGTGACCTTGAATTCAGAAAAGGATATATGGAGATATTTTTAATAAATAAATAAATATAAATATATATATATATATATATATATAATATAAAATATATATATATATATATATATATATATATATATATATATATATATATATATATATATATATATATATATATATATATATATCAATAAGTATAAGCACCCTATTTTGAAGATATCAAGTTCAACATATTTCTTAAACATTCATATATTTATATATAAACCAAATACGTTTATCTTAACATTCGCTTACAAATAATATGTTAATATTTGTTTCAAATTGTTTTTTTTTTTTTTTAATTTTGTTTTTTAATAAATTTTGCTGTCAAGCATTAGTGCTCAGTCGCGCTACTATTTTAATGAACACAGCTGTATATGAATATGTATATTGATATTGATACTGATATTGATATTGGGATATATAGATGTGGATAAACATTTGGATACATATAAATATATATACCTATATATATATATATGTATATATATATATATAAACCTAAGAAAAAATTGATTGGATATACCATATCCACACTGTGAGATGAGGACTTCCTACTATAGAAGCTTAGAATTTAATTTTAAATTGTATATCAAGATTTAAATGGTTAAATTGAATTTAGTTTAAAGTTTTATATCTAAACTGAATTTAATTTTGAATTTTATATCTAAACTGAATTTATATGTATGCAAACTGGAATTAATTTTAAATTTTGTATCCAAACTGAATTTACTTAAAATTTTTAGATCTCAACTGAATTTAATTTTCAATTTTATTTTTAAACTTAAATTTTAAATTGTATATATAAATTTAAGATTAAATTCAGTTTAGATATAAAATTTTAAAGTAAATTCAATTTAATTTAAAATTTTTATACTTTAATTATATATATTAAATTCAGTTTTTATATTTAAATATAAAAATGAATTTCAGTTTGACCATTTCAAATTAAAGGTAACAAGCATGACTCAAATTATACATAAAAACAAGTACATATTGATAACATATTCATTTGTGATTAGAACCCTAATCCTAATGTGCCCTATTGGTCTACTAAGCTTCTGCTACGATATCCGAAATCAAGAACATTTGTAGACATCTCAAACCAACTCAGATGGTTTCTAGTGTTTAGCATTTACTTGATATATTTATCCATCGGTCATATAGATATAACGTCCCTGAGTTGTGCTTTTAGATAGAACTATTTGTGGATACAACAAATCAAATATTGAACAACAAACATTTGCATGTGCGATAAGCTTGGCCTCCAGCTGGCACCGCTGGCCACCCTCTTGCTCATTATCACACCTGTCACACGCATACAAACACACCTGCACACACTCACACACACACACATCTGCACACCCACGAATTGAATTCTGCAAACTTTGCATAGTGTTTAGCAAAGCGCAAGCGCTGGCTAAGGCCGCACCCCGTTAACAAGCGAAGATTCTGTTTAGGCCAAAAACTTGATTAGCTGACCGGCTTCTGACTATGACTAAGCAGATGATACTAGCCATTTAGCAAAAGCTTGCTAACTTTTTAAGTTGGCGTCTACAAACTTATATGTATATATATAAATCTTGCATTGAATCTCTGCTCTATGATGATCTAGCTAAGTCGGTCTGCATCTCTGTTATTTCATCCGATCTTTCGTCCGTCTGTTCATTCGTCTGTCCATCCGGTTGCCCGTCCACCCGTCTGTCTGTCTATCCGTCCATCTGTCTATTTGTTCGTCTATCCTTCCGTCTGTCTATCCTTCCATCTGTATATCCGTCTATCTGTCTATCCGTATGTCTATCTATCCGTTTGTCTGTCTATCCGTCCATCTGTCTGTCTATCCGTCTGTCGGTCTATCCGTCTGTTTATCCGTTCGTCGGTTTATCCGTTCGTCGGTCTATTCGTCCGTCTGTCTATCAGTCCGTCTTTTTATCCGTCCATCTTTTTATCTGTCCATCTTTTTATCCGTTCGTCTGTTTATTCGTCCGTCTGTCTATCCGTCCGTCTGTCTATCCGTTCGTCTGTCTATCCCATCCCTCCATGTATCCGATTATCCATCCCTCCGTCCGTCTGTCCGTCCGACCGTCCACCCATCCTTCGTGAGTCCATGCCTCCATTCCTTCCTCTATCCATCCGCCTGCCCATCTCTCCGTTCATCCATCTGTCGGTCCGTCAATCACTCGCTCCATCCGTCGGTTTTTCTGTCCATCTGTACGTATGTTTGCTTGTATTCGTATATCTCATACGCTTACCTCGATAACTGTTCTTAGATCTAGAATAACTTTAACAGGAGTTTAATTTGTATTCAATACATTAGTATTTATAGGGACTTGAGACTTTTCTTACTAAGGGATAAGAGTAAGTTTATGTATTTTGATGGAAAGGCATCATGTTCAGAGCTTGTCTTCAAGGCTTGTAGTATATCTTGCATACATTTGTTCTTTTATTCGTTTGCTTCTTCCTTCTGTGTCTGCTGAGGCCCTTTTGGCACAATTAGCGCAGCAATTAAGTTGCATTTGACATATTCACAATTTGAGAATTGAAATTTGAAAAGTCATGGCAACTCTGCAATTAGCGTGCACTGCAGACAGGTGGCAACTGTGACCGGCTTTTGTTTATGCTTCTTTTTATCTTTGCCCATGCTTGTTGGCTATAACGGTTAACCTTCACCTGGCAGTAGCAGCAGCAGCAGCCGCAGCCGCAGCCGCAGCCGCAGCAACTCGTTCAATGACCGCCACTGTCATTGCCGCTGTCCATCACAAAGCCGTCGCTCTGTTTTGGTTAGTGCCAAAAGGGAGCGAAGAAGGGAAGTGTAGTACGATGGGGGGTCAGCCTGCCCTCTCTCCTTCTTCTGCTAACCGAATCCGACTCTGACTGCTCTTCAACTTGACCCCAATTCGCAGGCTTCAATTCTGGTTTGTGCTTCGGCTGCGTCTTCAGTTTATGGGCAAGGACCCGCCCAGTCACGTTGTATTGCCGGTGACCTTTGGCAGGGCGATTAAGATCATTTCCAGCAGCAGGTAAAAACAGCCGAAGGGAGGGGAAGAGGGGGCAGCTGTAGCAGGGGGTAGGGCGGCGGCACTGCGTACGGCAATTACACGTCCAAAGTTAACAACTTGGCACGAAAATTGAATGTTGGACAAGTCTTAAAGCTGTCATTGTAAGTGTGCAAGCGTGTGAAGCGGTAGGGGAAGGGCTGATGGAGTAAAGGGGGCTTGCAGCAGGGGACTAGCTAGGTAGTGCTCGACTTGAGTGGAAAACAACTTGAAAAAGTGACCTAATATGGATTGAAGTGTTCTATATATGACTGATCTAATGCAGTTCAATACTGAGTGATTGTAGCTTAGTATTTGTAAGCTACGATCAATATTGATTTGATCATAAGATCAACTGGGTCATGAACTTGTAGAGCTAGTAGAAGTATGTGTAGTCCATATAAATCTGCTCAGATCAGATCAAACTAACTGTCAGCTGCTGTTATCATTGTCGACTCTCATGAATTCAAGTTAGTCTGCTATCATCAGATCTCTCTGTAGCACTTATGTGTTGATGGGGACAGTCTTACTTGTTGATATATGTATGTTTTTTTGGCTTTTAAAGTGGCTCAGAATCGGCTACCGAATGGCGCGACATTCGAAGTGCAGCCTCAGATACTGTATCCGAACAATAACAACAACAGCAGTAGAAACAGAAACAGAAACAACGATGATAAACAAAAACCAGTTACAATGCGCTTGATAGCCGAAGGCAAGTGAAGGGTTAGCTTAAGGTAGGGAGAGGGGCAAGGGTAGGGACAATGGAAAGAAGACTTTGCTTTGAGTTTCAGGTTTAAGATTTTTATTATAATTATTTTTAATCTCTTGGCTAAGGAACAACATTAACTGGGGCTGAGCTCTGTGCCAGCTGTGATTGATGATCCAAGCGCCACGCCCCGCACAGCCCAACGACCTTTAACAATAAAACCCAACACCCCCCGCCCGACAGGCCGCTGCATTTAATTGCAAGCTGAACAAGATTATCGAGGGCTAACAGTAGCTCACAGCTTGATGGGCCGTAAAGTACGAGTAAGAGCTTTGGGGCATGCCCCCTCTCGCTTAAGCCCAACACGATATTAGTTTTATTTTATTTTAATCTTCTGTTGAACCATAAAAAGAAGTAAAAACATATCTCCGCACATAGTTGAGTGCTGGAGCAGAGGTCGAGAGCAGTCCGTCATCAGGCGGGGGGAGGAGGGAGCAGTCACATTTCATTTAAATAGATCTCTCAAGAGTTCGGGCGCCGCGGTCATTGTACTTGAGTAAATCGAACTTTGATTTTGTTGTTTTCGTTTTCTTGTGCTGCGAATAGTCAAATAAACATAATAAGATGGAGACGAAGAGGGAGAGGGAGAGGGAGATGCTGACAGAGACGGAGACGGAGACGGAGACGGAGACGGAGACGGAGACAACGGCGCCGGGTCTTTGGCGAGACGCTGACGTCGATCGCTGATCGACCCGTTGGGCTCAGCGGCGATGCCTATTTATGCCATGAATTTAAAAAGCATTGACATTGAAAATTATGCGAACGGACGAAGGGTAGAGTGCAGCCAAATGGTGATCGTCAACTCAAACAGATTAGCGGATCGACAAAACCGTATGGAAATAGATCGCAAAATTGTTATTGAAATGTATTCAGTGGACAGTCGTCAGCAGAGCAAGCCACAAAATGTATTCAAATCAAGCTATCGATCGTGATCAACAACAACATTTTGAGTAGATCTACAAATTTAGCTAGAGACTGAAGAAGCTGAAGATCGGTTGACAGATCTATATAGGAAGAGCAGACACTCGCTTCACAGCCCTTACCTAAAATGGGGGTCAGCCCCTATTAGGTCTGACGGCTTAGCAATAGATCGGGTTGAAGATCAAGGCTACGATCGTTTGACTTCTATTTCATTGTTCTGAATTTCGAGCGAAACGGAAGGGAATTAAAATTGATAGAGACTAATTCGATTCGTTCGCATAGCGATTGTGTTTGACAAGTTGCGAATTAAGATTGATCGTTGTCTTGTCTGTCTCCGTCATAGATATGGCATTTATCTGAATCTTTTGATCGCCCACTAGATCTGGGCCCCAGACAGTTGGCAATTGTTTAACGATCGTCGATTGTCTTCGACTGACTGCCCGACATGCGGGGGCATTCAGCGAGTATGTCAAGTTTCTTTGCGACTCATAAATATCAGACTTATTATACCTAATAAGCGGCTCTGAAAATGTCATCATTAATTATTTGTAACAATCCGACGTGACGTGAACTGTACAAAGTTTACGCCTTGGAATTCAATGTCCCTCCCAAAAAAAACAAAAACAGAAAAAGACAAAAAAAAAAGAAAACTGAGAGAGAATGGAACAAAGATTTGACTCAATTGGGGATTTATGCTTAGGCTTGAAGTACGTCGAGCTAATGAATACTTTGTGGTCTCATTTGATAGAGACTAAAGATAGAGCTCAGTCAAAATAGCTCGAGAGTCGAAGATTTCTTATTAGATGGGCTACTATCTATGTCGTTTCTTCTACACTATAAAATAACTAAGGAACTTTAAGTAAATTAAAAGTATTTGCACAACTAAGCTAATAGACTCTCTCGAAGAGTATTCAAATGATAATTGTCCGCAAAGACTTGCACTTTTCGATGGTATTTCTGTTGTTTACCTGGTAAAAAATTAAATAAATAAACAACAACAAAAAATATATAAAAAAATTGATTTGTGCTTGTTCAATAAACAAACAAAAATGCCAAAGTCGCTGCTGGTCAACAAAATAACTCAAAACAACTGAATATAACATAAAAATAACTCTTCAGGTCAACCGAAAACTGATGGCATTTCAAATACTCTTCAAATACTCTCAAGATGATATTCTCATTGCGCGATTCTTTCAAGAGAGGCATTTTTGTGCATAGTAAATTATTTATTCTTTTTACATTCATTTTGTATGTATGCCTATAAATAGAGAGCAGTGTTGGATAAATCAAATGGAGAACAAAAGTGCTGTATACATATAATATATACAAAAGCAAAATGCTAGTTAATATGGTAGTTGGGCTTGGAATATTTGAGTGCCTCGTCGCTTTGTTGCTCTCTCTCCCTCTTGGTTGCTGTATATCTATGTCTATATGTCTATATATTTAAAAGTGCCTCATTCTGTGTCTGTCTTTTTTTTTTGTCAACGTTTATTTTCCTATATCGCTCTCTCTCTCTCTCTCTCTCTCTCTCTCTCTCTCTCTCTCCCGCCTTTTCTTATATCTAACTTTATCCGTCTCTTTCTTTATATATATTATGTATACATATTTTTCTTCATCTTTCTCTCTCTTGCTTCCTTTTTCGCAAACTATCTCACTTTTATTTTCTGTATATCTATCTCGATTTCTCTCTCTCTCTCTCTCTCTCTCTCTCTCTCTCTCTCTCTCTCTCTATCTATCTCTCTCTATCTATCTATCTGTCTCTCGTTACTTCTCTTATGTTAGTTTCATTCCCTGTTTATGTCTCTGTCTCTGTATCCGTAGAGACACATATATCTGTGACCATATATCTGAACCTCTCACTATCTATCTCTCTCAATCTTACTCTCCCTTTTTTGGTCTCTATGAATGAAGATGAATAGAATATCATCTCTTTACTTCCTCCTCAGTCAGCGTATCATTCTGACCGTCTCTCTATCTTTCTTGCTCTCCCCTATGTTTTTCTTTTACTGTAACATAATTTCTCTCCGTCTCTCAAGTGGTCTTCCTCTGTCTATATATATATATGATGTATATTTCAATATATAGATATATATCTTTATCCATCTTTCTTTACCTCTCAACCTTTTTTGTCTCTCTCTACTTCTGTCTTTATCTTTCTCTCTTTATCTCTCCCTCTATGTTTCTTTTTCTATATACCTTTTTATCTCTCTCTCTCTCTCTCTCTCTCTCTCTCTCTCTCTCTCTCTCTCTCTCTCTCTCTCTCTCTTTCTGAAATACACACATGTGCTCAGCTTGTTTCTTTCTCATTCCATCTCCCACCACATATTTCCCTCTTTATCTCAACGAACTCCATATGAACTCGATCACAATATGTATCAAAGCGTCTGTTCGATTCGATACTCCCTGCATGCTTTGTGCCATGGCTAACTGGCAATCGGACAAACTGTTTGCCTGTTAAATATTACGCACTGTCGCGCTATTGTTTAACACTTTTGGCCACCCGCACAGCTTGCCGGCTGACCCATTCGTTTATTCGGCTGTTCGGTAGCTTCTGTAGTTGGAAAGTGGAAGTGGGCGAGGCCAAGTGGCCTTGACCTCTTGGCTTGGCTTGGCTCGGCTTGGCTAGAATTGGTAACAAAGCGAAAGGCCAATTAAGGCAGCAACTGTGGCGCATCATTTCGACACGACTGACCCCTGCCACGCCTCTGTCCCGCCTCCCGCCGCCGCCGCCCAGCGATTGGGCTCGCCTCAAAGCTTGCAAAAAAATAAAATAGCTGAAAACTGAAAAATTGTATAATTAGTTAACGCTTGAGTTTTTGTTGCTTCTGAAGAGTCTTTTATATTGCAAATTTGTTTTGTTTTGATTTCTATTTTTTCGTTTTGTTCATTTCTGGCCTTTTCATAGATTTTGTTTTGATCGGCGCATTCATCGCTTACCGTGGTGCGATTAACTCGCTCCACATCCGCTTAGCGGCTTTCAGCACTTTTTGCACGCTTTCGTCCCACTGTGCGAGGTCAAACGAACGCGCTGACCGGTCCATGGAAATGCAAAAATTCGAGATGCGGGTGAACCAGCATTCAGCTGCTAATTAGAGGCCAATAATGGCCCACATATCTCTTGGCCAGTGACTGAAGGACTGGCCCCACACTACCTGCCTAAACAATTCTTACAAGCGACTAGAGATGGGCGCGTGACACGATAGATTGTCAAAGCGAAGAGTGTGGAACGTATTTGTATTGATATCTATATTGCACTAGATCATTAAGCACTATGATCAGCTTAAAGATCAGATTCAAGCTTCGGACTTATCTGATCGAACTCTTGATTGAGTTGAACTTGTACCACAACCACTTGAAGGCTTAGAACAGAGCTCTGCTGTAAGCATGAAGATCGTTATACAACTGATTTATGTATAAATTCATATATCGACCTGGGCTCGCACTCGCTTTTTATTGGTTGTAGCGGCACCTGAAAATGAGGAAACCTAACTTTTCCAGAAGCATAGCACATAGCTCATGGTCTCGATCGAAAACAATTTCTTTCAAGATCAAACAAAAGTTTTTTTATATTTATTTTTTATCTTTTTAAATTGTGAAACAGATTACGAAATTTTTTTTAGCATTTAAAATTTTAAAATGATAAAAATAAACTTTAAAACTTGTATTTTGTTGTAAAAGAAAAATTTTGGATAAGTTTGAATACCTACTACGAATTAAAGTGAATTAAATATATAATATATATATATTTTGAATTTTGTGACCATTTAGATTGATGATCTCAAACTGATTTCTAAAGCTTTTCAAAATATTCTATAGCCTATGCTCATTACAGTTTATATAAGATTCTAATGGTAAAAAAAAAAAATATGTCAAATCGGTCCAGTAGCTTTCGAGTCTATTCAACACAATACACAATACAAATACAATACAATAGATAGTACAATACATAATATAATCTAATATATTATGTAATAAACAGGGCAAGTTAACGGAAAGTTTAAAAAATTATATCCCATCAACAAATACTACAATTTGAATAAAACAAAATTTGCTTATACAAAAATGTATCATTTATCTATTTTGATATACCTATGTACATATCAATAGATATAGTATATGGTATCAGTATACAATTAAGTAATGCCTATTAAATAATTAATTTAATAATTGAATTGGTTCACTATTTCAATATGATAAATATATTGACATAATATGATATATAATGATTCGTTCAATTCAACTTATTCGGAACTGTGTAATTCTGAAGTCTAGTGCAGACTTGATCAAATCCAGCCTCACTCTTAAAACTAATCAATATAATATATCCTTACCCTTTACTCCAATGGAAGCAATACTTTTTGCCTCTTCACTCCCACACTCTCACTCAATCACTCAGTCACTCACACAATCTGACTTTCCTTGCTCTTGCAGCTCGCTCTCTTATCTCGCTTGCGCTCTGACGTCATGAATCATCGCCCACTGACGCTGACATCGCTGTTGCTGGCGCTGCTGCTCAGCCAGAGACTGGCGCCGAGCTTTGGCTCCGCGGTGCTCATATCGGACATGACCATGACCATGATGGTGGAGCTATCCTCGCGGCATCCCTTCTGCAAGATGCACACGGATCGGTGAGTGAGGCAGAGGAACAACAAAAGTTCTGCAACTGTAAGCCGTTTCCTCTTCCCAAACAGGGGCGACATCCAGCGGATGCTGCTGCAGTCGGATCCGCGTCGCATACGCCAGGTGCCGCGGGAGTCGGTCGTGGAGCTGGAGGAGGTCTGTCGCCGTCAGGGATCGTACGGGCACGAGTTTCGCGGCGGCCTGGGCTTCATCTACCCGGGCACCAAGTGGTGCGGCCCAGGCACCGCCGCCACCAGCTACGACGACCTGGGCCCGCATGTGAGGGAGGATCGCTGCTGTCGCGAGCACGACATGTGCCCCGATGTGCTCAACGTGGGCGACTGCCGGCGCGGTCTCTGCAATCGGGGCACCTTCACACGCTCCCATTGTGATTGCGATGCACGGTTCAGGCGCTGCCTGCAGGCGGCCAACACGGAGACGGCCAACACGCTGGGCGCCATCTTCTACAATGTGGTGCAGGTGACCTGCTTCCAGGAGCGCAGCCCCTGCTCGGCACACCAAAGGTTCGACGATTACTTTTATGGCCGCCGCCAGTGCCCGCTCGAGTATCGGCAAGCCGATCTCTATGTGCCGCCGCATGCCGAGCAGCTCATTGCCAAGATCCTAGATCAGCCGCAGGGCCGCGCCCTCGCCGCCCCGCTGCCCCCGCTGAAGCACACGGCCCGACGCTTCGGCGTGAAGCTCGCCAGCGTCGGCCTGGCCGCTGTCAACATCCTGCGCGAGGTGGTTCAACGGCCGCGCCTGCTCTGGGAGAGCCTCCACGCCCCTGTCAGTCGGGAGGTGCCGCCCCCGCCGAGGGGCTACTACTACGAGCGGCCGGCGGCGAGGCCGCGCTATGCCTACAGCTATGACTACGGCTGGAGCTGAGCTGAGCTGAGCTCATCTCATCATATCATCTCATCAGCATCTCACTGCCCGCTCAGTATTAAGTAGCTGGATCGGATTGGCACGCATTCATAGTCAGCATGTCCAAAGTACTTGCATGTTATGCCTTAAGTTATGAACTTTTTGTTTGTTTTTGTTGTTATTATTATTGAACAATAAATTAAGCACATCTTAGCCGAATGTTCACCTGTTGACAGCTGCACTCTCTCCATCTCTCTCTCTCTCTCTCTCTCTTTATCTCTGTATCTTCTACTTTATCTACTATCTTACAGAGCCGGCTACAATCAGACGGAGCAGGAGACCATTTGCGCCCAGTGGCAGTATCAGCCCTCGGAGAAGTATGTGCCCAGCCAGCCGCGCACCTCGTAGATGATGATGATGATGATGATGATGATATCCTGCAACAATCAAAAACAGATAGTTTAGCCCACCCCTTACCGCCCCTCAGCCCTCATAGATCAGTCACAGTTCCGCTGTTGAACCTGATGCCTGGAACAGAAACCGGTGCCAAAATGTGCAGCAGCTGCGCAGAGACAAACATATATTTTCATAAATATTATAAACATACAAAGGCGGACATATATATATAAATATACATACATGCAATGCATTCCATATACAATATATACAATACATAGATATATTGACCATGATCTGAGTGCGAATAAAACTTCAAGCTTACTTATGAAAAATGAGCATATTTTAAATTTCGATACAGCCTAAAAGTATGCTGTGCTTTTATTACGTTCCACAGTCCCCATTTGGCTTTTCTTGCACACATTATCATTGGCACAGTCAACATCAAAACTCTTTTAGTTGTGGCCGTGACACAGTGAGTGTAAAACCTACAAAAAGCAATTGAGGGTGCAGTAAATATGAAACAGTGCGACATCTCACGTTGTTTGAATCATCGTACATACAAGAATACTAATATGAAAATGGTTTCTGTTGAATTTTAACCGTTGACACCATAGAATTTCAACAAGCGTACTCCAATTGGACTACGAGTAAATTCCTTTTCAAATTGGACAAGTCGCTAACCACATACACGAACCTTGGTTCGTTTCTTGACTACAGTAATTTTATATATTTGAATCAGTTATAAATGTATTCGTCAGATGCAATTTTGAAAGGCGACTCGTATATCATAATTAGGCATTTTACTTAAGTTAACATAGCTACAATCTGGTACAGTTATACATTTTTAAGCATGCTATATATTACGGTCTTCAATCTTAAACAACGCAGTGATCAAAATGCTTGGCTTTTTAGTTTTGTTTTTCGCATTGCTTTAATTCTTGCATTTTGTTGTTTACAAATTACAAAATTTGTCAATTTTTGTAGATATTCTGTTTGTGTGTGTTGCCAATTGTAAAGTTATATTTGTATGCATATATAAAAGAAAACTAAAAACTAAATCTGAACTAAAAGGCTGCCTGTAGCGCAGCTGTTTGGCTGCTCCATGCCGCATGACCCCGGTGCAGAGTCGCGTTGTGGACAAAATGTAATTGGCAGCTAGCTATTATTGTTGTTGTTGTAGTTGTAGTTGTTTTTGTGGTTCTTGTTATTGGAGTCTGTTAAGCGCGCAGTGCGACAAATTGCTGGAACACCTCCAATATGTGGGAGTCCAGATCGGATGTGAAGAGAAGCGTCTCCAGCGTGCTGCTATATTTTTGCACTTGCTCGTGATGCTGTAAATGAATTAAGATGGGATTATATAAGCACTCGCGTTCAGATATATTCGACTTACCATAAGGAAGACCTGCTGCAGGCGGCCAATGGTCCAGCGATACCAATCCGTGTCCGGATCGCGTCCATCTGTATCAGAGCGCAACAGATGCTCGGATAGTATCATGATGAAGCGCTGGAAAACGATCAGGAACAGACGTTTCTGATTTACATTTGCAGCCTCCAGTTTCTCCTCCATGCGCTCAACGACCTGCAAACACGAAAAGAAAGTGAATAAACTGAAATTCAAGGCAATATTCGACGTACCTCTTCGGATGGTTTATCTGCATGCGTGATGGGCTTCTTGCGCTTGTGCGGCGTATCCTCATCCGTATCGCTGGACGATGAGTCCGCCTTGGAGAGCTTCTCCTTGGCCTCGCTTAGCTCAGTATCTATAAAAATGAATGTGTCGATTGAAGCCCTGCAGCTGTGGTCAAATTATTCAGTGCCTACTCACTCAGCTTGATGACGTGCTTGTTCATCTTCTTGATGGTCAGATGCAGTATCTCCCAGAGATACATTTTTGTGAATTCGCCGGTCATCTCCTTGGAGAATATCCATGTGGCCACCGCCGAGCAGTCGACAATTTGCAGCTTGAGCAGCTTATCGATCAGCACCACCATCATCTGCTGGTGAGACGACCAGAGCTCAAATATGTTATGTAGTATACAGATTTGGGCCTCCTCCGTTTCGGCAAGCGCACGGAACACCTGATGAAATTTGGATATGGCCGCAAAGCTGTGGGAGAACGACTTCGAGCCCAGGTTGAGCAGCGTCTGCACAAAGACGTCGATTTTGAGTGCATTGAAGCTGCCATCGGACATCTCCTCGCCGCTGTAGCCGGTGCTGGGTATCTCCTTCAGAATGTTGACCACCTCCTCGGGTGTGCACTTCTGCCGGATGGCGCCGACCAGTTGTAGGGCGACCGTTATGCCGGGCAGATTGGCTGCATATCGAAATGAGGAGGAAATCATTATTGAATGCAACAATTCATTAAGTATTTATTTCGAGCAAAGATTGAGCCTTATGGAATAGGCTTGGGGGGATCACCTACAACTACTGCTGCTGCTGCTGCTACAGTTGACACTTTCGCTTGCGCCAGTTGCATTGCGTTCGGTGCGCCGCCGCGTGGAACCAACCGGCAACAAGCTGCAAAGCAGACGACTCCCAAGCCCAAGCCCAAGCGCCTGCTGCCGTCTGATGCGTTACTAATGATTTGCACCCGACCCATTCCCCTTGTCCCCCCATGCCCCCATCTTCTTTACAGCAAGTTACCTGGCTGTACACCTCATGACAGCTGCCATTACATGCAATTTATTGGCACTTGAGTCGATTATGTCAATGAAAAGCGTGCTTAACACGCAGCGAAGTCGATTGAGTGGCATTTAAAACGCATTAATGCAGACAATGCGGAACTGAGCAGCGCGACCCCATTGCCAGGCAACTCTGACCACATGGCCACCAAAAGTTGAACAAAGCATAAGCATCTCAAGAATCACATTGTCCACAGCAGAACGTGTCAAGATCAGCAACCAAAGTTCACACAGTAGCAGAAGTCGCTGGAACTTTCGAGCAGAACAGCTTAATTACAGCTTATAGGTACAACTGAGTGTAAGTTTACGACTAAAAATACCCTATATATTAGTTAGTTACTAAGCCAAACTATAGTGGACAAATTTCAATTATCAATCATATATACTAACAACTTTGTCGATACTTATCGATTTCTTAACTGATCGATACTTTTTGACGCATCAGTTAGATAAATGACGTCTACCTCATATATCCAGTAGTCAATGGACAAATCCTATTCTTCTATTCCTTACATTCTTACTATTCTTAGTTACATTTCTATATATGCATATCATTCAGTTTTAAAACCTTTTGCATATCGGCATTCTCCATTGACTACCTTCCTCGATTACAGGGTATGCACCCTATATTATTAGCATTTACTTTGACTTGATGCTACAAATTTGTATATTTTCACGGATCTTTGCCTTTCAGCTCAAATTGGGCATGTCCAAGGCAGGGCGTTACGAAGATCAGGGTGCTGCTCCATCGAGCGCAACGCGTCCAGCTCTAGCTACTTTATCTACTTCTTCCGCTCTCTGCGGTCAGCCAGACTATCAATACGTAGTATCTCAATTAGAGGCGAACGCGTGTCACGGAACCAGACAACCACGTTTACGAATGCCAACCACAAAGCGGAAGTGCAAGAACTTAAGCTCATTAGAGGAGAGGCACAACACATAAGAGAGCACATACACAAAAAGTCGTAATTCGCATATTTTTATGATCAATTTGCATGTGTGATAGCCATGGGAAGCAGCACAGCTCGTAAACAAGGCCCTAGACTTGACTCTTGAACGAGCTTCAAAAGAAGGTTCGAGACATTCAAGCTGTCAGCTTATACCGTAAGGAAAAGAAGGGATATAAAGGATCATATTACTGAGAAGCTATATCCTTAAGGGCTCACTCTAGTAAGATCAACTAGTGCTCTCTTTAGCAGAAACCCAATTTAAGCCAAAGCCTTCTTATAGATGTTTTATAAGAAGGTTACCAGATATTCAAGCTGTCAGCTTATACCGTAAAGAAAAAAAGCGATCACATTGATGAACAACTAAGTTCCTAAAGCTTCACTCAAGTAAGATCAGCTGATGTTCTCTTAAGCATAAACTCAATTCCAGCCAAAGTCTTTCCAGCGATGCTTTATAATAAGATTACGATATCAACTTATACAGTAAAGAAAATATGGGATCCCAAGGATTACATAACTGAACAACTAAGTCCTTAACGCCTTACTTTTGTATGTCAAATACAGAAACTTAGCTCAAGACAATGCCTTCCCAGCTATGCTTATATAAACTCATAAGAGTAAAATAAATTTTAATGATCTCGAACTGCGAAAAGCTGAGAGATGTTCATACAGCGAGCGTCCAACAGCCTCGTTAATCTGGCATCAGTTAAGCCTCTCCAATGATGAACTTTCTTTCTCGCGTCTTGGTTCAAATGCCACAGCTTTCCAGCTACGGTCCAATCTCTGGCGGTTGGACCCATCGTTTATGTGATCTTTACCCTCTACAAAAACCCAACTGAGACAAGGTGAACTGAAACGCAATGAGAACGACAATCGGATGGAGCGGCATCAGTTGGTGGCCAGCTCCACTATTGAACTTCAGCGAACCGAGCAGTCATATCTCACCGAGAATCTCTAGAGAAGTGCTGTGATGTGGGTTGCTGCTCCACAAGTCTCAAGTTGCTTCTGTTTTTATGCCAGCTCAGCGGGTAGGCGGCGTCGTTTGGGTTAGACTAGGGCTTTTGGGGTTGCTTGGCTGTTGGTTTTTGGCTTGAAGCGGGTCTAAACATCCGCAAGTGTTGCATAAAAGCGCGTCAGCCCTGCCTCCACCCGCACCACCGACAACATAGCCACCTGCTGCCGCTGTCGCTGCTGTTGCTGCTGTTGGTAGAAACGCGGCCGTTGCCAAAGATTGCGAAATTTGCAGCCGCTGGCGATGCGCCGCTTGGCTGCTCCAACGAAAGCAGCAGCAACATTTGGTGGCTCGCCCCTCTGTGTCTGTGGGTTTGTTATTAGCGGTGCGCACGTCGTGAACGCCTTTCAGTCGAGCTAACGCGCGCGCCCAGCACAAACGTCGCGCTGTCCAAAGAGCTGTCAAAGCTTCATTTGTTTATTCTTTGTGTGTGGTTTTTTTTGTTGTGCTGTTTTTTTGCAAATGTGAAAATGTGGAAATTCTATTGCATACTCATGGCAATCGTAAGTGGTGTCGCTGCTGAGTGGTTGCACTGATTCCTAACTACAACATTGCCCCATTGCAGCTGCAGCAGCAGCAGCAGGCGCTGGCCATTGTGGGCGCTGGACGGGATCTGGTGCTTACGCCTAAGCAGGCGCTCCAATTGAACGGGAAACGCATCTACTACGAGGAGGAGGAGTCCACGCAGTCCCAGCCAGTTCAGCGCAGCTGGGAGCGCACCCTGAAGCATGTCACCTATGTGACGCTCTTCACAGACGCCGCTATGGGCGCCGCTGCCGGCAACCTGAGGTATGTCCAAGTGCAACATATTTCTGCTTCTTCTTCTCCATTCGCTCCCTCTCCTCTCAGCCAGCTGCACGACTATCACGACTTTCTGCAGACGCCCTATCTAACCGCTGCTGAGCATGAGCAGCAGGGCCAATCGCGCTTTGGCGACATTGTCACACTGGCCACCGGGCGCCTGGAGCAGCTGTCGTCTAATGGCAGCTACCGCTTTGTCGAGGGCCACACCAATGCCCAGCAGGGCGGCACACCAGGCAGCCAGATCCTTGCGCTGTGGCGAGTTCAGCGCATACGACATCGCGATGGCCTCACTCGGCATGCCCCTCAACGCTTCCACTATGAGCTAAAGTTCAGCGTATCTCCGCTGGCCACGAACACGGGTTGGCCACCGCAGAACTACATTCAGAAGGAGTCGGATTATCCACAGAGCTTTGGCCGACACACTTACCAGGAACGGCAAGAGCAGGCACTGGCCCAGCGGCGTCAGGATCGTCAGCCGCAGGCGACATTTGTGCGTGGCATCTTCCAGGCACCGCCACCGCCCAATCACCTGAACATTGGTGAGTACTTGAAGGAGGATGTAACAAAAGGTCCGCCCAAGATAGACCTGTTTCCGGGGCTCTTCAATCTGGGCTTGCGTCCCAATTTCATTCCGGCCACCACGTATCGGCCCAGCTATCCGGTCAAATTCGGTTCACCCACTCCGCCGGAGCCATATGCGCTGCCCAACGAGCTGGGCGCCACTGAGCCCGCTGGCCCACCAGCCAATCCGCCAGTCACCCATCACTTTCACCATCATTTCTATATGACGCCCAATGGAATAACCGATAGCAGCGCATCTGGCCAGGCGGATCTCGCCTTCCGTCCGTCCAGTTTCGCTCCGGAATTGACAACCCTAGCAGCACCCACTACCCCATCACCAACCTATCACCATCATCAGCCCCAATATCAGCACGATCCACACAACGGCTTTCAGCTGTCAGCTCATCGCGAAACAGCTTCAGCGGAGTCCTTGGAGCCAGGCGAGGATGACCGCCCGGATCAGGAACAACACCCACTTGTGCGCGTGCCACAAAACTATGCAGGTAACCGCTTACTTTTAGCTTCAATATATACATGGGTAACAACAAAGGGATAAAGCAAAAGCTACTCCGACGTTTTCTAGCTTAATGATTCATTTGCTCGTAAATCTTTTTCCTGTCCTTCATTTTCCTACAACGGCTTTACAGGCTACCAACATTCTACCAAATACTCTAAGCTGTCGCCGCTGCTGATCTATGCAGGCGCTGCTGCCGATGCAGAGGAGGAGCAGAAGTCCTTTGTGCAGAGCGAGCCGCTTGAGGAGACCGTCTATCGGTACTCAGAGCCGGATCCGCTCTATGTGCACCAGCATCCTGTGGATGTTCTGCACTTGGACACGCCACAAAACTATACTAACGAAGAGCCTCAGCTGCAGCAACAACAAGATTCAGCTCACACCCAGCTTGAGTCGAGCTCTGAAAGCGAGGAGCAGGACGAAGAGAAGGTGGTACTGGAGCACGACGAGGAACAGCAGCAGCGACGGCAGCACCAGCCGCAGCAGCCCGAACAGCGACCTGCTGGTAGTCAAAAGCAACACCAATTGGCGACCACACCTGCAACAACAACAACAACTAGCACGACCACGGAGAGCGCAACAAACACATCCATGGCACCGACACGAGCTGCACCCACGAGCCGGACGAGCTTTGTGTCCACCTCGACCAGCTTTACACCGCTGCGTGCATTGAGTCGTTATCGAACAACGCCACGCATCACCGCAGGCAGATCGACGACGACGACAACAACCACGGAACAGCCGGCGGTGCCTAAGTGGAAGCACCGCCGTAAGGAGAATGCCACCGGGCTGGACAGCAGAGCCAAGAGCAGTCACCGACATGAGTCTAAGGTGGCTTTTATGCCACCAACCGCAACCCCAGCAACCACAACAACAGAAGCACCAATGACAACAACTACAGTAACAACTACAACTACAGCTATGCCTGCAGTCAGTAACAACAGCACAGTTGCATCGCCGGAGGCAGCGGGTGAAGTCATTGAGGTGCTCACCCAGAAGTCGGTTAGCAAATCCGTCAGCATCAAGGTGGGCGAGAACGGCGAGGAGATACCCATCATAGTGGATGACGATGAGAACGAGGTAAAGCGCAGCTAGACAAGCTCACATGCGAATAATTATATGTCTAGGAAAACTGGAGCTGTAAGCACTCGGTTTTAGATAGGGTATACCCTGAGCTGAGCTTCCAATTTTAATTATTTAATACTTTTTTTTGGTTTACTTGATTAAACTTGTATATCAAATCAACATAGATTCTAAACTGGAGCACTGAATAAATCTACACATATCTATTATTACTATATTAAGAACAGTATATAATATTTGAAGGGAAAATGAGTTAATTGAGGAATTAAATTAGGAATAAATCTACAGATATCCATCATTATTCTATACTTTGTTTAAGAACTATATATTTGAAGGGAAATGAGTTGTTTTGGTTGGAAATGGGTTTGAAATTGTTTGACTCGATTCAAATTGGCTTGGCTATCAAAACCCACGCAAACCTGGCTAAAACTCTAAATACAAATGGAATGACTAGCATTGATTACATTGTATCTCTAGCTCAAAGCTAGCAACTGGCTAAAGCATTTGGAACTTACCAGCCTCCTCGTTGGTGTACTTGTAGTTAGGCACAGGTGGAACCGGAATCAGTTTCGCATATGTTGTGGGCATCATTTCGGTAATGCGCTGATGGTAGGAAAGCCTAAGGAAATATGCACATTAAATACATATAAATATTGTTGAAAAGTTAAGCGTAAAACTTTATAAAGTCTCTCATACCGTAAGCACTTTTGGAGCACCTCCTGTATGAACTTGGGACGCGGATGTTCGGCATCGAGCAGCAGGCAGCTGTCCCATTCGTCCCAGGACCAGGTGAACTTGAAGTTGCTCAAGTGATAGCTAAACCAATTGACAAAGCGATCGAAACACGAGGTATTCATGGAGTCGATGCGCATAAACAAGATCTCGGTAGCCTGGGCGAGCACCTGGGGCAAGGTGCCCGGCTGCAGCTTGCACAGCTCAATCAGTATGGAGCCATAGCAAATGTCAAGATAGCGCGGCGTCGGCATGTGAAAGAGCTCCGCAAAGATGACCTCCACAATGCAGTATTCCAATGGAATCTTGTGCTTGAATGGAAAGTTGAGCAGCTGAGCAGCGCAATCCTTGCGCTCATGATGATGCGTCTCGATGATATGATGCAGATGTTCCTCAATCAGGAAACGCTCGATCGAGTGGGCACCCGGAAGATTTGGTCCGTCGGGGCAATCCGTATAGTCAAACATGCGATAGACCACCCAGGGCATTGGATACTCAAAAGCATCGTGATGAGGCGGCGGCGTGATCTGCGGCAAATTATGCTGCAGTGCCTCGCACAGTATGGAGTCGAAGACTAGGTAGGGACGCGGTATATGCTTCTCCGCCCAGTTGTCCTGGCGCAGTTTGCGTATCTGCGCCCACAAACAGTCCAGATACTCCTCCTGCGGATGTGGCGCGTCCGATGACCAGACGCGCAGCGCATTGTGATGCTTCTTCGAGCGCTTATTCAAATACACCTCAATACGAAGCAGCAGCGATTCCAGTGCCGACTCCTTCTTCTCATATAGATCACGGCCCACCCACGGCAGAGTGGAGAGCACCGCAAACACAAACCAATCGCGACGCACTTGGGGCACCGTGTCCTCATTGGACACATCGATCATTGTGTCCAGCAGCTGCAACAGACTGGTGGCCGAGATGACGTGACAGTTGACCAAGTCGGCTAGAAAACGAAGTGAATACCGTGCAGCGTCCCAGCGACAAAGCTTAAGGGACTCTTTGAACGTTTTCACCATATGATCGACGAACTCGCCACCAAATTTATAGTTCTTGGCATTGAGCAGACCCACCAGGGTTGTGTAAACGGTGCACTTTTCGGGCATGCGGACTGCACAATCGGACAGAATGCGCAGGATCTTCAAACGGAATGTGCCCAGATCGGCCTCAAGCACTGAGACAAGGCCCTCGAGATTCGACTCCACGGACGAGGTACTGCGCTCGCCCACACGCAATATCAGCGACTCCAGGCGATCCTCGATCTCCTGGTTCTCCGAGACGCGGCGGCGCTTGTTTCGCCTGTGGTCTGCAAAAAAAAAATGGCTTTAGAGTTTTATTAAAATGGACAGTTCAGCTTCACTTACCAAAACTCTCATCCTCGGTATCGTGTGCGCGTCGGCGACTCATTTTAATAACAGCTTTTACGAATTTGCAACAAACTAATTAAAAAATGCGGCGTTTTTTCCTTTTTCTTTTGGCAACCGGCACAATGAAGACTGAACGTAGCGGCTGCTGCGTATGCAAATTGTTGTCGACGCTGGCTGGCACTTGTTGCGCGTATCGAGTTTACAAGTGCAAAGAAATTTACGTCAAATCAATCAAATTGTATAGTAGGCGAGCAAAATATAACGAAAAAATTTATTTTCGAACATGAGCTTCTGCATTTCACTGTGTCAATGCATCGATGTGACCAGATGCATTTCCCAAAAAAATGAACAGAAATTGCAATATAAAAATACCAACATTATAATACAATGACCCAAAAAAGACTGAAATTCATTTTTATCGATAACTAAAATTCAGCTAAATGGGGTTATTGGACTCACGTCATAACGATAAAACTTCCTTATTCAAAAGTGACCCAAAGCTTGGGGTTAAAATCCTATTGATTTATAGAGAAAGTTTATGTTATACGACGTTACATACTTTATGAATCTTTTCACCATATATGTTATTTGTTCATGTTTACCTAAATTTTATTATGAAAATATTTATAAATTTAGTAGTTTCTATTGATTTCATAAACTTTTACTGTTCAATGCTTTTTTGTAACATAATAAAAATTTTAGTTGTTAATAACATAAATTAAATTTAATAAACTAATATATTTTTTATATAATTTTAACAATAAGGACGCTCAAGACAGTTTAATAAATAATAACGATATTAACTCTATTTAGTTTATAGCATATGTAGATTGGACTATTCGAACAGTTGACCAACATACTTTAACCGATTTTGCTTTCACTGAAGTTCAGTGTGACCAGAGGGCACACATAAGATGCTGCCGATAGAAAGTATAAAATCGATATTGCCATCGAAGTGAACTGCTGCCAATTGTTGAGGCTTGTCTTGGGATTCATATTTTTTTTTTGTACTAATTTTTTTGCGTACGCACACGCAATAGTTTAATGAAACGCAATTGATATTTGGGTGTGCTGGTGCAAATGGATCAGTTCTCGCACGACTTGACCCTCGCCCTGGAGGAGACCTCGCTCATGGACAGGGCGTGCGGCGTCGGTAGGTGGGGCTCGCGTAGAAGAACTCGATCAACGGGTAATTTGCGTAAGTATTTCAACCAAGATATATGTGCCCCTCCCTCTGAAATCATGAAAACCACTTCACTTCCACTTCATTTCACCTGCAGCTTGTGCGCCACAGCCCACAGAAGATTCGTCGAGCAGCCCCACAGACACATTGAATAATGCACACGGGCACGGGCATGGACACGGAGCACATTCAAATACCAATGCGAATGTCGATGGTCTGGATGCTCACACGCACATTGACATGCTGCCGGCGAGTGATTCGGATGACAAGGCCGAGGCAATGCTTCCACTGCGTCTTCCTGGCAAAGCGCTCAATGCTGCCGCTGCCGTTCGCATGGGCATAGGAGCCCTCGAGTCGGACTCATTGAACGAGACTAACTTCAGTCCGGCGCGGTGAGTGGATGCGCCTGCTAGCATAGCTAGCCAAATAATTATGCTTTGTTTTTGTAGCTTCTACAAGCCGAATTCACGGCGGAAACGAAAGATCAAGCGCATGTCCATGGAGTTTGAGTTTAGCAAAGACAGCAATCTGGCTGTGTCGCCGCATAGCTTCACGGAGTCACCGCTGCATCCGGGCATGCTCGGAGGCTGCATCGGCAACACGGGCTGCATCTCCGGCACGGGTACCGTGCGCAAGCGTCTGCTGAAGCCGGAGAGTGGAAATCGCTCTCATTTGTTCTTTTGTGGCAAACGGAAGCGCTCCAATCGTGATCGCTATCACGAATGCGACCACGATGCAAACGTTACACGTGAGGCCGGCGGCTGCGCCATCTCCAGCAATTTACATTCAACAAGCATGCCACGTTACACGCACATGGAGGAGTACCATCGTATGCGGCCACGCAGCTATTCATCGACATCGAAGCCGCACAGCGACCGCCTGCTGCCGCTCAACAAGGGGCTGCTCTCCAAAATCAATCGCATTGCGCAAAATCAAACGCAAACGCAACAAGCACAAAAGACTGACAATACATCGAACATGGAGGAGGAACAGACAGAGACACAGCAGTTGCCCCAATCAGCCGAAACAGCGGCCAAGCAGCAGCAGCAACAGCAGCAGCAGCTGGATCTGAATGAGAGTACAGCCAGTTGTGCTGGCCCTGGGGGCTTCGGCATGGAAACACTTGTGCCTGTCAGCGACATTGAGACGCTGCTAAATCACTCGGATAAGATGCCACTGCAGTTATCTGTGGACAGCGCAATCACAGAGTTCAATCAGGTGCACCGCAAAAAGTCGCATTATGGCCACAGTGCATCCACGACGAAGACGCATCGTAGACGCCGCTTTTGCCAGACGCCGCAGTCGCTGCAGGTGCAGTCGATGGACTGCAGTGAGCTGTACGATTTTCTGAGCTCCAGCTCGCTGAGCTCCTCGTCGGACAGCGATGATGGCCATCGGCTGCACGATACGGATCGCGAGGGCGACGACGAGCTGACCGATTGGCCCGGCAATGAATTTGGCCCCGGCGGCAAATACGATCCCAAGCGCAAGCTGACCAAGAAATCCCTGTTGCCCCAAATACGCTCCGACGATACGATTGGCGAGGACGACACGCTTATGTCCGGCACGGAAGCCACATCAACGATGCCTTTCACAGATAGCTACGGCGGTGGCACATCGCAGTCGCCGCCGCTTACAGATGCTTTGCAGGATTTGTCACGCTTTCAGCTGGCCGCCACCTCAGAACCGATTGAGATCAGTGGCGGAGGCGCCAATCGCAGCGTTGGCTTCATCGACGCCAACCTGTGCATGGACACGGAGCGCAGCATGAATGGCATGCCAGCAATTGTGAAGCAGATCGAGAGCGAGATGTCCGGCGAGACATCGAATCCATTCCTCTCCTCGTCGCCGCCCCTGCAAATGCTGGAGGTGCGCGAGATACGCGCTGGCTGTCGGCGCATCAATGGCAACGATCGATCCGGTTTCAGCATAAAATTAGGTGTTAACGAACGCCTTGCGCGCTTCCTGCAGGATGCGCGCCAGACTCAGATCCGTTTGCCCGACATTGAGCTCTACGAGCAGGATAGCCTGCTCAATCTGGCCACGCTCTACTCGCTCAGCATGGTCGTCGAGAATGGCTGCACCGTGCTAACGAAGACCAGGTGAGTCCGTCAATATCTATCTCGATAAAAAGGACAAAAATGAAATTTAGATTCAATTAAGTTGTTTTCTATACGGCAGAAACACAACTCAATCCGTGCACATCGATCCGCAGCGCGATCTGCAGCAACGTCCGGACTTGTTTGGCGACTTCAAGCGGCGTTGCTACGGCGGGGATGCAGCTGATCCCACTGCACCCACAGCCGTGGCGGCGCCGGCCGCCAATGCCAATGCCAATGTCAATGCAAGCGCTGCAGCCATGCCACCAGCTACAGAGTTGCTGCCCAAGAAATGAAGCATATTAATCAACAAAAAGAAGACAACAAAAAACAAGGATCAAAATCAGAATTTAATACAATTACCTAGACCAGGCAACAATGGGATCGGCACGGCCAGTGGATGCTCATATTTGAAGGCAACTAGGAGCCACTGGCTGCTCCACTCTAAAGGCGAATCCAACAGCACTTTGCCATAGGTTTCGGGGCGGGGCAGGGCACCTGTGCAACTGCTTTTATTTGTAGCCTAAATTTTAAGCTTTTAATGCGTTTCGTATAGTGTTGGCTTTTTACATGAGTTTTGAATGTACATCGGTCTATGTATATATAACTTTCTATATAATATGTACTATATATATAAAAACTACTATGTGTATATATACGTATAAATATATCAATATATATATATATATATTTATATATAAATGTATACATAAATTATAATATGAATTAGGGAACTGTGCGTGTCACAATCAGCTAGGCGGGACAAAGCGAGACGGCAACAGCACGGAAAGAGACCCGCACTGAAGCAGAATGAGTTAGAAAGAGAGGGAGAGAATGACAGAAAGTGAGAGAAAGAGTGAGAGATGTTCGTTGTCATGCTCTAGTTCCCCACTGTGTACAAAACATTATTAATATTATTATTTGAAACCTGTTCCATAATTAAATCATAAGTCAATATGTGCACATAGCTAAAATGTATTTGATATGGAAATGCTGGAGTGAAGCAAGTACAACAACAACAACAACAAATTTTGTAATATATAATTGGGAAATGTTGAAGTTCTTCTTCAGTTCTAACTTAGAATCATCTTCAATCATGAATATCTAGACGCTGTCTGGAGACTCGGTTCAAGAATCAAAGGTGCTCAACGATTCTTCTATATATATATATATTCAAGTACACACACATAGACATATATACATATATTGCTGACTAATATTTGTTGTATTATTTAATATTCCGTTTGCCCCCATATTTTATAATCTGTTGAAAGCATATATTAAAATATATTTTATTCATTACAAATTATGCAAATTGTTTGGGATTAAACTGTATGATATGAAGGTCATTTGAAGTGATTTGCTTTATATATGGAATATAGTCATAAATTATTAGAAATCGATATACAGTTGCGGTAAAAAAATAATAGTGCGACTTGGATAATAAAATTGAGAGACTTAGTTGCCTAATATGGACATTTGAATTAATAAGATAATACAATATTAAATTAAAATTTAATACTAAATTAATAACAATATGAATCTTCATATTCGTTTCAAATTCTTTTTAAAATATTGCGTTTATCACTTGGTTGTTTTTTGTCCTTCAGTACTACTATTTTTATATATATTGTATATTGGGGCTATTTGATCTAAATTAATAACAATATATATTAATCTTAATATTCGTTCTGAATTGTTTTCAAAATATTGAGCTTATCACTAAGTTTTTGTTGTCCAACAGTACTACTACCACTACTATTTTTTTACCCCGGGTGTATATATATATTGTATATTGGGGCTATACACTTTGATCTATATGGCTGCTATTAATTGGATAGATGAATTATTCATAATAATCGATATATAGGCGCCATGATTCAAATATACCCCCACACACACCCCCACACACCTACACACACACATACCCCCCACACACCTACACACACACACACTCATACACTTGGGTTTGGGGTCGAATCAGGCGCAGGCGCCTTGAGTGAGCCCCACTGGGTTGCCAATCGCAGCAGCAGCCGCATTGCAAAACATTGGCAACCCTTAAAACGCTTCTCTCTCTGCATGTGTGTGTGTGTGTGTGTGTGGTTTTTGCCCCCTTTTGGCTTTTTGGCTGTGCGCTGCGGCCGCTCTGCACTTTCTCTGGGGTCAGATCGACGGCAGAATCGCGTTGCCTTGTTGTGTCGCTGGTCGCTGGTCGCGTTGGTCGCGTTGGTTGTCTTCGACTTGGATTAAGTGTTTGCCGGAAGGGTGCTGCGAGGGAGCAACTGGATAAATTGCAAAAAAAAATAGAAGCGAATGCCAAAGAAAAGGAAAAGAAAAGAATTGCACTCTAAAGGATAAAAACTGAGCAGCAAAAAAAACTTGAAGAAAAACAATTGACAAAGCTCGTTAGAAACTAACGGTAATTTGTGTACTCATTGCAACTGTGTGTGTGTGTGTGTGTGTGTGTGCCTGCTCTCCCTCTGTGCATGTGTGTGTGTGTGCGTAATCTCTGTGTATCTGTAGGAGCTACACGTGAGAAGGCGGCGTTAGACCAAGGCGAGAGAGAGAGAGGGAGAGAGAGAGAGATTTGTGAGTGGCTTATTGATTTTTCTATGCTGCAAACGAAAACACACGCGCACGCACACATACACACACAGGCACACATGCATATACGCTCACTCATTCACACACACACACAAATATATATATGTGACCTGTGCCTGTGTATGCGTGTGAGCTAATCTCTTATCAGAGTATAGAAATTTGTGAACTTGTTTTCGTTTCAATTATAATTTTTGCTTCTTCCATTTGTTGTTGTCAATCGGCAGCGTGCGCTGCAATGGAGGAGCGCGCGTTGAGGCGTCTATAGGGGTGGGGCGCCAGTGCCAAACCCAAAGCCAAAGCCAGAGCCAGTGCCAGTGCCAGTGCCGTTAGTCGTGAGTCGAGAGTCGAGAGTGCCGAGAGCCAGAGCCAGTTGCATGCGCCGGGAGCATGTGCAGCAGCAGCTGCAGCTGCAACGTTTCACAGCTTGCCTAGCCCGACGGACGCAGCCGGAAAATGAGCGCATGCGAGATGGCCAAGGATACGAAGGAGTCTGTAGCAGCAGCAACAGCCATGACTGTCCCAGTGGTGGCTGCAACCAACAAGGAGGAGCCAGCGGAGGAGCCTGATCCGCCCAAGGCAAATGGACACGAGCAGGAGTTGGAGCAGAAGTTGGAGCAGAAGTTGGAGCAGAAGCTGGAACAGAAGTTAGAGCAGAAGCTATCGAAGCAAGGCACCCAGACAAATGGTTCTGAGCTGGATGCAGGTGAATCGGAGCTGCATGCAGATGTGGATGCGATGGCAACACCTTCCTCGATGGATGCGCTGGCCAGCTGCAAGGATGTGCTCTTGGCCCAGAAGCTCTTTGCCAGCGGCGGCAGCGGTCCCAAGGAGCTGCTCAAGCTGAAGGAGCCGATGCGCGTCGGTTTCTATGACATTGAGCGCACCATTGGCAAGGGCAACTTTGCGGTAGTGAAGCTGGCGCGGCATCGCATCACCAAGAACGAGGTGGCCATCAAGATCATTGACAAGTCGCAGCTGGATCACACCAATCTGCAGAAGGTCTATCGCGAGGTGGAAATCATGAAAAAGCTCAAGCATCCGCATATCATCAAATTGTATCAGGTGAATTCTCAATCCTCTAATTCTCAATTCTCAATCTAATCCTCTCAAGCATTGCAGGTGATGGAAACCAAAAACATGATTTACATTGTCTCCGAGTACGCCAGCCAGGGCGAGATCTTTGGTAAGCCAGCTAAGCCAGATATCTCAGCCAGCTCCAATTCTTGATCTTCCCTTGCAGATTATATAGCCAAGTATGGACGCATGTCGGAGTCGGCGGCCCGCTTCAAGTTCTGGCAAATCATCTCTGCCGTGGAGTATTGCCATAAGAAGGGCATTGTCCATCGCGATCTCAAGGCCGAGAATCTGCTGCTCGACTTCAGCATGAACATTAAAATCGCCGACTTTGGTTTCTCCAATCACTTCAAGCCGGGTGAGCTGCTCGCCACCTGGTGCGGCTCACCGCCCTATGCCGCACCAGAGGTATTCGAGGGCAAGCAATATACGGGACCCGAAATAGACATATGGGTAAGTATGCCAACTAATGGGTGGTGCCTTAGCTAATCTCTATATGTCTCTTTGCAGTCCCTGGGCGTGGTGCTCTATGTGCTGGTTTGCGGAGCTCTGCCCTTCGATGGCTCCACGCTGCAGAGCCTCAGGGACCGGGTGCTGTCGGGCCGCTTTCGCATACCCTTCTTCATGAGCTCGGAGTGTGAGCATCTAATACGTCGCATGCTGGTGCTGGAGCCGACGCGTCGCTACACCATTGAGCAGATCAAGCGGCATCGCTGGATGTGCCCCGAGGTGCTGGAGCATGCCCTGATAGCCAAATACAATTTGAATATGGAACGGCAGGCGGTGCTGGAGCCGAGCGAGGATATCTTGAGGATCATGTCCGAGTATGTGGGCATTGCACCGGACAAGACGCGGGCCAGCCTCAAGAAGAACACCTACGATCATGTAGCCGCCATCTATCTGCTCTTGCAGGATCGCGTCTCACACAAGAAGGAGCAGGCGAAGCCAAATGAATCCAGCAGCCGGCTGCTCTACAAGAGCAAGCAGTCGCTGATGCTGGATCAGCTGCCCACGCAGCAGCAACAGTTGCTGCAGCTGCATCAGCAACAGCAGCAACAACAGCAGCAGCAGCAGCAGCAACAGCTGCAACAGCAGCAGCAGCAGCAAAGAAAGACAATATCCACCGTGATCCTGGCCAAGGATCCGACACACAAAAGACTTAGCCGCCATCAGACTGTCATGATGAGTGAGCGACCCACTGCCGATCCCTACTATGCGGTCAAGCAGCAGGCCCACATCCTTGCCCATGTCCATGGCCATGTCCACGCACATGCCCACGCTCACGCCCGTTACCTGAACGGGGATGAGGGCACGGGCATGGTCATGCCCACTAGATATACCCCATTGCCGACGCCGGGCAGCGCTCGCATCAGCCATCAGAGCCTCAGCTCGGCTCGCAGCATGGCCGGCAGCCAGCGTCCGGTTGGCATCTCGCTGAGCATCGACAATAGCAGCAGTGGCCATCCGCTGCCCTCGCTGGCCAACCTCAGATGTCGCGAACTGCTGCTCAATGCCAGCCAGCAGCTGGAGCAGGGCCATCCGCTGGGCCATCTGCCATCGCCGTCTCCAGCGCCGGTGCCCAAGCAGCTACATCAGACCATTAGCGAGTACATCATCAAGCAGAGCACCGAAGACTGTCGTCAGCTGTTGCAGCAGGTGCGTCCAGCAGTTCAGTGAATCTGGCATTCATCAAGAGATCCATTAACATCTTGATTCTCTTGCAGTCCACGGCCATTGCCGAAACAAAGAAAGAGGAGGAGGACCATCAGCATCAGCAGCAGCTGCCAGCATCGGCAATGGAGCATTCGAGCGCTGCCACGCCCACTGCCGAGCATAACAAGACAATAAAAGTGATGTCCAGTTCGAATAGCTTCGATTCCACCGCCAATCTCAATCAAAGTTTTCGTTACAAAATGTCCGCCGAGGCGAACCGACTATTCCAGACCCTCCAGGAGAGTCCACTGCCAATTGAGGTGCGTCTGGAGTCACCTATTGCCCACTTTTATGATTTACCCCAAAATCTTTCCCAGCTTGAGTTGTTCCTCTAGTCACAGCTATGAGTCTTCCGACTGATCCTACTCGAAGTCCGAATACCTAACCCTTACACACTCATGGTTTACCCCAAAATCTATCCCAGGTTGAGTTGTTCCTCGAGTCATAGCTATGAGTCGTTTGATTGATCCTAAACGAAATCCTAATACCGAACCCTTACGCATGGCTTACCCCAAATCTATTCCAGGTTGAGTTCTTCCTCTAGCCACAATTATGAGTTGTCCGACGAATCCTACTTGAAATCCTCCTTTGTTAAAATCCTTTGCTAATCGCTGCTCTTCTCTCCCCACAGAAACCCAAGCGCAAGGCTGCAACGAATGGGAGTGGGAGCGAGTCTGGCCGAACTGTGGAGGATTGCGATGGCATCGAGCCCAAGCCCCTTGGAGACGGGTGAGTGAGAATTTCCGCCCAACGATTCGGAAGAGCGGCACAGTCGAATCTAATCGGGCGTCGTTGTTGTTGTAGCCGTGAGAAAAAGACTTTTGAGAAGAAGGTGCTGGCCCAGGGCAGCTCCAGCACTGACGAGGGCTGTGACACGGATCAGGGCAATGAGGTGGTGGCCGCCAAGGAGGGCTCCCAGTCCTCGACGGATCTGACCAGCGTCCAGGCGAACACGCGCACTCGCTCCTATGCCAGCAGCAGCAGCTCCAGCGGTGTTTTAGCCGGCAGCTACTCAAAGAGCCTCAGCCAGAATCTGAGTCGCGGCTCCTCGAAGAGCAACTGCAGCGCCTACGAGAGCCTGGACTTTGTGCTGCCCTCCGTGCCGGACATTGCCGGCAGTCTGCCCTCGTGCATGAGCAACTCAATGCTGGCCGCTGCCGCCGCCGCTGCGGCTGCTGTCTCCAGCGAGCACTCGTCGGAGCGTTCACTGTACAGCAGCCACAACTCGTGCATCCATATGCCCAGCGCCCAGATCAATTTGCTGGTGACACCGACGCCGACGTCGACGCCGACGCCACCGCCACCGCCGCAGCCGGCGCCGCCGCCCTTTGCGGACAAGCGTTCGCCCATCCATTTCCGTGAGGGTCGCCGCGCCAGCGACGGCCTGGTGGCCCAAGGCCTCCTCAGCTCCAGCTCCCTGCTGGGCGCGAGTCGTGTCTATGGCAGCTATCGCTACGAGCAGGCCAAGCGCCATGGCTGGCTGGAGATACAGCAGCTGCAGCAGGAGGCGGCTGTCTATGCGCCCAGTCACGCCCATCTGCATGCCCATGGTCATGGCCACGCCCACGGCCATGGTCATGGTCATGGTCATGGCTATGGCCATTCGGGTCTGGATGAGCTCAGCCTGGCCAACTGTCAATTGCCACATGGTCAATTCTATGCGATGCCCATTAAGCCGCACCACACGCTGCACCACCTGCAGCCGCAGCACCACCTGCAGCCGCAGCACCACCAGCAGCTGGCCTATGCCCCGCTGCCGCCGCCACCACCGCCGCTGCTCCTGGACGCCAGCAGCGAGCTGTTTGGCCATGGCTGCTATCAGCCGCCGCCGCCACCGCCGCCGGGCGTCTATCCACATCCGCATTCGCACCATCAGCAGCAGCAGCTAGCCATGTCGCCGATGCAGAAGCCGCCGCTGCAACAGCAGCTGCTGCAGCACCGCCTGCTTCAGCAGAAGCGCCAGCTCTTCCAGAAGCAATACGCTCTGGAGGCACAGCTGGCCGGACGCCATCATCATCAGCATCAGCACCACCATCACAACCATGGCCATGTCCACTACAATCACAGTCTGATGCATGGCACGCCTCCGCCGCCTCCACCGCCAGCGCCCGCTCCCGAGCACCACCTGGCCGAGGAGCTGTACGAGCTGGCCATGCTGGATCGGCCGCGCAGCGGACCGCCTCGGCTGCAGCACTCGCTGACCATGCCGGGAGCGCACGCCTTTAGCCAAATGAATCTGAAGACCTCCTACATCAGCCAGCCGGAGACTGTGCCCACAGCCGGGCCCGTGGCGTCCAGCTCAGCGCCACCGCCGTCCACGACGCCGCCGGCCACACCGCCCCAGGCGCTGCTCAACAGCCACGTGGTCCATGGCCATGAGTCTGACTATCATGTGCGGACGCAGTCGAGCTCATCGGCGCCTCCGGTGCTCAGCCTCTTCACGCCCAGCTGGCAGACATTGGTGAAGCCGCTCAGCGAGAGTCCCATACTGGAGATCTCCGAGCATCTGGAGTCCGTCTGAGCCAGGACAAAAAGAATCTTTCGCTATCGCAATCGCAATTACAACAACAAAAATCTAAAATCTAAATATAATAATAATAATTTTATTCATATACATGCAAACAATACTAAATATATATGTGTATATATATATATATATATCTAGTATATATATACATATATATATATATAGCATATATATAATATACGATACTATTATACGATAAATGTTATATACACCCACACATTTATAGGCTTATACATTACATTACCGTTAGACAGCAAGTGAGAGGGGGAGACAGTGAGAGAGAGAGACAGAGAGAGAGAGAGGGAGGGAGTGAGAGAGTCAAAAGAAGAAGTTGTAGACTCGATCCGTGAGTTCCATTTGGCAGTTGAAATTTCGAAACGATTTATCGTTAGCGTTATCGTTCGGCGATAAGTATTACCAGAATATTGGATCATTTAGTTGTGTTACTAGCGTTAAGTAGTCCATGTTTCGTACACACACACACACACACACATCTACACACACTCACACACACACTCTGGCATATACAATATGTATATTGATAATAATTATGTATTAAGCTACACCACATATTCTGGTATTATCTGGAACTCTATTCGAAATTCTCAAAAAAAACAAAAAATCCAAAAACGAAAACGAAACAAAAACAACGTAAAACTACATATATCAATTATTCGAAGCATTTATTGATGACATAGGATATACATAATAGAAATATATATATATGCCAAGATATATGTATATAGATATATATATTTATATCTATATATATATATGAATTGGTACAATAATTAGCGGCAAGCAAATAAATAAAACATCGATTGTTCTTAAACATGGAATTCAAAAATGTCAACCAGATATTAAAAAGTCATTTGGTATAAAATACAATACACTTTTTATCGATTACACGCTCCGACTTATCGACTTATCGATTTCTTGTTTTGTTGGCAGGAGTCGGGAATGGGAAGGTGGGGGGAACTGTAACTGGAAGTGGAATATATATATATATATATATATATATATATAATCAAGTTAGCCACATCTTCATATCTCTCATAGTTATAAACAAAAATAATCTGATAATAATTGATCGATATCATTCAATTTGATATTTAATACTATATATAATGGATATATCTGACAGATAAAGATATGGCTTTACATTCATTGCGTTTTCTTATTATTTGTTAATGGATAAATGGTCACTATAGAGACATACCATATAGAGGCACCCGGATCTTTTGATTGATTCCAGATAAATCAAAACATATAGTATAGCTATTGAATATGAGATGATATATGATACGACGTGCAGCTTCAACATGACTAGAAAACCTGATATATCTGGCAATTGGCTCTAGGCTGCTAGGCACTGATGGTTGGGACGGAACTCGGCTGCGGCTCCACTTCAGAGCCACACGGATCACGTTTTGAGCGCCCGATTCGACTCGAGATGCTTCTTGAGGGCTCGCTGCTGCTGCTGTTGCTGCTCGGACTGATGGCAACGCAGCAGGTTCCAGTAGGCGCGTCTGTACTCGGAGCTCATCAGCACATAGATCAGCGGATTGATGCAGGTGGTCAGATAGATCAGCAGATAGCCCATGATGTTAAAGATGTGCACATCGTTGATACTCTTGCTGATCTTGGACAGCGTTATCGGCAGATAGCAGATGAGGAACCACACGAATATCACCAATATCATCTTCAGCAATCGACGATCCTTCACACTCATCCGACCCGCATAGATGGACGAGGCATTCGAAGTATTCCCCATGGACACATAATGTGATTTGCGTGGGCTGAAGCGCGTAAAGGAGGTTCGCAGCGAGGTGGTGATGGTGTTCTTTCTACCAGGTCAGATGGACAGAGAGGATGAGAGATAGAGAAAGAGAGAGCAGAGAAGAAAGAGAGATATTTAATAATTTATATATATATTTTTCCTATATCCTTTATCAAAAACTATGATTCCAATATGATTTCCCGATGTAGATATAGATAGATATACCTATATATGTATACTATTAGAGACTATATTAAATAAGAACTAGAATTGAATCATTGACATCGATAACATGTGTTCAGTCATTTCATTGATTCTCTATATACATAGATTTAAATAGAAAGAATAGATGTATTTCAGCTGTTATACATTAAACATTATTTTTATAGACGTTTACGAAATGAAAAACGTATATTGGTGTAAAGTTCGACTAGTATCTATAGGCTACAGTCTTGAAATTTTAAACATATACCCGCTGGTACTCTCATCTCAGAAAGCTTGACAAGGGTAGAGACCTTGTATCTTCAACATAACTCAAGTTTAAACAACTATAAATCTTTTTATAGGAAAACTGGAATACTTTTATTTTCTACTTGTATATAAATATCATATATGTGACTGTAGCTTGCCTCCAACTGGGGGTGCCGTTGATATATAATTCTTGGTCATAGTCAGGTGAGACGATGGAGAGGACCCCTTATATCTTACGCAGTTTTATAAACAAATTCGGCTTAATCAGATGGATTACAGTTAAGCTTCTCCACAGTTCGATCTATAAATGATATAGTGTGCTAACGTTAGTGGCTTTAAAATCACTACTACTACTACTTTTAGACCTCTACTACTACTTTTAGATCACTACTGCTGTTATTTTTGGATCACTACTTTTACACCTTTTAGACCTCTACTATTACTTTTAGATCACTACTGCTGTTATTTTTGGATCACTACTGTCACTACGTTTAGATCACTACTACAACTTTTAGACCTCTACTACTACTTTTAGATCATTGCTGCTACTATTTTTGGATCACTACTGTCACTACGTTTAGATCACTACTACAACTTTTAGACCTCTACTACTACTTTTAGATCATTGCTGCTACTATTTTTGGATCACTACTGTCACTACTTTTAGATCACTAGTACTATTGCTCCTTTTAGATCATTTGATTTAGATCGTCAACGAAGGCGTTTCTTACATGTTCATCCTTCTCCTCTGTTATTTATACTTTCCTTTAATTTCCCTTAGTAACTTACAACGTGGTTGTATATAAATGTTAAATTTTTTGAGCAAAATCTATTTAACAGATATAGTAATATATATTCTATTTTGCTCTTCTTCTTATCTCTTTTTGTATTGTATAGCCAGTTGTAAATTCAAAGTTTATGTTATTCATTTTTCATTTGTTACTCACGAGTTGCGGTGTTGCTCCAGCTGTGTTAGGGATCTCTGGATGCTCGTATCGCCTGTTGGTGTAGCCGCAGCTGGAGTTGATCCTGGCGTGGAGGGTTTATTGTTGGCTAGGTTGTTGTCCTGCAGCACGACGTTGGCATCGATGGGCGTCTCCCGCTTGACATTGTACGAGATGGGAAAACTCTCCGAGGAGGCGTTGTCATCGATATAGGCCAAGTACTCGCTGACCACAAAGGGCTGCACTTGGCCAGAATCGTCGTCCGTGCTGGGCTTGCGCTCTTTGTCCTGATCTTTGGCCTTGTCCTTGTCCTTACTCTGCACCTTGTCCTTGGCCTTGTCGACGGGCGGCGTTTGAATGGGCGGCGTTATGGCCACCTCCGAAGTCTTGGCGCCCGCCCGCCTCGCCGCCCGACGGACGAGCACAAAGATGCGCGCATAGCAGATGAAAATGCAGAAGCAGGGCAGCAGGAAGGCGGCTATGAAGAGGAACTCCTTGGGCGAGCGATCGTACTTGTCGTGCAGTATCGAGCAGGAGCCGATGCTCGTGTCCAGCCCGAAGCGGCCCCAAACGCCGCGCCACGTCGGTATCATGATCGAGAACGTGACCAGCCAGGTGCCCGCCACCATCATCGCCAGGTAGCGTCGCTGATAGATGCTGGAAGGTGGAAGGAGGATGCAGTCGTAGTTGAGGAATGGGCATCTAGTTACACTTACCGGGGATACTGCCGCGGATGGGCAATGATTATATACCGATTGATCGTGATCAGCGAGACGGAGAGCAGCGAGACGGCCAGCAGGCCATAGCGCAGCATCGGGAATAGCCGGCAGAGCAGGTCACTGTGGGTCCAGGCGCGCTCCTTGAACGTGGACGCGGCCAGCGGCAGATTGAAGCAGCCAAATAGCAGATCCGAGCACGACAAATTGATGATGAAGATCGCCGTCGAGTTGCGGGTCTGTCTGCCTCGGGACAGGGCCACAATGGTCAGCAGATTGCCGGGCACGCCCACAATGATGAACACAATGCAGGCGATCCAGGCGAAGGTCAGCAGCTCATCCGAGTAGCCCTCGAACAGCTCGTTCTCCAGCACGTTCGTTCGATTGCCTGGCAACGCCTTCCGACTCAGTCCCACTCCCACTCCCAGTCCCAATCCCAATCCCAATCCCACTGGCTGACTGCTGCCGTGCAGCTCGGACGGACCATTCCAATGCTGGTGAATCATGTGAAGCAATGTAAACTGGAGCTAACTTAACTGTGGCTCCCACCGGGTATTATATACGTATATGACTATATATACATATATGTATACATGCATACATGCACATATGTATATGCTTAAGTGTCTGTGGCTGTGTGGGTGTCTGTGTCTGTGTCTGTGTCGGGTGTTTGTCTATGGTGTTTGCAGCCAAGGAATGCGGCGTTTAAAACTATGACGCGATCGTTCCTGCGCCGATTTTTGTACTAAACTAAATTCTATACATCGACACTAGCCCAAATAGCAAAGCATCCAGCAAAGAAATTAACAAAACACAACAACAACAACAACAACGACAGCAGCAACAATGAATTGTTTTCCATGAGAGCTGCATGGGGCATACACGACTGCTAAATACCCTGCATGCATGCTTAGTTCATAAATATATCAAAATCAGGGTTTTTTATCACAGATAATATATATACCAAAAATATGATAAGAGATTATTATATCAATAATCTATATGAGTTGTTTAGGTGGAAATAAAATTGGATATACAAATTTGTTATAGAATATATCACTATATATCATAAAATCCGATTATACACAAACACATATTTTCTACCCTCGGCCTAAAATTCTTTTTCTTTTAGCCCAATTCATTCACATTAGAAATTTCTACAGTTAAATCCTTACAGTTGCCGAGTTTCTCGGGTTGTCTATTCCAATATCTAAATATATACATACATTTATTTTCAACTCTCTATTTGAAATGCCTTTTCTTTTAGCCCCATTCATATACTAATTTCTAGTCCTAGTTACACAGATTACTAGTTGAATTTCTTTTATAATATTATATACATAACCCTTCTTCACTTAACTCTCATTCACGTACATATCAAATTTCCTCGCCATATAGTTGCCGAGTTCTTTGAATTATCTTTATTAATTATATAGTTCAACTATTGGAACTATAGGGTATTTTTGGGTACAAACCAATACCGAAAACTTGCTAGCAGGAAAACAACAACAAAATTTTTATTGTATACAACAATTGACTTCATCATCGGGTAATTTGAAATGAGCGGAGCGAGCGCTTTGTTTACATTGTTCTTATATTTTGGCCTTTTCTACAAAAACTTTTTTGTTGCCTTTCGCATTGTTTCTTTTTCGATATTTTCAACTAGAGCATACACAAACCAGGGCTGCAACACCTTCGTCTATCATTTCCAAATCGTAGACCCCATCCCAAAAAAAATATATATATATATAAATATATGTATGTATAAATATTTGAATACGAAACTCTTTAGGTTTCTTCTCTCACTACATTTCCAAATAGAACTTTTTATTTTTTCAATTCTTTCGGGTTCGGGCCAATGGATAAGCGCATCGACTAGCTGTTGCCACCACCTACGATCGCCATCAAAGAAAAGCGCATAAATTTGGTCGGTATTTATACACACTTAGTCTATAGGGTATTCCAGTGGAGAAGCATCGAATGCTAACCTAACCTAGAGTCGAATGAAATGACATTGGATAGAGAATATGGGTGATTCAAGATATATGAAATATGGAGCATATCTTGAAGAAATGAAATATGATATATAGTCAAATACAGAAAGAAACCAAAATATAAGATTACATAGTAAATTATAGATATATGCATATATATATAAGTAGAGTCTAGATTAGCTTTAAATAAATCATGATTAGTATTTTATAAAATAGTTATTTTAGATAATGACTAACTTCTTAGCTTCAGTGAGTACTTTAAAGCAAATTTATGGTAAGAGAGTCTATTAAATAACACCTAGTTGAGTATAAAGTGAGACAATAAAGTCTTCGTACCGCAGCAACATTTTTAGTTTGGGAACGACTACAAAATTTACATAAAGAGAAAAAATTAATAAAATTTAAAAAAAAATATATATAAAAAATAAATAAATAGATAAAAATAAAAACATAAAAATTTAATATACTGTTATTATTAACTTAATTAGTTTTAAAAGTATAAAATACAAAAAAAAAATCAATATGTACACTAGTGTACGAGTAACAAGAGAAAAGCCATGAAACGTCTTTGCTTCACAATAGCCTTCATATAGTAACACTAAATGCTTAAAGACATTTGTTTTTGTTAAAATTAAAAAAAAAAAAAAAACAATTCGTTGTTTATTTCTAATATTAATTTTTAAACTTACTTGGTAATTTATAAATTATTAATAATTATATTATTATAAAGATAGTTAAGTATAAATATAATTAATTAATAATTAGTTAAAAATTAATTTATCATTTAAATTTATAAAGATAAAGGTAATTATAAATTTTTATCTAAAAATTAAAATTTAAAAAATAATTTATATTTATCTTGATAATGAAATTATTATTTATAATTATAAAGATAGTTAATTATAAATTATTAATAAATAATTGATTGATAATTAGCTAATAATTTTTTATTATAGAGATAGTTAAGTATAAATTATTAATGAATAATAATTAATTAATAATTTAGATTTAAAAAGATAGTTAATTATAAATTATTAATTAAATATAAATCGATAAGTAAGTTTTATTGCTTACCAAAGAATACAGTTTACTGATGTACGAAGATATTATTGCTACACTGTATGTTCGACTCGAATATCTGCTCCACATCAACGAAAGCTTCTTCCCAGAGATTATCCATTGGATGGAGCTGAACGGAACTGGACTATAACTTAATAAACTTAACAACTTAGATTAAGACGAAACCATTATACCTAGATTTCTTATTTTATATGGGTTCAGAGTATAATTACAGAGTATGTACTCCATATCAAGAGTGAATATAGAGCAATGTATAAGCAACTGTATAAGGCTTACAAAATACATATATAGACTAGTATATATAATATGTATACCACTACATATATTATATATGTATACAAACATATAAATTTCTATAATACTTTCAGGGAGTACAGAGCTGATGCCCTGCTAGACATATATATATATATATATATATATGTCTAAATCCAACGATTGACTAGGCCAATTTTCTAGCTAACTGCACCCCAAGCATGACCCCCAACCGCTGTTCCTCCACTAATTCCCTTGAGCACCCACTCGATACGATTTCGTGAAACCGCGAGCACTGCGTATACATATTTACAGATATATATCCATATATACACATATATACTATGTATATTAGATAATGGTCTCTTCTCGACGCCGTTGCCAGCGTCATCTTAATTAATTAATGAAGCAAACAAAAAGAAATAGTCTCGGCGCAGCTGGAGGAGCAGGAGCAGGGACTGGCGGGGGTGTTGGCTAAGGGGCGTTGGCTGGGTGCGAGCACATTAGGGGCCACCGGCCTCTGGGTTCATTGAGTAGAGAGCGTTGAATGGACAAGCCAAGGAGGAGGAGGAGGACAAGGAGGAGGAGGAGGAGGAGGACTGAGGCAACGCCGATGGCTAATGGTTATGGGAATGAGAGTGAGAGTGGTAGTGAGAGTGTGCCTCTAGACATATGTACATGTGTGTGTATGTGTGTGTACTTTATAGAAAACAACTGAGTCAGATGAAAAACTCTTTGGCAACAATTGAAAATTGACCGACTACGCCCCGCGTGGCTTCGTCTCCGCTGCTCGAATAACTCGAATGTGTGAAATGTTTGCTTTTTATGCAGGCACACACAAACACATATACACATACATATATCTATATATATAGATATACATAAGTATATAAAGCCAACTGACCGCTAATCAGATTGAAACAGAAACCCACAGAAATGATTTGAATGCAATGCAACTAGAGGGCAGCACAGAAAGAGAGTAAGAAAGAGAGAGAGAGATGGAAATATGTAAACAAACACACTCTCCCTTTCACTCTCACTCCCTCTCTCAACTTCTCACTCCATCTCTCACACTCACTCCCTCTCTCACTCTATTTCACTCTCTCCCTCTCTCTCTCTCTCTCTTTCACTCTCCCACTCCCGCTCTCACTCTATTTCACTCTCCCACTCCCGCTCACTCACTCTCTTCCGATATAGTTACTCTCGATATCTATAAGCTGATCGTGTTCTTCTTCGCACAAACAAACGTGTCTGCTCGAGTTGTGTAAACATTTCTAAAATATGAAGCCGAAGCCGAAGCTGAAACCGAATGTGAATGTCGACACTTAGCCCCTTTCCTTTCCATGTTTATATGCTTGTTCCCTGGAGCCCTTATCAATATAGCAATTCAATCAATGCGTGTAATTCCGGGCACTTAAGACAGTCGTAGTACAGTGAACGCTCTGATAAGTAAACTTGAAACAGTTGAGAGTTAGTGAGCATCAAGATATACTCATTAATTGGAGATTATCCATACCTATAGTACATATGTATACCTATATATGTATGGATGTCCAACTGCTGAGTATATTAATATAACATTATTATAGCATTGCTATGTATTATTGTATTCCAACATTCTAAATGTTTAAAGTAGTTTCAACTATAAATCTAAATTTATAACAAAATCTATCATTGGTAAGCTGACAATTCTATGTATTAACAGAGAAAGATCATGAAATCTGGTTACAAAGTAAAAAGTTGGGTAAAGCTATACTTTTCTTGTATGCAGATCTAGATCAGTATGTAATATATATATAATATTTATATATAATATAAAACACATCATTTTTATTAACTCTCTTAATACACCTGCACTTTGTACTCTCGAGGCCAACCTACTCCAAGATTCTGGACACATGGGAATAACTGGTTCCGAAACGACTGGGCTGAGAAACTTAATGGCTGATTCAGCTTCACGCCTTGCATCTCTGAACTATCGCATGACTCAACATCAGGTTTCATTCGAGAGGTCTGGCCTGCTGAACTAAATTTTATGACGACGGCATATGATGACTCGCAGATGACGACTATGACAAGTGTTTGACGAAAACTATTCCAGGTATGTCTCTCCATATCATAACAGCTAAATCTGAAGTTCGACTGACTGGTAACTGTAGAGCAGATCCTGATCTAGCAAATCGGCTTGAGCTAATGGGAAAATCTGAAATGCTGAAGTGAGAATACAAACTTTTTATTACTCGAACACTAAAGAAATATATATATATTTTTTTTGTATTGGACTTTTGACAAAAGGATATACATTACAAATATTTATATAAAATATATAGATCTATGGTAGCATATCCGATTGTCCAACTGGAAGGTACCAAATAAACAGTTTTTCTTGGCTTTAAAGTTTCAGCATCTGCGATTTCAATTTGGGAGATACAACTAGGTAAGTGTGTTTAGTTATTTGATATTATTGAAATATTAAACTCACGCAAAGTTCAAGACTAAAATTCAAGGCCGGTAATATTTGATGAACATCTGGGTTATGGATAACGGTATTGGTTTTGGATGGATTTTTGTTAACGTCCAGTTGTTATACATAGCTAGGTCATAAATAGTTGATATCCAGTTGTTATCCAGTTGGTATCCAGTTGATATTCTGTTGATATCTAGTTTATATCCAGTTATTATTTATAGTGGATATCAGTAACGTCCAGTTGTTATACATAGCTAGGTTGTATATAGCTCATATCCAGTTAATATTCAGTTGATTATTTTTATTTCTTTTTTATTTTTACTTCTTGAAGCAGTTGAGTTGTAGTTGGAGCTTCGGGATTTTGTTTGGATGCATCGATTCGTATATATATTTTTATTAGCTGAAGTTCAGAGTTAGTCAACCCCAAGTTTTTCGAATCGTCAACCATTGTCTCCTCTCCAGATTATTGACTGCTTAAAAAAAGTGTCTGCAGGCCTGCAAAACAAAATTAAATTTCGTAAGTAAGTTTGTAATGTATGTGATATAATTGAAATATTATCTTGTATGGAAACTATTCCACATACCCAATCCAAATCGTCCTCGTCAGAATCATTTTCGATTTCCTCAGGCTTCAATGGACGTTCATAGCCGACCTGTACTGCATTCCTTAATGTCTCAACATGCGGTTGAATGAAACTAGTTTCTTTGGGCTCTTCGGTTCCACTGTAGTCCGTCTTAGCTTCCGATTCGTTTGCGCTTTCTGCATCCAAGTCAACTGAAAACTCAGAGCTTTCTGAACCTAATTGTCTCTCGAATTCATTACTTTTAATAGATCCACTGTAGTCCATCTTAGCTTCCGATTCATTTGCGCTTTCTGCATCCAAGTCGACTGAAAAGTCAAAGCTTTCTGAATCTAATTGTCTCTTGAATTTATTACTTTTTATGGATCCACTGTAGTCCATCTTAGCTTCCGATTCGTTTGCGCTTTCTGCATCCAAGTCAACTGAAAACTCAGAGCTTTCTGAACCTAATTGTCTCTCGAATTCATTACTTTTAATAGATCCACTGTAGTCCATCTTAGCTTCCGATTCATTTGCGCTTTCTGCATCCAAGTCGACTGAAAAGTCAAAGCTTTCTGAATCTAATTGTCTCTCGAATTCATTACTTTTAATAGATCCACTGTAGTCCATCTTAGCTTCCGATTCATTTGCGCTTTCTACATCCAAGTCAAGTGAAAACTCAGAGCTTTCTGAACCTAATTGTTTCTTTAACTCATTACTTTTTAAAGCCCAATCAACCCAACTGCCATTCTCCGGTCTGAAACTCTGGAATCCTACTGAACTTTCCGAGTCGTCCGAAATTTTAAGAACATCCGAAAATTGTTTTTCCAATAAATCATAATTTTCAATGTCATTAGAGGGATTACTTGTTTCAGGAAAATCATCTTCTTGAGCAGAATCAGAAAGGTAGCCATTGATGTCGTATGTTTTCGAAGCTGTGCTTGGATATTCAATGACAGATAAAATATCATCTAGCTCATCGTCCACAGAAGGTTTCTGCATCATCGTAAATCTTTTAGAAGTTTGCGTAAGTGCGTAAGTTGGTAAACTTATTGATGATAGGTACATCAGCGCATTCGAAGCTTCTACATGGGAAGGATTTCCAGTTTCGGAAACAGAAGTTGGGAAAGTCCATTGTTTATAATCCACTGGCATAGGTATTTTCGGCTTAAGTTGACAATCCTTTCGTGTATGTTTCAGTTCAATACCCGATTCGATTTTCTTATTATGCATATCTGAGGATGTCTCAGAAAGGTCTTCAGCTTTCTTCAGCAGTGCTTCCGACAGTTCGCATTCCTCAGACTCTCCGAATGGTTTGTTGTTGAAAAACAGCTCCGATAAGTGATAATCTTGGATTTCCGATAGCTCTGGAAATTCCTTAGTGACATCAATTGGTTTTATAGTCTCATCCACCCAAGCGCCATCGCCCTGTCCACTTTCTGTAATCTTTACGCACTCTTTGGCAGCATCTGAATGTGATTTGTAATTAACAGTAGACTCTTCAGGACTATCTTCAATTGCTAGATATTGATTGAAGTCATCCGGTTTAGCGCTCTGTAGCATTTCGCTCATTTTGTTAACGTTGATATAAATTTCGGATTTGGGTTCATCTGCCTCATTGTCCTGAGAGACAATTATCATTTTACTAGATATGGGGCGATTTGATTCGTTATGTATAACAGTGAAACCTGCATTTGATTTTTCCATTGACAATTCACTTAGCATCTGGCTATTTTCTACGTTCTCATTGGACGCTATGAGCTTCAAAACGGATTCGTCTCCTTCAGAGTCGAATACGCGAATCTCTGAATCTGATGTGTCATCCAAAAGTGCAGCCTGCTTAATCCATTGGACAAATTTTTCTTGCATGTTAGCTATGTGAGACGTTTGCGAAATCGGATGTAGGATTGAAGGACTGATAGTATAAGTTCTGGAACTACGGAAACTTGCGGAGCTCTCGGCATCCGACTCGACAATCGACTCGACATTCAACTCGTTATTCGACTCGATATTCGACTCGACAAACCGTTCGATATATTGTTGAATACGGATCAATACTGGTAGCAATATCTTAGCAATTACCTGAGTCTGCTTTGCAATGAATCGGAAAAGCCGACGAAATTCAATTTCCAGTTTATCTAGGAATGCCCTAATTTCTAGTTTTTTGATGAATTCACAATTTTCTAGCTTTTGGATGAGTCCACTCATATCGACTTTTTTGATTAATCCACACATTTGTAGTTTTTCGATGAGTCCATACATTTCCAGATTATTGACGAATTTCCACATTGCCAGTTTCTTTTGGAATTGCTTGGTCAAATATTTGTAAATGCCACAGGCAATATAGATGGACAAATGGATGATACCGACGACCAAGATGATCAAATAGAGCGCCCACAACAGTTGGCTGAGAATAATAACATTAATCCAGGTTACATACTTTTTTCCATCATAAGCTTGCTCGTAGCGCAAATAGAAAGCCTTCGGTTTATCGTAGACAACCATTTTTAGTTTTTTGTTAAATTTCACCCAGAAGAGTGGTAGATTGTTCTTCTTTTTCTCGTCATCCCAGTTCGGTTGTTCCGGTTCCTCTTCGAATCCTGCTTTAGCACCCTCATCCTCTTCGTCGTCAAAACCATTGAAGTCTTTGAAGAAATCATCGGGAATAATAATCCTGGACTTTTGAGTTGGACGATTATACAGAAAAGTCGAAGCATTTATGCTGCCACTAATCGGTGAAAAGACTTCGCGGTGACCGATACGAAAGAAATCCGGAGTCCCTTCCAATTGAAGCGCAATATGCAAGAATGGCTTTTGAAAGGCGGCTAAAGACCACAGCACATACGACGTGAACAATAACCAGTCCATTTTAAGTACAATTCTCACTGATGGAGTTGAAAAATGTACTTTCTTTTGCAATTATTTGATTTACGAAAATTCTAGAGTACTGCTTCAATCAAGTCAAAATGATTTTTGTAAATGTGAACTCATGCAATTTGACATTTGAAAGCACGAGCCTACTAGGATGCCGAATAACTTCAAAAAGAGAAAATACTGCTTTGTGTGTAGCTTTTGCGGCTTGCCACATAAAGCAAAATATTTGCTAGGTGGCAACACTCGATCAACGGCAATTCAATAATCCTTAACGCATTGGTCGATCTGTTATTTAATTGAATTATTTCTTTGGTATTTCGTCAAGCTTCGCGTATTGGCACACACCAAAACATATATTTGGCATTGCCACATGGCTAATTGCAGTGCAATATGGCAACATAATACCGAAAAAATAATACTGTATGGCCGTTTAGCCTGTGCATGTTGCTGTTTGCTCCAGGCATTCGCACAAAAGCACACGGATATGAATATTTTTAAATTATAATTTTTTTTTGTAAGAATGGTAATGCATAAAGCTTTAAAAAAATTGATATTGATATTTATTATGGCAAATATAAAGTTCAGGTGCAAATTTAAAAAAGTATTTCAGCCGTTTAGTTTTGCCAATCCTGGTTTCCAGTGTTGCAAAAGGGAGCCAGGGCAGTTGCTTAGAGAAAGTTCTGGATTCAAATATTTGGCAGGATCAGGGGCGTAGCGAGTTTGTCGATAATAGGGGTCCGATTCTTATTGAATTGCCGACTTACCTCGTATATTTGGCGGCAGAATAGATTTCAGTAATAAATTAATATATGTATGTATGTACATACATAATTGGGATAATCTATATTCTGATTTCGACATTTAATTTTTTTGTCCCCTCATATGGGTTTTTTTTTATACCCTGAACCCATTGAAAATGGGATTTCAGGGTATAATGTTTTTGTGAAAATGTATGTAACAGGCAGAAGGAGGCGTGGCAGACCCCATAAAGTATATATATTCTTGATCAGGATGACGAGCTGAGTTGATCTAGCCATGTCCGTCTGTCCGTCCGTCCGTCTGTCCGTCCGTACTAACGCAGAGATCTCCTAAACTACAAGTGCTAGAGACTTGAAATTTTACATGTATACTCGTGTATACCATACGCAGTACGAGTTTATCATATTTTTTCGATAACTCATCTCATTTCTTTTTTATCGATAACAATCGAAAATCTGACTTTGTTTTTAAAGCCTAGTTTGAATACTGTTAGACCTAGAGACTTCAGATTTACTGTGTAGATTAATGTGATAAATACAAAGATTTTGTCATTTACAGATTTTGAATGCCACGCCCCCTTCGCCCCAAATTTGAAAAAAAACGTATATCAAGTACTAGAGACTTGTGCTTTGGCATATACACACATTTGAATGTTATGATTACGTTCTGAAAATTTGATGAAGATAGTCCCACTACAAAAAGATTTATTCAACAAACAAATTTTCGTAATATAGCCCACACGGCAGCCCAAGCGCAGTAAGTGCGCAGTTAGCAGAGCAATTGTTTATGCGTTCGTATGGATGCATGCGTACGGGTGTGTGTATGTGTTTTTGTATATGTGCATGAAAGAAGTGTAGAATGATTGGAACCAGTACTTTGCAGGGTTCAGGGTATCTCCTAGTCGAGCAGTCTCGACTAGAGCCCTCTTACTTGTTTTAAAATAAAATTAACCAAAAACAAGTAAGAGGGCTCTAGTTGATATACGTTTTTTTCAAATTTGGGGCGAAGGGGGCGTGGCATCCAAAATCTGTAAATGACAAAATCTTTGTATTCATCACATTAATCTACACAGTAAATCTGAAGTCTCTAGGTCTAACAGTATTCAAACTAGGCTTTAAAAACAAAGTCAGATTTTCGATTGTTATCGATAAAAAAGAAATGGGATGAGTTATCGAAAAAATATGATAAACTCGTACTGCGTATGGTATACACGAGTATACATGTAAAATTTCAAGTCTCTAGCACTTCTAGTTTAGGAGATCTCTGCGTTAGTACGGACGGACAGACGGACGGACGGACGGACGGACGGACAGACGGACATGGCTAAATCAACTCAGCTCGTTATCCTGATCAAGAATATATACACTTTATGGGGTCTGCCACGCCTCCTTCTGCCTGTTACATACATTTTCACAAAAACATTATACCCTGAAATCCCATTTTCAATGGGTTCAGGGTATAAAAAAGCTGTCGATTTCCCGTGTCATTTTAATCAGATTTCCGACAGAGGACAGGATGTATGAAAAGGATTCAATTATATGGTAATATAATACCATATAAAAGGGATAAAGTTAATAATAAAGTTAAGTAAATGCAATATGTTTAACAAATAAATGAAATATAAATATAAATTATACAAATATTTATGTGTGTACATATGTATAATACATATATGTACATATAGTGCAATAGTTGCATTTATATTTGTTGATGGAATTGCTGGAAATGTCAATTATGTCTCGTCATGCGTATCGCCTATCTGCAAGAAGAAGAAAATCAATATACATACATACATACATATGTATAAATAAACAAACACACACACGCACAAACGATTGCATGCGATATCTAACGCGATCGCCAATCGCATACATACATACATATGTGTCTCTGTCGCCCTCTGGTCTACCAACTGATAAATAGTAGTACACCAACACCAACAAACAGCAGCTGCAATTGCGAGAGCACATGGTGGCAATGAGAGCGAGCTGTAAGAGTGAGCGAAGAGGCAGAGAGTGTCATATGTTAGTTGGTGTGAGAGATTGTGTGTGTGTGGCACACATGCTTGTGTGCTTGTAGAGCGAAATTGTCAACAGCAACGAATATCAATTGCCGACGACGACAACGATGACGGCGACTGCGACGGCGACTGAGCTGCCACTAAAAGCGGGCACTCGATAATGTGCAGTCGGTGTAGACAAACGCAAAAAAAACGGGCGCGCGCAACCAAACGTCATTTAGCCGTTACAGTTAGTTTGATTTCGTGCGTTTTGTTTTGATCGCGATATTCCCTTAGTTGGCTGCTATTACCGTTGTGCTGTGGCGTGTGCCACTGTTGTTGCTGTTGCTATTTTCGATAACGTGACAAATGCGCTTGAGGTCTCGTGCAACCTTTCTACCTGCGTCTGCGAAAGTCTGCAAAAATGCTTGAATCCCAAACGTATTAGTCATGAGAGTGCGCGAGTATTGCGGCATTCTTTTTTTTTTTTTTTTTTTTGAATCATCCAACCGGGCAGCATTCGTGAATAAGCCATTGCCAGCAAGCAGAGAGTGCGAATCGTAAACTGTTTACATTGCTCAGCTTGAACGCAACTCAACTCATCGCTGCTTAGTTCAGTTCAGCTCAGTTCAGTTCAGCTCAGTTCACTTGCATAAAGTTCGGCTCAATTATTACTCATAAGCACCTTGCTTTGCCTTGACTCTGGCTCTGACTCTGACTCTGACTCTTACTTGGAATCGCATCGGCAAACACTTCCTCTCTGCCTCTCTCTCTTTCTCTCTCTCTCTGTGTGGCTCTCTATCGGCCAGCTGTGATTACGTGAAATAATAATAGGAAAACAAACAAACAACAACAACAAAGTTCTTTCTGATAAGAGTCTAATTCGTGATTTGTGAATTGTGAGCTATCCAGTGATCGGATCGTGAATGTCAGAACAGCTGGGAGAGCAGTCTAAAACTGATTACCAATCGCATATGCCACACCAGTAAACCAGGTAAGCTCTACCTGTATATGCTGATAAGATAAATATGTACATATATAACACACAACGTGTACATAGTAAATGTACCTAGAACTGGACAGCCTCAGTGCTAAACGATCGTGAGCTGTTAGACATTGCGTATACGTAACTTTCGTTTAGAGTGATCTAACGATGTTCATAATATTCAATTGTCAAGTAAATGCACTCAATTTCTATAGTATAATCTATTGGCGTATATTATATACATATACATATCTGTTGTTATCTATCGATCAATGACTCTACAAACTCAACATTTCACTGATCCTCCTTCAGTTTCTGATGAGTTGTGTAAATGTAACTAGGAAGTTATAAAAATATGAATCATTTGTCTATAGATCTTTGAAGTGCGCTACAAAATTGACATATTTGCAATTGCTTTTTTGTATATTTAACAAATTTTAAACTATTACGACTTAAAATAGCCAGTTTATTGTTTATAGCTACTGGACAGAGCCGATGATCGAAAGTTCTTATCCAAAGCTATTTCCATGCAATTCCTCGGTATAGCTCGACATTAGCTTCTTGGAAAAAAAAATAATATTATGATAAGACCACTAGATTTTTGTTCGCATATGCGTAATCGTCAACTCAATAAACTTCATTTGCTTATGTGTATATAGAACAAATAGAACAAGCAAACTTACTTTCTATAAATAATACAAAATAAATAGATTTATAACTTATGCAATGGATGGATCAGTATAATATGGATCAGTGTGGATATTAAAAATAGTTCCGGTTATTCAGAGAAAAAGTTCTATCTCTAGAAGATATATTGTAATACCTTCAATTATTCAGAAAATAATACAAGTGATAATGAAAAATAAATAACTCATCTGATTCTTATTTCTATTATACAGCAAAGTTCTATATCTAGAAGATATATTGAAATTAGTAACTTATTTGATAGAAGTTATTATTCCTATTATTAAGAGAAATAGTTCTATATCTAGAAGATATATTGATAGAAATTATTCCTATAATAAAATACACAAAAAGAGAAGAAGAAGATTTATATGTTAAAGCACTTTTCTTATGAGAAGTGTTATAGCTTGCTTTGCGAGCTCAAGAAATACATACCTCTAGGTCAGTTCAAGACTTCATTTTTAAGAAGTTTATATATTAACAGATTTGCCAAGACAATACAAAAGTAGTAGCAAGAGAGAAATGAAGCCTGTAAGATAGTTTGATAGATAGGAACAGTTGTGATGTTATGTTATTGGTCGATCGATCAATCATTTGGAAAACAAATAGAAAGAAAGTGTGGATGAGGCTATATCTGACTAAGGTCAGGAAGGTTATCAAATATTAAATATCAAATAGATAGCATTGCATATATGAGATTGTGTAAGCAATGTATGACAGGGATCGCTTAGCGGTGCCGATCTAGAGCTAAAGTAAATATTTATATCATATAACTGGGCGTCAGCTACTCAGAAATAAAGAAATGTGAAAATGGTTCCGGTATTTCGGTACACATTGGCGACAATGTCACACACACACACACATAGATGTCATATATAGCGTGTATATATAGTATATATATATATATATATATACATATATGTATGTAATATATATATACATAGTTGTATATGAAGCACACTCAATTAATTAAGGTTCGACGCTGATCTTTGCACCCGCAGCTAAAAAGAGATGTTGCATGCACGATGTTTGTTTGGCCGCTGAGTGTGCGCTGTGACCTCTTTAAATGATTTAATTGACACTAATTTATTGTAGTCCAAAGGAACAGCCAGCTAACAGAAACAAAACCCAGCGACGCGTCGTCGTCTCGACACCAAAGCCCCGCCCGATTTGCATCAAAACTTCGAGAGCTCCCAGTCGAGAGATCTCCCATTTGTCAGTTGCCAGTTGGCAGTGCTCGGTGGTCGATCGATAGGCTGTTTGTTTGTTTGTTTCTTTCACTTTTTCCATTGTTTATTTTCGGTCGATTCCTGTGTGTGAATTGAATATTGTCGAAGTGGTGATTAAAGCTTTGCGGATCAGGTAGAGCTGCCAAGCATTATTGAAGCCTGCCTCAAGCTGAAAACTGTAAACTCATATACTCACGCTGTCTTCGTCTTATCTTTCGCTCTTTCTCTTTCTGTGCACTTCTTAGCTTATCTGGCATTATGAGTGACGACACAACTACGAGTCTGGGCTATGGCGATGGCGGGCTGCCTGCCTCAGTGGCACCAACGATCGGCCTGGATGCTGTGGATGAAAGTGGGTAGGTTGCCCTCGACCCTATCAGCTGCCAGCTGGTTAATTATAGCGCAGTGTGAAAGGTCTGATAACCGATCGTTAATATTACGCGGCCCATTTCAAGCGCCGCTTCAACACACAAACACTTTCAACGCCAACAGAGGATCGGCTGTGATCGTGTGAGAGAATCAACAACAGTGCTGGTTGTCTTTGAGCCAACGGAAGCACGACTGCAGATATGATATGGACATCGGGCCTTAAGGTCGACACGATCAGTTCAAGGATCAGCGCTGCGATCGCCACGCAAATCAACTCAATTACATCTAACTATGAGCGTTTACAGCTTATGCTCTTGAGCACTTGCAATCGCTATTGACCGATGATCGATGATCGATGATCAGTGTTCGGTGATCGCTGATCGCGCCTTTGCTTATCAAGATCACCAATACGATCTACGAATTCAACTGTTAAACTAATTATCTCTCACACTTGCAGCTTCTCGCAATCGCTCTTGACCTTTGCGGCGATCATGACCTTTCTGATCATGATCGTCGGCATCTGTGGCAATTTTCTGACCGTTGTCGCGCTGATCAAGTGCCCCAAAGTGCGCAATGTGGCCGCCGCCTTTATTATCAGGTAGATCTATATTGATAATGCTGATCGCTGTAGCTAATACCCTGTAATTTCTATTCGCAGCCTGTGCATAGCCGATCTGCTGTTCTGTGCGCTGGTGCTGCCCTTCCAGGGCTTGCGCTTCGTGCAGGGCGGCTGGCGCTATGGAAAGATCCTTTGCCGCGTCATCCCCTTCATACAGTATGGCAACATTGGCGTCTCGCTGCTGTGCATCGCCATGATCACGATCAATCGGTATGTGATGATCACCCATCATAGCTGCTATGCGCGCATCTATAAGCGCCATTGGATCGCTGTGATGATCGCCGCCTGCTGGCTGGTCTCCTACGGCATGCAGCTGCCCACCCTGCTCGGCGCCTGGGGACGCTTCGGCTACGACAACCGGCTGCAGACGTGCTCGATCATGAGCGATGCGCATGGGCATAGCAGCAAGACGACGCTGTTCATTACGGCCTTCGTGATACCCTGCCTGGTGATCATAGCGTGCTATGCGAAGATCTTTTGGGTGGTGCACAAGTCCGAGCAGCGGATGAAACGGCATGCCACCAAACAGAACTCCATACCGAATAACCTGAGGACGGTCACCAGCCAGCCGAACAATGCCGACAGTCAGGCCGTTCCACAAACTGTCGCCGGCAGTCGTGTGTCCACGGACAGCAGCAGCTGCTCCACGGACGTGCCGGAGGCCGTGGGCAAGCAGCCCACCACGCGGGTCAAGGATCAGCGTGAGGTGCGCGCCAAGCGCAACGAATGGCGCATCACAAAAATGGTGTTGGCCATCTTTCTGTCTTTTGTCGTCTGCTATCTGCCGATCACCATTGTCAAGGTGGCCGACAAGGATGTGGAGCATCCCAGTCTGCACATCTTCAGCTACATCATGCTCTATCTGTCCGCCTGCATCAATCCGATCATCTACGTGATCATGAACAAGCAATATCGTAAGGCCTACAAGACCGTTGTCCTCTGCCAGCCGGCCCGCCTCCTGCTGCCCTTTGGCAAATCGAACGGGGCGAATAGTGCTGCAGGTACGTACCAGGTGGATCCATTTTGGATTTATGCATGCGAACCACATCCGCAAAGTCACGGTCACAATTTGTTTTAGAGAAATGGAAAGACACCGGATTGAGCAACAACCACAGCCGCACCCTGGTATCCCAGATGTCCGGCGGCGCAGCAGCGGCTACAGCGGCAGCGGCATCGTCAACGGCAGCGGTGCCGGCACCGGCACCGACATCCGATTGCCCATCCTTGCCGGCAACCAAATCGGGTCAGTCACTGGAGCTACTCTCCCGCTGTCCAGATTTGATAAGCCGCTCGAATTTGCCGCCGTTGGCTACGCCCCCAACTCCGCCGCCGCCATCCGTAACTCTCGCAGCCAACGGGAGCAGCAACAGCAGCCGGCTGCAGCCCAAGAAGAGCAATCACTCCTACATCAACAACGGCTTCAACAGCAGCGGGGCGAGCAGCAGCAGCAGCAACAGCAGCAGCAGCAGCCTGAGCAGTGGCGTTTACCGACCCGCAGCTGGCTCGCTGGCTCCATTGGGGGGCCATCGTCGCATCACCATGGTGGGGGACGACATCATACTGGAGGAGGAGGAGCTGCCCGCCATGGAGCTGCCAGCCCCGCCGCCGCCGCCGATGATGGCCAGCAAGGTGACCAAATCGCCCATCTACATGAACATCGACAGTCCGAAGAGAAACCAATCTTATAGCGACAATGCGACGGTCAAGGATGATGCACTGCAGCAGGCGTCGGTTCCGGACCAGGACGATGCTACCAAAGTGCCAACCAAGTCTCCAAATCCAAAAGACTAACGAAATGCTTTAATTCCAAATATCGTAATTGTTACATTCCCCCACCCACTTCCACTACGTGCGCTATGTATTTAGCGTATATCGTATAGCATATATCGTACACTCAATAACGATTACGGCATGCTTGTATATGTCGATATCGTAAATTGTATTATGTGCTCTCTATATCGTTTACGGTATAGTGAGCACTCCATACGCGTTACGGTATATACAAATGTGCCTCGTAAATTCTACATTAAGCTACTCATAACGATGACGATATATGTAAGTTAACACTTGTGTCGTAAGCGATATAGAAATTACTGATTATGGTGGACTTTATATACATATTTATGAAAATATCCTAAATGGTACTCAAAATTGATATTTCGTATGCTGAATATCGTAAGAGATACAAGCACGCATACATACATATATCGTAATCGTAATCTACTTATAGATATTTATCGTTTGTCCGCACCTAGTATTAACCACTAATCTAAGCTTTATTTATATGATTCTATCGATCGATCCCGTATCGATCCAATCCCTCCATCCGTTAAACATACATAAATCGTACGGTTTGCGGTCGGTTTTCAAACTATATATTTTTTTCGAATTTTTTTTATACAAAATTTTATATTCAATTTTGAATGAACATTCCATTAACGTGCTTGTCCACTGTTAACAGCACACTGTTAAGGCTATGTTACGCCACATATTTTTTACAGTTGTCGAAGTGGGGCAACGAACGAACGTTAGATTATTTCAATGTATAATATATAATTTTTTTTTTTGCTATATAGTAAAATATTTCTATTTGTATTTTTTTTTTTCCAACAGTTGACTTCGATTAGGAGACCTTGGGCCTCACTCGAATAGTCTTAGTATATCGTAAACCATTCCATTTATGTAGCTATATATACATACATATATATAAATATGCTATATTTGTAGATCTATTCAACCTATTTTATATATATATATATATATATATATATATTATTAATAGATGTGTATATGTGCTGCACTTTAAGCGGTCAAATATATAACAATGCCTATACAAACACAAAAAGAATTCTATGTCATTTAAAACATATTTGGTCGATGGGCGATTGCAAATACATATTTTTATCAGTGATGCCTTTTGTGCTCTTTTTCCGTCAGATCTGGCTTTCTTTAACAACCGATTGCGGGAAAAATTTAATTTTGGGTTGTCAACACGAGGTTACATTACAAATTACAACTCTCTAGCATTTCCACTAATGGGATTTCTAACATACCGGAAAATGTATTTTCCGATTTGTCACGCCCCTAGTGGGCGTATCGAAAAAAGCTTAGCTTATAAGAAATTGTGGTACGGACAGACTTACGGACGAACAGATGGACCGACGGACATGGCTATATTAATTCAGCTAGTTGCCTGATCAAGAATATATGTATGTATATTATATATATATATATATATATATATATAAATTATACTATATTATATTATACATCAGTGGATTTCCCATTTTGTAACCAAACATATATATGTATGTACATATACATATATAGATATACATATGTCTTATAACTTTTTTTTGCCATTTCGCTTTTTTTTATTCTTGATACGATTTAGCTTTTTTTGAAGTCATATGTTGGCCGATCTAGCTTTTCAAGAAAAATGACAGCACTGATTCTAATCTGTTTGAAGCTATGTCTAAGGGTACCAAAAGAGAGAGAAATAGATAGACAGAAAGAAGCAGACAGAGAGAGAGAGAGAGAGATTGAAATGCCGAGTCTCAGTGCCAGGCACGATCGTATAAGACCGCTTTCGCTTGCACTGAGAGAAATCGGCAGCGACTTTAATCTATTTAGTAATCAATTGGTGGGTGGGGCGAACTTGAATTCTCTTCAATCGACCTGATAGCACTTTGTACGTTATCAGATATCATTGCATATATATTCGCATGTTTCTCCACAAATTCGTCATTATATCGAACTACTTTAACAGTGAACACACATTTTTTTTTGGGTAGTTTCTTGTTTATGATTATTTGCGCCGTTATTGACGAAACTACGAAGCTGAGATCCACAGTTAGATTTGGCAGGCGCAACGGGTGGCAATTGAGTAGCTGATAACGCACTGCAATTGGCATACGGCTAGCGCAGCTGCTGCGCTGTGGACAGTAAGTCATTACGACAATGAGTGCCAATCGAAACAGAAGCAGCAGCCGCAGCCGCAGCAGCAGCAGTGGGAGCGGCAGGAGTAGCAGCCATGTGAGCTGCACGATTTGCTCGGAGCGGTATAAGGCGTCTGATCAAATCTATGGCGGCAGCTGTGGCCATGTGTTCCACTGGCACTGTTTGCAGCGCTGGTGGGAGGAGTAAGTTCAGACCGGAAGGAAGCTGTAAGCATCGTTTGATCCATTTCCCCATTGAACAGATCCAACAGCTGTCCCGTTTGTCGCACCAGGGGCCAGGAGTTCTTTCAGCTTTACTTAAGCTTTGAGGACGCGGAGCAGAGCCAAAGTCAAAGCCAAACACAGGGTCAAAGCCAAAGGTCGGAAGCGGGACAAAGGAGCGCGCCAGATGACTTAACCAGCGAATTTCAGAATTTGCTTTATGAGTCGGACTTGTATCGCGACGAGATCAAGTATTTAAACGCGCAAATTACGTTCTTAAAATTGAAATTAACGCTACATAGCGATAATTCAAGTGATTCAAGTGATATATAAAATAAATATACACATAATATAAATATACATAAAAACATCTAAACAATCAGCTGTTGTGAACGTCCAAGCAGTTCGATAAGAATTGTAAACATCCCCTTAAATTAAGTAGTCAGCATTGCATTGTATGTGTCCGATAGACTCGAGTATCGATAGTTTTGTATTATTGCCTGGTCAAATTTAGCACATTTGCCATATTTAAGTATTTTGGTTGCAGTGTGTTTGAATTGGACGGCAGATCAGTTCGGTAAAAATAATTACAAATAAACGCGTCTATCAATTGTTTCTCAACATTTGATCAATTTTTAATGTGTGCCCGTGTGCGTTTGCGTGAATATAGTGCGAAAACTGTTAAACAGTCAAAGCGTCGCATTGCATGAAATCAAACAAGTGCGCATGCAAGTAAGTTGCACCGTGCATTAAGCTACGACTTAATTATATTTAGTATTCATTTGACTTCGAATTCAATTGTGGACTTAATTTGTTGTGTTGCTGGTTCGTGGTTGGCCATAAGTAAAATGGATTTGAAGGCGCGTTCGCGGTGCTCATTGTTTTGTTGTTGATTTGTCGATGTCGATTATTTGGGCCGAGGCCGGAGCCGGGGAATTGCCGCTTTGTCCATATGTCCACATGTATGTGTGCGTGTGTGTGTATGTTTGCTAGCCTATGTATGTGTGCGTGTGTATTTTTGCATATGCCGCACATAATTGCAGGGAGGGTCGCTGCCTGTCTATGTGTGTACGTGTGTGTTTGCGTCGTCTGGCTGGCTGCGTCTGTGTGTGTGTGTTTGCATTTTTGCCAGTACAACAAGAATTGTATTGTGACAGACGCAGAGTTGCTCAGAGTGGTGAGAACTCTTTCTCTTTTGTTGCTGCTGTTGAGGTTGTGGTGGTGGTGGCCGTCAGGGTTGCTGCGCTGTCCAAAATTGCAGGGCATGCACATTTCATTGGCGTTTTTGCCCAGCACAAAACCAATAACAATTTGCCCAATTTATTTTTGTTGTAAACACATTTAGTGCTGTGTGGTTGTGTGTCTGTGTTGTCTCTGTGGCCCGCCACTAATGTGTGAGCGCTGGACAACACTGGCAGCTGGTGAATTCAAGTCGCTGTGGTGAGTTTGGTCTTTGTTGAGAAAAAAAAAATGTCGACGCGAAAAGTATTTAATCATTAGTCAGAAAAGCCCGTCAATGCGAATTCTGTAAATTGGGAAATCAATTCAAATTGGCAATATAACTGGGCATCAAACTGGATAAAGTGGCAAATATAAAAGCGCAAGTTATGTAAATGCCAGCGAGTGCAATTTATGCAGCACACAAGTTTGCCAGACTCTGGACACGGTGGCGTTCCTCTCGACCACAAAGTGAAACTGCAGCGGGGAAAGTCGCACACACACACACACATTGGCTAGAAGAAGATCAATAACAAAAACAAGTAGAATTGAAGCCTCAGCACAAGATGGACAATTGCGACCAGGACGCTGGCTTTCGGCTGGGTCCGATCAAGGAGGAGGTCAAGCCGGATATATCGCAGCTGAATGACAGCAATAATAGCAGCTTCTCGCCCAAGGCCGAAAGTCCGGGCCCCTTCATGCAGGCCATGAACATGGTCAATGTCAACAACAACAATAATCCCAATCAACAGCAGCAGCAGCAACAACAGCAGCAACAACAACAGCAGCAGCAACAACAACAACAATATCCGCCAAATCATCCGCTCAGCGGGTCAAAGCACCTGTGCTCCATATGCGGAGATCGAGCCAGCGGCAAACACTATGGCGTCTACAGCTGTGAGGGCTGCAAGGGCTTCTTCAAGCGCACGGTGCGCAAGGATCTCACATACGCTTGCCGGGAGAATCGCAACTGCATCATCGATAAGCGGCAGCGGAATCGCTGTCAATATTGCCGCTATCAGAAGTGCCTCACGTGCGGCATGAAGCGGGAGGCGGTGCAGGAGGAGCGACAACGTGGTGCACGCGCCTCCACGGGACGCTTGAGCGGCGGCGGCGGTGGTGGCGGTGCAGCCGGATCAGGCACAGGCTCTGGCGCTGGCGCTGGACTTGGCATCGGCGGCGGAGGTGGCGGCAGTGGCGCCAATAGCGCCTCTGATGATTATATGCCCAACAATGTGTCCCGCGACTTCACCATCGAGCGTCTGCTGGACGCCGAGCAGCGGGCGGAGGCGCTCAGTGGGGATCAGGCCTTGGCATTTCTGCGCGTCGGACCCAACTCGACGGTGCAGCCGGACTACAAGGGCGCTGTCTCGGCGCTCTGCCAGGTGGTGAACAAACAGCTCTACCAGATGGTGGAATATGCCCGGCTAATGCCCCAATTTGCCCAGCTGCCGCTCGACGACCAGGTGATCCTGCTGAAGGCCGCCTGGAACGAGCTGCTCATCGCAAACGTGGCCTGGTGCAGCATCGAGTCGCTGGACGAGGCGATCGCCGGCGTGGGCCACGACAGCGCCTTCGATCGACGGTCGCCGGTGCTGCAGCCGCAGCAGCTGTTCCTCAGCCAGAGCTTCTCGTATCATCGCAACAGTGCGATCAAGGCGGGCGTCCATGCGATCTTCGATCGCATTCTGTCCGAGCTGAGTGTGAAGATGAAACGCCTCAATTTGGATAGACGCGAGCTGTCCTGCCTGAAGGCCATCATCCTGTACAATCCGGACATCAGGGGCATCAAGAATCGTGCCGATATCGAGCGCTGTCGCGAGAAGGTCTACGCCTGCCTCGACGAGCACTGCCGGCTGGAGCATCCGGGCGATGATGGACGCTTTGCTCAGCTACTGCTGCGATTGCCTGCGTTGCGTTCGATCAGCTTGAAGTGCTTGGATCATCTCTTCTTCTTTCGCATCATCAGCGATCGGCCGCTGGATGAGCTGTTCATTGAGCAGCTGGAATCGCAGCCGCCGCCGGGCCTGATCCTGAGGCCGGAGTGAATTCGATGCACGGCTTGTTATCGATCGTTATCGATCGATTGTTTCATTGTGATTGAGTTTGTTTGCATTTCTCTGCCAACCACGCCCCCAAACTTCCCCTCCTCTCCCCCCAAGAATAATCTGAATGATATGATCTGTTTTTTTTTTCACTCTTTAATTAGTAACATGAATGTTATAAAATAATATACTAAATATGTAATGTTTTTTTTTTGTAATGATATATAATATATATATATATATATTATTTTTTTTATTTTGCAAACTAGAAAATGTTTTCCTTAAGATTCAACGATAAAAACAAAATGAAAATAAAACATAGTTATATGAATGTGGCGTTGGCTGACATATATATATATATATATATATATGTATGTATATGCTATAACTATGTATATATACCTACATATATGCATATATCAAATATAAGCAAAATGTAATTATTTCTTAAAATAATTGTACCCAAAAGTTATAAAATACATGCAAACTAATTATATATAAATGTTATATATATATATATATATATATATATACATGTACATATATATCTATCTCTATATATATACTCTATATAAACGTTTGTGTGCGAAAGTGTTTTGTTTTACCTTGAATTTTGTCCCTGTTCGCCAGCTGAATGGAAGAAACGGATTGCATTGCATTACAGTGAACACACGTTAAGCGCAACACATTCAATGTCAAAAGCTTTTTATTGATTTGCTCTTGATTTGTCCTTGAAACAAATTCCATAAAAATATTAATAATTTGTATATATATATATTGTATGTGAATATATATGATTTTTATAATTTTTCAAAATGATGAAATCAACTTTTTTTCCTGCATTATATCATCAGCTATCTGATCAGATTGATAGATATTTTGTTTTACAGTAAAAACTTTTCCGTCTATATATATATGTATATTTATATATGTTTTTGTTAATTTTTTTTATATATTAATGTTTCAACACTTTTCTATTTTAGTTTAGAAAAATTGTCGTAAATTGTCTTTTTGCAAGGTTTTTTTTCTTTTTTTAATTTTTTTGCAGCCATTTTATTGTCAAGACCAATTAACAAATTGGACAAGCGTTGAAAAAGTTTGAAGAAAATGAAGAAAAAAGCAAATTGTTCAAGAAATGCTGGACTAAACAAGACCTTGGCATGCTTAAGAAGCTATAGATAATATCTGAGAGTTTTCAGTCTCGCTCAAAATATGCTACAGGATCTGCAAAATCAACTAATTGGATGCTATCATGCAATGTAAACGTCATTCCAATAGGAAACCTAATCAAATCAAGCTCTTTCCAATACGCTTTAGTGTGCTTTGACACTCCAATTAGATTTATCATAGTCGGCGTATATTCAAATTGCATTCCAATTGGCAGCACATGTGTGTATTGACATTAAATTGGATTTTAGTAGATTCTTATTGGATATGATATGGCTGGCTATGTATCGTATATTCTAATCGGATATGCTTCCGCTTGCTAATTTGATTTTTGTTTTGTTTCCCAAAAGTTGCTAATGCCAATTGGCTACTTGTATCAGAAAACATTTACTCAATTTGTTATTAAAGTTTTTTGTTGAGTTCAATGTGTTCAACTCATGGCAGAAGAAATTCACTTTCTTTCACTGGTGTTTGGCAATTTGTCTGTCCGTCCGGCTGTCCGTCCGTTCGTCTGTTTGTCTATGGATTCGTGGCGGGCATTTCTTTCAATTTTTATTAAATTTATGTATGTTTTGCGTTCAAATGGATATTTTCAGAAATATGGTATTAACGCACAGAGATGCTTTAAAAATAGATATTGTTTTCGAAAAAAAAGAAGAAGAAAAATAAAAAATCAAGAAAAAACAAAAAGAATTTGCCGCTGACGACGCACAAAAATTGAGCCAAAAATAAATTATTTCTTCTTATTGGGCCGAGTTGCGATTAGTTGGGTGGGATGCGACCACGTAATACTCTGCCTCTGCTCCTGCCCCTGTTACTGCTGCCACTGCTTGCCAGCCATCCAGCTTGTCTGTCTGGAAGCCGAGAGAGTGGGCGAGCAAGAGATGGCGAGAGGGAGGGGGGAGAAGGAAAGAGAGTGCGTGAGTGCGGCTCCTTGTGAGAGCGAGAGTGAGAGTGGGTGCTGCTCCTTGTGAGAGAGTTTTGCTAGCTCTGTGTGTGTATGTGTGTGTGTTTGAGAGAGAGAGAGAGTGTGTTTGTGTTGTATTTAGATTTGAGCTATAAAATGTTTAATAAAACTCATAAATAATCTGTCTATAAGCAGAAATATATATATGTTTATGCTGATATGTATAGACTATATATATATATATGTATATATAATATACATGTATATATGCACACACACATGTTCAATAGGCGGCATATTCAGCGTAGCTTTGCACGGAAAAACCAAGTGGCATGCCAATAAAAATCATGTGTATGCCGTCTTCACCTACATACATATACACACATATACATACATACATATGCATGTGTGTATGTTTGTGTATTGGAAAAGAGTTTCCGAAGAGAAATTAACAATTTGCTATTTTTGGCAGCCATGCGGGGGCGGTATGATGCGACAGTCCGACCCCGAAACTGACAGACAGACGGACAGAAATCAACTGACAGACACGCATTGACCATCAGCAGCAGCAGCAGCAGCAGCAAACAACAAGTTGTTGTTTCCACACAGGGTGACTCGATAGCTGCTGCGTGCGTTTGTTTGTCTCTTTTGTTGTTGCATTTCGTAAAGCTAACGGCATTCGCTCTAGCAGATTCTACCTGTTGTCGCCGCTCTTGCATTCGTCTGCATATCGATAATTATCGAGCATGGCCGAAGCACGACACAAACACACACACACACAGACTTACAAAAGCTAACTCACACACACATACATACATACACACGCAGCAGCATCAGTCAGCAGCAGCAACAGCAACAATTGTCTGTTGGACGAATTCATACTTTCTTCTTTGTTTTTGCTTTGCCTTTCGACTGCTGCCACCCACTCCCACTGTGTGCATATGTATGTATGCATGGTTCGTGTGCATGTGTGTGTGTGTGTGTGTGTGTGCTTTCGTGTGTTTGCTTCGGCGCATGCTCGTTCGGGAATCTTCGTGTGTTTGTGTGTGACAAACGAGAGGCGATCGCCGTCGTGCATTTTGTTGTTCTTTTTGTTGCTACTGCTGCTGCACAGTTTTCTTTGACTGTTGCTGCTGCTTGTGCTGCTGCTGCTGCTGCTGCGCTGCTGCTGCTGCCGCCACTTCTGGGTCGTCGCATACGTACGATATTCAGTTTTTGCTTGCGCGACATCAGTTTTGAGTTGGCTATCAACGCGAGCGGGTCTTTCTCTTTGCAAGCGAAAAACGTAGATATTTCCATAAAATTGTAGTATATTCAACACATATATTGTTTTGTTGTTTTTTTGTTATTGTTGTTGTTGTTGTCGTTGTCGTTGTTATTGTTGTTGGTTACAATACAAAAATCAAATCAAATTACCAAAAAAACAATTTTTTTTTCATATTTTTTTTCAAAAGTAAAAAAATAAACAATTTTTTTGAAATTGTCATACAACACAGACACGAAAGAAGAAGAAGACGAAAAGAGAAAAAAAGAAAGAAAAACTGTAACAAACAAATAAATATATTTATTTATTATTTTAACTTTTTTTTTGGTTCAGACTTGTTCAAAAAGAAATACGTCAAAACATATATAGAGAAGCATATATATGTATGTGTATATGAATATGTGTGTATATATATATATAAGTATATATATACATGTATAAATATATATATATATATATGTATATATCTAAAAAAAAAAAAAGCTTTTTCAATTACGAATAACGAATCTGTTGTGTGTGAGTGTGTGTGAATGTGCGAGTTGGTTATAGATATATATATATATTTATATATATACATATACATACATAATATACATGCAAAACATATAGATACATATAACTGAATATATAGTATATTTATGTATATGTGTATATGCATAAACCGAAAATAAATACAAAAAAAAACTGCTTAGATATCTGTGTTAAATACTTTTGAAAACGGAACCCAATTATATATACATATATATATATTTATACATACATATAGATATATGTATATATACTTATTCATATACATATCTTAATATTATATCTCATGTATATATACATATATGCAGATATAGCAAATATACGTATATCTAAATCTTCTCAATCAAAGTCTAAAAGTCCTACCCCCCCCCACCCCATTTTACACACATACATACGTACATCATGTCATCATGATCATCATACGCACCTACATACGTGCGTTATGTATGTGCGATCATTTTTTTTTTCATCTTTTTTTCGAAAATTATTTCAAATATGTACTAAATCCACAATCCAATCTGCCCGAAATTTCCAACCTCCCCATCCCGTCCCGTTTGTACCCCTCTAAAAGTGTGTGTGAGAGAGAGAGAGAGGGAGAGAATGTACGGCACATGCGTTGACGTTAACGCCGAAAATAAAATTTGAAAAACATACTATTTTTAAAACTATACCAATGCGAAACGGAACGAGATGGAACGAAACAAAACGAATCGAAACGAGCAAATAAGCAAAAGCGAATGTGAACAAAATAATTAAGTAGCAAATTATCGTGTTATACAACGGCTTTTTATACATGTCTATATCTATATATATATATATATGTATATATGTATGTATGTATATTTATATATATTTTGACTGAACTTGGTTTTTAGTACTCTGTTCTAGTTCAATTTCGAATTCGAGTTTCGAGTTCGAAAAAGCTGTACTAGAAAAACAGACAAAAACACCTGTATTTGCCCTTTGAGCAGAGTTCAACAGTTTTCTGCTTTCCTTAATTCGCATTTCCGTTTCCGTTTTTATTTGCTTATTAATTGTTTATCGATCGATCTATCGTTCTATCTCTATTTGTATATCTCTCTCTATCTTTCTCTCATTCTTTCGCTTTGCCTCTTGCAGATATACAATTTTAAGGATTATCTTTAAACAAATTTATTATATACATATATATATATATATATATAAATATATATAACTTTATATACGATTTGTTGTCCATAGTTTGAATGTCAAAGTGAATCGAGTAAAAAACAATAACAGATCAAAGTTAACGAGTTAAGCCCACATTTCGAACCAGCTAAGCTATCGAACCAACTTCGAATTTCGAGAAACTAGCAGTTTTAAGATTCCAAAATCCACACACACACACACACGCACACAGAGACGACCAGCAACTGCAACTAATGAACAAAAAATAAATAATTTAAAACTTAAATTTAACAAATAATAAATACAAAAAAATAGAAAATTAAATAAAAGAAAAGTTACCCAAACGAAGTAATTAAGAAAAGTGCAACCCCTACTACCCCTTCCACCCCGATCATAATCGACAGCAGCAACAGCAACTGCACCACCAGCAACTGCACCTAACGAAACAGCCACAAAATGATGATGGAGAACGGTATCTCCATGGAGTACGGCGATGGCTACATGGAGCAGGAGGAGGAATGGGAGCGCGAGGGATTGCTCGATCCGGCGTGGGAGAAGCAACAGAAGAAGGTGAGTGAGACAATTCAAACAATTCCAATTCAAGTTTTCCCAACTTTATCTTGAGCCGATCCACAGATATATCTATATTTTATCAACGTTGCCTTGAAAACATTTCGGCCATGTAGTTTTAGCCATTCTTGCTACTCTTCCCCATTCTTATCAATTCGGAAAACTGAAAGATTTATTTTTGAACTGAAACTTTTAATACTTGTTCTATAAATAATGCTCTAATATTAGTCCAATATAGAGAATATGGCTAAGGAAATGTTTATTTATGATGAAATTTCCTCTATATAATATCTAAAATTTATTGATAACTCATCAATTCTAGCATAGCATACAGGCTTGTTGTCTACGTAGGTAGCTACATAGCCAGTGTTGCCAGACTGGTTAATAGCCTAACGGTTAAAGAGCCTAGCGCAATCAGTTGAAGACAGATGCGAAACAGCATCAAATATATATTATATAGATGTTTAGCTATAGCTAACACACACACACTGACACACATGTGTGTATGTTTAAATATATATTTGGCTGTATATTTCTTCGATTATGTTTCAATATTTGTGCGCGTTAGGCAGGAGGCTGGGGCAGGGGCAGGGCAGGCGAAAAGCTCAGCGCGCATTTTAAAAATAGATACGTTTCATGGTTCTTTTCTCGAAATGTTTGAAATATGTTGTACGAAAATAAATAAAGCGTTGTTGTTGTAGTGGTAGTTGTTGTTGTTGTTGTTGCTGTTGCTCAGCTAACAACGTTTTGCGCCACAATCATTTATCACTGGAAGCCTTCAAACGTATGAGACAAAGTCAATTTCATCCTCTCTGCCTCAGCCTCTGCCTATTGATAACTTCACCTCTCTCTCTCTTCATCTTCCTCTCCCACTCTCTCACACACACACACACACATACATACAGCTGAAGGTTATCTATGCGCTGTTCCATTCAATTATGTTGCGCGTATTTCTTACTGCCTGTCACTTCTTCAGTTCACCTCTACTCACCTCCCTCTGCCCACCTTTCTCTACCCACCTCACCACTGCCCCCTCTCACTCGCACTCGCACTCTTTAGCAGTGCCGCTTTATTTGTTTGCTTGTTCTGTTGTTTTTTTTTTTACAGCGGAAGCAACTGCCGTTACCTGACAATAACAACAACAACAATAACAATAACATGCTGCCACTGTCTAAATTGTTGCTCAATTGATAGCTTTCGAGATCGTTCAGATGTGACTCAATAGCAGACATACATACATCAGCTACCTGGCTGATAAGCCTGCTTCAATCAGATTGCCAAAATAAAGAAAAAACTATCACGCCCACCTGCCCATGTTCCGCTGTTAATCAGCTAACAATGTGAAGAAAAATGTGCGGTTTATTTAATTGCCAATTTGGCAATTGTTTTAATAGTTGTTGTTGTTCTTGCCTCTTTTCTTTGGTGGCAAATCAAGCGCAGCGAAAAATTTGTTTTATTTTCTTTTTTTTTTAATTATTTGTAACAGACAACAACAAGAGCAGCAGCAGCAGCACACAAAAATATTCCGTTATTTATATACATATATACATAATTCTAAAAATTGTTTCAAAACAAAAACAACAACAACAACGAAAATATCATGAAAATTTAGTGCAAGGTTGCGGCTTTGACACGCTGCCTCATGAGATATGCTTGCTTATAGGAGGGGGTGGGCCGCTGGGTAGGCGCGCCGCAGCAATTTGCAATTATAAATAGCCAGCAATAAGCTAAAGAACTGCATATTCCACATAGAGAGAGAGTGTGTGTGAGGGAGAGAGAGCTACATGCATCGCAATGACAAATTGGAATATGGCTGCTGCTGCAGGAGGTTGCCACCTGATTAAAAACATTTTAATGATTGAGCTTGACACACAGCAAAACACACACACACACACATATATACACAAATACAGCGATAGGCAAACTCGCACACACAGACAACTGGCAATTGTATATGCATATTCAGTAGATCTATATATAAATTTCGTAATCGTAAATTACCGCACAACAGAATTTCGTCTCGTCATTATAGGAGAGACGCAGCGCAGTTGAAATGTACATTTAATGAAAGCAACAAATTGTTGTCGTTGTTGTATTATTGTTGTTGGCATTTCTGTGTTTACATTGGCCAAAATGGCAGGCTGATGACTGTGTGAACAAGCTAACTGACTGGGGGCAGGTGAGGGCGACCTGTGGGCGGCCAAGCAGGTGGGCTTGTGGGCGTAGGCTGTTTATTGTTTTCGAATCTTGCACTTGCTCTCACTCTCTCCACATGTGTGTGTGCGTGTGTGTGTGTGTGTTTGTGTATGATTCAACAGCCTATGCGTCATCAACAGTGCAGCACAGACACACGCACACATACACATACACATACACATACGTATACATATACATATCTATATATATACATATACATAAACATGCCTCTCAGGTGTTAAGCAATTGCCAGCTGGCAGGATTGCCATAGACAATGACTAAACTAAAAATCAAAATAAAAAAAAAATACCAGTGTTAGACAATTGCGACACATTTTGACAGCCACTTATCGGCAAACGCACTAAGTGTACGCGTGTGTGTGCCTAAATAATACCCTATCGACTTTTTGCAACTAATTTTTGCCAAAAAGCATCGCTGCTTGCTCTTCACCCCATTGCGCGCCGCTGTCCACATTGGTTTTATTTAATTTGATTTTGTTTTTGGGTTTGTTTTTTTTTGTGTTTTCGGTGTGTGCGAATGAGTCCATGCTATGAGGCCGCTCAAATTACATTCGGCTAAAAATGGTGTGTGCGAGAGAGCGAGTGCGCATCGCATCGTGAGCTTTTATTTTAATATATTTTTTGTTTTTGTATTTTTGCTTTTTGTTTTTTTTTTTTTTTGTTGAACAAAAAAGCTCCCGGCGTTTGTCTTTTGGCGCGTGCGCATTTCTTATTGCCTCGATTGCTCAATTGCCAGAGAGGAGCTGATCGGCGCAGGCGACAGGCAGCTGCTGCTGCGACTGTGGATGCTGCTGCTGCTTCTCTGCCCGATAACGGTAATCGCGCTGAGCGCAGCTTTAACTATTAAAAGAAAAGAAAAAATAAAACGGCAGCAGCAAAACAAACGGGTTGACGGCGGAATGCGGCAGGCACTTAGCTAGTCAACGCTGCACACACACATGCATACATATAAATAAACATATATATGTATGTATGGACATGCATGTCTGTATGTATGCAGCCGAGTAGCGGTAAGCGCCAACGACTCGTTTGGCAACGCACTCAAACTGCAGCTTACCTACCACTCCCTGACACTCTTTTCCTCTAACCCAACACAGCTCACTATACATGTGTATGTATGTGTGTGTTTTTATTGCTCTCTTTTCTGCTGCGCTGCTGGCCTAGTTGAACGTGTTATTGTTTGTGTGGGTAATGTAATGCAGAGGTAATCTGTCCCCAGCGCCCGTTTTGATCGTCACACATACACAGAGAGAAAGAGAGAGAGAGAAAGAGAGAGGCAGACAGCGATTTGCATTAACAGTTGCATTTCTTGTTCTTTTAGCTCAGCCAGGTTTTCCGTTTGCTCGTCTAAGCTCGTCTCAATGCAGCGACAACCATAACAGCATCCAACAATCTAAGCGAGTTGCTTGGCGACCTGTCCCATTGTATCATGCACGCACGTAACTGTAAGCAGCTAAATGGCCAATAAAGCAGCCGGCTATACGTTCCCATTCTTCTTGCGCTTCACATTTATTCTTTTTATCTATTATTATTATTTCTTTTTTATATACATTTTGATTTCAACTTTTTTTTTTATCTTTCTCTCATTTTTCTAATAATTTTCCCATCTGGCAGCGCTGTTGTCCCTACGCGCTTGCGTAGCGGTTCTTCTATTGTTATGCATATTGTTATCAGTTATAGGTAACTGTGTGTGTGTATGTGTGAGAGAGTGTGTTTGTATGTATGCGTGTGTGCATGCGCCTGCGCTTTCCTTTTCACTGTTGGATCATTGAACGAAATCCATGTGAATGGCCAAGCACAAACATTTGCATACACACACAGACACGCACACATACAAACATACACATGAACGCTGCGACCCGCTCGACTATTAACAGCTGCATTTCTGTGGGCGTGTGGGCGCGCCATTGAATGCCGTAATATGTATGTATGTATGTATGTACACACATGCATATGTCTGTATGTATGTATGTCTGCCTTTAGATACTTGTGTGTGCGAGCTTTTTGCTCAGCAACAACATTAAGCCTCTTGTAAGTTTACAAGCACCAAACAGCAGAAACGCAGACGCAGACGACGACGACCAAAATAATGAAGTGTGTGCAAAAACAAAATTAAAAAAAAAAAAAAAAAACAAGAAGAGAAAAACAACAAAACTGGTTTATATTTGTACGTACAAACAGACATCTCTACATTGTCTTTTCTTGTTTTCTCTTTGTTCTTTGCTGTCTGTCCCCATTCGGTGAAAAATAACTGCAACTGTCAGCCGCTGTCGCAGTTGCAGTCGGCGCTGCAGTCGCAGCTGCAGCCTTGCCAGACCGGCCAAACATATTCGCTCAGCTCAGGGAAATGGTTGGAAAAATCTAAAGAAAACTTGCCAATCCTGCTACTTAAAACGTTCGTTAATCTTTCTCTTCTATGCAATTAATTACTAAATCTAGTAGCTTAGCTAGATTTTTAATGCATTTTCCAGATTGATTCTAGATTGTGCAGCTAGATAAATATGATGAATGGTATAGGGAGTTTGGACATAGAATTTGTTGTTATAACCTTTAGAGTATGATAAAGTTAATAGAATTTGTAATATTTGAGATTAGTTCTTTAAATTCTTTAGTTCATTTTAGGATTCTTAAGTGAAATGCCAGAGTTATGTAGGGTGATATATCGTTTTAAAGCTTTAAAGCTCAAAATCTGAAATGTAGAATAAAATTAATGCAATTAGTTAGTGGATTAGTTCTTTAAATTATATAGTTCTTTTTTGGATTCTTAGCCAAATACCAGAGTTATGTAGGGTGCTTTCATGATTTAAAGCTCAAAATTTGAAATGGTTTGAATAGCTGAGATGTTCCTAATTTGATTTCAATTGGAAATTGTTGTAAATAGGCAACAAATTGACTTGTTATTGTCAATCTCTATATATTTATATTGATATTTATCGATAGCAATAATCGTTTGCATAGATCTTATCTAATTTTCGAACTCTCTTCCTCTACAGACATTTACCGCGTGGTGTAACAGTCATTTGCGTAAAGCTGGCACCGCCATCGACAATATCGAGGAGGACTTCCGCAATGGCCTCAAGCTGATGCTGCTGCTGGAGGTGATCTCTGGCGAGACGCTGCCCAAGCCCGATCGCGGCAAAATGCGTTTCCACAAAATCGCGAATGTGAACAAGGCGCTGGACTTTATTGCATCGAAGGGCGTACATCTGGTGTCCATTGGCGCTGAGGAGATTGTCGATGGTAATCTGAAAATGACGCTCGGCATGATCTGGACGATCATTCTGCGCTTCGCCATCCAGGACATTTCCGTGGAAGAGATGACCGCCAAGGAGGGTCTGCTATTGTGGTGCCAGCGCAAGACGGCGCCCTACAAGAACGTCAACGTACAGAACTTCCATCTCTCCTTCAAGGTAAGAATGCTTCTCTCTCCCCCCCTCTAATATAATATGATTATATGTGTAATCTCTGTAGGACGGTCTGGCATTCTGTGCCCTCATCCATCGTCATCGCCCAGATCTGATTGACTACGCCAAGCTATCCAAAGACAATCCGCTGGAGAATCTGAACACTGCCTTCGATGTTGCTGAGAAATATCTAGATATTCCAAGGATGTTGGATCCAGATGGTATGTTGTTCCATTAGCTTTTACTCCTCCAAACTGTGCCCTAGTTATTAGCTCTTGTTCTTGTATTATTAAGTTAAGTTTTAGGGCATTTGGTATACTTAATGATCGTATTTAAAATTGAAATTTAAATTCTCTTGAACAACACCACATCAACAACGATGACCAACACACATACAGATTTAATCAACACTCCGAAACCGGATGAACGTGCCATCATGACGTACGTCTCCTGCTACTATCACGCCTTCCAGGGAGCCCAACAGGTTGGAAATGTGACGCATGTACCCGAACCCACAAGACAATACACCTACGTCCCGAATAATTACAATGTGACTAAACTTCACATCTCGATACACATAAATATTATATATCTATTCCATTTCTCGTTCTATTTATATACTATTCGTATATATATATATATCTATATATATATATATATATACATATATTGCAGTTTGTTTTTTGGCAAACCATGAAAGAAACATATGCCAACATATGCTGCCTTTGATGTTGCGCTCGTTGAAGCTTTGCTCTGGCCACAGCTGAAAGCTGCAAAAACAAACCAAAAGCTCGCAAAGCAAAAGTCATTCAAACTAACAAACTCCACACTAATACGAGAGGAAGAGTCGGGCATTGGTATTGGTGAGCTTTCAAAGCTCTTACAGCATGCACAGCCGTCGAGCCAATACATGTTTGCCATCTATGTGAAAGCTCTCTCGCTCTATCTCTCTCTCTCTCTCTCTCTCTATCTCCCTAATCATTTGCTGTTGCTGCTGCATGCTGCATTAATTGGAATGCAAATTTGATCTGATTCGGCTGACGTCAATCACATTGTATTTTTATCACATTAATATACATTTATATCTGTTTATGTATATATCTATATTATCGTTATCTTATGTATTATTATCAGTGTTATATATAGAGTTTATCGCACTGGCAACTCAGTCCATGCTCTCGCATCTGCATTTTTGGTAGAGCATTGCTTGAGTTCCTCTGCGCATCCCCTTGTTCCATATCCATGTGCTCTAATCTCTAGGCATGCCTTAAGTTATGAATGTTAAGCTACTAACGCGCTCAATATGCGATATACGATATTAAGATATTACGATATTACGATATTATTATAAACAACTATTTTCTAGCTAAGCATAGTCGACAGACGGTTACAGTGAAAGCTCAGAGAGGGAACCGAAAATAAAGAAAACTCAGATTAAAATAAATATAAATAAATAGATAAATATTTAGGTATTTAGCTATAAAGTTTAATATCAATAAAAATTCATCCTGATTTACTTAAATCAATGCATAGGAAATTTAGATTAAAATAAATCTAAGTAAATAGATAAAAATTTAATAGGCTTAAGTAAGGCCTTAGGCATTCAGTTATAAAAGTTCAAGATTTAAAAATGATTTAATTAGTTCAATGCTTAAACAAAGAGATTCTCAGCCGCAGCCAACTTAACAAGCTTATAATCCATATTTTTATAGCAAATGGAGCAAAGACTACATTTACTAGATTTTCAAATACGGCATGAAGTTGGCTGCGCATTGTTTCGGTGCTGAAACAGTTCGTCTAGCTGAGTGTTCACTGTAGCCGCTGCTGCGACTATCAGATAGATCTTATTGTAATTGTATATTGAGTGTCATATGCTAATTTGCCTGCCGAAATCACTAACCAAACAAATAATTCATTTGTATGTTTTGTTGCTTTTTCTCTCTCTCTCTTTCTCTGTCTCTCTCTCTCTGTTTTCTACTTCTCGCGATTGCAAAATGCGCTCATCAACAACGCCATTAACAACAACAACAACAATTACTCTGCTACCGCTACCGCTACCGCTACAACAACAACCCAACAAAATATGTATATCGCATCGATAACGATAACGATAACGATTGCAACAACAACACCACCACCACCACCACCATGATCACCAACCACCAATCAATACATCCAACGATCATACACAGATTTGCAGAATACTGCATTGCCAGATGAAAGAGCCGTCATGACCTATGTATCATCGTATTATCACTGTTTCAGTGGCGCTCAAAAGGTCTGTTATACACACATACACACGCATACACGCATATATATATACACATACATCCCACACACAATCACACACCTCCAATTTGCAAGCAAAGGAGCTACTTAGGGAAAGTCGTCCTGAAGTCTTCCCGATATCAGTTATCGCTGAGTTATCGAACAGTTTAGATTACTGCTGAGAGCTTCTTCAATATTAGTTATCGCTGAGTTGTCGATCAGCTTAGATTATAGCTGAGAGCATTCGATTTCGATTCTATTTCTAGCATTCCATTTTGATTCCATTTCCAGCATTCAATTTCGATTCCATTTATAGCATTCAATTTCGATTCCATTTCTAGCATCCATTTCGATTCCATTTCCAGCATTCCATTTCGATTCCGTTTTTAGCATTCCATTTCGACTATATTTTAATTCCATCCTATCATTCCATTGCGATTCCAATTCCAACATTCCATTTTGATTGCATTTCCAGCATTCCATTTCGATTACATTTTGATTCCGTTTCTGGCATTCCTATCGATTCCATTTCCAACACTCCATTTCAATTTCATTTTCAGCATTTCAGCAATGTTTAATTGCATTTCGTGTCATGGCTTTTGATAGATTCGACGATAAATTATCGTATCAGTTTATATGCCAGCTAATAGTGTTTCATTCCATGTGTTTCAAATGATGGATTTCATTCCACTTAGACCAGCAGTAATGCTATTTACTTCAGGCTTACAAACAGAAGATTGTCAATCTTTATAGTTTGGTATTCCATTCGAATCTGTTCCATTTTATGATCAAATCATTTTAGAGCCAACTTATGCAGATCAGGCTTTAGTGATGTTCTATTCCATTCCGTACCATACACATACACACTCTCATACACCCACACAAATACACGCCCCTCTCTTTCATTCGTACACATTGACGCCCCGAAATGGAATTGAGACCATCGACAGATATAGAAGCGAACATCCTTGCATCCTTTATACCCAGAGAGCTTTGAAACGCTGCGCTTGCGCCTGCTTTGAATGGGCTTTGATAACTAACGCGATTTGTCTGTCTGTCGTTCCAATTGGACTTTGCTTACAAAGCTTGCGCAGTTACGTTTACTTGTCTTGCTGTGTTCGTGTTCATGTTCGAGTTCGTTCGTTCGTTCGTTCGTTTTGTTTTTGCTCTCAATTCATTCTGAGTTGGTATTCCGATCGACACTCAGAGTAATTGGCCGGGCGAGTCAGATGTTTAACTAACAGACATTCTTCCAAACTTGACAATCGGCAGGCGGAAACGGCGGCAAATCGTATTTGCAAGGTGCTCAAGGTTAACCAGGAGAATGAACGCCTCATGGAGGAGTACGAGCGTCTGGCCAGCGATGTAAGTAGAGCACTATTTTTGGAGTTATTTATTTACTGATCAGTGATCGTTGATCCTTCGCTATAGCTGCTGGAATGGATTCGCCGCACGATGCCATGGCTGAACTCACGCCAGGCGGACAACTCGCTGGCCGGCGTACAGAAGAAGCTCGAGGAGTACCGCACGTACCGTCGCAAGCACAAGCCGCCACGTGTTGAGCAGAAGGCAAAACTCGAAACTAACTTTAACACGCTGCAGACGAAACTGCGCCTGTCCAACCGTCCAGCCTACTTGCCCACCGAGGGCAAGACCGTGTCTGATATCTCAAATGCCTGGAAGGGTCTCGAGCTGGCCGAGAAGGCGTTCGAGGAATGGCTGCTGGCTGAGACCATGCGCCTGGAGCGTCTCGAACATCTGGCCCAGAAGTTCAAGCATAAGGTATGTCCACCAAAGCAACTGATCCTCAGAATGATCTTCATTCTGATCTTCTTGATATTGTTCTTCTTCTTCGACAGGCCGATGCTCATGAGGACTGGACACGTGGCAAGGAGGAGATGCTGCAGTCCCAGGACTTCCGTCAATGCAAGCTCAACGAGCTGAAGGCCCTCAAGAAGAAGCACGAAGCCTTTGAGTCTGATTTGGCCGCCCATCAGGATCGTGTCGAACAAATTGCCGCCATTGCCCAGGAGCTGAAGTAAGTGCAGCTGTTGCCCGCCAGCAAACCTCGCGTGTCCTTACTACCCTACGCCTAATCCAGTGTTACACTGAATCTCTATCAATTTTATATTCAATTATTATCTCAATGCTAACCGCTGGGCAACAACGCAAAGTGTGAGGTTAGATTGTATGATCATTTCATCTCTGCGAGTCGTCTCATATCTAACCATCTGTCTCCATGATCATCAGCATCATCATCCTACTTTATTTGAGATTATATAATTTCAATATCTAAAAGCAATACCTTGACTAGTTCAAGAGAGTCAATGTAAGATCAAAAGATCACTCTAAAGATCAATCTCAGAATTGAATCTAAGGATCAGTATTAATACAAGAATAGGAGAATTAAGAGAATTATTTTATATAATCATTTTTAACCATCTATCTCCATGGTCATTATCATCATCCTACTTTATTTGAGACTATAATTTCAATATCTAAAAGTCTCTTGACTATTTCATAATCATCAACTCTAGAAAGTGAATGTAAAAGCATCCGTTAAGATCAAGTTCAAGTCTTGTAAGATTTAATCTAAAACAGAAATCACTAAAAAGATCAATCCCACGATTGAGATCAGTCTTGAAACAAGAATAGGATAATGAAAAGAATTACCTTATATTATCATCAAGATCATCATTCTGACCATTCTGATCATCATTTATGATCATTTGTAATACAATTTCTGATCAGTATTGAGACAAGAATAGGATAATGAAGAGAATTACTTTATATAATCATTACGATCATAGTTCTGATCATTCATGATCATTCGTAATAAAATTTCGGATCAGTATTAAGGCAAGAATAGAAGAATTAAGACAATTACTTCATGTAATCATCACGATCATCATTCTCGCCATTCACGATCATTTGTAATACAATTTAGCTCATTTTCTCTTGCGACTCAACTCAAGTTTCCTTTGGTTTTTCCAGCACTCTGGAGTATCACGATTGCGTGTCGGTGAATGCGCGCTGCCAGCGCATCTGCGATCAGTGGGATCGTCTGGGTGCCCTCACCCAGCGTCGTCGCACCGCATTGGATGAGGCTGAGCGCATATTGGAGAAGATCGACATCTTGCATTTGGAGTTTGCGAAGCGTGCGGCGCCGTTCAACAACTGGTTGGATGGCACACGCGAGGATCTGGTGGATATGTTCATAGTGCATACTATGGAGGAGATACAGGGTCTGATCCAGGCGCACGATCAGTTCAAGGCGACGCTCGGCGAGGCCGACAAGGAGTTCAATCTGATTGTGAATCTTGTGCGCGAGGTGGAGTCGATTGTCAAGCAGCACCAGATACCCGGCGGTCTGGAGAATCCCTACACGACCCTGACGGCCCACGATATGACACGCAAGTGGACCGATGTCCGTCAGCTGGTGCCACAGCGCGACCAGACGTTGGCCAACGAGCTGCGCAAGCAGCAGAACAACGAGATGCTGCGCCGCCAGTTCGCCGAGAAGGCCAATGTGGTCGGTCCCTGGATCGAGATGCAGATGGATGCCGTGACAGCGATAGGCATGGGACTGCAGGGCTCGCTGGAGGATCAGCTGCATCGCCTCAAGGAGTACGAGCAGGCCGTGTACGCATACAAGCCGAACATTGAGGAGCTCGAAAAGATCCATCAGGCCGTACAGGAGTCGATGATCTTCGAGAACCGTTACACGAACTATACGATGGAAACGCTGCGCGTCGGCTGGGAGCAACTGCTCACCTCGATCAATCGCAACATTAACGAGGTGGAGAACCAAATACTGACACGCGACTCCAAGGGCATCAGCCAGGAGCAGCTGAACGAGTTCCGTTCCAGCTTCAATCATTTCGATAAGAATCGCACCGGTCGCCTGACGCCCGAGGAGTTCAAATCGTGCCTCGTCTCGCTGGGCTACTCGATTGGCAAGGATCGCCAGGGCGACATGGACTTCCAGCGCATTCTGGCCGTTGTCGATCCCAACAATACAGGCTATGTGCACTTTGATGCCTTCCTCGATTTCATGACCCGCGAGAGCACCGACACCGACACCGCCGAACAAGTCATTGATTCCTTCAGAATCCTGGCAGCCGACAAGGTGAGCAACGAGCATAGAATATCGAATATGTACCCTGATCCACATTATATATATATATATATATGTCTTACCTTTTAGCCATACATATTGCCCGATGAGCTGCGCCGCGAATTGCCACCAGATCAGGCCGAATACTGCATCCAGCGCATGCCGCCATACAAGGGACCCAATGGAGTGCCCGGCGCCCTGGACTACATGTCGTTCAGCACAGCCCTCTATGGCGAGACCGATTTGTAAACGCACTCGATCATCCACTCAACAAGCACACTCACACGCACTCACACACACACACACACTCGTAGACACAAATACACACACCCACACAAACACACACACACACACACATGCACTCACTCACTCAAACACACACACACACACAGAGAGCTCGTCGGGTGGGGCAATCAAGCCGCAAAAGAAAAAGAAAAATTCATATAATAATTGCTAAATTTTAATAATAATAATATTAATAAACATAGATTTATTATTATGCTACACTCGTAAAGCTTAAAATTCAAGAAAGATGAGAGAAACATTATAATTTTTTTGCAAATTATATATTGTACTTACTATATATATACATATATATATATATATATATATATATATATGTATATATATATGTATATATATATGTATATATATACATACACATACATGTGTATATATATATATATATATATATATATATATATACCTACTATATATCTCGATATATATCTCATACATTACATTACATTACATACATTACATTACATTATTGCATCCATCTTTTTCAAGCCAATTGTAAAACAGAGAATGAAAAACAAATGCATATCGAATATCTAAAAGAAATCAAAACAAACAAAACATCTAAACCATTATTTTTTGAAATTTATGTTAATAAAAACAAACAACAAAAAACCAAAAAAAAAAAAAAAAAAAAACAAACAAACAAGTTCTATACAACTGAGGAAAAACAACACGAAAATTGTGGCAGAGGCGCAATCAAAAAGAGAGAGATAGATAGATGCACACAGAAAGAAATAGAGAGAGATAGGTAAACAGAGAGAGAAAGAGAGAGAGAGAGAGAGATACATACGAACAGCACACTAAGAAAATCAACTAGAAGCAGAGCGAGAGCGAAACAGAGAGAGAGAGAGAGAGATGGCACTACATAATACTTGGAGTACAGGCATAAAACATAATAAAAACTCGAAACACAAAAGAAACAGCCAATAAAGTAAACTATATATATATACATAGACATATGTATGTATATAGCTATTTATTCATGTAAAGAAACTCGTATATCTTATTCGTACTGTATTTATTTATTATATTTATATTTTCTGTTTTTAGTATCTCAGTTTTTCAGCATTACAAATTCAACATTAAATATTGGAAAATCTTAAATTTTACAAAACACACACACACACACAGAGACAGTCAGACACACTCACACTCACATATACGAGCAAGTGAAATAAATAAATTATTTTTGGTGATATTGTGTTTTAATATACAATGCCAATTTTCATTTGGAAAAGTGCGAAATTGAATTTTGAAATTTGGAAATTTTGATGCTTTACTGCAAAATAAGATTTCGAATTTGAGAATTTTTGAAGCTACCGTGTGAAATGGGATTTCGAAACTTCAAAGTTATAGAAAATGAAATTTAGAAGTCTTTTCACGAAATGGATTTTAAAATTTTGAAATTTTGAAGATATATTGTAAAATGGAATTTTAAATCTATAATGCAATGAAAATTTCAAAGCTTTAAGAATGTGAATTGAAATTACAAAGTTAAGAAATTTTAAAACTATTATGCAAAATGGGTTTTGAAGCTATAATTCGAAATAGAATTTCAAAGCTTTTTGATAAGACTTAAAACACTTAAAAGTTTGGATTTAATTTCAACAAGAAACTTTTAAATCACTTGAGGACTAAAATTGACAATGGTAAAACTAAGTGTGAACTCTTTTATAAAAAGATGTGAGCGTAGTCTGAAAAAAAGGTTATGAAATGAGGCTATGAACAATTAACTTAGGACGACTGCGAATGCGGTTTGGGAGGTGCTCAAGTTGGGCTCTTTTTAGACTGTATATGGAAGGATGAAGAGTATCAAATGTATCAACATTAAAATAAGAAATAGAATTTTAGAATTAAGAAATTTTAAAGTTTTAATGGTAAATGGATTTTTGTAATTTCGAAACTTTGAAGTTATATTGCGAAATAGAATTTTAAAGTTATATGTGATATGGAATTTAAAAACTTCAAAGTTTATAAGAAAGTCCAGAAATTCCAATGGAACTCCTCAAACTCGAATTTATAATTCGAAATAGAATTTCAAAATTTTGAAGCTTTTTAGATATAATGCGAATCGGAATTTCGAAATCTCGATACTTCGCAAATGAAAACGAGCTTAGAGATTCGTTTTATGATACAAATTCCCCTCGGTTCATTTCTGAACTCGATTCAGCATCAGTAAGCGCCCAGCAGTAGACTATGGTAACAGAAATCAAATTTTCATTCAGAATTCGGTTTGGAAAAGTTTTTAAGGACTCCAAAACCCAAGGTCCGACACTTAAACTGTAACCCGAATCTAGAAAAAGTTTTTACTCAATTTGAGGCTTTTGTGTTGACATTTGCTGTGCAACAAAAACGCGCAGCTTTCAATTTATTTCAGATAAAAATAAAATAATAGAAATAAAACCAGGATTTTGTATGTATATACAGAGAAGTATATATATAAATATATATATATATATAAATAGTATTACTTATAGCATATGGGATTTATTTTGAAAATGTTCTCGCAGCTAATTTGGGATCCTTCTTTGCTTACAAGTCTATTCAACTGAAATTAAGACATAACTAAATGTAAGTATAATTTGTATACGATTTGTATTTCATTTAAGTGCATTTGATGATACAGGCACACACACATGCACACTGACATACACGCACACACATGCATACATTAACACACGCAGACGTGAAGGCAGATTTTGCATCAGTTTTGGTCCATTTAAATGGGTTCGTAGGACCCATGACGCAGCAGTTGGAAAAGTATATGAATATATTATGTATATATATAGTTTCTAGATCTATTAATAAATATGCATTTACTCTCTTTGCTTATCTGTTTTGTTTTTTTTTTTTTGCTTTTTGCAGGCTAAACGACAACCGAAATATACTCAACATTCATAATTTGATTTTTCTTTGTTTTTTTTATATGTTTATATATACATTTGCAATGTTTTCAACAACAACAATTGAATCTCTCTTATATATATATATAGAAATATACATATATAAATATAACTATGCTGTGTGTATACATATATATATATATATATATATATCTGTATCTGTACCTTAGTATAATTTATTTTGTATGCATTCTGAAAGCTTTCAATGTGAGTGCGATTTATTGTTTTTGTTTTTTGCTTTTGCTTCGCTTTGTTTTTGTTTTGATAATTGATTTGATCGTCCTGTTGCCTTATCGATAAGCGATAATCGATAACCGATAACGATAACAAAATATCTACGCCTTAATCTAAGAGAACAAAATGGAAACGGAATGGGAGAAATCGATGTAAATTGCAATATATATGTATATGTATTTTTTTTTGTTTATTGATTATTTGTTGTGTTTGTATTTTGTTGTTTGTGTTTATGTTTATGTCTGTGTATAAATATTTACAAATAATAATTGAAATGAAACATAAATTAATTATATATAAATGTGTGTGTGTTTTATATATATATATATATTCATATAAATATATATATGTATATATCTATAATTGAAAAAATAATTTCTATATGTAGCTTGGGTATTCCTTTTTAAAACTCATTTCCTTTTCGATTTGCTGTCGCTGTGTAAGAATAACTAAATAATAAGAAAAAAAAAGACTAAACTTAAAATGAAAATTAACTCTAAGTTTTCTTCATAGGTTATGTATGTGTGTGTGTGTATGTATGTGAGTGCGTGCATGTGCGTATGTATGTGTGTGTGCTTGTGTTGCTGCTATGTTAATAGAGAAACCCATCGGAGCAGACAGCTTAAGGCAGATAGCATAAACAAGACACCAAATGAGCCCACTTCCAACAAGAGCGAAACCCAAGCACAGCTGCTGTGTTTCAGTTACGATTTTGTTGGGTACATATATATATATAAATATATATATATAGATGGTCTGCATGCTCATTGAATGGAATACATTTTGGCAACTTTTAGTTTGTGCTCTGCGAAAGTGAAAAAATATAAATCCACTCTCTCGCCCTCTTTCTTTCTCTGTCTCTCTCACTCTCTCTGTTTCTTGTTCTGTCCTTTGCAACTGCTGTTCGATATCTATATATAGCCTATATATGTGTGTGTATAATGAGAGCTATATAGTATTCATATAATATATGCTGGTATACTAAACCCACTAGCAATTTGGTATCTATAATACACGAATGCCCAGTTATTTCTCATGTTCTCTTGATGTGCTCTAAAATCTAATAAAAAAATAGATTATGTATATATATATATCCATATATATATATATATATATATAAATAGTATTAATGTATGGTATTTCTGTTCTGATTTATCGTGTAACGATGTTAACTTTGAAGGCTTACTTAAAAAACACGTGGTAAGTTAATTAAAACACACACCGTATAACATAATACTAAATCCTATCAACTAACTGTATATATATATATATATATATGTATGCCTAACACATTATATATATATATATATAAATATTGTAACAGCATATATCCTTTCCTTTCTCATGTTGTTTGTCGTTAAATTCTTCACCTCTCTCCTTCTCTTTCGCATCCATTTGTATAGTTTTCAACTCTAGCTGTATATATATATATATGTAGATATATATATATATCTGGTATATACTAAATCTAAGCCTAGTCTATCTTTAAGTTTTGTATATTCTGTTTCTTTTCATTTTTGCTCCTCCTGCTTCCTTTGTGGTTGGATTCTTATGGAATACATGCTTATAGTCTTAAGCCTAATCAAAACACCCTGACTCTGATCATCTGATCTCTGATCGATCCTTATCTTAGTGTATATCTTTTAAAATGCATATGCAAATTAGTTCTGTTCTCTGTTCGATTCGCTTTCCTTCACTGGCAGGATTTTGAGTTCTTTCTCAGGCCAATCATCAGTCCTTGTGCCCGCCGGCATCTCCCCCTGATTTGCCTCCGCCTCCTCCGCCGGCCATGTGCTGTGGAATCACCGTCAATGTTTTGGGTATTTTGGACAACATGACGTTGTCAATGAGCTTCTGCTGCTGCTGCTGTTGCTGCTGCTGCTTCAGGGTGAATGTGATTCCAGTGCCCAATCCACCGCCACCGCCACCGCCTCCTCCTCCACCGCCACCTCCACTGCTCGTTGCCGTCGTTGGCTTCCCTGTCGTATGCGACATCTTGCTGGCGGCGGCTGCAGCTGCTGCTGCTGCCGCGGCACCATTCAATAGATACTGATTGGCATCCGGAAAGTTCTTCCACAGCCACGAGCTGTTGCTGTCCAAGCCGCCGCCGCCGCCGCTGCTGTTGCTGGCCGCAGCTGTGGCCGCTGCCAGCGCATTGCTCAGCAGCGGCTGAAAGTTTGAGGAATTTGCTCCAGTGGCATTGCCACCACCAACAGCAGCTCCTCCGCCTCCTGCGGCATTCTGTGGATTGCTCAGCGGCGGCATTGGCTTAGGCGCCAGCCTAGCCAGCCGCAGACCACTGCCAGCAGCAACACCTCCTGGCTGCAATGTGGGCAGCTGCTGGTACTTGTGTTGCTGTTGCTGCTGCTGCTGTTGCTGCAACTGTTGCAGCTGCTGGCGGGCCGTTTGCTGTGCTGTCATTTTGCTCATGGCCACAAAGTTCTGCGATTGCTGCAACGCCTGCTGCTGCTGTTGGTGTTGTTGCTGCTGCTGCTGCTGGGAGTGTTGTGGCTGCTGCTGTTGTTGGTTTGTCTTCGGCTTGGCGTTCGCCTTGAGCACCTGGTCACGCAGCAGCTTCTCGCGCCGCAATATGCACATCCGATTGTAGTCAATGATGGAGATTAGGTATGGCTTGCCGCCGGACTGCACCTGCACCTGGGCGGGCAGTCGCCGTCCGTCGGCCGTCTGGAACAGCGTCGGCGACTTGCTGGGCACTTTGTGCTGCTCCTTGAGCGGTATCAGCGTCGGCTTCCAGCTCTTGCTCTCATGCCGCTCCTGCGGCGTCAGCGTATCCGGCAGCATTATCACACTGGGCCCCGGGCTACCGCCTACTCCACCGGCTCCACCTCCACCTCCGGCAGCCGTTCCGGTGCGCGGCAGCTGCAGCCGCTTGCCGGCCAGCGCTGGCAGCGTTGCCGTGGCAGAGGCAGCGCCGCTCGTGCGTCGTCGCTGCAGGCTAATCAATTCCGGCGGCGAGCTAAGCAGCTGCGCCACATTGGGCGGCGTTGGCTTTGCCGCTGCCTGCTGCTGTAGCATTGTGGGCGTGGCATTGACCAAAAGTGGCTTCGACTTGGGCTGCTGGTGCTGCTGTTGCTGATGAGGATGCAATTCGCTGTGGCTCTGGCTGAACTGCTTGTTAGCCATGTCCAGCAGCTTCAGCTGCTTCTCGGCCAACTTGTGATTGGACTGTTGCTGCTGCTGTTGTTGTTGTTGCTGATGTTGCTGCTGCTGTTGATTGACAAGCGGCACAATCTCCACCGCCTTGTTCATGCCCAGCAGATTGGTCTTTAGTATGCTGCGACTGTTGGACGCACTGGTGGGCACCAGCGGCGGCGCATCCTTCGACTGCAACGTTTTGCCGGGCGAGTCGTCGCCAACAGCAACAATTGGCATTGCAGTGGCCGTGGCCTTGGCGCTGTCTTTGGGCCGTGCTATGATGGTCACCGCATTGGAGCTGAGCTGCTTCGTCAGCTTGTCCACGGAGACGTTGCGCAGGTGATCGAGTGGCAGCATTTCACACTCATCCTCCTTGTCCATGTCTTCGTCCTCGTCATCATCGTCGTTCAGCTCCACCAGCGGAATGACGGGCTCCAGCTGGCCAGAGGAGGACTGATCCAAGCCGCTGCTATTGTTGCCAGTTGCCTGAGGAGCGGTCAGGGCGCTGGCCAAGACGCTGCCGCTGCCAGCAATGGGTGAGCAGGAATTGCTGGCATTGGCTGCTGACGGGTGGTTGGCGGCATTCGGTGAGGAGGATGTGGACGACGAGGAGGAGGAGGAGGCGGCCACATTGACGACGCCATCGGCGGGTGGTGCATTGGCGCTGGCATTCTGTGTCTTGGCATTGCTCTGCAGGCCACCACAATGGCCGTGATCGTAGGAGTTGAGACGTTGGCGCACCGTTTGCGTGTAGACGCTGGCATTGGAGGAGGCGTGCGCGGCCAGCACCAGATCTCCATTGCGATAATACTTCTCCAAGAGTATGAGATGGCGCAAGAAGGAGCTCTGATTGCCATACGGCTTCTGTAGCTCCTCCCACAGGCGGCGCGTTGGCTCATCGTACTGCAGGAAGGTTTGAACACGCGTCCAGCCCTCGGGCGTGCGCTGGCTGCTGCTGCAGCCAAAGGGCACCTTGAACTGCACACCCAGATCCTCCTCGCCGTGAAAGAGTTCGCGCATGGAGATGTTCGGATTGCCACGCAGCACATTCGAAATGTCGGCGCCCGCCTTGCCCTTTGCACTCACATTGGCATTGGCATTGGTATTGGGATTCGCATTCGCATTCGCATTCGCATTGGAATTTGAATTGGAATTGGAATTAGAGGTGCAATTAGCGCTGGCTGCAACATCTCCAGCTAGATTCTGCTGGAGTATGGCCTGCAGCTTGGACATTTGTTTGCTGGCGTTGTTTCCATGCCCAATGGGCGTTGTTGAGGAGCTGCTCGAATTGGAATCGGTGGGACCGTCATAGTCCACCACCATGGGCAGCTCGCTGGAGGCATCATCACATGCAGCAGTTGGAGCAGTACCAGAGCCCGTTGCAGTCGCGGCATCCTCCTCATCCACCTCGGAGGCCTCGTTGCTGCCCTCCTGCAGATTGTGGACCTTGAGCAGCCTGCGAAAATTATTTGATTTATATAGAACATCAACTTGAAACAGATCACAAAGTAATTTCTTACCTCTTGCGATAGTTCTTGACAAACTCCGCCTTCTGGGATTTGGTACTATCCGGCGGTTTCATCAGCAAATTGGCAAAGTATCGGCACAGCTTGCAGACGGCGGTGCCGACGCCCAGCTGCACGGGTATGCCCATCTCGCTGAGCGCCTTCTCCAAGCGATCCGTGTCCTGCTGAGAAATCAAAATTTAATATGCTGCTGAGCTGTGTCCAGGCATCGAGATGCTTACCGAGGTAATATGGTACATGTGGTTCTTGCCCAGGCGACGCTTGCAGAGCACACAGCCCGAGGATTGAATGACCGTGTTGTAGTGCGGCTCACAGAGCCACACGGTCGAGGTGCCCGGCGGTATCTCAAAGTTCAGCGGACACTTCTTGACGCTCTTGCGCACACATTTGCGCCGCAGCGAATGGCTGGCCGGATCGGCACAGTCCTTGACGGCGCAGGCACGCTGCACCGCCGAGCCGGAGACGGCGCCGGACGAAGTCGAGGCAAACTCTGCGTCGGCTGCATCGCCGGCAAAATGCTTATCCAAACTATTGCCATTGCCATTGCCACCGCCAGTTGCGTTGCCCGTCTCCAGGTGCCCGGGCGCCGAGAGGCGTTTCTTGTATGATGGTGCATTGGCACGACGATCCACATGGCGGAAACAGGCGTCGCACAGGCAATTGTCCACAGTCAGTTTCTCCTCATCTGCAAGGGAAAGTGAATGAATAAATATATTCATAATTGGGAGCGTGCTGCATGCCACCTACTTGCAAGTATCTTTTGTTGACGCTCCACCGACTTGATCTGGCCCACGTGGCAGGGCGTGTCGTACAATCCGAATTTGCCACTGCAATAGTAGCACTGATCCTCGCACAGGCGACCGGGATGGAACTTGAACGAGGAGGCCTTCTCCGGTATCAGAATCTTTTCTTTCTCATCTTTCTTGACCATTTGATAGAAGCCATGGTCCAGCTGACCGCCATGACCCTCCGAGTGCGATGAATCTGTGTGCGCAAAATGTATTTATATATAGATATAGATATGATATATATTCTATTATATTAAGTTTAAAAAAATAATAAGTTCAATTAGTTACAGCTAATTGGAAAACTCTAATTGCTCTATGCCTAGGCTGATTAAGACTTGAGAAATTGTTGGGTATAGGAAAAGTGGAAGTTATTTTAAGTTTTGTTAGTCACTGCTAGGCCGAGTACAGGGTATAAAAGAGCTAAAATTAGCTAGGCTGAATTGACTAATTCAGATTGGACTATATTTAGATCTAATTAATCGTAAGCATTACCGAATTAACTAATAGAGACTTGGCTATAATTAGATCTGATTAAAAGGGTATTAATTGAAGGCAGTGCTGCATGTGCAACAATATATTTAGACTTATATCAAGTCTAAAACTAATGCTTAATAAACTAATAAAGAGTAGACTGTATTTAGATCTAATTCATAGGGAATCAGTTGAAGGCAATGCCACCTAATAGAAACTAGGGTATATTTAGTTCGGAGTAAAAAGGTATCTAATAGTGACTACAATATATTTAGACTTATATCAAGTCTAAGTCTAATGCTCAATCAACTGAGACTAAACTATAGTTAGATCTGATTAGTAGGACATCAAGTCTAGACTAGACTATATTCAGATCGGATTAATATGGTATGAATCGAAGACAATGCCGAATGAACTAATAGAGACTACAATACATTAGATATATCAAGTCTAAAGCTATGCTCAATTAACTAATATAAAAATATATTTCAATGTGATTAATAGGTTAGCTAATAAAGACTAGACTATATTTAGATATATTTAATAGGGTATCAATTGAAGGCAATGCCAGCTAATAGAGACTAGACTATATTCAGATCTGATTAATGGGGTAACTAATAGAGACTAGACTAGAATTAGCTAATAGAGATTAAAGTCTAGTCTCTTTTTAAGATCTACTCTATTTCGGTCTAGCTAATAGGGCATATCAATCGAAGGCAAAGCAAAACAAAATCAAAAACAATAACAAATGCAACACTCAAACAAACGCTCGGCCACCAACCCAGGGAATTCTTGGAGGACGCATTGTTGTGCTGTTGGTGTTGTTGTTGTTTTGCTGTTTGTTGTTGTTGCTTTTGCTGCTGCTGCTGCTGCGGCTGCTGATTGTTATTATGGTTGTTAAAGCGATTAGTTGTCTTGCGTCCCGCGTTACCCGCGTTATTCAAATTGTTTCGATTGCCCGCACCTTCGTTCTGCAAATGATAAGAAAAGTGAGAGGGGGATTATTAGCATTATTAGCCAATGATGCTGAAGCTGCAGTCTCTAACTAGCTTACCTCATTCTGTATGGTGTAGTAGGAGTCCTCGGCATGGGCTCCGTGCTGATCGGCCGCACGATCTGTGGCCCCATGACCACGTGCGCGTCCCTTTTGGAATGTCATCTTGAGCGACTGGCGACGCACGCCGTGCGCCGAGCTGCCCACATTGCCAGCGATGCCGCCTTTGCGTGTGGCGCTGCCCATGCTGCCGCCGCCGCTGCTGCCTGAAGCTGCTGTGCCGCTCGTGGCAACGCCTCCAGCCGGACAGATGGCAGCGCCATGCACCACAGTGCCAGTGGGCACACCAGTGGTGCCGCCGGCACCGCCATTGCTGCTGCGATTCAGCTTGATGACGGTCTTCAGCGTGCCGCTCGACTCGATGTGCGATGCACTGCCTCCCTTGCCCGCCGATCGCTTGCCGCTCTGCTGATGCTGCTGGGGGTGCACGGCACGTGTGTGCGTGTGTATGTATTCCTGGCGCACCTGCTCGGCGGCCTGGTGCGTGAGCAGGCCGAGATGCTGCAGGTGTCGCTCCTTTTCGCGGCGCAGCTCCTCGTCGCTGTCCAGCGATAGCTTCAGCTTGCCATTGGCTTCCGCTTTGGGCAGCTGTTGCTTCTGTTCGGCGGCGACGGCGGCCAATGGTTTCTCCTCATCCAGCTCGGCTAGCTGCTCCTGTTCCTGCTCCACCTTGGTGCCCGTCTCCACTTTCAGGGCCAGCTCCAGATCCATCACGGATTCCGGACTAACGGGTGCGGCAACAGCAGTCGCTTCTGTTGTCGCCGTGGACACGTTCTCCTTGTTCTCCTCGGGATACTCGGCGCAGTCTTCGGCGGCTATGATTTCCATATCGGTGTCGTCGTCGGCCACAGCATTCGCTTCCGCCTCCTGCTCTTCGGTCAGGGGCTCCACCTCCAACACGACGACCATTTCAGTCATCTTTTTCTTGGCTGGCTCTGGCAGCAGCTCCGACTCCGACTCTACCTCCGCGTCCACCTCCGGTGCCGTATCACATTCCTCATTGGACGCCATCAGCTGCTCTTGATCCTGCTCCTGATTGTGCTTACTGGCGCTTAGCGCATTGCCGCTGGCATCAACGACACCCTCCTTGGCCAGCTGCTCCAAAATCTCGCTCTCAAAGTCATCAACATCATTGTTCTCGGCTTTCGCCGGCTGCTCATCATTCTCTTTGGCCTCGCCATTTAGCTCGCTCGGCGAGCTCTCAGCTGGTTCAGTTGCTTGTTCCACGTCGGCTTCCGGTTCTGCTACCGTTGCCTTCGGAGTCTCCAGATCTGTGTCATCGCTTTCGTCAATGCGCAGCTCATCCATGGTCGTTGTGCTGGACTCATTCAGTTTATCCTCCAGCTCTGTCTCCGGTTCCGGTTCCAGCTCCAGCTCAGATCCTTCCGCCGGAACCGTTTCTTCGTCAGTTGTGGAAATTACAGTCACAACTGTTGTTGCTGTCGGCGTCTCTGTCTCGCTGGCGATTTGCACAATCTCGCCCAGCTCCGGGTCCTTCTCGATGCCCAGATTGTTGGCCAGGAACTCGGGTTTCTTATAGAACTGCTTAACGCTAATTGCGCTGACGCCTTCGCTTACCAGCTCGGGACTTAAGGACGGCGCCTTGCCATCCTCATTCAACTTGGTTTCGGCTTCGCCAGCCTCGGGCGGCGCATTCTCTGTCTTTTGCGGTGAGTCCTCCGTCGCAGCTGGTTCAATGTCCACGGTCAACGGCTCAATACCATTGGCTGCAGCAGCGGATGTGGATGCAGTCACTTCGGACTCCGTCTCCATGCTCTTCACATCGAGCGTTTCCTCGAAATCATTCACCACCTTCTCCTGCTTGATGTCTTCGACGGCCAGCATATGCTCGTCCATGGAGATCGATGCCAGACTATCCTTGGAGTCCTCGTCGCCGGCTGCGCCGCCCGTTGAGCTGGCGGCCAGCGAACTGGAACTAACCGATGCCGCCTTGGCGGCCAGCAGACTTCGATTCGCTGAGCCCACGCGCCGTCGCTTAGGCGGCACTGGCTCGGCAGGCGTCGATGTCGGTGTGCTAGCCGTACTGCCAGCTGCTAGGAGACCCGGTGAGCCCGCCTTGCTGTTGCGCGTGGCACGCGTGCTGGCTGCAGATGTGGCGGGTGTTCCCTTCGTCTGCGGCCTGCCCCGCCCGCGTCGATTTCCCGATTGCGGCGTCGGCGTCGGAGTGGGCGTGGGTGTTGGAGTGGGCGTGGCAGCGGGTGATTGTGAGCACTGAGCAGACTGTTCCTCAGCGTCCGGTGGCTCCAGTTTGATGGTCACTGTGGCCTTGGCCTCATCTGCGCCATCCTGTTGTTCGTCCTCCTCGTCCTTGGGCTCGACCTTGGCATACTTGAGGCCCAGTTCGGCGTCATCATCGGAGCGCTTGCGCTTGAGCACCTGCTGATGCACTTGCTCCTTGGGCTCTGGCGGAGCGGGCTTTTTTCGACGACCGCGCGCTGGCAGCTGTGGCTCATTGTTGACCGTCGATGATTGTCGCCGATTGCGGGTGACCCGTGTGCTGTTCTTATTGTTGTTGTTGTTGCTGTTATTGTTGTTGTTGGCCAAAGCCAGTTCCTGGGCGTGCGCTTTGCGTGTAACGCGATTGCACGTATTTGCTGCGGTTGCTGCTACTGTAGTTGTTGTTGTGGTTGTTGTTACTGTTGTGGGCGTAGGTGTGGGCGTGGTTTCCTTCTCCTTCCCTTTATCTTTCTCTTTGCAGTCCTTGGTGTCCTCCTTCTCCTTATCCCTATCGCTTGGCTTTGCATTGGCATTGGCATTGTCTTTTGTGTCTTTTGTTTCCTCCTGCTCGAGCATGTTAATAGCATCGCTGGACATCACCTCCTCCTGCTTGACCAGCAGCTCCTCCGCTGGCTTAGCGGCTGCTTCTTTGGCTTCTTTTAGCTCTTTGATCGACTTGCGCGACCGTTGCAGCTGCACATTGCCTTTCATGTTGCTGCTGCTGCTGCCACAGGGCAGCTCATCGCTATCGCTGCCGATTGCCGTCAGGCCAGAGTCGGCGGCGTCGCGTGCCTCCCGTTTCGTTGTCGGCGACGAGTTAAATAGCAGCAGCGGCGACGTGTGGCGAGTAAAACGCACATTCTTTGCTGCCAGTGCCTCGGAGAAGGTACGGCGCGGAGTGCCGCATTCCGTAATCAGAGGCGAGGGATCATTTGTTCGGTCTGGTGTTCCGGTATCAGAACTTCTATCCTGATCAGCATCAGCTGCATCTTCAGTGAGTGCTGCTCCAGCTATCAATGTGTCTCCTCCAGTGGCGGCTGCTGGTGCTGCCGCTGCACCATCCTCATCCACCTCAACTGTGGCCGATGTATTATTGTTATCTGCCTTTGCCCCTGCTCCTGTTGCCCCTGCCACTGGCTTACGCGCCGACATCCTCGAGCGGTCACTGGGCAATGCTGGTGACGCTGCAGTCGACGATGTCGACGCTCCTATTTTGACGACGGTTGAGCCTCGCTGTTAGCCGGCTGCTCCACCAGATCCAGCTGCAGCTGCTGCTGCTGCTCGTGCTCAGCCCGAATCTTGAAAGTCTCTAGCTGCACTTTAACACACTTTAAGTCGTTGTGATTTGGTCCCATTTGTTGACTACCTGTCAAATATTGTTGAATATATATATGTATATATATATTTATATGAATTAATTATATATCGAAAGAAACCTTCGCTGAATATCAGTTACTTTATCATTTTACAATTTTATAGTATAAAAAATATTACGCATACGCCATGTGAGCGTTGTAAAAGTTAACAAAAAATAAACGCATGCAGCAGGAACAGGAAAGGGAAACGTGTTAACAGCTATGTTAGAAGAATTGCAAAATATTTATATACACACACACAGTTCACACACACACATATACACATACAGATCACACTTACACCCCGTCAACATTTGCTGTCCCTCCTTCACAAATGGCAGCCAAAAAGCAAAACGAGTTTGAAAGCAATAACTACAACAATAGCAGTAGCAGCAGCTGGGGCTGCCTGAAAAAAAAAACTAACATTACGAGCTACTGAGAGCGCAGAATATAAAAGCATTCAAATTGTGAGCGCAGCAAATTCATTGGCAGAAAGCGAATTTGGAGCGTCGCTGCTAATGCCGACTGAGCCGAGCGCACATTGCCAACAATTATAGTAAACACTAAAAAACACACAAAATAGACAATTTCCAAAAAAAAAAAAACAAAAAAAAAAAATACAAATATAAATAAGAGAGAGAAACACGATTAGCATTCAGCCTGCTGATCCTGTCACTTTATTGGACGCAATAAACGCAGCGACGACGCGCGTGTGAGATGACAGGCGCCATTTTTTTTTGCGTTGCCTGCCAATAGAGAGAGAAGCAAAGAGCGCACAGAGCAGCGAGAGAACGGGTCACAAAATTGGTTTGTTAAATTGTTGTTGGCAATATGCATGCAGAGCACAGCACAGTTGGGCGCTCTATGTTTGTTCATTTGCAGCGAAAATCTCGAGCACGTAAAACACGACCTTCGCCTGGCCTGTGCAATTCTTGGGCTGCAATTGTATAAGCACCAGCAGCATAAATACAGGAGAAAATCGGCCTCCATTTCCCACTTCCACTTACACAAGTACAGAGCACAAAACGGATTTAACGTCACTCTCGTACTCGCACACACACTCGCACACATTTAGTGGAAACGATGTTCACAATCTCACGTACACTAACGCAGCAGTGCGCTCTTCATCGTAAAATGACAAGCCGAAGCCGCCACCACCCTCTGCAACGAAGGCGGTGGAAGTTGAAACAGAAATGACAGCGACAACAAACAGCGAATAAAGGAAACAAAAGCAAATCGCAAGTAACAAAATCAAAATGAAGTATACATATTAATACACAAAAAAAAAACGAGAAAATAAAAAAATCAATTGTAAATACACACACACACATACATACCGAGTGTATGCAAAAAATATGAAAAGGAATTAATAGAATTGAACCCTAATGCAGTTGTAAACACACTTATAAGCACACGCGCACGTATTAGCCGCGGTCCCGGGCCTTTGCATTTTCCACGTTATTTTGCGCTCTTTCGTTTTTTTCGATTGCCAAAATGTCCGACTTTTACTTGTAAAAGCGTCGATAAAAAAAATTTTAACAAAAAAAAAAAGAAACAACAGCCGTTTAGTTTTGTTTAAAATGTTTGTCTGATCAAATCTGGCTTCTAGTTGTATGCTGCTGCACAGCGTTGCCGCACGCAGAGATGTAGGGGCAAAAATATCGATAGCATCATCGTTGACAACATCGATATCTAAATTTTGACCGTTTCGATGTTTTATGGCTGCGGAAATTGCTACATTTGCAAATATAAAATCAAATTCAAGCGGATCACTGACAGGCAACCTGCAACCAATGAGCAAATACATATGGTGGACGTTATGTTGAATACATTCAAAGGACGGATTTGCGTTTTTAGTTTTTATGAGCGACACACGTGCTGTGTTCGCAATCGGGCAAAACTGGATCACGGCTGGATCAAGTGTGAAAATGGCCAAGGAGGTGCATTCGCCAAATTAAAAAAAATCCAATCTAATTGATAGAAAATAACATGTTTAATATTAATGTATTTAATATATATTTATAAAACTTTCATTTCACATTCAATGACACACATCAAGGACAATCAAGCAAAACAGAATGTAAACAAATAATTTGCAAAAATTGGCAGCTATGCTGATCAATTCTTTTTTTTGTTTGCACTGAAAGTTCTCAATTTAAGGATTTACTTTTACAATATTCGGTCACACTGAACCCATAAATTAGCGCCTTCCGAAGTATTTTGAATTTGAATGAAATTCTTTAATTATTTCTTGGGCTACATTAAGTTTAGATTTATTAAAAATTCAAAATCATGATACGCGCCTAGATGTTGTTTGAGTCGGAAGGCTAAACCTGATTGCAGGTGGCCGGGTTAAGCAGCTGCACAAAAGATTCACCTGCCACAGATGACGAGCAGCAGCATTTGAAAAGGGTACACCAGTTGATTTATTTGTTAGTTTGTTGGTGATAAATAAATTGGCAAATTAAATTGAGTCGATAACATTGATTTGTGTTTGTTTTAGGCAATTTGTTTGGGTTTATGGCAGTTTATATCATTTTTTGAGTTTTCTTTTTAATTATGCATGGGAGCATTTTTGTTTGCGAATGATTTGCCATATACGCATACTTGCGAAGATTTCGATGTATGTGTGCATGTACATAAACAGCTCTCGCACGCACACCCGAGCAACACATGCACACACACACATTCACACAGCAACATACACAGCGGGCACATAGCCACAACGACGATACTTACTTAATTCTCTTTTTTCAGAGTCGCCTTCGCATCATTTGCGAATTTTCCGCATTTATTGTTATTCAATTGTACCGAAATCAATCCGCAATCGTTATTAAATTCAATGTCGGTGGAAACGCGGTCAGTTTGATATACAAATGTACGAAAAAACTGCACAATCCAAAGCAGAGAAAAACAAAAAAAAAATAATAATAATAAAATAAAATGCAGAACCCGAACCGACAGAGTTGTGAACGCAAACACGGTACGAAGTGAAATAACAAGGCAAAATGGCAGCGCACAGCACGCCAAAGAGAGCGATAGCTAGAGAGGGCAAGAGAACAAGAGAGCGTCGCCACAGCGGCGAAATATGTATTCGCCGCTGACTCTGACTCGACCACATGTAAGTGCTATCTCTGAGATACATTTATACCCTACACACTAGCCCCGACTTGAAAGCGAGCCAACAATAACGTATGCTTCAAAAGGATATAAAGAGATTAGCTCAAAAGTATTTTAATAATTAATAAAACAAAAAGCTTGAGAATGTAATAATATCGATATATGTATATCGTCTGATAGTTGTTACTAATTGTGTGACATATATGGCAACATTGCTTAGACACACGAACACACACGCACACACACGCGACACACACATACACAGAGCATAGACACACACCGGCTAACAGTTTCTGACAGCAAAGTTGAAAAGTTTGTCAACTTACTGTAGATGTATATGTAGGGCAGGCACAAGTCGACGTGCTCTCGAAACTTGTGTATTCTTTACTTGTTTTGTGCTCTGCTGCTGCCGTTGCTGGTTTTGGCCTGGTGCACGACATCGACTGCAAGGACTACAGCTAAGAGCAAACGCTTCGTTTTCGGCTGGGGGTAGCAATCAAACTAAAACTAAAACTAAAGACTTTCAAGCATGGATTATGGTGATGCATACTATAATATGATGTACTCCGAGCCGCCTGATGTGGCTGCTGAGTTTTCGCTGTTCCTTTTAGTATGCAAATTCATTTATTCATATCGCTTTTGTAGCTCATTTTCTTTAACAGTTGCTGCTGGTGCTGCAGCCGCCGCCGCCGCCGCCACCTCAGCTGTTGCTGCTGCCGATGTTGCTGCTGGGATTCTCTAGTCTTCTGTTAGTTTATCGTGTTTGGCGTTTTATAAATGGATATGACATGTGATTTTGATTTCAATATGGCGCAAGTACTCCCGAACGGATGCATTTAATTTTGTTCATTTCATTTGCTTTTTATTTTTATTTATTTATTTATTTTTTTTCACAAAAATGCAACAATTTAACTATTGAAATATATACAATGTATGTACATATTTATATTCCGTTATTGCTCTAGGCATTTGTATTGGTAAGCGCAAGCACGCCGAAAGCACACGATGTTGCTCTTTCGCTGTTTTCTTTTCAATTATTTTTCTGTTATTTATTTTCTTTTGCTCTCTTTTTGTTTTGCTATTGTGGCGCCCTCGAGCTGGCGACGCTGAGTGAAGTGGAGAATCCTGCAAGTGGCAGGCTAAGAGTCCAGTTTTCCTTTTCATGAGAACGCACACGCACACGCGCACTCAGAGAAATGCAGGTGTGCGTGTGTGGGTGTGTGTGTGCTATATGGGTTAAAGGCCAACTTAATTGCCCTGCAAATTGCTCATTGTGCCACTTGGAAGTGAGCAAAGGGCAAAGGGAAAATCAATAGACCACTAAATGTACATATCTGGGCGACTGTTGACAATAATTGTGTTTCAACAAAGGCCTTTTTTTCACAAGTGTTTATCGTGTCTGTCTGTATGTAACTTTCAACTGGGTCAAGGTCAAAAGGATGGACCAAACTAGGACATTGCGTAGCTCCATCTCAGCCTGCGCTGCCAGCCTATTACACTGTTTGAACTGATGCGCATGCAAAAGCTGCTGGCAGTAAATATTTTAAAAGGTCAAGGATATGTTTGGCCATCAAGGATCAAGCTCAGCTCAGCTGAACTTTGATTTTCTCAATTGGGATCTTTATTGAATTGCTTAAATATAATCTTTATAAAATAATTTCGCTAAATATCTATTTCTATATCTAAATCTATTCCTCCTTTAATAGAAAAGCAAATATTGTTATGTAAATTGCGATCTGAAAACAATAGCAGCCAACATATCGATAAATTGGTGCACAAATACATACGTCATTTATGTAGAGACAAACACACACATTCATACGCACGCAAAATCAAGCACATGACACACATGCAGCCGTATGTATGTGCATACATACATACATACATATGGATGGAAAAAGTCGCCTTTTAATTGTTTTCTGCAGGCTTTCGCAGCACGCCCACTCCATTGATTTCACCTTTATATGCCTGTGGATACATAGAGTAAGTACATATATCTGTAATTGATATATATATGTATATGCCTGTATATGTCTGCATACAAAAATATGGCAAGTAGAAACTGTGGGCTCTGGCAGACACATTAATGTACATACATATGTACATACATACATAGATACGAGCATGTACATTCGCAGCACACACAAACACACATGCATATGTATGTGTGTATGTATTTAAGCGCTGAAGGCAACAGAAATTGGAAAACGCAATGGCCGACAAACGCCACGCAGCTATCAGCCATGAATCTCAAGGTAAAGCAGAAGCGACAATATGCGAATATCAATGGGCAGGCATAATGCACAACAATAAACGGATGAAAAATGAAAAGAAAACTTCCGGCAGAACTCAAGCTCAACACTAAATGGTGAAAAACACATACACACATACACGCGTACATGCTCAATATTCGCCCAGACTAAGAGAAACCAAACCCATATTCATGCATTCGTTTGGAAACCCACGTGAATCAGAGAGCGAGAATCATTAAGAACAGAAAAGATATGGAGGAATTGAGAGAGAGCGGGAGAGAGTCAGTAAGAGTGCGAGCGATGTGATCGCGATTGCGAGATGTTTGCGGCGAATTCAGAGAGTTTCCATAAGTATTGTTGTTGGTTAATTTTCTTTAGTTTCGCCATGAGAAAAGCCAAGTACCTTTGTATTTTAAATATATGCACACATATCTGTATGTAAAAGCACATTTTACATTTGAATATGCATTTTACACATACACATTTACTATGTGCTTATTCGTGTGTATGTATATAAGCATGTGTACGAACTGCTTTCGGCTGACGTGCTGTTTATTGCTCCGTTTCTCTCTCTTCGTCTTCGTTTGCTTCGGCCGACATGCCAGCGTCATTTATACGCCATATTGGATTGTCTGAGTTCGCCATTGGCATTTTTCTTTTGCTTTCTCCGACCCTTCGAGCTGACCTTAGCCATAATGCTACCTATTATTCGAAAGCTAAACCTATGAACTTTATGTTTTAAGGCAGAAATGGCTCATGAATGTAATTTTAAATTGCAAGAATTGGCATGGAAAATGTTGGCATTTAGCAACAATTGTTGTCTCATAGCTAAGCGTTGCCAGAGGGGTGAATGACAGCACTGGCAGCACTGTCAGCTGTTGCCTCACACAAAACAACTGGCAGCTCTGTGCAGGAACAGGGCTGGCTCAACGCCGGCATACAAAATATTATTGGGGAAATAATAAATACAAATTTACAAATATGTTATACAAGGGGCTTCTACTGCTGCTTGCTATTATTCAAATTAACGCCGCCGAATATGTGAGTAGAGTGAATAAATGACTAAAACAGTGAGAATACAACTTAGGCCATTGCAACTGAATATTGTTATTGCTCTGGTTCTCTTCCATAGGACACCTCAATACTGCCAGAAGCCTATATAGATGCCGCTCAACGCTCCACGCATACAAACAACTGGGCCGTGTTGGTGGATGCATCGCGTTTCTGGTTCAATTATCGTCATGTGGCCAATGTGCTGTCCATCTATCGTTCCGTCAAGCGTCTCGGCATACCCGATTCGCAGATCATTTTGATGATTGCCGACGATATGGCCTGCAATGCGCGTAATCCACGACCGGGCCAGGTGTACAACAATGCGAATCAGCACATCAATGTGTATGGCGACGATGTGGAGGTCGATTATCGCGGCTATGAGGTAACCGTTGAGAACTTTGTCCGGCTGCTAACGGGCCGCACTCAAAACGGAACTGCACGTTCCAAAAAATTGCTCTCGGATGCGGGCAGTAATGTGCTCATCTATTTGACTGGACATGGTGGCGATGGCTTTCTAAAATTCCAGGATTCCGAGGAGATAACCAGCCAGGAGCTGGCCGATGGCATACAGCAAATGTGGGAGAAGAAGCGGTAAGAATATATAGAATGAAAGTTACATGTGATTTCGCTTAGCTGCTCCCTTTGCTCACTTTCAGCTACAACGAACTCTTTTTCATGGTGGACACCTGCCAGGCGGCGTCGCTGTACGAGAAATTTACATCGCCCAACGTATTAGCCGTGGCCAGCAGCCTGGTCGGCGAGGATTCGCTATCGGTGAGCATTTGCTTCTGCTTGACAACGTTTTGTGTATAATTTATTTGTATTTTGCAGCATCACGTGGATCCCTCGATTGGCGTCTACATGATCGATCGCTACACCTACTATGCGCTGGAGTTTCTGGAGAAGGTGCAGCCGTATAGCAAACGCACAATTGGCGAATTTGTAAGCAGACAGTGTCTGATTCCTATCTTAGTTTATTCTATAGTTTCTTTTGTCTGTTTGCAGCTGCAAGTGTGTCCCAAGCGCGTCTGCATCTCGACTGTCGGCGTTCGCAAGGATTTGTACAGACGCGATCCACAAAAGGTGCCCATCACCGATTTCTTTGGCGCCATACGGCCAACTCGCGTCTCCACCGCACGCATCAATGTAACGCTGGCCAATGAGGAGTATGTGAAACTGAAACTATTTTTATTATACATGCAGAGGCACTTGATTATTATTGATTCAAATCCGTCTTGCAGGGACTTCTTCGATGAGGTGGACGACATCCAGCCAAAGAAACCGTTCAAGATCGTCATGCAGCCGCAGTTCACAGCTAAAATCATTAAATAAGTTTTAGATCAGGCTCGGCGTGAAAATAAATGTATTCCAAATGTGCACATTTCATGTGATAATATTAACTTTATTCGTAAATACATTTCATTTCATTAATTTATATCATTATTATTATTATTATTAATATTATTATTAATACAATGTGTAAGTTATTAAATGTGTGTATGTATTTGTGTTTGTGTGTGTGTCTCGAATCGTGCTTTAAAACTTGTCAATTTCGGGCTTAGTTTGTTTCATTATTTTGCTTTGTTTTCATTATTATTATTTATATTTTGCTAACATTTTATTTCCGTTTTCTTTGCCCATTTACATCAATATTAAATTATATCATTTTTTGTCTGCATTTTCATTTTCTTTCTTTTGCTAATCCATCAAGTAACATTTCATTTAAATTCCAAAACTAAACAAAATATGATGTATGTATATATATTTATATATATATATATATATATATATATATATATGCTAATGTGTGTGTATTATGTGTGTGTGTGTGTGTGTGTGTGTGTGTTGTATATATTTATATAAAACGCTTGAGCCAGCCCTTATGCCTGGACACTCGTACAGCAAGTAGAGTCCTTGCCGCAAAAAAAAAAACATTTTGTCTAATAGCTATTCTTAAGTTTTTTTTTTTTCATTTTTCGATACTTATACACAAAAAATGTTTGTTGTTTTTATTTTAAGTGTAACAATGGCATTTTCCTGCATTTATAACAGGACGAATTTTCTTTATCCTTTCATTGATTTATGTTTTTTTTTGTTTTTGTAAGGATCTACCTTGTTTTTATATATATATATATATTATCTGCAATTGTTTTTATTTTGTGTTTCGTTTTCATTTCGAAAAAATGCCAGATATATATATATATATATATATATATATATATATATATATATATATATATATATATATATATATATATATATATATATATATATATATATATATATATATATATATATATATATATATATATATATATCTATATATATATATAGATATAGATATATATATATATATTTGTGTGTGTGTGTTTGTGTAAGTTTTTAATAGCTTTTATTGCATCAGTCCCATTTGTTTTGAGTTGTTGTGTTTATCGGTTATCGTTATCGATTATATTGTAGGGGTTTCTTGATCGAGATAAGCACCATAAAAAGTATGTACTCCCCTTATTAACTGGCATACACATAACACACGCTCCATAATTTATTTTTATTTTTTGATTTTCTATATATATATATATATATATATATATATATGTTTATATATATTTAAGAATTTTCTCTTTGAGCCTTTTCTGAAACAGATTTGCTTCAAGTGTTCTGCTTCGAATATCGTTTATATAATGCTTAGCGAGTGCTGCCTGTGGTCTGAGTGAATACTACTTAGGATCGTCTACGTGTGTCTATATATATGTGTGTGTGTGTGTTTGTGTGTATGGGTGTATGTATGTGGATGTTTCAACTCTTGTAAATGTGTGTTTATTAAAAATTAGCTAGCTAATCGGGGCAAAAGTAAAGTTTTCTTTTGCTTTTCTTTTCTTTACCTTTCTTTTCTCTTCTTTTCTTTACTTTAATCTTTTCTAACAGTATATCTAGTGCGTGTGTTGCATAAACTTTACTCGCTACTCTTTACTCGTTACTCGCTACTCGTTATTTACAAAGACATAAGAGCATATTGAAGTAATGTACTCGCTAGTCTACAAAAATGGCCTGGCCTAATTCTGGGAGGTTTTTCTCTTGGATACGGTTCGCCTGTCAAACTCTACCCCTCTATATATCTATATATATAACTGAAGGAATGGGAATGATAGAGCTGGATGTGGAGAGGGCGTGGGGCGTGGGGGGAGTGATTTATGGTATTTCTAGCTCAAATGCATTGCAATAAAATGACAATTTATGGCCTAACACTTATTTGTTAACACACTGTGCAAAAATATGGTATCATCATCATCATCATCATCATCATCATTTGCTCTTTCACTACTTTTCTTTACGCATCTATATACCATATATATATATACTATATAAGGGTATATATATATATGTCGACTATACTTTTCCATTATTTAATTATTCGTATTCGTAATCGTATTTTATATATATATATATATATATATATTTCATTAATACATATACAGTTATATACTCTTATGTATGTACTCTTATGTATTTTTAACTGCTGCGTTTTATATGCGAAAAAACCAAAATATCAAAACTGAAAAAACAAAACTTTCGCTATGGAAAATCTTTTCTTTATCATTTTCTCTCTTTCTCTTTCAACTCTTTTTTGTTTTTTTCTTTCTTTTTTTTCTGTCACTTGAAGGCAATTTGATGTCAGACTCTTGCTTTAAACGTAATTACATTTCACTTAGCTACATTATTCATATTTTTTGTTGTTGTTTACCTTTTATATTCTCTGTATCTATATGTGTGTGAGTGTGTTTATGTGTGTGTGTGTGTGTGTGTGTGTGCGTGTGTGCATTGTATGTGCGAGCGAGAGAGAGCGCATTTGCTTCGTTTGTGTGAAAGGCATTAGGAATTGTGTTTTTTTCGGGCTCGGTTTAAAGCTGGGGCTATTATCTATGAGAACTTTGTCAAATTTGACAAATTTTACAAAATATATATCTTTGAGCTGTCCTACAACTTAACTGTCTTGTAAATATCTATGAATTTTTAAGAATGTTTTTTTTTGTATATGTTTAAAAGTGGCTAAAGTAAATACCATGTTATCTAGTGAAACATATAGTAGAGAATGCAATGATGTATTGGGTTTTAAAATAACCCTCTTCTGTTGCTGATGAAAGCCTTAAGCTCAACTGTTTCTTTTTTTATATGTGCACATATGAATTTTTTTAGGCAACTTTAGATTATCTGTGAAATTTAGGAATTTTTTTCTATGCATTTTTTTGCAATTTCTCAAGTCAAATTGGCATTTGTTTGTATAAATTGTTAAAGACTTATTTAAATTGATTGCCAATCTGTCTGCTTATTCACCCTGAACAGCAATTTCTATACAGTTCACGTCTGCTTTGCACGCTTACAATTTAAATGCGGCTCACATTGAGCGCCCCTAAAAGTATGCAACAGTTTTCTTAGCACGCATTCAAAATTACTAGTTTAAGGACGTTGGGAAGAAGAAATATTATAGAAATATTTTAAATTGTACACAATTGTAAACAATTTAGTCGGCCAACATTTTGGGTTTATTTGATTTGCTAGAAAATAAATAAAAATAAATAAAAGCTTGGTTGGGAGCAGGAACAAAATAAGAAAACGAAAAACGGAAATTATTTAAGAATTACATTTATTAAAAATGTTGTTAAAAAAAATGTATACAGACAGCAAAAAAATCAACAAAATTAATACATTTACAATAAACGATAGTGCGACATCGATATCGATAACAAACGGCATCGATCGATAGCCCGATTTCAGGCAGTTTTCCTTTTTTTGTATGTTTGTTTTTCATTTTCTCAGTTTTATGATCTTTTTTTTTTTTGCTTTTTCCTTTTTTTTTTTTTTTGATTACGACGACGACGCTTTCGCCATATAAAATATATATATGTATTATAAATACATACATACATATACATATATATATGAATAGTTATTTGTATGTACTATGCGATAATTATGTTTAGTATGCATATGTATATACTATGTGGGTATATACATACATAATAATAAAATGAATACAAAAAAAAGCATAAAAATAATGAATAATTAGAATTAGATTTCTTTTTGTTTTCTTCTTTCAAGACAGATACATACAAACATACAAAAAAAAAAAAAAAAAAAATTAGAAAATAATAATAATAATAATAATAATAAACAGTTGTATAACTTTGTATGCACACATTTTTCATCTTCTCAATTATTTAATTAATATTATATTATATTAGCTTAGGCTTAGATGTATGGGTGTGTATGTGTGTGTGTGTGTGTATAGTTGATTAAACTAACGTTACATAATATGCCATTTAAATAATTTAAAGTAGAAGCTTGCTGTAGCTTTTGCCGTGTTATCGTCTATCGATAAACGTAGCCAACCGCCCCTCGACACTCCCACAACACGCTCACCCTTAGCCCAAGCCCGTTACACGCAGCGCAGCCCGTGTGTGTATGTATGTATGTGTGTATGTGTGTGTGTGTATGGATGTGTGTGTGTATGAATTTCTCTACAAAAAAGTACTTAAAAACCAGGGACAGTAAAAACTAGCTAAATACGACTTTAGTTACTATGTATGTATATATATATATTTTAGATGTATGCGTGTATATATGTTTATATACCTTATATGGTTGATTTGCGGTATATATATATATATATATATATCTATTCAGATCTGTGTGTATATATATAGATATATATGTATAAAAAAAAACAATGTATTCTTATAGCTTATAGACATTATATGAGTGTGTTTCTTTGTGTGTGTGTGTGTGTGTGTGTAGGTGTGTTTATGTGTGTGTGTGTGGCTATAGTCAACTATAATTGATTAGCTCAATCTTAACTGATCTTAAATCAACTTCCATATGAATAAATGTTAACACTTAAATTAAGATTTTCTTCTTATTTTTGTTGCAATTTTTTTTGCTCTCTAAAACTTTGCATAAAAAAAATGTTTTCTTTTTAATTATATATGTATGTGTGTGTGTGGGTGTGTGTATATATATATATTAAATAATGTATGTATATAGTAAAAGCATAATTTATTTAGTTTAAAAAGTCAACACACACACTTACACACACACACACACACTTTCGTAATGCCGTAAAAAGCACAGAATTCAGTTCTAAAACCGAATGAGAACAACACAAAACAAAAATCTATTTATGTTTTTAATTTTTTTTTAGCCAAAACTAGACCAAACCAAACTGTTCCATTCCATTTCGTTTCAGTACATTTCGTTTCATGCCGTTTCGTTCCGCTTTAAAGTCAACAGTCTTCGGTGTGTTCAGTGCGTTCGTCTTGGACTGTCAAACAGCAAAAAGTGTTCCATTCCATTATGTTTCACATATGTTTGCAGTCTTGTTGTGGGTCAGCGTTTCCATTCAAGTTTTTCATTTTTATTATTTTTGTTATATACTCTGCAGTCTTGTGTTCTGTACGTTCATTTCAGGGATATTCTATTTCATTCCATTTAATTGGTCTGGCTGCTGTTTTTGCTGATCTGCTTGATTCCGTTCCGTTTCGTTTCATTTTCGGTCCGCAGTCTTTTGAATACGTTAGGGTTGGGTTGGGGCAACAGGATGGGTTGGTTCGCCTGGTTTAGTGCTTTCATTTCATTTTTTTTTCTTGATTTTTCTACTTTTGTTCCTTTTTTTTGTGTTTTTGTTTTGTTTATATGTTATAGGTTAGGTTTTGGCTTTTAAGATCTCCAACAATTAGGGCGAAAATTAAAAATTACATGAAAATACAATATGCTCTACATTATGTATGTAGTAATAATAATGATAATGATAATGATCATAATAATAATGATCAATGATCGACAATCGGCAATCGGCAAGCGATCAAACGATAATCGATAATCGATACTTGAAGCTTAATAGTTGGTAGTTGGTAAATGGTAATTGGTAATCGGTAATCGATATTAGATTGGTAATTGGTAATCGGCAATCGATAATCGATAATCGATAATCGATAATAAAAAACATGCTTTAAGTGTACTATTCTAAAATAATTCAGTCATCAGGTAACATTGTTTTGAACACAACTACAGTAACAGAAGCTGAGGTCACGGGCGTGCGCGTAGGCGGGCGCATGGGCGTGGCAGCAGCGGCAGTATAATTATTATTATTCATATTGTTATTATTATTAAAATTATGATTATTATTGTTGTTGTTGTTGTTGTTGTGTGGTGCTGTGGATGATGTTGTTGTTTGATGTTGTTGTTGTTGTTGTTGTGGTTGTCGAAGTCGTGATTGTGTTTGTGTATGTGTCGTCGTCGTCGACACGGCAGTCCATTGTTGCATTGTTGCTGGGCGCATTGTTAATGACGTGGGCGTGGCAGAGGGCAGCAACAGCTGCTCATCGGTTTGTGTATGTATTGTGGCAGTGCTGGCAACAGTTGCCTGCTGGCGGCAACAGTTGCCGTTGGACAGTATTGTGTTTGTTGATGCTGTTGTTGTTGCGGCTTTAGCTGTTGCTGCTGCTATTGCGGCTGTAGCTCTTGTTGCTGTTGCTGTTGCTGCTGCTGCTGCTGTTGTTCTTGTTATTGTTGCAGCTGCTGGCAATTGGTATTTTAAAAATTAACTTCCTGTATTGCTCACAAATATTGTTGCTTACCATTTGCCGCCTGACTTGAACTGTTGCTGCTGCTGTGGCAGCTGTTGTTGCTGTTTTTGACAATGCTGCCACTGTTGCTGCTGCCATTGCGCTGTCGCAACAGCGGTTTGGTAGTGATTGTTATTGCTCCTTGGCTCGTGGCAGTGCTGGTGCTTAAGTTGATTATCCTACGGGGCAGTATAAGTTGATGTTGATGTTGCTGTTGCTGCTGCTGTTGCTGTTGATGCTGCTGTTGCTGTTGCTGCTGCAATGCGAGCAACTGCTGTTGCTGTTGCTGTTGAGCAGTGGCTATTTCACTTAGGCTGGCCAATGTTACCGCCGTTTTCAGCACATGAGCTGGCGGCGGCGTTGACGTTCGTGTTGCTGTTGCAGCTGCAGATGTTGCTGTTGTTGCTATTTCCATTGGACGTTGTGACATTAAGGCCGAATGTAGAATTGATGTATACTGTTGTTGTTGTTGTTGTTGTTGCTGATGTTGTTGATGTTCAAGTCTTTTGCTCTCTTCTAATCTGTTGCTGCTGTTTGCTGCCACCTTGTTGTTGCTGCTGCTGCTGTTGCTGTTGCAACTGCTGCTGCTGCTGCTATTGCTGCTGTTGTTGCTGTTGCGCGCTATTTGATCGGCAGCTGCTGTTAGCGTGGCCAACGTGGCCGCTGCGCCGCTCAGCAGCGAAGTCTTCAGTATGGACGAGGAGGCATTGTTATTGGTTGCTGTCAGCGACAGCGGCAACTGTTCTTGCTGCTGCTGCTGCTGCTGTTGCTGCAGTGGCGGCGATGGCGACTCCGAAGCGCCAATTTCAATTTTGATCTTGGGCAGATCCAGCAACAAGGCAGCCTGCGCCTGTTGCAACTCTTGCTGCTGCTGTTGTTGCTGCTGTTGTTGTTGCTGCTGTGTCCGGGATCTACGACGTGTTGCTACTGTTGCTGGTGTTGTTGTTGTTGTTGTTGCTGTTGTTGTTGTTAGATGCTGCGGCGCCGGCTGATGATTGCTGGCGGGCAGCAGGCCATGCTCAAGCATTTGCTACCTTATGCTCGCCGAGTTGAGCACGAAGGGCACGTAAAACATTTTGCTTTCCAGCAACAGGCTGGCCGCCGCTTGAATCTGGAGAGGATTAGTCGAGGATTGGACAGGAATTAGACGGGCATTAGCTGACTAGAGAAGCTCAGAACTCACCTCGGGTATGTGGGAGAGCAGCTCGCTGAGCCGCGCTTGGGGATTCTGGGGCGAGGAGCTCTGCAGATAGGAGCGCAGCACCTGGATATAACGCTCCTGTATGCTCTCCAGTTCCACTTCTGCTAAAATTGAAAAATGGGCAACCGGTTCGTTAGTGGACACTGTGTTAGTGGGCAGGGCGGACGTACCTTTGTTCAGCAGTATGTAGACCTTGAGGCAGACATATTCCTCCATCTTGAGCTTGATGCGCCGAAACATGATCGTGATCTGCGTCATCTTGTCCACCATGTGGCCCACGTCCAGCTTGAGCTGCTCCATGGCAATCGGCTGGCCCATCAGCGTGGTGAGGCAGGTCTGCAGCGTGCTCAGGTGCGAGTTCACCTCGCTGACAAACTCCGGATCGTCCTTGTGCAGCGGCATGGGCAGCTGGCTGGCTGTGGGCGTGGATGTGGGTGCCGGTGAGCCGTGCCTGTTGCTGCTGTGATTGTTGGGACTTGTGGCGGCGCTCGAGGAGCGCTTGCCGTGCAGCGCCTGGTAGGCGGCCGTGGTCAGTATGAGTATCTCGTGCCACTTGTCGGTGAGCAGCTTGGTGTGGATCTCGACGGGTATCTCCAGATAGAAGGGCAGCTTCTTGGTCCACGAGACGAGCTTGTGCACGATGGAGTCGCCAATGTTGCACAGCTTCTCGCTGATCTCCGACTTGTCCTCGAGGAACTCGCTGAAGTGCGGCAGCGTGGCAATGTCCTCCATGGCATCGCAATCGATCAGCGTCTGGATCATGGAGAGCGCATGCTCGTACGAGATCTGTCTGTCCTTGGACGAGCTGACGGCCGAGTCGAGACGATGCCGCAGATGGACGATCTCGCTGGGATTGGTCAGCGCAGTCTTCAATATGGTGCCGTTCATCAGATGAGCCGGCAGCGATGGTTGCTGCTGCTGCTGTTGTTGCTGCTGTTGCTGCTGCTGCTGCTGCTGCTGTTGCTGCTGTTGTTGCTGCTGCTGCTGCTGCTGTTGCTGTTGCTGCTGGTGATGGTTGTGGTGTTGCTGCTGTGTCACATTGGGCGGCTGCGGCACGTGATGCGGGGAGGATAGCGACAAATGCGGCGACGATTGTTGCTGCTGCTGTTGCTGCTGCTGCTGCTGATGTTGCTGCTGTGCCGGACTGTGCATGGGCGGCGGCTGCAAGTGCTCCGTCTTCAGCACGGGGCCCAGAAACAGCTTCGATTGCTGATGCTGATGCTGGGCAGCGGCGGCAACAGCTGCCGCCAACTGTTGCTGCTGCGGCGACAGCAAATGATGCGGCGACAATTGCGCCGGATGGCCGTGTCCGCCAGCTGCATGATGATGGTGTATGGGCGACAGCAACTGTTGCTGCTGCTGTTGCTGCTGCTGCTGTTGCTGTTGCTGCTGCTGCTGCTGTTGTTGCTGCTGTTGCTGCTGCTGCTTTTGGTTTGTCTTCTTGTGCTTCTTGTACTTCACCTTGTACAGATTGTAGACGGCGCCGCTGTTGCGTCCGCCCGGCATGCGATCCTCCCGCACGGCTGCCAGGAATCGAGGTAAGAAATATTATAGTAAAAATAAAGTTCCAAACACACACACTGACTCATAAAATTTGATGTATAGATGAACCTACTATCGGTTGAATGAGAATAATCTAATGAAAACCTATTTCTTCATGAAGAAAGTTAGCTTTTACAGTCTTTGCTTTATATATGATATATCTCATATATTATCCTGAATATTTTATGCTTTGTTTTGGTATTTTATGGGTATTTATTCTGGCTATAGTTATTCTAAAGTTTCTACTAAATAAGCAAGATTTATTTAACATTTTTTTGGTATTCAACTCGGTATTTTTTGTCAGTCTCCTATTGGCTTCCAATATGACTTTGGTATTTGAGAGAGCCAAAGAATTTGCTTTTAACAAAACCTTAGCATTATTTGTATTTTTAGGCTCAAACTGACTGAAATACTATAATACTAGAATAGAATACTAGAATTATATTTCATTGAAAAGATTTTTATAGGGGAAATATTATAGAAATTTTTAGCAAAAAAAAAAGTTGTTGAGGGTATCTTTTAGTGCTCAGAGTTTGTAGTATATACATTTTAGTATATATACATATATTTCAGTCACGATATCAAGTTAATTCGATATACCCTTCACAGTAAAAAATTATACATTTTAATCTGTCAACTCAGCTCAGTTTTGAGTAGGGCTCAAATATATAGGGAAAGTAATAAAGAAATTGTTATGTACAAAAATAAAAAGATCTTGAGGATATTTTTTGATGCTTTGAGCAATTCAGCATAAATGCATATGTATACATATATTTCAGTCAGGATATTTAGCTGATTCGATATACAAATTTATCATTTGTACTTTGCTAACTAAGCTCAGTCTTAGTTCAGGATATTTTCTAGTCGCATACTCCTGATTAAAGCATATTTCTTTATTTTTTCTTATTTTCAATTTTTATTTATAGCCCTTAAATACTAGAATCATATTTTATTGGAAATTTCTATTTAAAAAAGAAAAAAGTCTTGAGGATATCTTTAGTGCTATAAGCTTATTTGATTTGGAATTTCAGTATGTATACATATTTTTAAGACAGTATATTCGATAGACCATTCTGAGTAGAAATTAATAATTTGTACTCTGTTGACTCAGCCCAGTTTTGAGTTTGGTTCAGAGTATTTCCTAGTCAGGCGTTCCCTATTAAATAAATTTCTCTAAATTTTCTTGGATATTGGGTATGATAGGGCATATGATGCCATGGATTTCGTAGCTCTACTTAATTTATTATTTTATTTATTTATTTTCTGGTGTCAATTTGATAGACTAACGTTTCAATTTTCCCAGCCCTTCTTAATGATAGCTAGACCCACATAAATGATTGTGATTCCTATGGTTTTTAATATAAATCGTTAGATGGTTTATCATACTGACCTTGCAGCACCATGCCCTGTTCAATGCATTTCTTAAATCGACAATACTGACAACGGTTGCGCTGTGCTTTGGTTATCTCGCAGGTGCCATCGGCAACGCACGTGTAGACCCTTCTGTTCTGCACGGTGCGCTTGAAGAAGCCCTTGCATCTGCAAGAGAGGATCAGAGAGAGAGAGAGAGAGAGAGAGAGAGAGAGAGAGAGAAGAGATCCACATTAGCTTATCCTCGTCAAGTGTTCCTCCATTCATCCCCCTTCCACTTACCCCTCGCAGGTGATGATGCCGTAGTGCAGTCCGGTGGCCTTGTCCTCACAGATCATGCAGACCAGCGGCTGATCATCCTCGTCCGTTGGCTCGTGCGGCGCCTCGAGGGAGCGCCCGCTGCCGCTGGAGTTGGAATTGGAATTGGAGCTGCCCCATTGCTGCTGGGCGCTCAGATTCAGCGCCTGCAGCTGACCCGGCGGCAGCTGCGAGTAATCTCCGGCCCACAGGCGCTCCATGTTGAGGGCGTGCGGCGTGCGGAATTGATGCGGACGCGGACGGATATCCTGGATGCGCGTCTGTCCGAGCGAGAGCAGCAGCTGGGCCGCCTCCTCGTTGTTCTGCGGACCCACAGCCGGCGGACCGGGCGTATGGCTGGGCGTAATGGACCCGGTCGATGGTGAGGAGGCAGTTTGCAGGCAATGTTGCTGCTGCTGTTGCTGTTGTTGCTGCTGCTGCTGCTGTTGCTGCTGCTGCTGTTGGTGCTGCTGCTGATGTTGCTGCTGCTGTTGTTGCTGCTGCTGCTGCTGCTGTTGTTGTTGCTGGTGTTGGTGTTGTTGCTGGTGTTGGTGTTGCTGCTGCTGCTGTTGTTGCTGCTGCTGCTGCTGCTGTTGCTGCCCCGCTGTTGGCGGCGGCGGCTCATAGCCCCAGACCATGGTGCGCACGCCGCAGCTCTCGCCCATGATGACGGTGGGCGTGCCGCGCGGCGGCGTCTGCGAGGGCGTCTGCGGCGACAGCTGCGACGACGAGGACGACGACGAGGGATGCGGCGACGGGCAGAGCGGGCCGCCAATCACCTCCGGCTTGACGCCATTGATGCGCGCATTGCTGAAGCAGACCATGCGCTGAGCTGCTGCTGCGGCGGCCGCTGCTGCTGCTGCCGAGGGCTGCATCAGGTGCGGCAGGCCGCTTGAGGCGGCGGCGGCTGCCACTGCCACCTGCTGCTGCACCTCGCTCTTCACGCGGAACAATATTGCGGCATCGCGGCTCGGATGGCGCAGCGATTGCAGCGAGGCTGAGTGCATCAGCGACTGTTGCTGCTGCTGCTGCTGCTGCTGTTGCTGCTGCTGATGCTGCTGCTGTTGTTGCTGCTGCTGCTGCTGGTGCTGTTGCTGGTGTTGGTGTTGGTGGTGGTGCGGCGAGAGGTGCCGCTGCACCTGCCCACCCGATCCACCACCCGAATTGGGCTCCTTCTTGACGCGTATGAGCGCATGCGGCGAATGCTGCTGCAGATGCTGCGGCGACTGTTGCTGCTGCTGCTGCTGCTGTTGCTGCTGCTGTTGTTGCTGCTGCTGCTGGCCAAGCAGATGATGCAGATGCAGCTGCTGCTGTGTGAGCTGCTGCATCGACTGCATGGCGAGCTGCGGCAGCTGCAGCTCCTGCGGCGGACTGTTCTTCCGCAGCGTCAGCGGCTGCGTCAGCTGCTGGTGCAAGTGATGCGTCTGCACGATGGAGGCGGGCGCCAGGCTGCCATGCCCATGCCCGCCTAGCTGGGCGTGCCCGTGCGGATGGCCATGGCCGTAGCCGTGCCCATGATGCTGGCCCATCGGCGGACTGGCCCGACTGATGTGCTGCGAGGAGCTGATGGAGCTGGAGCTGCCCAGCTCCCGTTCCCTATCCCGTTCTCTGTCCCGCTCTCGTTCCCGATCCCGCTGCGTGGTGGAGGAGGGCGAGGCGGGCGGCGGCGGCTCAGCCTTGATGCGCGAGGGCGTGACCAGCACTGTGACATGACCCGTGGCCGCCTTCAGATCCCGTTCCCGTTCCCGTTCCCGTTCCCGCTCCCTCTCGCGCTCTCTTTCCCGCTCACGCTCCCGCTCGCGCTCCCGGTGCTGCTGCTGCTGTTGCTGCTGCTGCTGGTGGTAGGCGAGCATTTTGGTGGGCGAGGCCAGGATGCGCTCCTCCTTGACCGAGCGTATAACACTCAGATTGCTGCTGATCTTGTTGCTGTTGTTGTTGTTGTTGCTGCCGCTGCTGCTGCTGGTGGCCAGCAGGCCGTTGGTGGGCGTGGCGCTGCTGCGACCGCCCGTCGTCGTTGACGGCTTCTCCTCGAGCGAGTCGGGCGAGGCCAGGCGACTGCTGCCATTGCTCGAGCTGGAGGCGCCGCCATTGTTGTGGGGAGGAGTCGGCGTCGCACGCGCGCTCAATGCCAGCGACAGGGCCTCAACCCCACCTCCGCCGCCGCCGCCGCCGCCGCCTCCCGCTCCGCCGGTGTCCAGCGCGAGGGGCGGCGTCGCTGCCGGCGGCGGTGGCGACATAACTGTTGAAGCAGCCGCCGCTGTGATCGCATTGCTGGATGAGTTGATTTCAGTCTGTTGATGCTTGGATCCACCAGCCGATCCGGTGCTCGCTGCAGCAGCAGCAACTGTTGCTGCCACTGCTGCTGCTGCCGCTGCTGCTGCGGCTGCTGATGCTGCTGCCTTAGCTGCTGCTGTTGCGGTTATGGTTATGGTGCTGCTGCTGCTGCTGCTGGTCGGACAGCTGCCGGCTGTCGTGGACATTGAAGATGATGATGATGATGATGCTGCTGCTGCTGCTGCTGCTGCTGCTCCTGCTGCTGTTGTTGATGATGATGATGAGGTGGCGGCGGCTGCCGCCGATGTGGACGCCGCTGTTGTCACCGTCACCGTCACCGATGGCAGCGCGGGCAGCGCCGGCAGCGACGGCAGCGCTGGCGTCGTGCCGCTGTCGCAGAGCTTCGGCGACATCGGCGCCAATAGATCCGGCGACGAGGTGGATGTGTCCGCTATGGATTCGCCGTCACTGCTGCATCTTGAATCGATTTTGCGTCGCTTGAGTTTGAGGTCTTGAAAAAGGCTCATTTTATCGAGCTCGCTGTACGGGCCACGGCTCAGTGTCATAATTCCTGTGCCGAGAGATGGACCAAGAGACCAAGAGACCAAGAGAGAGAGAGTTAGAGACGGAAATACTTGTGCATATCGTTATATATTATATGCTATATAGTTATTATGTAGATTAAGGCTTACTGGATATATATTCAAATTATTGTCGGATCAGTTCCATTGCAAGTTTGATAAACCACAAAGAAAGGATCCTTTCATTATACTTTAGCTTGAATTCGATGTGATTTATTCTTAATCAAAATCAGGAAAAATATTGGGTAGATCATTTCGCTATGGGCAGTTTCATGTAAGGACCTATGAATAGCGCCTCAAAGGAGTTTTTCAACACATTCCTGAAAACTTTCCGATTAAATGGTTTCTGTATTACCCACAAAGGAGAGGGTCCTTTCATACTTCAGCTTTCATTTTACTTTATTCTTGATAAAAGTCAGGAGAAATACTATGCTGATCATCATTTCTATACACAAGGACTTATGCAAGGACTTATGAATAGCGTCCCAAAAGAGCTTCTCAAAATATCCCTGAAAATTGGTCGATTATATTGTTTCTGTAAAATTCAACTTAATTCACAATAGGGAAGGATCCTTTCAGCATTCTTCAGCTTGCATTTGCTATGGATCACTTAAGTAATAGAAATTGGGAGAAATATTGGGCTGTTCATCATTTGAATATACAAGGACTTGTGCAAGGACTTCTGCATAGTGCTCCAAAGGAGTTTCTCAAAATATCTCTATTATATTGTTATACTAGTGTATAATATATATTTGTCGATTAAACGTTTGTTGTTTCTGCATTTAAGTTTTAATATGTTTCTTGATCTAAAGCTTTAAAATTTTCCATAAAACTTTACTAAAAACCAAGCCGATATATATTCTTTAATGGGCAATGCTTGAAGTGTATTAAACATTTGATCTTTGGCCTTTAGATATATCATTTGTTACTCTAGTTTTTAACATATTTAATGAATCCATTAAAGTTAAAAATTATATATACACGTGGAAAATCGAAAAATCAATTGGGAAGGGCCAAATCTGAAAATATTCTTGATACTCTTGGCGAGACTATCTATTGTTCTATCAGACATGAATCGGAAGTCTTGCACATAATTGTGCTTTTAAGCCATCTGCAGCTTAAGTTTTTTCAATATGATCAATAACATTTCTCGTTTCCATGAAATTTTTTAGATATACTACTAAAAATTACTAGAGCTATCTAGAGAGAGAGAGAGAGAGAGAAAGACAGAAATAGAGACAGGGAGAGAGAGAGAGAGAGAGATTTTTGATCAAAACAACAAGCTAACTCTTTGAGGTTATCTTCAATAACTCCTTCCATACCATATAATCGATATTTATCGATAATTTAGTTAAGCTTCAATGCATAATATGAATACAACAAAAGATAACCATACTATATTCCTTATGATGAAAATCAATATTTCATATTATATACATATATGTACACATATATAAACTTTTTTTTATAAGACTTTTACTAATATATTTTGTATCTCATTTCAATAGATATTATTATTTTATATTTTATATATGTATTAAATAGTAAAAAAAAACTTGTGATTTTGTCATAGCTAAGCTTATTCATTGTTAAGAATTTTTGGCTTAAGTCGAAGGTTGCAATCGACTCAAAAACAAGATACAGATACAAGATACAAATACAAGTTATAGGTAAAAAATAACAGATACAATAAAAGAAGAAGAAAAACATAGTCTACGCTTTTTGGCGGGGAACTATTATATATAACCAAATATTAAGCCATATTAGATAATATGTTTAATATAGGCATATATCACAAAAGAATCATGGCTATGTGGCCTCAACCATTGAAGGCGTGACTAATCGGGTATATCGGGTATATAATTCTATCTTTCACAGTTTTCTTTATAGCCAAAGTCCTTAGATTGTCTATTATACGTCTGTTGGGAGCGTGTCAAGTCGAAAAAAACTATATCTATATAACATTGAGAAACTGTTAAAGCTACGATTCCTAAGTCTTGCGGATAAATCCATGTTTGTATAATCATTGATGATAGTATTATCCGCCCTTTGGGGCGTGACTAAACAGATTAAAAAGTCTTGAAATTTGGAAAGTTATATTTTAAATTGTTTCAGATATGCCCATTATATCCTTTTACTATATCCTTAAAACGCTGTACCTATTGGGATCCTTCATAGATCGACCAAAAAGTGCTCTATATACTCAATTTATATATACTCGATACCCACTAATATGGGCGTGGCTACACAAGAAATAACTTTAAGTCTAAAGTTTTTAAACTATATATGGGAAAATATTAAAGTAGATAGTGACAAATTGGAAAATAGTTATATTTAAATGGCATTAACTGTTTCCGGCTGTGAACGAGTATCAGATAGTCGGTCATGCCCGACTGCAACACTGTTACTCGAATCAATCTCAAGATGTGGCTCTCTTGCAGAACTAAGCACTGCCTGGGCTAAAATATGCTTGCATTCTTAGCTTCTTCAGCCTCCAGTCTGGGAGATGCTGATGCTACGTTTCCCATGGCCGTGACTTTGTCTCATGCTGAAGCCGAAATCGTTTCGCATGGGTGTTAACTTGTCAAACTTGATTTGGCGTTTAGAATTTCAGATTTTCATTTAAATAACTTGCGGAATACACTGCACGACGAGCGGGGTATATTGGCTGGGGTCAGATGGTAGAGCAATGGCGGATGTGATAAACCGGAAAAGGGATGATCAGAATAATCGGAAAATGCATTTACAGAGATAAATTCTCTAATAATTGATATCAACTGATTATAGTACTTGAAAGTAAGAAGTATTTTCTAAAAAGTAATTATGTAATACTTCAAGAATATTCCAGATAAATAGTGCTGGTATGATTTGATATTAACATAAATATAAAGGTCTTATCGCTAATATTATATGAAATGATATTATGAAGTTAACAGAAGAGTCTAACAGTAGAGTCGAACAGTAGAATCTAACAGCAGCGTATAACAGTAAAGTCTAACAGCAGAGTTAACAGTAGCGCATAACGGCAGAGTCTAACAGCAGAGTTTAACAGCAGAGTCTAACAGCAGATACTAAGAGGAAGTGGAAGCTAACAGCAGAAGTTAACAGCAGAATCTAATAACAGAGTCTAACAGCAACACTTTCCACTGTTATAGTTACTGTTACAGTAATGTTGCTGTGCGGTTGAGAGAGCTTTTACAGAGTCCTTAAATTCTCACTCCATAAGAGAGAGAGAAAGATAGCGGATGCTGAACGTAGTCCCTGATGTTGCTGTGTGAGAGTGAGATGGATTTTGAATAGGGAACGTAGAGAAGCGACTAGAAATAGTCATATGCAGAAAGAGCATATGATTGTAAATATAATTAAATTAAATTAAAATTTAAATACGATATTACGCGGGACTATAGAATCATATGTTTAGAATGAAAGGTGGTTAATCTGACAAAGCTCAGACATATATGTGTATATAAGATAGATAAATAATAAAATATAGATGAATAGTTTGTATTACAGTATTAAAAGACCATAATGAAATAAAACTATATTTCATAATATAATAGGATTGTTATATATAATAGTAATATATTATATATAGAAGTAGAATTTAATATAATATATAGTATTCCAAATAGAATGCATTTATATTTCAAAATATATCATAAGTAATATATTATATATAATACAAAATCGAATGAATAATAGTTGATATATATCATATATAGTACATCATATATTATAAAAATTAAAATGAATATATATTTTAGAAAATATATCATATATTACCAAATAGAATGAATCTATATTTCATATATATAATATATTATAAATTATCTAAATCATATATATACATATGTATATATGTATAATATATAACTTCACTTGTAAAGAAATAGTAGGATATACAAAAATTGATATTCATTTGAATATGAACTAAAAAAAAAAAATACAAAAGTCATATATCTATCATTATTATAAATCATGCTGAAGGGGTAAATTTAAGCTGCCCATAAGGACGATTTAATATTAAAATAAATATCACAAATATATACAAAAATTAATATATATATAAATAAATAGACATATATCAATGGAAATGTAAATGGAATATGGATATGATTTGATGCCCCATTATCAATTCATAATACCCGCTATGCTGCTCTTGACTGAGCCGATTTGGCCAGGTGAATCACTGTCTTAGCGGCATGCATAAAAATCATATATCAGCTTAGAGTAGTTTTTTTTTTTTTTTTTGCTTTGTTTCGGTTTTCTTTTTCTTCGGATCGAATTTTTGCGGAAGTTATTGCCAAATGGTCAAAACAAAATTTGCATTTACTTCCCCACCGAAAAGCGTTCGAACTGGTTGAGTCGTTGGCCAAGCCAAAGGGGGGATAGAAGGGGGGACAGAAGGCGCGATTGCTTTAGCTTCTCTAATTAGCTGCGTCGCTTTACAGAAACAACGAAAAAAGTCATAAAACATAGCGCGAAATGGGTCAAAAGTAAATATGGACAGTGGCAGAGAAATTGAGGGGGGTGGGAATGATGGAGGAGCCGGAGTGAGTAGCGGGGGTAGAGGGGGTAGGGGCACGCTATCAGCAGCAAGATAAGCGCTTGTGTTGCAATCTGTTGCAAGCTAGAAGTTCAAGTAGAAGCAGAGAACAAGAGAGAGAGATAGTGAGAGAGAGAGAGAGAGAGAGAGTATGAGAGAGAGTGAGAGCTGTCTAATGTCTAGCTGCATGGGCGGCGGCAGTTGAGGGGGGGTCGCTAGTGGAAGCAACAGCAGCAACAGCAGCAACAGCTGAACTTTCGATCGCATTGAAAATTCTAGCGCATGCTCTCTCGCTCGCACACGCAACGCTTTAGCATGCGTGCTCTCGCTCTGGCTCAATTAGTGAACGCGGTGCGTTGGCCCATGGCTCTCTCTGTATGTGTGTGTGTGTGTGTGTGTGTGTGTGTGTGTGTGTATTTGTATCTATCTAATGTCGTATCTACACGCATGCCACGATCAGCGGTGACGGCGACGGCGACGGCAGCGGAGACGCAGCTGGCAGCAGCGCCGTCGACAGCGACGTCGCAATGTCGCGTTTGTGTGTGTATTTTTAAAATTTGACCTATTTTCATTATCAAGCGCAAGATTATTCTAAACAATAAATGCCCATGCGTAGCTGTCTGCGTGTCGCTCTGTCTGTGTGTGCGGCGCGTGGTAGGAACAGCAGTCAGTGAAAACACCCACACACACACACACACACACACACACACATAGAGCGTGCTGCTGCTGCTGCTGCACACGCACCTGTGTAAGTGTCAGAAGTAATGAGAATCGAATTGGAAGCACTCAATAGGCAAAAGCGTTTCGAGAATTTCAGCTGCAATTGCAGCCGCTCGCTGGGATCCTATTTCCCATTCGAAGCGATTCGATAAACCAAGTGAAACAAAAACACGAAAGAAAAACACCTAAGAAAGTTGGGAAAACCTTTTCAAGTTTGACTCCAAGCGACATTTTTTCGAAAGTATTAGCAGGGTTTGAAGATAAAGTTGGATATTGTAGTGCCTAACTAGCCAACTAACTAAACTAATGAAAGCCTATCTGCCTTTACTTATAGTTATCGAAACTTTTTTCAGTTTCTATTTTGCAGGTAACGGTTTATTATAATCCAGCAGAAACTCTAGAATATGATGTTTATATATATTTATACATACAGATTTGAAAGCTCTTGATTTTCATATATTGCAAGCTTTATTAAATTTGTTATCAAGTGAAAACTAAATTATCGATCACTTCTAAACCAACTTTTTTCAGTCGATATTACCTTTAGTAAAACGAGAATTGTTATATAACTATTATCCAAATATCGTTTATCAGTAATAGCAAGACTTTTATGGATGATTTATCAAACAAAAGTTAAAATATCGATAATTCATTCGCTTATCGATCACTCTTAAGCCAAGATTGATTAAACGATGTAAGTTTTAGTAAAATCGTAAATTTATGTATGTAACTATTATACAAATATAGTTTATCGGTAATATCAAGACTTTTATAAATGAAATCAAAAAATCATTTATCAATAAATCATGAAAATGATAAAATGAAAATTTGTATATAACTATTATACAAATATCATTTCTCAGTATTAGCAATTGACGATTTGTCAAACAAAAAACTACAAAATCATTTATCGATATTTCATGAAAATGATAAAACATGCTCAGCACAGTCAATATTCTACTATTTAGTCTAGCATCTGCTAGAATCTTAAGTAATATTTAATATTTGGTTAATATTTTATTGAAGTTGCCTATCGAATATCGATTAATATTAATAGCACAGTTAACTTATTCTAATGCAGATTTTAAAAGTTTGAGTGCCTATCAATAAAATGTGATCCCATTCATGGGTACTTCTCATGTATTTATCTAGTGTTAGGAATACAAATACTTATCGATATATTTATCGATATGCCAACAAGTGAATAATAGATTAAATGTGTGACCAATGTATGTAAATATATCAAGCTAAAGACTATAAAATTGCCCCAAAGTACAAATCGACTGGATCGATTAATTTATCGATAACAATGCAAAATGCAAATTCAATTATGTAATAAAATTTCAGAGGGAATAAAATTAATTCTTATACTGCATAAGAATATAGTTTATCGATTAAATGAAATCTGGAATTTTCTTTAAAAAATAATATAGAATGTGTCAAGTGCTCACTTAATTTTGTTCAGTGTACGAAAAATCATGCTGTAAATCATCGAGTAAAATACTATGGAAAATATGTGCAACCAGAGGAAATATTTTATATACAATGAGAGGGACTGTTGTTGTTGTTGTTGTTGTTAATGTTAATGATGTCGTTGTTGTTGTTGTTGATGATGATGTTGTTGCTGTTGTTGCAGTTTCTGTTGTTAGTGAGGTTAGGAATGATTGTGGTTAATTGGATAGAATTGAAAATTGAGTGTTACGATATCTATATATATTAGTGGTATTAGTAGAGTTTTACTACGTATTTAAATGCTTAGGTAGGGTAGTTTGGACAGTTTGTTGCACTGGGAGCAAATTTACCTATGGATGTCATAATTTTGTTGTTGCCGATTCGATTCTTGAATTTGGAACGTAAGAGAATACGTAAAAATTTTGAATGCCGATTGTGTTGAAATTGTTTTTGTTTATGTTTTGGTTTTGATTTGGGTTGATTTCTTAAAATTGTTGCAGCTCTTTTCGCTGTTGTTGTTGTTGTTGTTGTTTTGGCTGTTGTTGTTGTTTTTGTTTTTGTTGTTGTGTTTGTACTCGAGGTAAGCATTTAGTTGCTGTCAGTTCGGTGTGCCACACTTGCCACATGGCGGCAGGTTCTGTGGCATTACAATAAAAAAAATAAAAAACAAATTACAGGGTATTTAACGTTCATCAACACGATCGTCATGCTGAGCATGATCGTAATGATGAACGGCAGAGAGAGAGAGAGAAAGAGAGGGAAAAGAGGGATTTGCCAATTCGAGTTTTTAACAATTTTGTTTGCATTTTTTAGTATTTAAGTTGGTATTTTGTTGGTATTTATGCGGTATTTTAACGGTATTTTTGCGGTATTTTTGTCACAATTTCCAAAAATTTGGGTTGTTTATTAGTTTTTTTGGGTTTAATATTTGGTTGCAATTTATTGGGGAATTTTTACGCAGTGTGTTTTATGTATGTGTGTGTGTTGGGGGAGGTGAGTGCAGGGGCTCTTGGGGGTATAACTGATAATACAGGGTATCTATGATAATAACGAGATAATGTTTAGTGAGAACAGAACGTATTCAAAAAAATACTAACGGCAAATGGGCGGCATACGAGATTTTTTCTTATAATAATTATTATAGTTGTTGTAATGGATGTTGTTGTTGTTGCTATTGTTGTTGTTGTTATTATTGCTGGTGTTGTTGCTGTTGTGGGAGTTGCACTTGTTACACTTTTGACTGCAAGCATTCTGTGCTGCTGCTGCTGCTGCTGGCAGTGTTGCTGCCGTGCAGGATATTGCTGTTGTTGCTGCTGCTGCTGCTGCTGTTGGTATTGCTGCCGCTGCTGTTGCTGGTGTTTTTATATGATAGTCAAGCAATTGCTGCTGCTGCTGCTGCTGCTGCTCCTGTTTCTGCTCATCGGCAGCAACATGCTCGGGCGTTGTTGCTGATGTTGCTGCTGCTGCTGCAGCTGTGGCTGCAACATCATCGTCGTCGTCGCCACTGGCGCCAGCAGCAGCAACAGCAGTAGCAACATCATTAATGTTATCATTATCGTTATCGCCTTTGCCGTCGCCGTCGCCGTCATGATGATGATAATGATGATGGTAATGATGATGATGATGATGATGATTATCATTCATAAATTGTTCTTGTTCATTGTTATTTCCGCTTTGAAAACCGGAATCGCAGCCAAAACCCAAAGTAGTGTCGTTGATGCTGCTGCTGCCGTCGCCGATGCCAGCAATGTTGTTGCTGCTGCGCAAGTTGTTATTGCTGCTGCTGCTGCTGCTGCTATTGTTGAATGCAACATGCGGTAGATTGCCATTGCTATTACTGCTGTTGTTGTTGTTGTTGTTGCTGTTGTTGTTATTGTTGCACTTCTTGAGCAACGTTTTGTTGAGCGGCGTTTTGATAATGGTCAACTTGCTGCTGCTGCTGTTGCTGCTATCAGCCTCTAAGCCGGCGTCCTTGTCAGCAACAACGTCGTCATCGATGCTGTTGCTGCTGCTGCTGCTGTTGTTGTTGTTGCCGTGACCATTGATGGTTCTTATCTGCTGCTCCTCGTGCGTATGCTGGCCATTCTGCTTGGCCTCGCCAGCTTTGCTGGCTGTTGCTGTGGCTGTTGCTGTTGCTGTTGCCTCGCCAACGACAGCAGCAACATTGACCGCAGCCACCGCTGGCTCCAGGCTCAGCGGCTGATTGGCATTCATTTGGACTGATCCTCCTCCTGCTGCTGCTGCTGCTGCTGTTGCTGCTCGTCCCGCTGAATGTGTTGGCTTCTAGGTGGGCAGACACAGCTGATGACGGTTGGCAACACTGGCAACTGTTGCCATGCTGGCAACGGCAACCGCTGGCAAGCAGCGCCAACTAGGACGCATGCTTGCACAACAATCCAGGCATGAGTTCTATCCACAATTTGTAGTCAATTAATGCGTATGTATGTATATGCAGCAAACACACATCCACACACACACACACACACAGATGCACGCACACGTACGCACACACACGCGAGTGTTTCACTTTTTAATAGCTAATGAGCGAATGGAAAGAAATGTGAGCAAAAAAAAAACATAGAGGAAGAAGAAGAATGTGTAAGCCACACACACGCACACACACACGTACACACACACACACACAGAAAGTGAGAGGAGTATCCTGATGGCAAATGAAACGAGTGACGAGTAGCGAGTAGCGAGTAACGAGTGACGAGTAAATTATGTCTGTCTGTATGTGTGTGTGTGTGCTTAGAAGAGGGGTTTTTTAGTTGGACAACACTGGTAACAACATGTATACAACAAACATTAAAAAAAATTGTCAGATATTACTATATCTATATACATATATTGATATTTATTGTTTATGATCACTTGAAGCCATTGACCGTTAGATAGTTGTTTTCTTATTTGATTTGTTGTTCTAACTTGCTAGTAACAGCAACTAAAACACACAGTCACACACACAGAGAGAGATATTGGAGAACAGCGCGATTATTGCATTTTATTGATCTATTGATCTATGTATGTGTATGTGCATATATTTATTTATCATAGGTAGTATATCCAATTTTCATATATAGTGAGAGATATATATTTATATATATGTTATGTTATATTACAGGCAGACCACATCAAATAAGGCGCGAACGAGTTGAAATCCCGTGATGACCGTTAACACTAACTGTTTTCGCACGCCGTAAGTAACGAATGGCAGTTAACCGGGTACTCGTTAGTACGCGCACAACAACCAAAAAATGACAACACAAATATTACAAAAATAATACAGCGACAAAAAAAAACTGTATAAAAAAATAAATAAAACAACAGAAAAAAATACGAAAAAAAAATTATATAGTGTCTCTTCCGTATGACAACACACAACAAACAGAGAAACAGCGGCCAAGAGTCGCTTTCGCGCCGTGTGTTGTTGTTGTTGTCGTTGTTGTTGTTGTTGTTGTCGGCTGGTTGTTGTTTTGTTTGATGCTGCTCCGCGGCCAACGTGCGTACATTCGAACGAAATAAAGTGAAATGAAAGGAGTAAGCGAGCGAAAGAAAGCAAGCAGCAGCCACAAACCGTCTCAGCCCAGTCAGCCAGCGACGTCTGCGCTGGCTGCGCTGCCAACGTTGGATGGTTGCAGGCGCGCGCGCCTCGAAAACTAGCGCGATACAACAGCAACAACAACAACAGCAATAACAAATTCAAAGCTGCGCTGTCGTCGTTGCCGCAGTCGCAGTCGCAGCCGCAGCCGCGGCTGAAAGCCAAAACGATCACAGCACACCATTAGATGGGAAACGTCGCGGCTGCTGCCGCTGCCGCAGTCGCAGTCGCTGTTGCCGTCGCCGTCGCCGTCACTGCCAGTCGCAATAGACGTCGACTGCAAATGAAAATGAAAACCAATAGACAAAAAGTAAAAAAGCACACACCAATACATATAAGCGTATGCATAGCGCAGTCATAGCCATAGCCACAGCCATAGCCATAGCCATAGCCATAGACATAGACACAGACACAGACAAAACCATAGACCCAGGCGACGTCGACGTCATAGTTATGCTATGCGCGACCGCTCGGCAACACGTTCGGCCAGCGCTCGTTCGGCTGCAATAAGCGCTAGATAGATAAACGGAGAGAATATGAGAGTGAGAGAGAATGCGAGTGGGCGCACACCAGAAGCTTATGCCAGCTACTCTAGCCAGCTAGCTTGCATACACTGCGTCCCGCACTGCTGCTGCCTACCCTACAGGAATAGCTCCGTTGCGTCTGGCGACAGTTTCAGCTGACGTCGCTGCCGCTGCCACTGCCACTGCTGCTGCCGCCTAGGCGCATGAAAATAGAAAATAGAAGCACGAACAACAACAACAACAAAAACTGCTGAGCTTTGTGGGGCGCTCCCCCATCCAATGCTACAGTTTATGCATATGTGTGCTGCATTAAAATTCAAATTTGAAGTTGTGTAGCATGAGTGTGTGTGTGTGTGGACGTTGACCGGCTTGCTGCCTGCCAGTGGGTCGTATTCATTGCAGTTAATAGCAGGCAGTAAAAGCTTTCCTATAACGACTACAACTTCGTCTTCGGTTCCAACTTCGTCTCTGTCGCGCTGTCTCGGTACACAGTAGTCGGGAGTCGGGACTATACATTCGTGTCGTCACTTACGTCAACAGGCTAGAAAGAGAGCGGCTGCGGAAGATAGCAAGGCGCTTATGCAAAGGTTCAATGAAATGAAACATAAAACTGTGCCACCAGTGTGCGCGAGTGCAGCGACGACAGCGTCGCTGCGACTGCGGCGCCTGCTGCTGTTGCTGTTGTTGCTGCTGCTGCTGCCACTGCATATAAGAGCTTTGAGCATTAACACAACATAGCTATTAGATGTACGAAGGAGAAAGAGGGAAAGAAGGAGAAGGAGAGTGAGAGTGTGAGTGTGAGTGGGAGGGTGATTGTACCAAATGCTTCCTGACTCGCTAAGAGCGAGTGAAGAGATATATACACATATATGAATGTATGTATATGTATTGCAAATGGGATCCCATTGCTGATCAGTGGGTGACACTCACACACTCTCACACTCACACACAGATTAAGATTTAAGCTAAAGTATGCATTACACAGGCGCACTGTGCGACAGTGAGTAAAAGGTAAAAGTGAATTTGAAAAAGAGCAGAAAATCATCAACGATTGCGCAACGGCGACGGCGGCTGCGCAAGTGGAGCGCAACGGCAGCGTCGACGGGCGACGGGCGGCATTAAGAAGCAGCAATGTCATGAATTGCAAAATGTGGACAGACTGACGGACGACAGTGGACAGGGTACGGTGGGTGTAGCTCGACAAATACAATGAAAACAAAAATAAATAAATAAATATCGTGTTGAGTTTTGTCTTGTACGGCGTTTGCCATTTAATATGTCGCTAACATTTTGTTATACCCCCCTCCCCCACCGCATTGCCAGCCCACAGGCACGCCCCCTTTCGCAGCCCTAGAGATGCCTTCGCCACTGGCACGTTCGTTCGTTGACCATTGTCTCGAGCACTTTCGATTTCAAATACATTGCACGCTGTTAGCAGCAGCGGCGGCAACAACAACAACAACAACAGCGACAGTAACAGTAACAGCAACAAATTCAATATGTAATTGTTTGGCGCACATTTCATTTCCTTATTGCTCACTGACATTTTGCTTTACAGACACACACATACATACAATTTTGCCAATACATTCATACATGCAAAAACTGGCTTACGACTTTATAATGAGCAATAACAACAATAGCAGCATGAAAATGCGAGCAAAGCAAACGTGTCAAGTCTACTGCTGCAATTGCTCTCGTTACTGTAACTGTTGTTGTTGTTGCTGTTGCTTTTACTGTTATTTTTTTTTTGCATGTAACTTGTAACGCAGGAAGCTTAACGCCGCCTAAACTCCACTTACTACGCGCTCACTTGCTCTACACACTCTCTCACACAAACACACACACACACAAACATATACAACGCACATAGGGCGCTCTCTTGAGCCTCGCTCTCAGTGCCCGCCAGCTGACAGGCTGTTGCCTCTGCTCTGGTGCAAGTGAAAGTTTTTTGGGTTCTTTCCTTGTCCATGACACGGATCGGCGGCGGGCGTGCAAGCGAGACAGCAAGGCAGAGAGACAGCCAATAAGCCAGCCAAGCACGCATGCCCGCTTGGCTGAGCGAGATGGCATGCGGAAATATGCAACTGCGAAAGAGAGTGCTCAGCGTCGCAGAGAGCGAACGTACGCGTGCGCGCATTTGTGAGCGAGCTTTAAAGTAGTGTTGTTGTTGTTGTTGTTGTTGTTGTTATTATTATTGCTTTTTCATTTGTTTTTTTGAGTGTGGCGATCGCCGTTGGTACTCACCGGACCACAGCGCCGGGCCAGGCATAGTTGCACGCGTTTTGTCTCTGCTGCAGCGGCTACTCTGATTATGGTTGTTGTTGTTGCTGATTCTGTGATCCTTTTATACGTTTGTATAACTGTTTTGCAGTTGCACTTGCTCTGCAATAGTCTCCACTTTTCAACACCCACTCTACACTTGAACAAAAATGATCGCCATTTGCAGTTTGATTTTGAATAATATTTTCAATATTTTTGGCCGATTTACAAAATTTGTTTTTTGTTTTTTTTTTTTTTTTGGTAATCGCGCGCGCGCTGACTACGTTCGAGCCATAAAGCGACTGAAGTCAGTGCGCTGCCGCCGCTGCCGTCTGCCGTCTGCAGTATGCAGTTAGCAGTTTGCGGTCTGTTCGTAAGAGGCTGCTACAGCTCTGAGGCACTTGAAGCCAAAACAAAGTCAACGGCAACGCCAACGACAACAGCAACAGCAACGCCAACGACAACGCCAACGTTGGCGTCAGCAGCGCAGTTGGCAGCACAGCGAGCGTATGCGAAAATGACTTGCCGTTGCAGTTGTTATTGTTGTTGTTGTTGTAGCTGTTGCAGTTGTTGTTGTTGCTGCTGCTGCTGCTAAGTTACAAGTGCTCCAAGTAGAAGTTGTTTGAGCTATTAACTTTATTTTTTGTTTATATTTATTTTTGTTTATTTTTTTCTCTCTTCTTTTTGTTGTTGTTGTTGTTGTGGCTGTGGTTGTTATTATCGCACGCACTGTACGAATTTAGTTGGTTAAAGCGCTAGCCAATTGAACTGCTGCTGCTGCTGCACGGCGGTCTGGCGGATATAACGGAAATGTGCAACTGGCAACGGGCAGCGAAATTGTCAAACGGTTTGCAGTGACGACAGCCAACCGAAACAGAAACAGAAGCCGAAAAGCATGCGAGAGCAGAACCCGAGCAACGAACAGCGGCGAACAGCGCCGACAATGCGCGTGGGGTTTTCCTTAGGCCCCCAAAAGCTGCTGCTGGTACCGCTGCAACTATTGCTGCCACCTCTGCCACCTCTGCTGCCTCTGCTGCTGCTGCTGCTGCTGCTGCTGCAGTTGCAATTTTGCTAACTGCCATTTGCCATTTGCTCTTGTCCGTTGGCTTCTAACGGCTTCGTCAAGTGCATGCGCTCTCTCGCGCTCAGTGCACTACCTCTCTCGCTCTCCCTCTCTCTCTCTCTCTCTCTCTCTCTCTCGCTGTGTCTGCTTAGCTTTTGGCTCTCTCGCGCGCTGCACTGCTTGCATCATAGACTCTGCTCTGGACGCCTCTCTCGCACCGCCCGCGCCGTCTAAAGCTCGCGCTGACCCGACACTTGTCAGCTCTTGCAGCGCTCTGTTGCTTAATCAAAAGTTGCTGTCATCCCTGCACCTCTCCAGCTCGCTCTCTCTCTCGCACACTCTCTCTCTCTCTCTCTCTCTCTCTCGCTCTGTCGCTCTATTATTATGTGTGTGTTTTTTGTGTGTGTGTTCTGCACTGGGCTCGAGTCAACCAACTTTGGAAGGTCATGTGGACTTAGTGCAGCCAAAATATCCTTGGATCATATTGGAAATGCATGCACACACACACACACACACACACACACAAGGCAATGTATCTTGGTGTGTGTGAGTGTTTCTCGGGTTGTCCAAATGTCGCCTGGCAGCCGAGCCAATTGAGCCAGCTTTTTATAGAAGTTGTCGTTGTTGTCGTTGTTGTTGTTGTTGTTAACGCATTTGTTGTTTGGCACCTAGTTGTTGTCATAGATACACACATACACATATACACACACATATACACATATACACTCACATACCAAGCTAAAGTCAAAGCATTTTCCGCAGCATTCAAATTTCGCTTTGTCATTCATTCTTTCAGGTTTATTCTGAATTTATATGAAGGATTTTTATAGAAGGATTTTTATTTTTTGCATTAACATTTTTCCTTATTTCATGCTTTTTAGATGCAGCTTTATCACAATAGAAAAGACAACAAAGTCTGAGCTCGAATTGTACAAAATATTAGGAAACAGCTAAATTTCTATTTAACTTCTCTTTATTTCATACTTTTTAGATGCAGCTTTATCATAATAAAAAATTCACAATAAAGTCTGAACTCAAATTGTACAAAATATTAGGAAACAGCAAAATTTCTATTTACTTACATGAGAATAAATAAAATAAGTAAGTCGGGCGTTTCCGACCCCAGCATCATGGCCCAAACGCTGACAGATATTTGTTTTTCCGATTTACCCTGAACAGGCATATATAAATTCTAAATTTGGGCTTCCTAGCTCTAAAACTGTAGAAGTTACAGTTTTACAGGATTTACTACGCCCCCAATAGGCGTACATATATCTGCCATATTTTTTTGAACTTGAATGATAAACGCGTGTATGTATTCCAAATTTCAACTCTCGCGCACTTCAACTACCATGGAAAATGCATTTTCCGATTTGCCACGCCCCTAGTGGGCGTATCGAGAAAATCTTGACACTTTATCCGACGAGGGTACATGAGTATAAGTTCCAAATTTCAAGTCACTAGCTTGAACAGGATAGAAACAGTTAGAATTCATACGGACTAATAAACAGACGGACGGACGGATAGACGGACGGACAGAACAGTGCACAAAAGCATTGAAAATTTCACTTTAATGAATGAGCATAAATTTATTCATACAGACATTGATATATAAATATAATATATGTATACAATTAATCAGTTTCTGGATTATATATATGTATATATATATATATATATATATATATATATATATATATATATATATATATATATATATATATATATATATATATATATATACATATATTCAATTATACATGATCAAGCAACTGAAGTATCTACAGCAACTCCTTAACTCTATTTCATCTTAAACATCAGATATGCCTGACATATCATATCACATATGTATAACTAGACGTTAGTTTAGATTGTGCAACATTGTGTTAACAGTTCTGTTAACTTGTTACATATTATGTAAATAGAGAGGGAGAGAAAGAGAGAGAGAGAGAGAGATCGCTCCACTTACTCTTTAATAGTTAATAGATATTATTTCCAATGCTCTATAAAAAAAAAACGCGCACAAGTGTTGCAGTTGCACTCTAATTGCCAGTCATGAGGTTCAACAACTTTCACACAAAAATCCTTGAACGCCATTTGCATGAAAAAAAAAATAGCACCGCCCCGCACCCACACCCGCCACACAAACAAAAACAAAAACAAAAACAACTGCAATAGAAGGCAGAACAACAACAACAACAACAACAGCGATTGCAAAAAACAGCAGCAACAACAACGAGATTACGTATACGCCACGTATTGCGACAGACGCCGACGGGCTAGTCCATCGGGGCTACAGAGAGAGGGTGTGCATGTATGTGTGTGTGCATGTATGTGTGTGTGTATGTGTGTGTGTGTGTTTCTGTTGTCGACGCTTTGTAGAATGTGGTAGAAAAACAACAGCAGCAACAACAGCAACAACAACAGCAGCAACAGCAGCGTTGTCTTAACGGTAATTCGTTGGCTGCCTTTGTTGTTGGCCAAAATGCGTTCGAAATCGCCTTTTGGGCTCTAAACGAATGTCAAGTGGAAAAGCAGCAAAGGCAACTGCCTTGGGGGAGACGGGGCATGGCTGGATGCAGCAGCGGAAGGGGTAAACAAATCGAAAACGAAATTCGAGTTGTGGTTAAAAGACAGAGAGAGAGGGAGAGAGAGAGACAGAGGGAGAGGGAGAGGGAGAGGGAGAGGTAGAGAGAGAGAGAGAGAGAGTCATAGTGTTTTGCGAGTTTTGTGGTAAAGTGCAAAATGCTGACACTTGATGTTTGTTGTGGTTGTTGTTGTTGCTGTCGTTGTGAGGCATTCGCGTAATATTTCTGGGTCATAGATATTTGTACACCTATGACGAGCAGCTAATACATATAGGTATACATAGGTATGATAGGTAAGCATATGAATACATATGCATAAATGTATATATCTTGCTATAAGAGTTGTTTTGTTTTTTTTTTTCACTTAAGCTTTACCTTAATTCTATGTGAAATCAATTTCAAGTTCGATATTGTTTAGCTGAGTGGATATATTTCTGGATGTCTTGGATTTGACTGACCTTATAAAACGAAAGTCCAACGCTGCAAAAGAAATGCCTGCGTCATTCCCTCTAAGAACTGCAAAGGAAATGAAAGAGAGATTTATGAGTTATTTATGAGTTGTATGAGGTATAGAGATATAGATATGTATATAGATATTATATGAGGTATATAGATAAGCTATAAAATATAATATCTATATATAGATTTAGAGATATATATAGATATTATATAAGGTATATAGATATAGATATATATAGATATTATATAAGGTATATTTAGATATACATCTATTCGATAATAGATATATAAATACATAGATATATAGATACATAGCTCAATATTGAAGAAAAGAATATAATAAACTTGCGTGGCCTACATATGAATTCATGCTCGATTCTAAGATATTGCTTTTCTACGCGATTCTCATGAAGGTTCAAGAGGACTCATTCACTCACTCTCTTTTGCTCCTCCATTCTGGAGTAAGTTAGAGAGAAATACTAGCTCATACATTTGTGTATACATCATGCATGTAATCATATAAACATCTCCATATACAATTGTGGTCATAAAAATAGTAGTGCTGCACTATACAAATAAAACTATGCTCATCCAATGAAAACTACAAAGATGCCCACTTTTTGTTTAGCATAGTATATAAAGAAGAGAATTACGAAATAAATTCCATTACTTGCGGTCAGAATCAATTAGTTATTGACGATTTTAGAGAGGTGCATTAAAAAACGAGTGTTCATAGAAATAGTAGGGAAAAAATATTTAAAAAAAAAATAATTATAGTAAATTAAAAAAAAAAAAAAATTATGTTACAAATTGGAATTACATATATGCATATATTTAATAATAAATATAAATATATATATATTTCTATACATAGTTTCCAGTTCAATGTTCTGATCCATCTATTGACAACTTTGTCCATTGCATAATAACCTTAAATTTGTTGCTTTGAATACTCGAATCGAGCGCTTTGAAATAATTGTTTCGATACGAATTCGTTTGACCATTTTACTTTTTGACTTGCTCCATATTCTTATCTCCGATTTCTAGATGGCACCAAAGAGGGGAATTTGGGGGGCGGGGGGGTCTACTTCGGTAGGGCGAGCAGCTATCAAGTTACCCTATGCCTGAGTGGTTGTTGTTGCTGTGGCTGTTGCGCTTTTTCAAATTCGAATACCAATTCGAATTCGAATTCGACTTTTTTTCATTTTTAGGTCAATTTTGACAGTTGCGTCGACAGTCGGCACACTAAATGACAGCAGCAGCAACAACAACAACAACAACAACACCACTGTCTTGATCTATAGAGATCGATTCCCTCAATTCCCCATCCACTGGCCAAGCAGCGCACATCATCTTCGTCTCCATCAGCCTCATTGACAGGCGACGGGCGCTGGGCCAAGAACTTGAAATTGTCAATGTGTGTGTATGAGTGTGTATGAGTGTGTGTGTGTTCGAGTGTGTTGTGTGAGTGGGTGGCCTGAAAGGTGTGCGCGTCTCTTGCATACGGCGACTTATCTGGAAGCGAAATGAAAAACACCTCAAAGCAACGATATAGACAAGACTCGTCGCTACACTGTGAGAAATTAACGACAATGTTTTAACCAAAGATGCACAAAAAGCATTCTAATTGCAATAGATTCCTATCTAACATTTATGAGTTATATAATGTATATAGATGTAGATATTATAGAAGGTATATAGGTATAGATTATATAAATATGCATCTATTAGATAATAGATGTACAAATATATAGAAATAATTAAATATTGGATAGCTTTATTTTTCTAGCTGATGTCTAAATTATTATTTTTATTGCCTTTTTCCATAAAATGTCGAAAGAATATAAAGATAAATGTTATGATAAAATGTGTAAAATGAAATATACAAATATACAAAAATATGCTAAAACTAACCATTTTTAATTGTTTTTTTATATATTTAAAAAAAAGTTGTATATTTCATTAAACAAGTGTTTTGCCACCTTTACTAGCACTTAATCTAGTTTTTATAGGAAGAAAGTTTAAGCGACTTTCAATGGATGCACTATTTGAATAAAATTTGTTTTTGTATTGGAAAGCAAAGACATCTACCAACTTCAAATTAAAAAAAAAAAAAACGCCGTTCTATGCGATTCTCATCACAAGCTGGCATACACACCTACTGACTGCAGAATACTCATTGCTAGCATTAAAACATTGGCCGATACGCCACGCCCTCAATAGGTATATGAATACATATATGAAATTTTTGTTAAATCGAAATGACCTCTTGTCAACAGTAAATTAATTTATCAATTTTTATGTTCTAGCTTTAAGCCTGTACTTTAAGTCATAGTGCTGTAGAGATACTCGATTCACCCGTATTTCCCAGTATTTCCCTGTATTCCTAGTTTCAAGGTTGACATTGCACAGAATCAATATTCTTTTTTACAGTTCGTCAATGAGTATAAAAAAGACAAGACAGCCAAGTCACCTAAAATGTTGTGCAGTGTAGCACATGTGTAGGGCGCTATTTATGTTTGCTAGTGACCTATATACGAGCAAATCAAGAGGAAGAGGGGCGAGGGCGAAAGAGGGGAGATGGCAAGAGAGCGGAGAGCGGAGAGCGGAGAGCGGAGAGCTAGCAATGGACAGCACTAATTAACAAAAGGTAAAACTAAACGTTGAGAGGAAATAAAATTTACGCAGCGCTCATATCAACATAAGCTGTTGCCAGTCTTCGCCCAACCACCACCCCAACCACCACCCCAACCACCACCACCACCACTGCCTCTTCAACAGATTGTGTTATCTGTGTGTGTGTGTGTGCGAGGCACCTTCAACATATATCCCTGGACGCATATCAAGTTGAAGGTTTATTTTTGTTTACAATCATTTTTTCGAGCAATGTTGAAAAAAATCAACAACAACAACAACAACTTTAATAATAACAACAGCAACAACAACAAACAGCGCGACTCTTTAGCCACTGTAGCCACTGCCCCAACGCATGCATTCGTTGCTGCTCCCCTCGCCCCACTTCTGTCCGCTCCGGCTGCCGCCACTCCTCCTGCTCCTCCTCTCCCTGCGCCTCCTGCTCCGCAGCACGCCCACACGTCCAACAAGTAGGTCGTCGTCGTCATCGTCAACGTTTCGAAATAGAGGAAAAGAATTCTTTTTTTTTTGTTTTTTAAGTTTTTTTGTTGTTTTTGTTAGTCTATTTTTTATTTCGTATGTTTGTTTTTCTTTTAGTATTTTATCTTATCGGCAGTCAGCGAGTTCAAATTTTATTTTTGGTTCGAAATACCCTGGAAATATGCCTGCATATATATGCCTGTCTTAATAGTAGAGCTGAGTTTGAATTTAAACTGTTTACAGGGTATAATGTTGTTGTTACTTGATTTCTAAACTTTGTTTTATATTACAGGGTATATCTGAGTTCATCATTTCTAGTTGAACTGAGAGCTAAAGCATGTCTAACTAGTCTAATTACTTTAGCTCTCATTTTTCTCATATATAGAGTATTTGTTAGTCGTGTCTTTTATTTATCTTTCTAGTTTATCCCAAATATAAAGTGTCTGCTTCTTCTTCTCTGCATCTATATACCTAGGGTAACTGCTAGTCGAGCTCATTCGCACTCTCTTCTGCTTTCTTCTTTTGCTTTCTTCGGCTTCTAAAACAACAGCAATAGTAAAATTCGAAAAGCTAAAAAAAAAATGTTTAAACCAAATTTTGTTATTAACAAATGTTTGCCTTTCGCTCCGTCCCACTCGCACTCACACTCTCACTGTCACTCTCTCCCTCTACCTCTCGCTCCCTCTCCCTCTATCTTTCTTTCATATTTGTTCATATTCCACGCACCCGGCATAAAGCAACAACAACAAGAACTGGGAGAAAGACTCTGGCATCCGGCAGCTGCGATCGCCGCACGCCCTACACACTGCCACACCCACCGAGAGGCAGCGCCAAACACGCTCGACGCATGCATATGCCCCGCGTAGGGCATCCCAAAAATGAAATACATATTATTTCTTTTCGAGAGATACCAAAAAAAAAAACAACAAAATAAGTAAATAAATAAAAAGTATAAGAAGAAGCCATTTGAAATCTAGGTCAAAGTATTTTACGCATATGCTGCCCTCTCTCTCTCTCCCCCACTCTCTTTATCAGTGTCTCTCCCTCTCTCTCTCTCTCTCTTTGACTTTATTTGCCTTTCTTGCTGCAAACAAGCAAACAAACACACCAACTAAGCGATCCATATAAAGATCCTTTGTTGTGCTTTGCGCTCCATATTTCGACTATATATATTATATATATTATATATGTATATATAGATCATATATATATATGTATATAGAGCACCTAACACTTTCATAGTTATTTATCAAGTGTCAAAATTGGCCCACATAAAAACAAAACAAAATATAGTTCACACGATAATGGAAATAATACACACCCCAGCATATAGAGAGTGAGAGCGAGGGAGAAAGAGAGAGGAAGACAACTAGCTCGTATAGATCAGATCTGCTCCAGTTTTTTATGGCAAGTCCAAATTAGACTAGGTTTGATCTATATGAATATAGATCTATCTATAGATCGTATATTCACCTTTTCATAGATCCAGCTATCTTTGTCTATATACAAACACATATACATACATACATCATAACTGGTGGGGATCAAGAAAGTACGATATTTCGCTATGATTGGGAAAATAAAGATATCATCAAAGGATGAGCTTAACACGATTACAAAAAACGAATTTTTAAAGTGCTTATTGGGTTAAAAAAAAACTTTGGTAAGAATCTAATGACTGATGGGGAATACTTTGAAGAGGACAACATAGTTAATCATGAATATGGCACTTTCGCTTATGTATATCTGTTTATATAGATAATATCTATACATTTATATATCTATATATATCTATATATCTATATATCTATATATATCTATATATCTATATATCTATATATCTATATATCTATATATCTATATATCTATATATCTATATATCTATATATCTATATATCTATATATCTATATATCTATATATCTATGTATCTATATATCTCTATACCTATACATCTATATATCCATATATCTACATCTAAATCGATATATATTTTAAATAAAAATAAAATGAAATTTGAGACCGCTGCCAACTGTTATGGACGCAAATACGACACGTGCCAAATGACTCAGATCGATTGTGTATATATTTTTATGGAGCAAACGGAATATGAGCTATGTTTTCACATACTTTTTATACAATGATAATAATGACAATAGTCGCAAATATAAATATAAATAAAAATATATAAATATTTTTTTACATTTTGTGTAAACGGAGCTTTTAAGTTGGTACGAACCAGTTCGCTGCCCGGAAATTCCCATTGAATTCGTTATTTGTGCGTATATATATGTTATATATATGTGCGATCTATTCTTTGTCTTAACTTGCTCATAGACATTATTTGTTAACTACTTTAACTATTTTATAGTTATGTCTGATTGCATTGGTTCCGGAACTTCTATAGGATCTTCCATGTTCTCATTTCTAAATATATACATATATAGAGATCTGGCCATAAAAACCAACTGTAAACAGCAGTAAAAACAGTTAACAAGCTTGAAATGTGCGTCAGAGACAGCTCAGTTACCCTAGCCTAAGTTGTTGAAGACTATGTCAATAGTTGATGAGAGTGTGCTAGACTAGAGGGTAACGAAGAGAGCTAAGTAGGAGAAGAGGAAGACCTATTTGAATGGGATGTAGTCTAAATAGGTAGCTACCAGGATCTGATATTTAAAAGGTATATGAGTAGAAGAAGAAAGAGACTTACTTGAATTGGATATAGTCTAAATAGGTAGCTACTAGAATATCATATTAAAAAGGTATATAAGCAGAAGAAAAAGAAAAATACCTATTGGAATGGGATAGTCTAAATAGATAGCTACTAGAATTTTATATTTAAAAGGTATATGAGTAGAAGAAGAAGAAAGAGACTTATTTGAATTGGATATAGTCTAAAGAGGTAGCTAGAATCTCATATTTAAAAGGTATATATGTAGAAGATGAAGAAGAAAAATATCTTTTTGAATGGGATAGTCTAAATTAGTAGGTAGCTACTAGAATCTCATATTTAAAAGGCATATAAGTAGAAAAAGGAAAAGAAGAAGAAGACAAAGAAGAAAAACAGCTATTTGAGTGCGATATAGTCTAAATAGGTAGCTAAAATTTGATATTGAAAAGGTATACGAGTATAAATGTATTTAGATATATATAAATACATATAATGAAAATGAATTAGCAATTGATCTTTAAATAGGATTTGACTCTACTTTTTGCATTTCAGCATAAGCGCTTAGCACAGCCCATGTCCAACAATTACAGGGTATAGACAACAATTGCTGCTGCTGTCGCAGCGACAATCGTCGTTAATTTACGATCATGAACAATTATACGATGCTCGTCAAATAGTAGCAATTGGCAATAGTTCGATTTAGCCAGAGAGCGGGCTAACGGCGCGTATGAGCAATGCTCAAGGATAACTGCTACGATCACTGCGACTGCCGAGTGCTGCTGCTGCTGAACTGCTGCTGCTGCTGCTGCTGCTGAGCTGCTGCTGCTGTGACATATGCGCTAAGAATGCGCCATAAAAAAGTGAAATAAAACTGAATGTCGGCGATCTGAGCGGCGATCGTGGGAGAGGCTACAAAAAAAGCCATAGACGATCGAGCCGAGGGAGGGGAGGCAAGGGAAGAGGAACTGGCGGGGGCTGGCAGCGACTGGAGGGGGGGGGGGGGGCGGAGGTTGCGACATACTAATGCTAATGCTAATGCAATTAACGGTATTTTATGCTAATTTCAACATTGAACTTAACATCGAATCGCAGCAACAGCAGCCGCAGACACCGGACGTTCTAAAGACGCAGACTCAGACGCAGACGCAGACGCAGACGCAGAGAATTCTACAACGAGTTGTTTAACAGTTGTTATTGCTGCTGTTGCTGGCAGTGGGAAATTGATATTTATATGTAAAGAATGTAATGCGAAACAGATATCAATATCAATGCGACTGACAGACGGAGCTCAATACTGAGCAAAAGCTACTCTTCATTCCCAGCGAGCCTAGGGCAAGAGATTGCCTGAATTCAAATTTGACATTTAACATTCATGACGAGAGCAGTTGGTATACAATCAATGAAGTTTTTTACTGGACTTAATAATGGAGTGCATTATATATGAATATATATATTAAATATATATATCTGATTATGTAGGGAAAGTTGAAATTTGTTTTCTTGACTTCGGTTTTTTTTTTTCTGAGCGTAAATGAAAGACTTAAGAACTAGCTCCTAACTTAGATTGGTTCTCAAGCTAGAGTTTATGCTATTTACAGCGGATAAAGCTGTTATGCCAATAACAGTTGGTAAAGCGGTTATGCTTAACAGTGAATATAGCTGTTAATAGCATAATGTGACAAAGAGCAATTCCTTTTTATCGAATCTGACATTAACAATATTGTAAGTCCAATGTGGAAATAAGCTCTGGAAATTTACAATACAATTAACAATATTGTAAGCCCAATGTGGAAATAAGCTCTGGAAATTTACAATACTTTTTTATAGTTTTTATATCGATAAAAGGAGAATAGTAATCGATATTTAGAAACAAACTCGATGTGCTATGGAAGGAACTAAATAAAAATTTTAAGTCTTTCTTTGGTAGTTTCTATACAGAAGGACAGACGGACATAGCTGTATCGACTCAGCTCATTGTCCTGATCAAGAATATTATAATTTACAGACCCCAGTCTGTCACACTTTCTTCTGCTTGTTACATACATTTTAAGAAAACCATTATACCATGATTTTCCATTTTCAATTAGTTCTATAGGTTAATTTGTAATGCTTGGTATATGAGAACCAGGAACATCGATCAGGATCTATAGATTCTTAAGGTAGGGATGTTATGCAGCTACATGCAGCTAGGTATTATGTCTAGGTATAAATCCTAATGCACTACACAGATGCTTAACTACCAAGCCAAGGTAGACCAGACTCAAAGTCTGCTATCCACTGGATGGATTTCTCTATAAGATTCTTCCTATAATATTTATTTACATTTCTGTAGATATTTTGAATATTAATCCTTTTACATATATGTTTAACTAATTTTATTTACTATATATCATCTCAGATCATTTGTTTATTTTATTTACTATATATCATCTCAGATCATTTGTTTATTGGCCCAAATGTGAAACTAGATTAAGCTGCCACTCAAGGTAGCAAAACACTTGTTTAATAAACTGTACAAATTTAAAAAAATATATACTAAAGCTGTTTCGGTATATATGAAAGCAAGCCTTTCATGTTTTAGAACTACACAGGTAAGGGTGAGTGCTCCAGTGAGTGGGGAGTGTTCAACTAGGATATACTCGGAAACCTTTGCTGAACTACTATACCAATGTACGCCTCTTTTATGCATGCATGACAGGCAATATGCACACACACACACACACACACATGTGAGCCTACGCTATGGACATTGCTTTGGCTTTATTAGTTGCCTGAATAACTTTTGTTCTTAATGCACTTTCTTAATCAAATTCTCAGAGTTTGATAATAACATTTAGATGCATTTAGGTGCATTTGCCAAAGCCCAAGTTTTTAGTATTTTAAATCGTCTGTTGGGGTCAAGGAAGGGATGGGCAAGTGCATGAAATTCAAAGTGTTTTTGTTTATCGTCAAAGTTATTTTACGCCGTAAATTTGAAGTCTGCACCTTTTGTGGAATTCAAGTTAAGCTTTAAGAATTTAATAAATTTTTATCGACAATAAGGAAGTGAGATGAGCTACATCATATATATTATGTATATAAATGACAAGTATCTAAGTTTTATGGTTTACTAGATAAAAAGGCAAAGAAGGACGGACGAAAAGAAGAACGGACGCAAAAACGGACGGACGGAGAGACGGAAAGAAGGACGGACGAAATGAGAGACGAACAGAAAAAGAGACGAGAAAGGCGGATGAATAGATGGAAAGAAGAACGGTAGAAAAGAGGCAAAGAAGGACAGACGGAAAAAAGAATGGACGAAAAAACGGACGGACGGACAAACGGAAAGTAGGACGGACGAAACGAAAGACGAAATGAGAGACGAACAGAAAAAGAGACGAAGGGGAAGACGGACAGATCGACGGAGCGGAAAATAATATGTACAGCAATACCCATTTAAGGTTTTGTAGCCCAAAACTAATTCATTTTTTAAGACGAATTTGATTAAAATAGTGCTTTCATTTGCCTTAGTTTAAAACGATCCGCACAATCCCTACCCGAAAACTCTCTACCTAGTCTTTATATCCTTATCCCCTCCTCTCACTCTCCCTTCCGTTCTCTCTCCGTTCCCCCCTCTGTCCCTTTCTCATTTCCTATTTTCTGGGCCTGATGTCTTTAACTGAACTTGGTAAACAATTGAAAAGAATTTAAGTTCTCAGAATGCTTATAAATAATTATGTGAAACATATTTAAACAATTTACGCGAAGTATAAACTACTGTAAGCCCGCAAATCGAGGCTTCATACGATACAGAGTCAGGCTATCAGATGATTGAATGTGATACGAAATATTTCTTCTGTTTATAGATGGATACAAACAAAAAAAATGGAGGAAAATATAAATGTCGAAAATATAAATAAAATTGTTGAAGCAATTGAGACATAAATTGCGATTCCATGAAATGAATCTAAGCAGAGAGAGAGAGGGAGAAGGAGAGTGAGACCTATAGAGAGAGGAATATACGCTTGTTGTTTGTTTCTGAACTTTACATTTTGGCAAGGACAGCCAACAGCAGAGAGAGAGAGAGATGGATAGAGAGAGAGAGAGGGAGAGAGCAAGAAAGTGAGAGGGATGGATGCGTGGATGGGGACTGCGGGTTCGGGGCCATGCACAGAATCCCTTCAAATTCATAGATTGAACTTGCACTTGGGCAAAGCAAACACACACACACACACACAGAGAGAGAGAGGGAGGAGGGAGGGCGCTGGGGATGGGCGCTGGGTTGGTTATCTTTGCAGCGCTGCAGGACGAGGACACAGCTTAAATGTTGGCGGTAGGTCAGGAGCAGCAGCAGCAGCAGCAGCAGCAGCAGCTGCAAAAGCTTTTTGCCCGCACTGACCTGCCACACGTAGCCGCACGTTGCCCCTGGCACGTACTGCGCAGGAGCTGATGTCTGTGTGTGTGTGTGTGTGTGTGTGTGTGTGTGTGTATTTCCAAGGCAACGTACATGCAAAGTTCAATGTACCGCTGCACAGCGCGACGGCGAGTCCAAGGACATTGATACGTGGCTATATGTGCGGCGTTGCATGCAACTAAGCCCTACAACAGTAGCAGCAGCAGCAGCAGCAGCAGGAGGAGGAACTGTAGCAGGAGGAGGAGCTGTCGCAGGAGCAGTTGGCGACGAATTGTTATGTCTATGCAGAGCCCATAAAACTGTGCCACCAAAATGGCATTGACAAACTGAGCAGTGCCACTGTGTGTGGCAGTGGCAGCAATCGAGCTATCGAACCACCGAGCCACCGACCAACTGACTGTGGCACGTTGCGGCAGGTAACTGTGCCACATTGACAGCTCAACAGGCGGGCTCGCAGCGCTGTCCAAATCATGTCTCAAATTCGTTCAGCTTATTTAAATGGTCGCAAATCAGTTGAGACATTCATTGAGGAAATCGAATAACTCAAATTATGCCAATTCCTTGAAATACTTTCAAATGATTTGACTGAATCAACTCATGATCAAAATTCATCTGAATAAGTCGAATGCTTTCGAATTGCTGAAAATATTTGCAAATGATTGGAATGAATCAATTCATGATGAGAATGGAGTCGAATTCCTTGAAAGAGTTTCAAATGATTTGAATGAATCAATTCATGATGGACATGCACTCAGTTCATTCATTCAATTGACATCTGTAAATTTAACTTATCGATTTGCTTTTATGAAACGCAAAGAAATCAAATTGATTCATTTGTAAATCATGTCAATATTGATTTAAATAGTTATTTATATTTCAAAATAATTTGATATGATTCAGTTTATTCACTTTTTAGCCTAAGCTTAAGAGAAATGATTCGAACTCTGATGCAATTTTTACAAATGATTCAAATGAATGTTTCATAATGATTCATTCTATTGAAAATACTGTAATTTATCACCAAAGCGCTAACTTCTGTTGAATGTCTCGATTTGATGGAAATGATTTGATTCTTTGAATGAATTGTCTTTATCGAAGCATTCTCTTCAAGCACTAGAAAATTTTAAAGAATTCTAAGTCCTATTTAAAGCATTCGAAGCAATTTTAATAGAGAGCCTAAGCATAAGAATGCTAATGAGAATACTCTATAACTTGAAGGGAAAATTTTGAATAAGACAAATCATTCAATGAATCAAATGGAATATCTCGAATGACGTAATTCTTTCAAAGTATTTGTTGTATTTGCTATAAAAGTCAAGGCTTTTAGGCTGCACAAACTCGAATGCTGAGTAAAATCTATTGCCAGATTGAAGTCCTACTGAACTTTTTAATTCGCTTAAAATGATTCATTTTGCTTATTTAACTTTTCTTCATTTGTTATCTGTGACTAATCCATGCTGTGTATGTCGTACAGTGTATTCAGCAGTCATTTATTTGAATGTGTTCTATATTAAATCATCGACTTTGCTACATTTTGGTAATTCGAGGTTTAAACAAGACCAGATATAAAAGGTCTATGTAACTATCCCTCTCTCAGTTCCTCTCTCTCTCTCTCTCTCGCTCTGTTGATGTGTCTGGCATTTGAATTGCTCATTTTACAAATTTATTTATTTATATAAATTTTTTTTTTTCATTTTTTTTTTTTTTTGCAATTTTTATTTTTAGTTTTTATTTGTTGAATTTTTTATGTTTTTATTTGTGCCCCTGTAACGAGCTCTGTCAATGTGCAGGGGCGTGCAAATCTCAGCCACCCACACACACACAGACACATGCACACCTACACCTACACACACACTCATACACTCACACGCACACATAGATAGCGCTTAATGATTGTCGTTTGAATTGCGTCGTGCGTTGAATTCAAGCGCCAAGTGAAAGTTGTTCAATTGTTTATTATGATTATTGTTGCTATTACAATTACTATTACTTATGCCATTGTTGTTGTTGTTATTGTTGTTGTTGCTGCGTTTCAATGTTGGGCCGTGCGTTTGGCTTTGACAGTTGGCAGTGTTTGCAGCGCATATTACGCATACGCCCCCCTTTCTGGCAAGTTCAAAGGCAACGATCGAGCACGCCCCACATCAGTTGCAGACCCTCCCTTCCCACCCTTCCTGGCACTCACCTATGGCCCTTTCTTACTCTCTCTTACAATCTCGTTCTCTCTCTCTCTCTCTCTCTCTCTCTCTCTCTCTATCTCTCTCTCTGTGTATATCTCTCTGTCTCACTCTCCCTCCTCTCTCGCTCTCTCTCTGTATATATCACTCTGTCTCACTCTCCCTCCTCTCTTTCTCTGCCTCCTCTCTCCCTCTCCCTCTCTCTCTCTCCCTTTCTGTATATATCACTCTCTCCCTTTCTCTCTGTATATATCACTCTCTCTCTCCCTCCTCTCCCTCTCTTTCTCTCTCTAAGCTAAGCCGTGCCTCGCATTCAAAAGAAGAAAAAACAACAACAAATTTTGTAATTGTTAAAGTGCAAATCCACAAAAAATTATACAAAAATAAATCAAATAAAATAAAAATAAAAAATACAAAATACAAAATAAAAAAAAATAAAAAACAATTACAAAAATAAAATCAACTACAAATAGAAATACAAATACAAACACAAATAAAAACCTTTGCGCCGCACAAAATTTGCACTTTTTTCACTTTCTCCTTTTGTGCACGCTTTTGACATTTTAATTGCTTTTTGCCCATTAAATGCAAAGCGAGAAAACTTTGGCTTTGGGGCGTGGCAGTCGGGAGCAGGGAGAGGCATTAGAGCAGACCACAAAGAGAGAGAGATGACAAAAACATGGACAGTCAAGAGAATGCGATGAGCAGGCATAAAAGTGACAGCAGAAAGAAGCGGGAAGAGGAGGGAGGAGAACAGTGAGAGAGACAGGTCAAAGAAGAATAAAAAACAGAATGGGAAATTGAAAATTGAGAAATTGTAAAGGAAATACGTGGAAGAAGAAGAAACAGGATGAGAGTAAAGGTGAAACAGTGAAAAAAGAAAGAATATAGGATGAAGAATCCCAGACAGATAAGAAAAAAGAGGTAATAGATGGGAGAAAGATAAATAAATCTTATAAAACATTGGAGAAATGGAAAGAAAGGAAAAGAGATCGGCAAAAGATAGGCAATGTAAGGAAGCTATCGAGAATTTAGAGAGGAAATTTAAAGAGAGAGCAGAGATAGGCGAGCGAATCAGACAAAAGAGCGAAAGGGGAAAAACAGCGGCTCAAAGAGATAGGAAGAGAGAGATAGATAGAGATAATATAAGAGGCTAGAAAAGAAACCGAGGGTGAGGAAGATCGACAGAAATAGAGAGAGAGATAGAGGGAGAGAGATAGAGAGAGAGAGATAAAGAGAGAGAAGAGAGAGAGAGATAAAAGAGAGAGAGAGAGAATAAAAAATAGAGAAATAGAAAAAGGAAGACAAAATAGACAGAGACAAAGACAAAGACAGAGAGAAAGGGATAAGGATAACAAATTAACAGCAGTACAGAAAGTGAAAGGACAGAGAGAAAGAAGAGAGAGAGAAAGAGCGAGAGAGAGACGGAGAACGTGACAAAGAAAACGTGGCAAAGCGATCCAAAGGAACAGAGAGAGAGAGAGAGAGAGAGAGAGAGAGAGAGAGAGAGAGAGAGACTGATAGGCGTAGAGAAAAGGAAAGGGAAAGAATGAGAGAGAGACAGATGAAGTTAGAGAGAAAAATTGACAAATAGCGAGAAGGAGGTATCAAAACACAGAGAGGGAGAGAGAGGAACAGCAGAAGAGAAAGAAATAGTGTGGAAAAGAAGAAGAGAGAAGAAGAAAGAGAAACAAAGTTGAAGAGAATAACCATAAAAGGTAAAGAAAAAAGAGAGTGACACAGAGAAAAAGGAATTTCTTTGATAGAGAAAGAGAGAATGACATAGAGAGAGAGAGAGAGAGAGAGAGAGAGAGATAGGGTAAAGCCTTTACCTAAAAGCCTTTTACCGTAAAGGTAAACGAGCAGGAAGTGAGCTAAGCTTCAGCAGTGAACAACATTCATAGAGTTTCGCAGTTAAAGTCAAAGTTCGTAGCCCACAGCTGAGCAGGGCCAGGGCCACACATAGATCTGTTAACATGTGTGTGTGTGTGTGTGTGTGTGTGTGTGAGGGTATGTGTGTGTGTGTGTGTGTATTTGCCTATGTATTGCTGTGATCTATTGATGCGCCTCACAAATTCTGATCTCAATTCGCCAACAGAGTTCAATGACTTGGCTGAGAGAGAGAGAGAGGGAGAGCAAACGTATGCCTAAAAGCTAATCATCAAATATGATATATATGTATATAACTACATACATACAAACATGCATACATGCATGCATACATACATACAGATATAAAATATATATGCACTTATGTAACATTTACCCAGTAACGCTGAAAGCAGCAGGAAACCTAGAAAAACGTACAATGAAAAGTGAAAAAGCAGCCGCAGCAACAGCAACAGCAACGGCAACGGCAACGGCAGCAACTGTTGCCGCCGTTGCTCAGGCTTCAAATTTTGTTGGTTACTTTTTTTTTGCAGTTGTTGAAAGGAAAAACTTGTCTCAGGCGGCGACGGCAACGGCAGCCAGTTTGAGCCCACGTTAGAAGCGGACAGCAGCAACAGCAACAGCAACAAGAGCAACAGCAACAGCAACAGCAAAAGCAACAAGAGCTACAGCAACAGCAACAAGAGCAACAACAACCTCTGCCACATCCAAGTCCAAATGATTGCAACAATGTTAATGTTGCTGTTTTAGCTGCAGCTGTTGTTGTTGCTGCTGCTGCTGATGTTGCTGCTGCTGCTGTTGCTTCTATTGCTGTTGCTGTTGGCCGTCGTCAATTCGCTTCCTTGTATGACATAACAGCCAAGCGGTGGGCAGCAACAGCAGCAACAGCAACAGCAACAGCAACAGCAGCAACAGCAACAACAACGATGACAACGTCGATCTTTACCTCTAGTGTGCCACATTCCAGTTTTTCTCGAGCTTTATTTTCGTGTGGCTGGAAAATCCCGTTTTGCTTTTATTTTTGCCCATTCACTGATTCGATCAGACGGCGTAATGAAAATGAGAAAAATGGCAAACTAACTAACAATGCCAACTGCAACATGTACAACAGCAACAGCAACGTTGCACTATTGCTGCTGTTGTTGTTGTTGCTGTTGTTGTTGTTGCTGTTGTTGTTGTTGCCGTTGCGAGTTTTACTTTCGTTTTTCACGTAACAAGCAGCCACAATAACAGCAGCAACAACAACAACAACAACTATGACAACAGCAGCAAAAGGAAAATGGTGTTAGCAGGCAATGTTGGCGCTGCAACGAACCGGGGCATGCAACATGCAAGGGGAGAGGGGGGGGGGGGGGGCAGGTTGCTCCATTGCGCTGGCGATCAATTCCAATTCCAATTGCAATTGCAATTGCAATTGCGGAGCCAAAGCAGGAAGTGCAACGGGCCAAACAGATGCAATGCGAGAGCGAGACGGGTGGCTCGAGTCGGAGCGAGACAGACATATGCATTAAACTTGCACGTTGCTTGTTGCATGTTGAATGTTGCACGTTGCACGTTGCGCGTTGCACGTTGCTGGTGTGGGTGGCAGCAACGATTATAGCCCAAAAAAATAACAAATAAAGTAAATAATAGAAAAAAAACGAGGTCCAAGCCAAAAGCGAAAAGGGCGCAACAAACTCAACTGAAGCAAGCGAAAGTGCTCGACTTGCTAGATACCCTAACTTCCTCATTAAAGACTTTCAGAAGCCCAAAAGTCTTTTCTCTATAAACATATCATACATATCTGCTTAATCAGCGTACTGAGTTTCTGTACATATATTCGTATGCCTCTCCGATGCTAAGTTCGCCCGTCCTTTGCTTCGTCCTTCCATCTATCCCTCCGCCTGTTCCTCTATCTGTCCGACTGTATAAGCGACAAAAGCTTATGCCTTTATATTTCTTATATATATTCGATATATAGTTTTGCAATAATCGATAATAATCTACATATTAAGCATACCTGAAGACATTTAAATTGTTAGGTTGATTCTCATATGATCTCGCTTCTAAATTTTGAGTTATACATTATCAAATTTTTGATACAAATTCCATTTTTCAAGAAAATGTGAAGAGAAATATCATTTATGAATCTCTTGAGAGAAAAGACAGGAGGAGGCATATGTAATGAGTCAGTCAATCTATCAATCAATTATACAACCAGTTGTGCAGAAAATCAATCAAACAGTCTCTTAGTCAGTTAATCAATCAATCAATCAATCACAAAATCAAGTTGTCAGTCAGTTGCTCCATCAGCCAGATAGGCAGATAATCAGAAGAGCAGTCAATCAGTTGATCAATCAATTATATTGCTAGTTAAATAGACAAACAATCAACAAGTCAGTCAGTCAATCAATCAATCAACTATGAAGTCAATCAGTCAATCACACAGACAGTTGGACTGACAGCTAATTGACTGAAGTGAATTGCTGAATGAACAGTTTTGTATTCAATCAAGTCAATCAAGTCAGTTAGCAAAGCTGCAAGACAGTGCAATCAATCAGTGAGATCTAATAAGCCTATCAAATTGATCTGCTGACCAAATAGCTCTTTCAGTAAGTTATATAATCAAGCTGGCGTTCAATCAATCAAGCATAAAAGCCTGAACTTCAGGCAGGGACCTACCTCAATCGGTGTTGGAATCTAAACATCAATCTGTTAATCTGCCAATAAAGATATATATCTATAGATTAATATTTTTAATCTATTTATCTATTATCTATTTATCTATGTAAAAGTTCCAAGAAAACTATAATCTAGATAATCTAGCTATCTATATAAAAAACAACAGTTCTCTTAGCAGACTTATATAGAAAGACATGTTATCTAGATTATCAATCTATAGATATATGTATATCTTTATTGGTAGACTTCATGCAGAGACTTATCTTAATCTGTGTTGCAATCTAACAATCAATCTGTCAATCTACCAATAAAAATACAGATCTGTAAATATCCATCTATCTATCTAGATACTATCTGTAAAGATACACATCTGTAGATTGATAAACTAGATAATCCATCTATCTATGTAAAACTGCTAAGAAAACTGTTGATATAGATATATAATCATAATAGATAATCTAGATCTATATCAATAACAGTTTCCTTAGCAGATTTATATGGTTATAGATTGATAATATAGATACTCTATCTAGAGATTTATTCCTTTTTTTGTTGACTAATCTAGCTGTCTATATAAAAATCAAAAGTATCTGCATAATCAAATCAAAGCTGATTAGCTTTCCATTAGATTACGACTCACATTGCAATTTGTAAACTTCCTTTAAAAGTATATCTGTATATCTGTATAATATTATGTATATATGTTTATTTCCTATATATGTACTGCCTTCAGCTCAACTTTCACGCTATTGTCTCGGCCCGGCTTAAACGTAGGTCTAGGGCTTCCACAGCCGCCTCCTGCGGGTTGCCCCAGCCCCTCGAGTGCACTCCCCTTTTACTGCAGTCCACGTAACTGACACAACTTGTGGCAAGTTGAGACGGCAAAATCGAAAAGTTGCGATCGTTAGGCAAAAAGTTGCAAAAAAAAGAGAAAAAAAGAAATAGAAAAACCAAAAACTGGTTTTCCCTGCGAAAAACAAGCGGAGTGAAAAATAAAAATAAAAATGAAGTCAGCGACGATCAACTTGCCCCGTTGCGTGTTGCAGACAGCCAGATGGGAGATGGGACGAGGGGGACAAGGGGGCTGCATGGGCGCTGGGGCAGGAGGGGGGGAGGCCGGCGGGGGACAAGGGGGTGGGCTGCATGGGCGCTGGGGCAGTCGATTACTTCATCGACGGAGAGAAAGTGGCAGGAAAAACTGTTGCTGTTGCTATTGTTGCTGTTGTTGCTGCTGTTGCTGTTGTTGCTGTTGCTGCAGCCGTTGCAGCCATTGCAAGTTGCAACAAGATGGCGTGTCATGGCTGGCGCTGCTGCCACGCTGCAACATTTCCCCATTTCCCATTGCAACTGCAGCCATGATTATGTGGCATTAACTTTAGCTTACGTAACCCCCAATGCAATGCAATGAAAAATTGCAAATCGTATGATGGCCGACACCGACACCCCGGCCACACTGGTTATGCAGCATATTGCCCCCCCCCCCTCTCCTGCCCCGCTCCTGGCCCCCTCCACCTGGCAACTGGCAAATGTTGCGCAAATGAAGCCAACAAGGAAAACAACAACAACAACAACAAAGGCAGCGACAACTCGACGATCGTCGTCGTTGAACGTGAAAAGCGGAAAACTTTTGCAGCTTGTGGCACATAAAAAAAAGAGATAAAATTGAATGTAAGTAATCGGTGGATGGAGCGGCAAGGGGGAGGAGGGCTGGATGGGATCATGCACAAGCCAAAGGCAACTCGAAAACATTAGCTTTAAGGTTAGGGTTCAGCTGATCACCGATCGATATATATGGGTTAGTTGAACTTAAACTGAGGAAAACATGACAGTAAGCAGTTGAAATAGAGTGAGTTATGATGTATGTATTTTTAGATATATATAGATTTAGCCGGGTAGAGAGGTATATGATAAATATAAAAAGATCTGGAAAATGGAGTGAATTAAAAAAAAAAACATAAATTGTCTTTATTTATGGCAAGAAATCTTAATAAAATCTGATCACATGATGTTGATGATGCCAAAACTATGTAGAAACATTCTTTAAATGATATTCATCCCATATCTAACGTATCTTAATATTCGTAATAATATGTATAGAGTTAGCTAGTATATATCATATAATAAAATATGGTAATAGATATAGGAGCAGAGAAGAAAAGTATATGATAGATATGAAAAAACAGACAGATATGGAAATGGGGTGGATTGCGGGGAAAATTTATAAGCTGTATTAGTTTATAAAAACCAATCTAAATAAGAGAGATCACACGATACTCTATCCAAAAACCATATAGAACCATTCTTTGACAGATTTACATATATACCATACATATCTTATAGTAAAATATAGTAATATATGTATATATCAATATATATATAAAGATATCATATAGTAAAAGATAGTAATACATATATATATATAATACATATGTATATATATATATATATATATATATATATATATATATATATATATATATATATATATATATATATATATATATATATATATATATATATATATATATATATATATATATCAGAGTAGTGTAACATATGATGGATGTAAGCGTTATATGGAATATGTTTCAGAGCGAAACTATATATTGTCTTCATTTATGAATATATATAAAATATATAATATAAATATAAATAAAATAATTATTTTTTAAATAATGGTTTTTCAAAGTTCTCTGGGAGAATAACATGTGATCTCTTTTTCAACGATTGGCTTTCACAAATGAAGACAGTCTATAGATCTGCTATTAAATATAACATTTCTAAATAAACCTAATTTTTTTAAGCCTCAACTTTGGAAAGAAAAAACTATTCGAGATTTACGTATTGTAGAGCAAAGTAAAAAATCTGCTAATCTAACTAAACCACAATCAAAGTTGAGGATTGCATGGATCCATTGATACAAGTGGATTATGTTTTCTATTGTATACAAACGACCTAAATAACATAAATGTGTTAGTTAATAATTCTATTATACTAATAACTATATTAAAATAGTTGTTATATAATAATGATAATTCAATTGAAATAAAAATCATACTTGTCATAATCACAACTGAACTCTCTGTTCTACAGCACCGTTAGATACATTTGCATTGCTAAAAGAATCCACGCATACGAGTGGATTCACTTTCACAACAGAGTTTTGAGCAGCGTCCACTTGTGGATTGAAAGAGTGTGTGTGTTGAGTGTGGAGTGGAGTATGCCTGCCATTTGAAGGGGCGGCCAGACACCTTGAGGAGCACTTGGACAACATTGAAGCATAAACAGACATACAGACACACTCACACACACACACACACACACATACACATGGAAATGTATAAATGTGCAAATGTGCAAATGCAAATGCAAAATACATAGAAACAGGCTGGCTGTGGGTGTTGTTTGCGCAAAGTGTAGCCAGATATTGCATAAGCGTATTGCATAAGCCAGATCTGGCAACTTCGTCGCGATCAGCTCACCTGTTTTGTGTTGTGATCCTGCCAAACGATTGCGTGATATATGCAGTTCCTCTGCCTGACATGTCTGCAACAAGAAAGAAAATGGCGAATTGTGCATGAGATACTGTGTGGAATGCGATATGTGGAATGTGGAATGTGGAACGTATGGCCTAACATTGTCATAAATATAGTCATAGTAATTGCTGTACAACTCCTTCGCAGTGCAGCTCTCTCACTCGCACACTCACACATGCCACACACACACACACACACGCATACACACAGACACACTAGAATATACCAATATGGAGCATTGCATTTCACTCTTGTTTTCGATTTCATTTTCGTTCGCTCGGTCGCTGGGTCGTTGGAGCAGCAACCGCAGCAGCAGAAGCAGCACCAGCAGCAGCTGCTGCCGCCGTCGCAGCCAACGCCAGCGTCATTAGCGCAGCGAAGCTTTTCTAAACGCTCTCTCGCTAGCGTGCGCTCTCAGCTGTCTGCTAGACTCGCTCTCGGCGCTTTAGCTCGCCTCTCTCTCTCTCTCTCTCTCTCTCTCTCTCTCTCTCTCTCTCGCGGCTGCATGTGCAGCGCAGCTGACGCCGTCGTCGTTAGCTTATGTTATTCAATAGCGCACGCCGCTGCCACTGCCACTGCAATTGTGTGCGTGTGTGCTTTTGTATTTCATGTTATTTTATGTCTCTCTCTTTGTGTGTGTGTGTCTTTGCTATCTGCCGCCGTCGTCGCCATCGCCGTGGTATTGTACGTTGCCTATTGCCACTGCAACGGCTGAAACGACCTCCTACAGGTCTTTGACCCAGTGCGACGACGACGACGATGCCGCGCTCTTGCCCGCTGCCCGCTGCCCGCTTGCGCGCGCTCGCTGCCATGACGTTCGCTTAGCTTTTCATTTGCACGTTATTATTATTTTCCTCAGTTTGGTTCGCTCACTCGCTCACTCGCTCGCTCGCTCGTTCATTCGTTGATGCGTTTGCTCGCTCACTCGTTCGTTTCGTTTCGTTCATTCGCTCGTTTGTTGTTGTTTTTGTTGTTGCTGTTGTTGATGTTGTTTCTTTCTTCTTCTGCTGTTGTTGTTGTTGTTATTTTTCCTTTATTTTTTTCTGTTTGGCTTTGGCTTTGGCTGTTGTGTGTGCATTTCCCTTGTGCTGTGCGCCCGCGTATTTGCTTTTCTTTCAACCATTTCCCTACTTGCGTTTTCTATTGATGCGTGTGGGCCAGCCTAACCACCCACACCCACACCCACGCCCCCTCAGCCCCGTTCACCTGGCCACCCCCTGCTGATAGAGCATCTGCAGCACACCTAATCGCAGGCATTTCGAGGACTGGGCAGAGGCAGCAACTGCATTCATATATTTGCTTCTCATTCTACTTCTACTTCTGCTTCTTCTGCCTCCTTCTCCTTTTCCATGTCTTGCACTTTGTTTGCTCTCGGCTGCTTCTTATTTATTGCACCGTTAACTGGGTTGCATTTTATTTTGTGTCTGGCATTTGATTTTGGCAGCGCCCAACCCAACGTCACCCCCCCCCCTCGCCCCTCGCCCCTCCACGCCCACACTGGCTAATGCCTCAGTCGGCGCATTATGTGGCGTATGTGGCATATGTGGCACGTGGACGCACGTGGAGCGTCAACATTTCATCGACATTGTTGGCGCAACGCCTTCGAAACTGGCGCAGCCTTCGACCATGTAAAAAACCACTTGAGGCAGCTGATATCAACAGACAAAGAGGAAGAGTGAGAGAGAGAGAGAGAGAGTGGGAGGGAGGGAGGTAGAGCGAGCGGGTGAGGGAGATAGAAACACACACACACACACACAAATGCAGCTTGCTTTGAAATCACTGCATTGCTCTATAAACTTTTAACCCAATTTGTATGCCTTATTTACAGAGACAGCAATGTTTTATTGTATGCTACTTACACACACACACACACACACAAACACACACACATAGCTGGCTGACTGCCTGCCTGCCTTTGCCATTGATGGAGTCATCCGTTTGGCGCTGTTTCATCTTCGCTTCTTCCGTTATTTATGTTCTGTTCACTTCAGAGAGAGTATTTATAACGGTTCCAATAAAAAAAGGACAGCCTTTACCAATAGGGCGGCGGCATTGGGCATACCCCAGGCAAAAAGGCAGGATACAAATGTTAAACAAAAACAAATTAACGGTACTTCAAGGGTAAAAATGTTTAAAATTAACAGAAAATTGCAAAAGTTTAGCTATGCAGAGGGTGGTTAGGGGTAGTAGAAGATTCTATCTATATACTTCTATCTGCTATCTTCTTCCTTGCTCAACTTTACCGTTATAATCGATAACAATACTATCGATTTGCGCAGGCAAGGCTAGAGGGGGTGAGGTCAGGAGAGGCTTTCGACTACTGTTCACTTCTTTCCTCAGCTTGATCATTATAATCGATAATTGCTGGTGTTATAGACTGATTTTCGTAGGCAAAGCTAAAGAGGACAAGGACTAGTATAGGGATTACTCTGCGAGCAACTTCTTCCCACAATTTTAGCATAATAATAATATAATAACTATCGATTATCGATTAATTTTCGCAGGCAAAGCTGGAGGAGATGAGGGTTAGTAAAGGACTTAGACTGTATTTACTTCTTTCCTCAACTGTAGATAATTGCTTGTGCTATCAGTTATACCTGGACGGAGTGACGATTAGCAGTCGATTTCGACTATTTACTTATTTCTGCAACTTTAGCATTATAATCGATAGTGATATTATCGATTAATTTGAGCAGCCAAGACTGAGGACACTGATTGGTAAGAGAGGGTCTAGACGTATATTTCTTTCTTTCCTCAGCTTGAGCATTATAGTCGATAAATGCTTTTGCTATCGATTAATTTGCCTAGACAAAACTAGAGAGGGGTGAGGGATAGTATAATTTGTTTAGTTCTATTTACTTCTCTCATCAACTTTAGCATTAAAATCGATAACTATGTGTGCTATCGATTAATTTGTACAGGAAAAGCTATAAAGGGCGAGGCCTTGCAGAGAGTCTATTAAGACATTTCTTTCCTCAGCTTGAGCATTATAATCGATACTTGTTTTTGCTATCGATTAATTTACCTAGGCAAAACTAGAGAGTGTGGTTAAGGGTAGTAGAATTTGTTTACTTCTATTTACTTCTCTCATCAACTTTAGCATTAAAATCGATAACTGTGTGTGCTATCGATTAATTTGCACAGGCAAAGCTATAAAGGGCGAGGTCTACCAGAGAGTCTATTAAACATTTCTTTCCTCAGCTTGAGCATTATAATCGATAATTACTTTTGCTATCGATTAATTTGCCTAAACAAAACTAGAGAGTGTGGTTAAGGGTAGTAGAATTTGTTTACTTCTATTTACTTCTCTCATCAACTTTAGCATTAAAATCGATAACTGTGTGTGCTATCGATTAATTTGCACAGGCAAAGCTATAAAGGGCGAGGTCTACCAGAGAGTCTATTAAACATTTCTTTCCTCAGCTTGAGCATTATAATCGATAATTACTTTTGCTATCGATTAATTTGCCTAAACAAAACTAGAGAGGGTGGTTAAGGGTAGTAGAATTTGTTTACTTCTATTTACTTCTCTCATCAATTTTAGCATTATAATCGATAACTGTGTGTGCTATCGATTAATTTGCACAGGCAAAGCTATAAAGGGCGAGGTCTACCAGAGAGTCTAATTACTTCTCTGCTCAACTTTAGCATTAGCTTCGATAACTATTTGTGCTATCGATTATTTGTGCGCAGTCAACTGAACAGCGCCAAGATCACAGCCGAGCGAGCGCATAAAATCCTCGACCTTTGCATCGTGGCTAACATTTAATCAACGTGCGACCAGCAGCGACTGCAACAATTTCCATGCCGAATTTGTGTGGCAGGCTAGGCGAAAGAGTCAATGACATTGCCACAAGCTGTGGCAACAACAACAACAAATTGTGCGACGAATAAGTGTGTGTGTGTGTGTGTGTGTGTGTGTGTATGTGTGCATATATGTAAGTGCATCTATATGTGGACTGGGACATGAGCTGCACATGCAGCGCTCTCTGCAACAACAACAGCAAAAACAACTGCAACAACAACAACAGCAACTCTTGAGTGCCAACTACTGCCCTACATTCAAGGCAACGACTCGGAGATAAGCGCTCACACACACACACACACACGCATACATTGCCACTGCCAGCAGACACTTCTATATGGCCCCCCAGCATTGCAGCCCAGCCCCAGCACCAGCCCCTGCCCCACCCCCTCGTTGCACTGCTGCACACACAAAAAACTAAAACACAACAACAACAACAACAACGCAACAGAGCAACAAAAAAATTCCGCTTCAAGTTCCAGAGTCTGTTCCGCATATGTGTGCGTGTGTGTGTGTGTGTGTGTGTGTGTGTGAGTGTGAGTGTGAGTGTGTGTAGACATTCTAAGCGGTCATAGTCCCAGTAAACTTTCGCCTGCCGCATTTGGCGGCTGTCGTGGGCGTTTCAGCTAGAACATTGAGCAGAAGCAAATGCAATCACCGAACCGACGAGCACCTCTACAGCATACAGCACTGCTTCAATCTATTGGGCGATCAATCGATCAATCAATCTGTAACTAACTCTATCAAGCAGACGATTTGTCAGTCAATCAGTCAGTTGATTATTCATTCCATTCAATGACAACCGAACTATCAATTGGGCGATATACTGAATGTTCAATCAGTCAATCAATATATCAATTGAAACTTGATCAATCAGTTAGTCTCTCAGGCAATCAGTCATTCAAAGTTTGTCAATCAAGGAATTGAATTCATTCAGTCAATCAATCAAATCAATCTGTTAGTTAATTGGTCAAACAAGTCATCAATCGTTCAGTCGATAATTCTTTCAGTCTTTTATTTAATTAAGAACTTTATCAATCAGTACCATTCGCAGATCAATCAATCGGTCAGTTGATTCAGCCAACTCAAGCTGTCAATCAATTCGTTAGTTAGTTAGTCAAGCCTATAATCAATCACTCAGTGAATCAGTTTGTAGTCATCAATTATTCAATCTGACCATCAGTCAGACTGCGAATAAAGCAATTGATCAATCACCGAATCATTGATGCAATCTGTCAGTTATTTTGTCATTCAATCAAGAAATCAGTCATTTAATATTTCAATCAATCTGCTTTTTACATAGTGAAGCAATTGGTAATTCAGTTCCATATATAGTTTATTAGTAACGACTGCAGAATACTCTTAAGAATGTGCTTGAAATATATTTTGAAACTATAATAACTGTGGATGAGAAAGTATAGCTTGTTATTAAATGTAAGTATCCCTGTCGATCTCCCTGACTCTTCGTGTCTCTCGCTCTTCCTCTTTCTCTGTACATCGCTCCGTCTCTGCCTCTGTCTCTCTCTGCCTTTTTCTCTGTGGCTATCTTTCTCTTTTACTGTCTCTCTGTCTATTTGCCTATCTGTTTCTTTGTATGTCCTTCTCTCGTTCTATTCCTCTCTTTTTCTCACTGTGTCTATCTATTTCTCTTTCCATTTCTTTCTTTTGCTCTCTCTCTCGCTCTTTCTCTTTCCATTCTCTTCTCTCTCTCTCTCTCTCTCTCTCTCTCTCTCTCTCTCTCACTTTCATCATAAATCTCTCTATCTTGCTTTTTCTCTGTCTCTCTCTCTCTCTCTGTCTCTTTCTCTCTCTATGCCTCGTTCTATCTGTCTTTTTCTTTGCCTTTATCTCTTGATATCCATCTTTTCTCCTATCCTCTCTCTGCTTCTTTTTCTCCTTCTCCCTCTCTCTCTCTCTCTCTTTCTTCATAAATAGAGTTATATGACTTACCTATTGGATCTATGCAGCTCGTAATTCACGCTTGCTTTCTGGTTTCACATTTCAATCAAAATGCTTTTTGAACCGTAATTTCTTCCATTGCACGCAATTTGCACTTTGAACTTGACTTCCCCTTCCGCCGCGCAATGCCTCTCAATCTCACTCTCTCTATCTCTCTTTCTATCTCTCTCTCTCTCGCATGCTCTCATTAGCTATTTGAGTCTCATTCCATAAATTTCACTAAACTTGAATTAAAACTTTTCATGATCAACGACCAACGATGCGATGTAATCTCTGCCCCCTCCCTTCCCCTCCCCGCCCACAGCTCTACGCCGCCCCTACCACAGCTCTCGGTCGGAGACAGCATGGCAAAGGGGCAACGCTAAAGCAACAAAAACAAACAGACAGAGAGTAGGAGAGACAGAGAGAGAGTGTGTGAAAGAGAGAGCCAGAGATTGGGAGTCAGAGCAAAAGGGAAAGATATGGAGTAAAAGTGAACGGGCAAGTTCAAGTTTATTTTCTGATGAACAAAAAAAAAAAAAAAGCTATAAGAAAAGAGAGACCGAAATATGTATATGATATTATAAGCAACAACAACAACAACAACGACAACACGCACGAAAACGACAACCAAAATAAAGGGCAACAGAATCAAGCGCGATACGAACAACAACAACAACAACAGCTATGGAAACTGGAGAGAAACGAGAGAATCGCGAGAGGCGACAGCGGGGGCAAAAGAAAGGTGTGACAAGTCATTTTCAACGTTGGACAAAATGTGTGGGAGAGAGCGAGAGAGAGACAGTGTGAGAGAGAGGGAGGGATAGAGAAAGAAAGACAGAGGGGGGACAGATTGCAGGCAAAGCTAAATATAAGAGCTGCAGCTGAGACACATATACAACACACACACACAAACACACACACATACATATTTATGTGTTGACCCCCAAAAAAAAACAACCGTTTTTTTGGTATCAACTGTGTGTAACTGTAACCGGTTTCCATATATTGACGCCACAGCCGCTGGGTCGCTACCCTCAGCAAAGACCAGAAATAACAACAACAACAACAGCAAACTTAATAATAATAACTACAAACTAAACAAATGCAAATACAAGAAAAAAAAGCAACAAACACAACAACAACAACAGCAACAGCAGCAGCTAACAATCTAACTAAGTAGCTGGGAGGCGGCCCTTTGAAGTGCCGACTTAGCCAAGTTTCATGAATTTGTAGCTGCCTGCAAATGGCCAAAACATTAGAGAGAGAGAGAGAGAGAAAGAGAGAGAGAGAAACTAAATCGAGATATAAACTGATACGCAGAAAATATCGAGTATATAAGGGGAACAACTTCTGATATATCCTGCAAGCAGATGCCTATCCTGAAGTACCTATGCAAATATATCTATAATATATATGTATATCTATCATCTATAAAAAAATGATTTAAGCAACAAAAAAGCAAAAATTTATACTAAAACATTTAATCGATTTGTTTGTAATATTTAACGATTAGTTTCCTGAGATATATATAGAGATAGATAGCATAAGATATAGGGTATGTATGTATGCCAAAATCTAAAAAGCTCTTAACTCTTTCTCATGGGGAACAGCTGTCATAGGTATCCAAAAGCACATCATTGTATCATTTGCCATTTCATTCATTCAATTTTACATTCCTGAATTTTCTAAACCTTCTAAATTAACTTCTTTTTGTAGAGTAACAATTCAACTTTTGTGGATTCTATTAAAATTTTCAGGCACGAGAGAAGAGAAGTAATAAAATTGTAATTAGGTTTTTTATCGATTGGTATCTCATATTTATCGATTAAGTATCGGAAATTATTAAGTATAAGTATAATGAGATTACCGTAAAAGTATGTATGTCCTCAACACTCTCATTGAGTACACACAAATATAGGTAGTACCTATTGGATACCCAAAAGTATATCAATGTATCTTTTCCATTCATTTTTACACACATTTATTCTGAATTTTTAATAGTTTTTAAATTGAAAAAAGAATCTACTTTTCTTATAATTAAAAATAATTTTAGATACAAAGAAAAAGGGAAATTTTAAATTAGTGTATTTATCTATTTTAGCATCAGCTTCAGCACTATGCTTCAGTATTATATTTATATTGAAAAGTTATAAGTTAACTAAATTTTCTTTAATAACATTTTCTAGTAGGTACAAGAAATTTTGTTTGCTATATTTATCGACTTTAGTATAACTTTCAGCACTATACTTCAGTGATCTATGTAAAAGTTCTAGGGTATACCCAGATGTCTGCAACGAGTCGAAAAAGCTCAAAAAGCTTTAACTGAGAAATATACATATTTATCTAGTGCTACATCAATACATCTCTATAAATATAGTTTCAGATTTTGTGAATCTATTTAGGAATATTCAATGTTATGGTTGCTGTTATTATGAATGTAAATCAAGTAACAAACTTAAAAGCAGAAAATATCGAATTAAACTTGATGGCAAAGAAAAGAAGAATCCTTAATTTAATATACTCTGCAAGGATATGCGTAGCCTAAAGCATCTATATCTAAATAATAGATAATATAATATAATCTATAATCTGTAAACGAATTTTTAGATTATAACGAAAAGAAATCAATTTTTGTTTACTAGCGATTCAATATTTTACTACATTTTCTTATCATTTTTGGGTACAAGAGAAGACTCATCAAATATCGAATATAGCATTTTATCGATTTGTTTGACATATTTATCGATTTTAATATCAGTTTCATTAGCTATATATGCAATAATGATAGGGTATAATTGGCGCATCAAAAAAGCCCTTTACTATCATTGTACCTTTTCCTATTAATATAAAATTAGATTTACTGAACTCCGAGTTTTCAGTGTTAATGAAAAGTCACAAAATGAACTGCACTTTCTAGATTAAACAATTCTACTTTGTTGCATTTTGTCGTAATTTGTAGAGATTTGTTGTCAACTGTCATCTGTGACTGTCACTGTGACTGTGACTCTGACTGTGACTGGGACTGTCACTGTGACTGTGACTGTACCTGTGACTGTCAACTGTCAGCTGTGACTGTGACTGTGATTGTGACTGGGGGTCGACTGGCAAATTTATTTTAGCTCGCTCTCTGCTACTATATCACCCTCTCTCTGCCCCCTACCCGCCCCCTCTCCCACTCTCTCTTGCTCTGTCGTTACGCTGCTTTACGGTCACTTGAACTTCCAGTTTTTTTTTTGATTTTTTTTGGCATCTCTTGCGTTGACAAGCAACAAAACAAAAGAAGGCTGCGAAAAGGGCGTAAATTTGTTCATTAAGCGTTCATTGACATAAGCTAGACGCAGGGCGAGCAGAGCGGGGAGTGGGGAGTGGGGAGTGGGGCCAGGTCAAGTGTGAGGGGCGCGAGGTGAATTTGGAGTTGAAGGTGATTCGCTGGCAGGCAGCAATTGAAATGTCCATTTTGTGCGAATCATGCGCAAGGAGCCATCATTCAAATGGCGACCAAAAAGAAAGCGCCAAAAGAGAGAAGAAGAAGAGAGAGGAGAGAGGAGAGAGCAGAAAGAGAAGCGCAGCGGAAGGTTGGGGTGTCAGCTGTTTAACTGTCGATCTGCGTCAAACAATTTTGATGGCCGCGACTTGACAGCCATTTGAAGCGCAAACACACACACACTCACACACACATGCAAAATAACACACCAACACACATACACACACGCACACATATGTTGCTAAAGCTTTTTTTCAAGTACAGTACTTCAACATGGAGCTGGCGTCGTAATTGATGTGAAAGTGAAATTTTGTTTCGGTTATATTTTCTTTCTTCTCTTCGCTTTGTTTTTTTTTTTATTTTTTTTTTTTCATGCGTTGCGTTGCGTAGCGTGGCGGGGCGTGGCATGGCATAAGAGGGGCAGCGGCGGGTCAAGCCAGGTAACAGCGAGTGACCATAACCTTAAGTTTTGTTTTTATATATCTTTACAGTTTGGCCAAAGCAACAGAGCAAAAGCAAAAGCAGCAAAACGAATGCTGATCACTGTCTTAAGTCGCTGTCGCTGTCGCTGCTACTGTTGCTGTCGCAGCTAGCGTCGCTGCTGTCAAGTCAATCTTCTGAGCTAAAAGAACACGTGCTGGCTGCCCGAAGACAGTGGCAGCGACGTTGACGGCGACGCTGACGCAAAGCCAGCGACGCGACGTCAGCGCCAACGTCAATTCCGACAACGTCGTCGTCGTCGCAACGGGTTCAATGGCTGACCCAATTTCGGGCAAAGCGTCGAATGAGTGGAAAGAAGCAGACAAGAGCGAAGCACGCACTGTGAAGTGTAGTGAAGTGTAGAGTGTTGGAGAGTGGAGTGGAGAGTGGAGAGTGGAGAGCAGCACAGCGCAGCGGTGTGAAGTTTTTGTATGGAGTTGGGCCAGGCCAAACGGGAATAGTTGTGAAAGCAGCAGCATGAGAGTGTGTGCGAGTGTGTGTGTGTATGTGTATGTATATGAGAGAGAGCAGAACATATATGAAGGAACAATTCAGAGAGACATAAGTTCATCACATGATGACGATCTAAAGTGAGTGCTGCTCTCAACAAATAACTCTCTCATTCTCTTTCTCTCTCACTCTGCTTCTAACTGAGCTGGGCTGAGCTGCTGTTACAGTTTGCTTACTTATTTTATTTGCCGTTGCCGTTGCTGTTGTTGCTTTTGCTTTTGCTTCGGTCGCGTTGCCTGATTGGCATTCATGTGATTGTTGCTGTTGCTTTTGTGGGTTCGTTGTTACTTTTATGTAATTTCATTTATTTTCACTCTTTCCGTGTGGCTGACTGTATTTATTTTTTTACTCATTTTTTTCTCTGTTTGCTCGTTTACTTTCTTTGCGCCAGAAGGGTAGCAACTGGTGGGCCTGAGTGTGCGAGTGCGAGCGAGCACTCACTATACACTGTGGCCGTCTAATGCAACGGAATTGGCAATGCAATAATTTCTCAATGCTATACGCACTACTATGTAAGTGTGTGTGTGTGTGTATATGAGGCTCTATCTATGTCTGCTTGTATTTGCATATTAATTTGCGGCCTGGCGCTGGCAAAATGTTATTGTTTGACCGTCAACCGCCGCGTATACGCAATGTGCAAATCACATTACGCATACGCCCCCTTGGCCGCGCACACATGCATATTCAACATTGAATGCGGCCAAACAACGGCGACAACAACAACAATTTGCACACCCAACTGCATCCTCAACAACATTCATGTTGCTCACTATTTGTCGATTACGTGAAAGTTTATTGAACTTTCGATTTTGCTAAAAACTATTTTCAATTCAAAAGGTGGCGCACAATTGCACGCCGCACAACACTACAGATATGGCTACGTGTGTGTGTGTGTGTGTATGTGTGTGTGTGTGTGTGTGTGCGTGCATAGTTTGCTCAGTGAGTCGCTCGGTCAACGAGTCAATGGCGGCTGTTGGCAGTTGGCAATCGGCGCTTGAAGCAGCCGCCAAGCGAATCGAATGCAATCGTGACTCACACACATAAGCAAAAAGACACACATACGCACACACACATACACATATATGGGAAGAGTTTGACCGACAATAATTTACCCTGTACTGCTAATGATGAGAGTAAGCAAATCATTGATGAGCTGAGCACAAATTGATATTTATATATTAGTCAATATATATCAATAGTGAATCGGTCAATCAATCAATATATATATATATATATATATATATATATTAAGATAATGCAAACAATTTTTGATAAATTGAGCACAAATTGTTATTTATTCTTTTATTTTAATGCCATTTAACAGCTTTCGATATATACTTATTAATCGATATTTATCAATATGGAATCATTCAATCAATCAATATATCAGTATTGAGATTATGCAAATCATTTTTGATAATTTGAGTACAAATTGATATTCAATTTTTTATTTTATCTATCCATCTAACAGCTATCGTTAAATATTTATCGATATATATCAATATTGAATCCGTCAATCAATCAATATATCAATATTGAGATTACGCAAATCATGTTTGATATCTGAGCACAAAACTCTATTTTAATGTCATCTAACAGCTTTCGATATATATTAATCGATACATATCGATATTGAATCAATCAATATATCAATATTGATTATTGTATTTTATTTAAATTAAATTATTATTTTATTTTAGTATAATTTAGCTGTTATCGATATATATCAATCGATGCAAATCATTTTTTATACTCTGAGTACAATTTGATGTTAGTAATGTTATTTATTATTTTAATTTAATTTAATCGAACAGCTATCGATATTTATTAATCTATTTATATCTATACTGTTCTCTTTAATTCCATTCATTCTCATATCTTAGCCATATATCCTTGGTGGAAATAAAACTAATATGATAGCCAATCCAAAACGTTTATTGAATCAAGTTTTCTTAACTTTGACTTTTTTCACATCACTAACATTTTCCTCGAGGCCAAAAAACTTTCAGCTATGCCTAACGTCTATCTGTGTTGTGTCTGTGTTCTTTGTGTTCTAGTTGCTTCTTTTTACGACTTTTTTACTCGTTGCGTTTCGCTTTGATTTGCTTTGGCACTTTCCATTGCATAAGAGCAAAAGTTGATGGGAAGTTGAAAGTGGGTGAAGTTGCGCGCAATGTTTGCAATGCGAAATAGTTGGCAAATGGGGGAGGGGGGAGGCAAGACAGTGGGGCTGATAGGGGTGGCCGATGGCTTGACTTGGCAGCTACTGCACCACTGTTCAAACACTTGAGAAATGACCAAATGGACACTCAAACGGTTGCCTCTTGGCCTGCACATCTCTCCCTCACACACACACACTCTCTCTTTCTCTCTCTCTCTCTTTCTTTCTCCCTCTGTCATTTATTCCCATTTAAAAAAAGAAAAGAGAGAAAAAACAACTCACTTCCTTGTTTGCGCCTCCCCCACTCGACTGGCTGCAACCGCCAATGGCCTCGACAAATGCACCCCGGCCTTCCTAGTGCAGCCGTAACAAGCGCTTGCAACGTTGACTCCATTAAAAGGTAAACGGCTGGGTGGACGGATTGGCGGGTGGCTGCAGCGGCAGCGTTGTCTGCCTCTAAACCACCGACTGTGCACCTATGTCAAGTGTGTGTGTGTGTGTGTGTGTGTGTGTGTGTGTGTGTGTGTGTGTGTGTGTGTTTGCGTCTGTGGCATGTTATGTTGTATACTCAAACAGCAGGAGCAACAGCAACAACATTGCACGACTCGTCATCATCAAATTGTTTTTACTTTTTCATTGAAACATAAACAGGGAATATTGGTTTAGCTGATATACTATATATACATATATATGACATATGGTCAACATATTATTTTACATAAGCAACATCACAATCAAGATAAAATGTAATCACACACAGATTATTTTACTTGACCATTAGATACCCTAGCCTACCCTGGAAATGAAATAAAAAAATAGTAGTGCTACTGAACACTAAGTATTGGATACAAAAATGTAGATACTTAATATCGGCATCTAAATTAGTAACGATATATCTTAATATTCGTTGCAAATTGTTTACAAAATATTGAGTTTATCAAAAAGTTTTTTTTTTTTAGTCCAAAAGTACTACTACTTTTACTATTTTTGTTACGGCAGATGTACATACATGTGTATTTATTTATATACATATGCTTGCCTCTCAATCATCACAACAGAGCAACAGCTAGTCGAGTAAGCCTACATTGCACAATTCTGCCTGCTTATTAACCGTTGTCCTCCTATTCCACCTCTCTTGCGCGCGCTCTCTCGCTCTCACTCTCACTCTCCACACCCAGTTGCGCTTGTCCATCTATCCAGCTGCTCTGCCAGCCCCTGCTTGCTAGCAAGCTCTTCTTTCCTCGCTCGCTCTCCCTCTCTCTCTCTCCCTCTCTCGCTCTCTCTCCCACACCTCCTGATCGCGCTGCCATCTATGCCTTTTGCATCTGCCACCCATCTCATTGCAATTGGCGTCATTTCGTGCGCCGCTGCCGCTGCCGTTTGCATCATCACCTTGTGCCGTTGTCAGGGCATTGGCACAGTTTCTCTTCTTCTTCTACATACATATATGCATACATGCACACACTCACACACAGCTGTCTGCTTTGTATTTGTCTTACTCTTTTTTTGCATTTTTGCTGCGCTTCTAATTCGCCTTTTGATTTTCTTGTTTTCGCAGTTGCAGTTGCTTTTCATGTTGTTGTTATTGAAAGGGTATTTATTATTGGATATATGTATTAATGTGTGTGTGTGTTTGTTTACTTGTATATGATTAACTACAGCAGAGGCTTCTGTGAGTCTGACTTCGTGCACAGTTTGGAGCCAAATATCGATATATCAGTGCAAACAAATCGATAAATGTGACAGGCTTTGATTGTTATTGAATTGGAAACCCACGACTATTAAATAAGTGCAATAAAATTGTATCGATATATATGCTTCCTATACTAGTATCGAATTAGCCTACTACCTTCGCTAGCAAACAAAATGTGTCTAAAATTGTCATCAAATATTTCATTTCTTTTTCGGGATCTTAATCAGATATGTAGATCATCGATAGCTGTAAAATACTCATTACTTACCGATATAACAGTAAGCGAGGCAGCGACTGCTGTGGCAACGTCTACGGCTGCGAGTCCTGCTCCGCGCAGATGGAATTGGAAATGGCTGCAAGAAAGGCGCAAAAAGAAAAGCGAGAGTTAATTTTAATTGCGACTAGAAATGATATGATGCTACAGGTGAGTGTGACAAGTAGATGGGGAAGAGACGACTGCCCAGAGGCCAGATGGAATGTCAGTAGCCGAGGGCTGACCACGGCACGACCCTGGTTTTATTTTCGACACTGCACGCCAGCACATACATATACCCTATATACCCTGGAACAGGCTGGCTGACGCTCGCTATGGCCCAGGTAATTGCGGGAGCTAGGGCTGAAAATCAATGTCTATGTCTGCGACGCTGTCTCCACTACAAAAAAAGCTTTTGAGGGTCGCGGTGAGGGACGACTGCGTGTCATTGTTGTTGCTTGCAGTGCATTTGCCAAAAAAAAAGCTTTCGCCAACAGCAGCAACAACGACAGCTGCTGCTGCTGCTCATCTTCCCTCTTGCAGAAAGCTTTCATTGCCCTCTCTCGCAGGTAGTAAAAGAAAAAAAAAAAAGTGAAACGAAAATAACAAAGGAAAAAGCGCGTCGTCGCTGCCAACGCGACCTGCCGCCTGCGCTGGGCTATTGGGATAGGTCCAAGTCCAGGCAATGTGCGAGCGTGTGTGAGTGCTTTTGCGCTCCCCTTGCTAAATATAGCAAATGATTGCAGTCGCATTTACAGTTGGCTCGCTCAGTCGGTTAGTCAGTCAGTCTGTGCCCCTCCCCTCCCGTGCAGTACTATTCGCTTAACGCCTCTTTGGCCGCACATTCCACGTGGCCATGCACTTTGCTCGCCTTTGCGCATTGCATTTGAATTTTTCTATTTCTTTTTTGCACTACACAAGAACACAAATATCAACTTCAAGCGAGAACTGCACTGCACACAAACACACATACACATACATACAAGTGCATATAAATGTACATGTAAATGTATGCCCGCCCCCTTTTGCCATGCCCTGCACAATTTTGTTTTCATGCAAAAAGGTTGAAGACCTTTCACCTACTTTTGTCGCGAACGGGGCGAACGGGGCGAACGTCGGCACAGGGCGAAGAGCAAACAGTTTTTCGCTGCGCGAAGAGTACGAGCGAGTGAGGCGAGCCAAGGCGAGGCAAAGACAAACAAAACAAGCGGCGCTAATTATGGCGCAGCGACTGCTAAATACCCTGACATGGACACATGTACTACACATAACAGCAGCAGAAATACACATATAATATCAATATAAATAATGCAAATCAAAACACCAAAGTCATAAAGTGTTATCTTATCTCTATAAGCTTTAGATATATATATATATATATATATATATATATATATATATATATATATATATATATATATATATATATATATATAATGTAAATTTGAGAGTTTTATGACTTTGAAGCTGTCGGTGCACAATGCATGACTGCTTTGATTAATGGAAGGGTATTTCAATAGAAACAGATGCAGCTGTGAGCGAGAACGGAGTGAGGACGAAAGAAGTAAAGAGGAGCCTGAACTCTATTTTATGTTAGTGTGAGTGAGCGAGAGCATGGGTATGTGTGTCTATGTGTGTAGCTATTGTGCACTGCGCTCATGTATTATTGTGCACATATATTTAGCACATTTAGTTTGTTCGATTTGCAGGTTTTTGATACTCCGCACCCAGGGAGAATGGAAATGCTGGGTATATTGTATATGTAGGAGATGTACATACATACATACATATATATATATATATATATATATATATATATATATATATATATATATATATATATATATATATACATACATACATATATACATATGTGCATATGTAGAGAGGAATGATCTAGTTGGTTGATCGAGATCTTTGCATTAATATGGAGAAACGGACGAACAGACGGCGAAGTCAGCGGCGCTTGAGTATGTGTGTATATACATACATATGTATGTATGTATGTATGAATATGTAACTGCAGTTAAAGCACTGCTCAGTGCTTAAGGTATCTGCCAGTCAGGCACTTTCGGCTTGAGCACTCTTACTCTTACTTGTTGCAATCGTTGTTGTTGTTGCTGATTGCCTTTTGGGTATTGAAACTAGATATTTGAATATTAGCTGCACGTAATGTAATCCAATATCGTGGCAATAGGAACTGGCAGATAACGGTGACTAATTCTGGGCAAGCAGAAATCAGAAATAATATAGTTTATAAAAATATATATGTATGTATATAATATGTAGAATTCGGTTGCCTTGCCCAACAGCTGACCCTCTTCAGTAGCTTTCTATGCGGTAGTTTGTCGCGCTTTTGTTTCTGTGTTTTTTTTATTCATTTATGCTTTGTTGTTTTTGCCAGCCAATCGCAAATTATTTGGGTCAATTATAAATATTAAACGCAATTAGCAATGAAATTTCAATTTCATTATCATCAACGCTGACGGCGACGCTGGCAGCGCAAGAAAAACAACAAAAACAAAACAAATTTGTTGACGATGCGCACAGCGCGACTGATAAGCAGGCGAGTGCGAGTGCGAGTGCGAGGGAGAGAGGGCGTGAGGGAGCAGAGGCAGAGACGGGTTCGGTGATGAGCTGGGCAATGCATAAGCAATAAGTGTGAGAAGCTGAGGGTAGGTGGCGGGGGATCTGACTGTTGGCGGCACCAAACGATGTCGTCGTCGTCGTCGTCGCCGACGTCAGCGTCATCGTTTATTCTCTCGCGCAATGTCAAGATTATTGTGACCTTAATTTTGGACACTGTCGAAAAAATGCGTTGAGCAAACGAAATGCGTGTAAACAGCAGTTAGATAAGATATATGTACCTACATATGTACATATGTATGTATGAACAGCAGCAGCATCGGAAGCTGCTGTTAAACAGCTGATCAAATTTGAAACCAACCGACGGACAGTCCTTGACAAATGCCAAATCGGCCTTATCGCGGCATACAATTCATGCCCTCCCACTCACACCCGCTACGTCAGTCATTGGTCGTTTTTTTTCCTGGACACAAAAAATGTCAAAACAGAAATGCGCAAATTGCAGCAGAGAAAAAAACAAATGAATAAAAACTCTTCTATCACACACACACACACACATACACACATGCATAGACACATACATACATGCAAATGGCCATCCGCCTGCCGCCCCAGGCGAGTTGTTGATTATCTTTGACTTGGAAATGACCTTAAACTAGGTTAAAGCTCGCCAAAGTTGCCCAAGTTGGGCAGCATGGCGACGGCGACGACGACGACGACAGCAACAACAGCGGCTGCTGTGCTTTTGTCTGTGCAGTGGCTGTAAATATGAACTTTCTGTGCAGCTAAGCGTGACTGCAGCAAGAGAGCAAGGCAGAGAAGCAGAGAGAGAGGAAGCGAGAGCGCAAGAGGAAAATATTAATATTAAATAAAACTGCATGCATATAAAATGATGTAGGAAACGATCCAATGCAATGCGATGCGGAGTGCGCACAAATTAGAATGTCCACAAAAAGCTCTACTAATTGCTTCAAAATTATGTATGTATGTATGTACATATGTGCATACATACATATGTATATCCATATAGACATGTAAACGTATGCAATATATACATGTATTTATGTATGGTGTCTGTGTAATTAATTTCTATTTGCCAAGAGAAAGTAAAAACAAAAAAAAGCAACAACAAAAACAACAAAAATGAAGGAAAAAACCATCATTCATTGCTCATCAAATTTGACGGCAACGGTTCGTTTTCTAATGTGTGACCCCTCTGCTTGTCTGCTCTCTTGACTCTTCATTGTCATTGTTGTGGCGTAGGCGTAAAGTAAGCTGCGCAGCGCCAAAAACGAGAGAGCGCAGCACAACGAAAAGAAATGAAAAAAAAGAGCAACAACAACAACAGCGTACATAACAAGCCATAACAAGGGCCAGGCAACCAGTTGGCACACAGTCGCCCCCCTGTACCCTACAGCTGCCTACGCCTGAGCACAGCTTGAAAACACTGAGAATGAGAGAGCCGACAGCGCAGCACAGTTGTTTCCATCTCTCTGTGTGTTTGTTTGTTCGTGACTGCGCTAAGAGAGCGCTCGTGAGAGCGGCGGCCAAAAGGTGAATGACATGCCCGCTCACAGACTTGGCGTTAGCTACAATTCGGCTTTGACTTCGTTAATATCGAAAATGCAGAGCATTAGATGTGCTTGTTGTTGTCGCTGTTATTTTTTCATACATAGCTAAATTTGTGAAGCGGCGAACTTTCAAAAAACAAACACAACAAACGTAATGCTAAGAACAAAACGGGCGCACAGCAGAGCAGACAGTCAAAGCTTTACAGCACACGCAAAAGCTTGCGCTGTATGTGCGCTTGCTTCGTGCTAGCGCTCGTCTCTGCTCGGCAACTGACTTCGGCAACGGCAATGACAGTGTAGCTGTGCCTCGTACTTTACATTCTGCCTCTTAGTAGGTCAACAAAATTCCGGACAATGGCCTTTCGCTTTCGTCTGAGCGTCTGCGATGCGTCGCTGTCGCTGTCGCTGTTGCGCTGTTGCGCTGTTGTGCTGTTGCTGTTGCTGTTGCTGTTACTGCTGTCGTCGCTGCAACTGCAACTAGAAGCGACGCTGGCTGCGGCGCCAACAGCGAATGAGCGTGGAAATGTAAATAGAGGCGATGCAAAGACAAGCGAAGCACCGAAGCCCGCCCGCTCGCCCACCCCAGCCGACAAGCAAACACATGCACGCATATGCATTCGTACATACATGTGTATGTACATATGTATGTATGTATGTGTGTATGTATGTATGTACATATATCACATGCTTGTTCGCTTGCATTCGCCGCGATGAACATGAAGATATTTCAGCTGTCGCCGCCGCCGCCGCCGTCGCAATCGCTGCTGCCTCCGCTATTCGATACAGTTTTTTTTCTAATTATTATTTTTTTTTTTTTTGCTTTGGCGATGGCGTAATAGACATGTCCGCCTCCTGCTGTGGTAGCGTCTGTGTCTGCGGCTGCGACTCTGACTGCGAATGCGACTGCGGCTGCGACGGCTATCGATTGCCAGCTGGAAGCTTGTTATGCCATGTGCCAAGTGCCATGTGCCATGTGCAACACACGGCGTCACCCCCAACCAATAAAAAAAAAAAATATGTGCTAGAAGAAGAAGAGTGAGAAGACGACTGTCGAAGATGCACAATTGAGACAATCTTAACTTGAACTCCAAAATGAATTGCAAAGCTGAAAGCTACTGAAAGCTTTTTCTTATGCATATATGTGTGTATGTATGTATGTATGTATGTGTATATATAAAGGGAAATATTGATATGAATATCTAAGATCTAATTTTGAGCTAAATGGATATTTAATTCATTATTGAACTTCAAAAAAAAATAAATAAATAAATAAATAATTGTATGCATTTAATTATATAAGGCTATTCATTTAATATTATTATTATTATACTTTTTATTTTTCCTTATTGAATTCTTTATGCATTCATTTTCAATCATGTCTAATCATTAAAAAAATTTCTTTGTCCAATGGAAGAACTTTTGGCGAGAGCTTGAAAACTCCACTTCAACTATTCGGTGTTCAAGTGAACAGGTTCAAATGAACGGCTGAGGCAAGTAATATATTGTATTCTCTGTTGATTCTTTTTCAAGCATGTCTAATCCTAACTATACATTTGCCAATCTAAGACTTAATTAAAGCTTTGCTGAATATATCTTTAATAACTCAGTTCAAACTCTGTTGCAACATTTTTAAAATTAGCTCTTTATCAATGGATCAACTTTTGGGTAGAGCTTGAGTAGCTAGAAAGTGAACCAAGAATTGAACAAGCTCAAATGAACGGCTAAGACAAATAATTGGTTCTTTTTCAAGCATGTCTAATCCTATATAAGCTTAAGATTCACCTGAAGCCTAGTTAAAACTGTACTCAGTCAAAGATTTATTAGAGTTTTGCTCAGACTAAAATCTGAATCTAAGAAGTTCTTTATTGGCAAGAGCTCAATTGTTCAGTGTTCAATTGAACAAGTTCAAATGAATGACTGAGACAAAAATATTGTATTCTCTATTGATTCTTTTTCAAGCATGTCTAATTCTATATATGTAAGCTTAAGTTTCAGCTAAAATCTTGTTATAACTTTGAAGATATCTTGAATTTCTCAGCTAAACATCTGAATCTAATAACCTCATTATTAATGGAACAACTTTTGGCTAGAGCTTGAACAGCTAGAAAGCGAACAAGTTCAAATTCAACTGTTCGGTGTTCAATTGAACAAGTTCCACTGAACGGCTATAACAAATTATATATTGAATTCTTTATTGATTTCTTTTCGACCATGTCTAATCCTATATAATTCTAAAACTCAGCTAAAGCATCAGTAAAACTAATCAGCTAAAGGCTGGATAGAGCTTTGAAGATATCTTTAATATCTCTATTAATATCATCTCTATTAATATCATCATCATTTAATATCATCTAGGTTCTTTACCAATCGAACAACTTACGGCTTGAGTTGGAATCGCTCAAACGTAAACCAAGGCTCTATTCTGTTTCATAATAACTGTTAAGTGTTCAATTGAACAAATTCCAATGAACGACTCAGAAAAAGTATCTATTGACCTATTCAGATAGTTTAGTCGCATATAAAATATATATTCTAATCGCTCTATTGATTAGTAAAGTCTTTCAAGTGGTTCAGCTGCATTTTCTATTGAGCCACGTAGGGCTGAGAGAGAGAGAGAGAGAGAGAGAGAGAGAGAGAGAGAGAGAGAGAGGGGGCGAAATAAAGTTTGTAGGTGCTACCATGAAGAGCTTTCTAGAAGAACAAAAAACTAATGGTTGAGGGTCTCGATATTTACATTTTCATAACCTGTCCGTGTCCCTGTGTGTGTTTGTGTATGTAGGTTAAAGGACGTTGCGTTCGTTGCACTCACAGACTGAAGGACAGCCCGAAGGGGAGATGTGGCAAGGACGGTGTGGCATGGCTTAGCCTTACATGAATAGCAGCCCAGAAGCCCAGGCCAACAGCAGCAGGCAAGTCAACACATGCGAATCCTTGACGCTAGACGCCGACTGCGACGCCAACGTCGATGTCGACGCCGCCGTCGACGTTACAGTCACGTACTCTGAAGTGTGCTTCGAGCAGAGCGAAGCGCAGCCAAAGGCAGACGCAGTCAGCTCCAGACATATGCCACAAGCCCCACGCTCGACCATTGCATATTTATGAGGCGCACTCACACACACACACACACACACACATACACACACACACACACAGACAAGCATGCTGCAACTACCTACCCGGGGGAAGGTTGTTGGCACAGTTTTTATCGGAGTCCGTTGTACCCGTCGAAGGATGCGAAATCCTTCGTCGAATAACAGCCTTGGACGGCAGTTAGTACAAACGGCTATACTAATGAAAATGCCAATGTATACTAGTAAGACTAAGTATAAATATAAGTATAAATAGATGTATAAAAATACAGATAAATATAAATATAAGTTTGAGTAGAAGTAGAAGTACAAAAAAAAAGTATAAGTATAAGAATTAACTCAAGATAAGTATAAGATAGGTATAAGATAAGTATAAGATAGATATAAGATTAGAATAAGATTAGGATAAGATTATTATAAGATTTGTATAAAATAAGTATATGATAAGTATATAAATATAACATAAGTATAAGATTAGGTATAAGTATAAGTGTAAGTAGATAAGCAATTAAGTTTGACTAGAAGTAGAAATAGAAGATGTAAAAGAAGTACAATTATAAGTATAAGTCTATTTACAAGTGTATGTATAAGTATAAGTATAAGAGTAACTACAAATATAAGTATTAGTGTTAGTATAAGTATAAGGTTAAGAGTAACTACAAATATAAGTATTAGTGTTAGTATAAGTATAAGTATAAGAGTAACTACAAATATAAGTATTAGTGTTAGTAAAAGTTTAAGCTCGGCAAGCGTAATCAACAAAATTTCTCAGTACAATAAGTCTATTCCATTCATCGATATATATCGATTTCACACTAAAATGAATATTTATAGATATATTTGACTCAATAATAGATATTATATTGATATGGTTATTGATTGCTCTCTTCATTCGCTTCCCCCTTCAACTACTCCTATGAACATGATTGTATGCCTAACTCGATAACTTATTATCGATTATTATGAGTCTTAGACAATTATATACAAACTATCAGTCGGGCATGCCCCACTTTGATTGGTGTAATGAGCATTACTTACCCCACGTCTCGGCTGCGCTGCCTCTGCTCGGTGCTGCTTCTGAATCTGAATCGATCTCTAGTTCGTATTTTATGTGTTGTAGTTCTTGTTGTTGTTTTTGTATTTGTCGCGATGCGATTAATGTAGCTGCCAATATTCACATTGACTCTGTGGACGCGGGCAAGACGGGTGCTGCGGGAAAAACAAGAAAAGGCAAGGAAAACTCAAGTTAATAAGTGAAAATATTTGAGAGAATTGCGTTTGTGTCTTAGCTAAGCTTAGCGTGCGCAGCAACCCAAACATTTAGCTGATGCTTAAAATAGACTAGATGTCGCTGCACCGCCAATAGATGGCGTTAGTAAGCTTTCAGTCAGCAAAAGCTCTATTCGACTTAACAGCAGTAACATATGTAAAAGCGCTAGCTTAACAGTGCCAACAGCTGCTTAACATGCACAAACAAATGCTGCATGCTTAACAGCGCGCGCAAAAAGTCAGCTTAACAATAGCAGAAATGACGTCCTCATGTAGCGCAGACACAAACCGCAAGCCTGCTGTTGAAATACAATTAATTAAGTATTAAACATTTGATCAAATTACTTGCATTTAAATATTAAATGAAATGCATTAAATTTATAAATACTGAAATAGAAATAGAACTCTTTTCTACAAAAACAACTCTGTGAATGGTAACGCGTGCGCTCTCTTTGCCGCCATTGCTAAAGCGCTCTCTTAGCACAAGCTGCTCACTTTCGCGCTCTTTCTTTCGCTGTGCTCTTCGCTGGCAAGTTTATTGACTTGCCTCTTGCTGTGTGCGTCTTCTGTTTTGAAATTTGCTGTTGCTGTTGCCGTTGCCGTTGCCTTTGCTGTTGTTGTGTTTGTGTGTCAATCAGTTTCATTAACCCGGCGAATGCAACGCGACGTCAGCGTCGACGTCAGGATGAAAGGTCAACAAAGTACGTTCCACACACACACACACACACACACGCACACGTGCACATGGATCTACACTTGTGTGTGGCCTGTGGCAACTTGAACTCTAAAATGTCACTAAATGCGAAGTGACACTTGTAGCCACTCCCCCTCCGCCCTCTGCCCACCGCCCTCTGGCCCTCTCTTTTACAGTTGCACCCGCAGCACCTGCTGCAGCGGGCAGCCGGCGACCCCAACGAACTGCAGCAGCAAATGCGGAAGAATGAATAACACAAATGAAACGAAAGCAGAACAACAACAAAATTACAGCAACAACAACAACAACAACAGCCAGCAGCACAAGAATAACAGCAAGCAAGCCAAACAGCGCTGCGTATGCAGCGGATTTCCCGCTAAAATGTAATTGCACTTGAAGACGCGGGCTATAACTTACATCAGAGTGAGAGAGAGAGAAAGAGAGAGGGCGAGAGGACTAGAGGGAGAGATAGGGCGGGCGGTTCGTTTGTCATGTTTTTCTTCAGCTGAGCCCAAGATCTTAGAACTTCTGCTACTGCATATGACATCGAATTGTATTTATGTACACATGTATAGATATTATAAGTTGAAGCCATGATTAATCAGTTGAAAGTTGTTTTAGTTTTTACATGCCAAAGACTTATTCATGCTTAACTATGTCCAAGAGTAGACAAGACGTTGGTCAATGCTTACATTAGTCATTGCATTGAGATAAGAAAAACATGAGTGTGCGCAAATATTTTTATTAGGCACTGTTATAGCTCATAATGTTGTCTATAGAGTTTAATGTGGATGTAATGAATTGAATATATCCAAAATAAAGATCTCTTAGTTCTAATTGCGAGATATAGTTCTGCGTATTCTATAAGTTATCGATATACTTATGTATTTAAGTTTACATATATAAAATCTACCAAGGGAACTAGGTATTAGTAGATGGACAGGAAAAAGTCGAATATTATTTGAGTCGAATATATTTGTTATAGTGGATATATATAAAATCTTCCTACATATAATATATAGTAATTTTCTATTTTTTAAGCTTATGGTTTGTGGATGAAACTATGTGCAATATATTATATATAATATATATTATTATTATATGGATGTTAGAATTCACATATTAAATTTTAAGACTGATTACCCTACAATATCTGAGTTCCGAAAATTACAGAAATATAGCTAATTACATCATGTTTGAATGAATTCATTCACGCATTAAAGCTTACATACGATAAGCTTACACAATGTTTCCCATAGCTTATCATATTTACAAGATATTTAATATAACTTTTAAAATAGCTCATATATCTAGATCTAGATCAATCTTTATTTGATACTATCCCAGCTATAAGAGGTAATTTGCATACAAGAGCATGCTAAAATGGTTTATTATATAATTTATAAAATAACCTCTACTTCAATCAAAATTTCAACTCGCTAGCCTAAATAGCTCCTGGTTACGTTAGGTTTGCTGCGTATATTAGCATTCTAAATTAAAGATACTTATACACTATAAGAAAGAACCTATAAGACAAAGCTCGCATTTTAATTATCAACTCTTAGCTACAACAGGTTAGCTGCGTTTAATAGCATGCTAATAAAATGTATTTTTTAATTTTGGAATGAACATATATATTCCGAATTTCAATACTCTAGCTCCTATAGTTCCAGAGTTACGATAGGTTTGCTTCATACAAGCGCCCAAAAAAAGGGCATTATAAACAACTTATGAATGAGTCTATATATCAAAACCCATGTACCTAATGTCAACTCTCTAGTTAAACTAGTTCCCAAGTTACGATAGGTTAGCTGCATACAAGAACATACTATTTACTTTTAATGTATACAATTTATGAATTAGTCTATAGACCAGACCTAACATTTCAGATTTCCACTTTCTAGCTCAATAGCTCCTGAGTTACTTTAGGTTTGCTGTGTATATTAACATTCTATTAATGATACTTATGCAATCGAAGAAAGAACCTATATACCAAAGCTCACATTTCAATTATCAACACTTTAGCTAAAATAGTTCTTGATTTACAATAGGTTAGCTGCGTATAAGAGCATGATTTTAAGATTTTATATACAATTTAAGAAATAATCTATATCTCATTCCAAATTTAAGCTCTCTAGCTCCAATAGCTCCCGAGATACAATAGGTTAGCTTCGTATTGAGCTTTACTATACAATTTATGTATGATCCTATATACCAAAGCTAGCATTAAAAATTTTAACTCTCCAGCTACAATCGTTTCCAAATTACAATAGGTTAGCTGCGTATTAGAGTTTCTTGTGCAATTAATGAAAAAATCTATGTATACCTCACATTAATATTTCATTTCTCTACCTCAAATAGTTCTCGAGTTACGATAGATTTACTGCGTATAATAGCATGCTACATAATTAGTTAATGAGCCTTTGTACATACATAACTAACATTTTTTAACTCTCTAGCTCCAATATTGCCCGAGTTACGATAGGTTATAGCACTACTTATGCGATTAGCAATATGATTAAGGAAACTACTTAGTCAAGGAGGTGAATCTAGCTAGTCTAAGGTCTTCTTCCTTGAGCGGAACTGCAGGGATAACCTGAACTTTTCTGGCAATGTTACAGCTGGCAATAAGCGCATGTTAAAGCTGCTGTCAATTGTTTGATCTGTGCACATGTTTTGCGGCTGCGGCTTCGTTTTGTTTGTCAACAGTTGGCAGCAGAGCGAGAGGCCAAAAGGGAGAGGCGTTCGCCTTTTGCGTTAGCGTTCGGCCTCTTTGCTGTTGCTATTGTTGTTGTTTCGCATTGTGTGTGCATAACAGAAGACAAACAAACGTATTCGCCGTGTTTTCCGGCGGTCCCACAGCCGTCTGCACGGCCACTGAGCGGCCACTGCCCCAAACCGCCCCCAGCCGACCCCCCGTCGGGCACACGGTGGCGGCGGCAGGCGCAAAAGGCAGGCAGAAAATAAAAATAGATTTTTCTCGGTATATAGGATAACGACCAGGAACGACCCCAAAAGCGCGAACGCACGGGCAACGACCGGCAAAAAGCAGACGCAAAAGCAGCAGAAGAAGAACTGGCAGAGAGCACAAAAAATAATAAAAACCAAACACAAAATAAAAATAACAACAAAAAATCAACGCAAGTTCCGTTTGCCAGCAGCGCGCGCTCTCTTAACATAGCCAAAGAGAGAGAGCGCAAGCCCTACACGACTATGCATGCGTGTGTGTGTGTGTGTTAGTGTGGTGCGGTAGGACTTGAAGAGCAAAACACAAACAAACACACACACTTACAGGCAAGCACACGCATAGCTACATGAAAAGAGCGCGAGAGAGCGTCGTCGTTGTTATTGTTGTTGCTGCTGCTGTGCGTTTGTGTGTGTGTGTGCTTGTAGGGGTTGCTGACCTCTTCTCAGGGTCGCCAAAGGTTGTTCAACTCAACAGCAGCAACAACAACAACTAAATAAAAAGGAGCTCAATGTATGCCGTTGCTGCGCACAAGCTGGCGTAGGGACGCGTTTGCCTGCCCAAACAACCCCGCCTGCTGGCCGCTGCTCTATTGCCATACACACACACACACACACACACACACACACACACGCGCGCACGCACACATAGGCGCTTGTTGGGCGCCAAATGTGTGCTGGTCGTTGCCCTCGGGATGCCTTTGCTCCTACCTGCCGCGCTGCTGTGCGCCCTCTCTTTCTCTCCCTCTTCCTCTCTCTCTCTCTCTCTCGGTGGCTTGTTAGAGGGCCGTGACGTAATGTCGCAACAGGGCATTTCCCGCATGCTAGCTTCCCTTACTTCGTCTCTCTCTCCGTCCCACTATCTATCTAGCTATCGCCCTGTCTCGCTCGCTCTTTGGCTGTTTTGTTACTTTGCTTTTAGCGCGCAATGTTGCAACTTGTGGCTAGGGGTTGGCTGTGACAACACGGCTGCTGCAACGTCCTCAGCTGCACTGCTCATAGTTATACATATGTACATACATATACTTAATATATATACATATATATACACATACATATGCATATTTGAATGTTTGTATGTTGAGATTGTCTGAGGTTAGGGTTGAATGCGCGACGCGCAATTCTTATTTTTGCTTTGTTGTGCATTTTGCAACTGTTTCTGTTGTTGTTGTTGTTGTTGTGTTTGTCTTTTTTCTTCATTTAAGTTTTAATTTTCTATTTGTGTTTTTGTCTATCAAACACTAATCCTGTTTTATTTTTTTCTTGATTACATTTATCAATTGCATTCGTCAATATACATTTTTAGATTCCTTCATATTTGTATCTATAGCAACAAAAAGTTATAGAAAATTTCAGTGTACGATGTCTTTATTGGAAACAAAAATGTGGCTTTTCATGAATTTCTAGTTGTAACTTTTAAACTAAGCAACATATGGTCATCATTTTGATTGTTAAGTAAAGTTTTTTAATCATATAATAAGACTGTATTTAAGTTTTAGTTAGTTTCTTGCTATATACCTACATATGTTCTATTCGTTCCCAAAAAAAAAAAAAATATCCCCTGCTGTACGAAGACATTATTGGTACACTGTATGTTCAATCTTAAGTTATATGGTTAAAGAGCAGAGATACATATGGATATATATGTACATATCTGTTGGGATTACATTATTTTTATATTTGTTTATTTTCATAGATAAATACATAATAATGTCTTCCAATAGGCATTATATCACGAAATTGAATAGAAATAGATTATTATCGAGCTGAAATAGTTGTAGAAATACTTACATACATACAGTACCGAACTAAATTATTGGCAAGCAACTTAAACTTTATAGCAATTTTTTAAGTCTTTTTAAACTTAAAAAATAATAATAATAATAACCAAATAGAATAGAGTACTTATTAAATTATTCAAAAAAATATTGCAAAAAAAAAAAACTAAAAATAGAAATACGTGTATATTTGCATACAGTAACCTTAACCTAAATTTCATATATTCAGTTTCATTTATATCTATTCAGTATCGTATAGAGATAACTAGAATAGATCTAGTCTCTTTAATTTTCTATGAATATAATTTGTATACCCTGAAACCATTTAAAATGGAAAATCAGGGTATAATAATTTTGTTAGATGTCTGTAACAGGCAGAAAGAGGCGTGGCAGACCCCATAAAGTATATATATTCTTGTTTTGATATATTATTAATATTATTGTTATATATCATGGGATATTCTACCCAAGTGAACTATAGAACTATATGTGTCTGGATATAATATATAAATTATATATATGCATCAGGATAGCGAAATATTTCCATATTATTAGGACTAGAGCCCTATACTTCCTTTTCTATTCAACTCTGTTCTATTCTTCTTCAATAAAATACAACTGTACTCTGTATTATATCAGTAAATATTTTTAGAAATATTTCGAAAGAAAAGCTTACTAGAATCTTAAATGCAATTGCGAATATCTCAACGAAATTTTTTTATATCCCACAAAATTGATCTTCTTGGGAAAGAAAATAATTATAGGAAGATATATAGCATTATATTTTGGAGGGAAAATCAAAGATTGCAAACGACTTTGATTTCCCACTACCTAAACAAAAATCGTTATAAAAGTTGACAGACATAGGAAAACTATTCTTTTTGGAAATTACGGATTCTGAAATTACGGATTCTGATGGAAAATCTTCATTAGCAGTAATAGGTACGACAAATAGACAATCCACATTGAGAAAAGCATATAATGCACACTACTTGGCTTCAGATATCCATACCGAAAATTCGATGTAGCCTCTTTGTGATTAATTTCAAAATATATGTAAATACATACTTATATATTTTTTGAATATCTTTCCATATGATTACCATAATGATTTACCTAATTTGCTTAACAGCCTAGTGTCAATTCAACATACATACGATATGTGTGTACTTATGTATCTACTTATTTCTGTGTATTATTGTTATTCCGATCTTCTATTATAGTTCCCGTCATATTTACTGGTGAATACAATACCAGAAATCCTTTTAGACTTGTTTATTTATAAATATTATATTGATATGAGCAGTGATTCAAAAAGTATCGCAAGTGTTGTATTATATACATACATATGTATATTCGATATTTAATATGCGATTCTCGATTACTTTATGGACCCATGTTCTTGCTCATATCCCACACTTATGCATTCATTCATTCAGTTGATAGCTCCAGGAAATAGAGCAAAGAATCTGCATCAACTTTTTGTGCAAGAAATAAGAGACTAATTATGTAGCAGTCAACATATAACCAGACCTGACCACGACTAAATCAGGAGGAGAATTAAAGACTTTTTTACTAGGGATTAATTTAAAGTGAACCACATACATATATATGTATGTATATTCATGATTACAAAATTTGTCAAACAAACACAAAATTCACTCTACTTTTTGGGCATACCTCGTGCATATTTTGTATATTTCCATATATTCCATTTGACTATTACCTATCTCGCTCTAGCTGGTGGCTAACATAAGTATTCTTATCTTTTTACCAATTCTTATCGCTTTCATAAGTCAGTTTCTATTTTATGTCCATTCGCCATTAAACCCCAAAAATAGATGTGCAGTAGAGTGTTGATCAAAATTATTTAGCTCCTCCAAAGATAGTTCTATGAAACAATTGAAGTATGGCTGTTTCAAGAGTATTCATAATTAAACACATGAAACTCCTTCCCAAAAAGGAAATGAAACCAATATACTCCGATTGTTTATGCTATCTATATTCTGAGGTCCAGCCGTTAATCTGTCTGTCTGTCTGATCAACCGTCCGTCCGTTTGTCTGTCTGTTTGCTTGCTTGTCTTTCCATCCGTCAATTTGTCTGCCCATCTGTATAAGCTAGAAACTTGAAATTTATAATACATACATATACTTCTGTAGACAACTTTCCATAGATCAGGATAAATCTCCCGCTTAGATAGAGCTATAAATTATATGAAATTATTTGTCCATGGGGTCGTGGAGAATCCGAAAGTATTGATATTCGAAGATTCTCTATTACTTTTGGTCTAGGTCCGTCCGTCCGTAATGCAAACCATTTCGACGCTATTGAAGCTAGAGACTTGCAATTTGGGAGATGTACTCGTGTATACCCTTGTTTGAGAAAGAATCAAGATTTTTCCCGATATGCCCGCTAGGGATGTGGCAGTAATGTTCTTACTTGTTTCAAGAGGGGTTTCCTGTCTTACTTTTAGCTTAAATCGAATGGATTTCATTCTTATTTAATCATGTTATTTACTTTTCTAGTTAGACTTTTCACTGTATTTATATTTAATTTTCTTCTAGCTAAATATTTTTGTTAGGAATCTTGATAATTATCTCATAGATTTAACTTTATTTGCTATTCTTAATCTATCCATTATATGCCATCATATTCCATCTCTCTCTGCCTTTCTCTCCCTCTCTGTCTCTCTTTCTCTCTTTCAATCTCTCTCTCTCCCATTTACACTTGCCGCCTTGCTGCCTTGGCTGGATCAGCTCTCGGTGCCTTCTCTACTTACGCTCTAGCTCCCTTTCTCTCTCTCTCTCTCTCGCTCTCTATTCTTCTCCATCTCTCTGCCACTCTGTCTCCTTTTAATTTTCCCCGTCTGCAAATGAGACTTAGATTGACCGCGTATCAGTAACGACAACAACAGTCGTCGCGTTGCTGGCGCGTGCTTGTTTTTATCGGTCATTAGCCTCGCGCGCAGCAACAGCAGCAGCGACAGCAGAGGCAGCGGCGGCAGCGGCGGCGGCAACAACAGCAGCGGCGGCGGCGACATAGTCAGCACCACCCTAGGGTGAGCCTATTTGAGCCTCTAGGCTGTGCGCCTGGTGGCCATAATCAATGCGTCACATTGGGCCGTGGTAGGCTATCAATCACACACACACACACACACACACACACACACACACACACACACACACACACGCACACTAGACAGCGCCTACAACAGAGCAGAGCAAAAACACAAGAAAACACAAAAAAAAGAAAACACAAAAAAATGTCAAAAGCCATGACCGTGAAGTTTAACGCCCTTTGGGGGCGATGCCACAGCGCCCAGCTTGGCCTATCGCCGTTGCTTGTTGTTGTTGTTACAATTATTGTTCTCCTTGCCTTCGCCTCTGTCTCTGCCGTTACCGCTGCCACTGCCTCTGCCGCTGCCTCTGCCTCTGCCTCTGCCTCTGTCTCTGCTTCTGTTACTGCTGCTGTTATCTTTGGCGCCCACCGGCTTTGCGTGCTGTTCGCTCAAAAGGGCGCAGCCCTCCCACTTGCTCTTCTTCTTGCTCTTGCTCTTCCTCTTCCTCTTCTTCTGCTGTTGCTATTGCTGTTACTGTTGCCGTTGCTCTAGCAACAGCAGCCTCTTTTGCTGCCGCCACTTCTTCTGCCTTCTGCCTTCTGCTTCTTCTTCTTCTTCTTCTTGCTCTTGTTCGTTGTTGTTTTTGTGGCTTGACATTGAACTCGAAAATTTGACGCGCGCCGCTGGGCAAAAGCGCCGCTGCTGCTCCAACTCGAGCACCCTCCACTTCAATTTTCCTCTCTCTCTCTCTCTCTCTCTCTCTCTTTAGCTAGAGCACGCTCCTGTTGCCATATACGCACACACACACACACACACACACAGGCAATCGCTCGCTCTCGCTCTCCCTCCTCTTATTAGCAATTTTTCGTTACAACAACATTACTGTTACTGTTGTTGTTGTTGTTACTGCTCTGCTTCTGCTTCCTCTTCTGTGCACTGTTATTGCTGCTGCTGCTGCTGCTTCTGTTGTTGTTATTATTGCTGTATCGCTTCCTCCACAGCTGTGGACGCAGCAAGTTCATCGAACTTTTCGGGTAGAAAGCGCTAAAAAAAAACTTTTTTTTATTTTTCAAGCTTTTGGATTTGGCATTTGTTGCCATGATCTCTTTGCTCGCTTGCCCTCTCTCTCTCTCTCTCTCTCTCTCTCTCTCTCTCGCTCACTCACTCTCACGTGTGAGCGTAGCCCAAATTACAAATTGCGCTGCGCTGACTAATAATGAATTGTAATTATGATGACGATGCTGATGATGACGATGATGACGGCGACGGTGATAACGATGGTGATGATGGCATCCTATGGCATCCAACTCGTGCGCTCTCTCTCTCTCTCTCTATTTACCATTGTCTCATTGTCTCTTTCACTCTATAATAATGATAGCAATGATGATGATGACTCTCTCATCTTTAATATCCTTCTTCTGTAATCCGCCCCACTATCCAATGTATTTTTCTTCCTCTCTATTTATCTGGCTGTCTCATTCACTCTGTTATGCTTAGAGATATGTACCTAATAACGATGATGAGAATGATGTTGAGTGTATTGTATTATAGTATCTACCTCTCTCTCTCTTCCTCTTTCTCTGTTTCACTGTTTATTTCACTCTGGCATGCTTAATAAGGAAATATTATAATGATGATTATGTTAACATCCTCTTTGTCTATAGCTCTCCCTCTTTCTCTCTTTCTCATTCTCTAACTTTTTCACTCTGTATCCCTATATATCTATCTGTCTCTATTTATCTCTCGTTCTCTCTCTCCATCTCTCTTTCACTATCTCTTGCTCTCTGAAATACTTAATGAACTGATATTATAATAATGACGTTCTTGCTTACTTCATCCCTATCTCTCTCGCACTATCTCCCTCTCTCTTTCTCTTTTTGTCTCTATCTCTTTCTCCTTCTTTCACTGTCTCCTTCACTCTGTCATACTCAATAACTAACTGTAATTGTTATAATGATGATGCTCTTGCTTATGCCATTCATATACCTCTCTCAATCTCACTCTTTCTCCCCTCTCCCACTCTCTCTCTCTCTCTCTCTATCTGTCTCTCTCTCTCTCTCTCTCTCTCTCTCTCTCTCTCTCTCTGATTTATACAGCTTTCTTGACCCCCAACAATTCGCTTGACCCCACAGTTTATCATTTCAAGTCACGCATAGCTTTAAAGTTTCATTGCATTTCCCTCACGTAACTTTTGATTTGAACTTCCGCTGAGAGTTCTTTTTTGGTTTATATTTTGTAGTTTTCAAAAAATTGTGAAACTCTGTAAATAGCAAAAGTTTAATTAGCTCTATTTTTAACTAAATGCGATACCATTCGCATATCCCTTTTGTATTCGATGCCCTGAATCATTCAAAAAAAAATGACAATCCATAGTGCATAGTGACAAGCTGAGCCGATATACATATGTACATAGCAATGTTCGTCTGTCCATCTACATATATATATGTATGTATCTATATATCATGTCCGTCTGTAATCTTTAATCAAGTAATCTTCAGTTTCAATTATATATGAGCACTTCAAATTGATGATGAGAACTCATATATATGATAAGTATACATGAATAATAAATGACTAATAACAATATAAATATTTGTATAATGGAAGTTAGAATCGAAACTCTAGATATCTAGTCAATCTTGATACCAATCATTTATCTGTCCTCGTAATCCTTCTAGATAATTATATTATGGTTTAAAAAAGGATTAGCTTACCTCCATTTTCTATAGCCCTAAAGATCTGTATTTCAGTGACTAAGATTATAATGCTCGAAAATCCAAAAAGTCCTAATCTTAATCAATTTGAAGCCCATTTGGAACAATCAAAAATTGCTAATATGACTAAATATGAAAAGTAAGCTAAAGAGATAGAGGCGAATATAGTGAAAACATAAAAAGAAAACGATTGAAAAAACAGTTAAATGTATTCAATTATCTATCTGAACAAAATTGGCATAATTTAATGGGCGAACCACACAATTTATGGGCATCTTTGTAGAGTGGGTTAGCCTAGGTCTAAAAACTGCGAGAGACATACATATAAATATCATATGATATGTATAAACATATATGTATACACATATATTATTAATATATTGGCATATCTAAGTTTATGTAAATATATGTAAATATAAATTTCAAATATCAGAGAGAGTGTGTGTGAGAGAGAGAGAGAGAGAGAGAGAGAGAGAGAGCAAGGTTACTCATTGAGTATGATCCAAATTTCAATGTCAATGTCAATGACTTACGACAAACGACTTTTAGAGTTAGTATAAAAATCATAAATCTATATTTTGCTACATATATAAAAATTTGAACTTCTTTATCAATAAATGCCATCCACTGGATGTAAAAGATTGCTCCTATAATCTTTAATTACATTTTTGTAAATATAATTAATAATCTTTTTCCCAATATACAGTGGACATATAATGTATTCGTACAGCTGCAATTTGTTTCTTTAACACAAAATAAAACATTATAGCAAGAAAATAACCAAAGTTCAGATACAGTCTTTTTATCTGATTAATTAACTTTACAAAAAAATTATTTATATATGTTGCTGAGTTAAAGAGTTACAACTAAAAAATTATAAAAAGGCAAGTTTTTGGCTCTAATAAAGTCTTCGTACACAAACTTTCCTACAACATAAGCTGCAGACAGAAGACGAAAATGATATTAGTTGATTTTCATAATAATTTAAATACAACAATTTTTTATTGGGTTAAAAAAGGATTAGCCGAAAATAACCCTAAATAGGTAAGACGGAAAGTTTTAAAAAACGCGGATGGTTGAATATCAAGAATATACCTAAAAGATTTACTTTGTAATTAGTGTAAATACATAATTATTATTGTCCATTTACATATTGTACATACAGTTATTGTACATACATATGCATGTATATTAAACTAATTCTATGTACATATATATCAGCTCTGATCTTTTAATATTCCCCTAAATGAACACTAGATAAATTAACATACTAGAACACTTGTTTAATAAAATATATACAATTTTTTACTAAATATAATGAAAATTTGTATATTTTTTTTAGCTATGTACATACATACATAAATTTTACAAGTTAAAACATTAGTTTAGCAATTGCCGGTTTAATTTTGTTAATATCTCTTTTAGCTTAGCTTTTATAGGTGGCCAACATTTTTTTAAGGTGCTTGTTAAAATAAGCTTCGTGCCACTGTATGTAATTTCAATATAAAACATATCCTGGCAGGCGATCATTATATTCAATCAATAATCAATTCAATTTCAGAAGCTTTACAAATACAACAACAATAACCACATGCATGCATATACATACATACATACATATGCTTGCATACGTATTGGTATTTATATGTATGTACATATGTATAAAAAATTAATTTCATAAATGACGGCAGAAAGACTACACTGACATGAGAAGTCAGCCGCAGCAGCAGCAGCAGCAGCAACAACAATAACAGCAAAAGCAAGGGCAAAAACAACAACCAATTTTATGAAAGTCACAGTCAAGGTCAACATGCGTGCAAAGACACACAGCGCAACAATGGCGCAAAAGAGACAGCGGTAAATGCATACATATACATATATGCTATGCGCGCCGTTGTGTGAGTGGGTGCGAGAGTGCGATCGAACTATATATGTGTGTGTATGTATATGTTCTGCCGCATTGTATTTATACTTCACGCTTGCTTTCACGCACTCGCTCGCTCGCCATGGATTAAGCTACAAAGAATTCGCACGAAGCGCGAGAGCAGATAGCACGAGCGAGAAAGAGAGAGAGGGAGAGCGCATGAATTGAAAGCACAAACAGTACGTGAGTGTGTGTGTGTGTGGGTGCGGCGATCGCTTATGTGTAGCCCGCGACAAGGAAGTGCAGCGCAGCAAAGCTCATTGGCATTTGGGCATCAGCTTTGCCGTTTGCCGTTTGTAGTCATCGAGCAATAAAGAAACGCAGAGAAGCAAGCCAGCACATCGCAAAAGACAAAACATCGAGCGAACAAAACACATCAGCAATAAATGAAATCAAAGTAATTTCATTTTGCCATCGTTCAGACAGAAATTCTGACTTTAGCCGCTGCCGTCGCAGTCGTGAACAATGACTCACTTGCTCCCCAGCAGCAGCAGCAGCAGCAGCAGCAGCAGCAGCAGCAGCAGCGGCAGCATAACACACACACACACACATACTCAGATGCAGATGCTCTCTTACACAAACACAGACACAGATACAAACGCACACAAACCGCACAAAAGGAAAACAAATGGCTAGGTCGGTCGTTCACCTGCGTTCGCTTTGGTTTCGAAGCCAAAGAGAGCGGCGACCACAACTTAAGAGAGTTCACGAACAAATCGTGTGCGCGCCCCCACAGATGAGAGCAAAACTCTGTTTATATTGTTCTGTATGTCTATGTGTGTGTGAGTGTGTGGCCGGCCGGTCGTTCATTGCTCTCGAATGTTGCTCTCTTACGTTGAGTATTTCATAACGCTTCTGGTTTTTCTTGTTGTTGTATTCGTGTCAATGTTCTATCGCGTTTGTGTTGTTGCTTTCGCTCTTGTTTAGGGTTTAATGACATTGCCGGTTTTCAGTTTTTTTTTTCTTCTTTTTTGCGCTTGTTCGTTTGCCTGCTTGTTTATTTATTCTTGCAAGGCAAATAGCAGCACAAGCGACGCGTCGCCATACAGGCGACAAAGGAGATAGTAAACGATTACCTACAAATTTACGTAACGTAACGTATATATATGTATGTACATATATATAAATATGTAAATATATACTAATTTTTTATATGTAATATATGTAATTATAGATATATATATATATATATATATATATATATATATATATATATATATATATATATATATATATATATATATATATATATATATATATATATATATATATATATATATATATATATATATATATATATACATTATATACGTATATACTTTTCAATGATTTCGAATGCCAGCAAATACTAAAAACATAATGTTAATTATTTAGTAGATAAGCAACGTTATGTAATTACTTAACTGCGATGTATATATACATATAGTATATGTATAAAAACCTTTAGGAATTTGCATGCACATCTGCTTTGTCACATGTATCAAGCCAGAACGTAAGCGACAAATTTGTGAGGTGTACAGCCTTGGTCGCGACTGCGTTGATGACGAAGCCAACTTACAGCTACGCTGCGTCTCTTCACTGTGGTATTTTCGAGGATTTCTATGATTTGTAACGTCAAACTTGAATGGACTTATCACGATTGACACTGAGATAAACTAATTTAACAACCTAAATATACACAGAAATACATAAATATGTGTGTGCATATGTATATGTACATTTATCATAGTATAGATATACACATGACTGTATGATAAATGATTTAATTTTATCTGATATTTACTTAATTTTTAGATACATACAGTAGATGTCATTTAATTATGCTGAAAAAAGTATGATTTGTGTGATCCAATAACGGTTTCGAGCATTTGTTTATTGATAGATAAAAATCAGCATTTTTATAGGGCATATCAAAGTTGAGCTGGCGTAATAGCATTTACTTGCATTACTTTTCAGTTGTTGCTGCTGTCGGTCGCTTCGTAGCTACGCTTCCTCGTATTCATTCGTTGCTGCCGACGTCGCGACGTCGCTGCTTTAAGCTTTTTTCTTCATCGTTTTTTGCTTTTGTTTTAGCGCTCGCACAAATGTGTGTTAGCGGCGGTCATTCACACCGAACGTGCCCTTTCGAGAGTAGTGCGAGCTCTCTCCCTCTCTCACACCAGCACGCACACACAGATAGTCGGCACTCTCCCAAGAGAAACAGTGCGTGGAATATGTTTGTGTGTGTGTGATTGTGTGTAAGTACGAGCGTTGTTGTATTCGTAAGCGTATGCGTATGCGTGCGTAGTGTGTAGTAGTAGTACAATGGCAACAACCGCAGAAACTCAAAGTTTAACTTGTGAGATATACGAAGCGATATTTATACGCATTGATTATGAATATATTATTTGTCGCTTAATGTGAATATGCAAAATGTAACAAAGCATATTTATAATTAAACAGCTGTTGCTTCCCTTGTAATTTGTAATTTTAGCAATGCGCCTTCCGCATCCGATTGACGTCACTGTGCAAAATTACGCAATTTTGTGTGGCCTGGCGACAGCAATGAGTGACTAATTTAACCATATCTTTAATATATATAAGCACACACACACACACACACGTCCAGTCACTAACACACATGCAGGCATACGCATGCACACACACACACAGGCAGACTGAAGCAAGACAAAAACATGAGCGCTGTGGACTAGTGTAAAAGTAAAAGGTCATTGAACGAACATTGTACCTATTTCTGCTATTTACACACACACACACACACTCTTACACATATTGTAAGCGATTGTTACAACCACACATACAAACGTATTCGCAAAACTAAAAACAACAACTACAGCAAACAAATAAAGCGAAGCCAAGTACTTCGCCTTAAACACACACACACACACACACACACACACATACAAACATATGCACACACAAGCATATTCGCCGCAGTAAGCGAAAATGGAGAAATTGGAGAAATGGAAATGGTGAAATGCCTGAGCTGAAACGAAATAAAGTAATGGGCAAGGGCAAAGCGTTGGAAAGCGCCGCAAAAAAAAAAGTAATAATAAAAACGAGAAACAAGAAATCAAATAATAGACAAATGACAAGTGAGATTGCGAGCGAGTGAGAGGGAGAGAGTTAGCTAGCTGGATCGAGCGTGGCAGAGTGAGGCAGAGCGAGGCATAGACAGTGCATGAAATATGAGGATCAGACAAACTGCAGCCGCTGTTGCAGCGCAGTCGCGGCGCAGTCGCTGCATACGAAGATCCCCTGTACATTATGAATGCATTTGAATGAGTTTTATCTGAGTTGTAAGCACATTCCACAATGTTTGGCCTGACAAAAGGTGTTTCAATTCAGTGCTGAAAAGGAAACTACGATCTCTGATTGATTCATTTATCATTAATCACTTCCGCAAACTCCTTTGCATTCCCTGCACACAATTATTCGCCGTATTCTAAATGAATACACGTATTCGATATCGAAAGTCGAACAACGAGCAACGGTATTTCATCTGCTCGCTTTTGGCTTGCTGCTTTTCACTTCTGCCGCTTTAAAGAAAGCGGCGAAAATTGCAACAAAAGGTTCACAAAACGAACAACTCGACAAAATGAAGCTAGTGTAAAGTGATACCGAAAACGTATCCAATGTCGGCCCATGACTCAGACGCCGCACGCTGCCATCAGACTCCCCACTGGAGGGGCGAGGGGAGGGGGATCTTCGATTTGCACTTGAAGTGAGCTATTATTGGCGTGAAATTGTTTAAAGAGATCGGAGAGTGTAAATAATGTCGATGTATATTATTAGATAGACAGTTTTGAATTATAGATTTGAAGATAACTGAATTAGGGAATATTATTATATATCAGAGGTTGTTAGAGGATCAGTTTGGTAAATTAAGATTCTCTTTGGTATGTATAGCAACGCCTATAGGGTATATTTTTATACGCATATCATAGTATAAAAGGAATATTTAGAAATCTTAGTGGAAATCAGATAATATTCCCTTTAGAAATTAAGTTATAGTTTGGTACGCGTAATATAGCATATAGGGTATATCTAGACATCTCATGGGAAAGAAAAGATTCCTTTTGGATATTAAGGCTGGATTTACTAAGTGAAAGATTTGATTTGAACTAATATTTTTTAATCTGTTCGACAATTTGATGATAAAATATATAGAAATAAATTAAAATATTACATGGTTTTTCAAACTGCTGCGATTTTGTTGTGCTTTTTCTGCCTCTTCTATATAACTGATGAAATGTTAGATTTTGATTAACATAATTCAATCTGTTCTACTGTTTGATGATCCACTGATCATGATATAGAAAAATATATCAATATATTAAACATCAAAAAGGTAAAATATGGAAATATTATATACAAGGGTATATAATGATATATCTGAATTAAAGTCGAAGTTTTAGTTGAAGAGATATGTATAAATTTGTAAACTTTTAAAAATGTAAAATTTCAGTTGAGCTGCTCTGTATATATGTACATATACATATACATATGTACATATGTACATATATCTTCAACGAAAACTTCGAATTCAATCAAATAAAGTTTATTATAGTACTTACAACAATATCATTTAGTTAGGACAAAGGAAAGTTCCAGATTTGTAAAATTTTCTCATAATGTATATATTTTTTTTATTGAAATTTTTCTAAGGTAAAATCAAAATATTAGATTATGTTCTATGTATACACAATGTATGTATAATGTATGTACACATACATATATGTTTATGTATATACGAACTTGTTCCAAGGTCTTTGGATGTGATACAATAAGAGACGCTAACTGCGATTTATATATGTACATATGCATATGTATACGTATATGAGTGTTTCTAAATATATAGTTATATATACATATATGTATACATATTATATGTGTGTCTGTGTGTATTAGTGTGCTCATACTTCCAGGCATCCCTATATCACGTATACTTCAAAGTATAGTCACTGCTATCAAGCTAGCAAATGAAAACAGAAGCAACAACAACAATGGTGGCGATAAGCGACTTGTGACTGATTGGGATCAAGTAACTGTGTATACATATATATCTACACATTTATACATACAAATGTACATAATATATACATACATATATATAATATAGATCATAGCACGCTATAGATCAGAGTCTCTCAATTAAACAAAACCAGATAAGAGTGATATACAGGTGCTTCTAGAGGAATGTAACGAGTAGTCAGTAGCAAGTAACGATTAACCAGTATCGAGTAACGAGTAGTGCGTAACGCGTAACGAGTAGCTGCACATGCACTTAATAAACGTCAAGTTCAATGGCATTGATTAAAATGCAAATCGAAATGCAACAAAAGAAAACAAAGAGAGAATGAGAGAAGCAAAAACAATTAACAATCGGCTATGCCCAACTGCACTATGCTCTGCACTCGAGCAGTTTAAATTGAGATCAAAGTGAACTATTTTGGATTACATTTAGTTTATGTATTAACAGAGTAAACGTGCTAATATGCCCGCCTTAGGCATGCCCGTACAGTGTATTATAACAGTCGCTACATTATGAATACCAAGCGCCTTGTAATGTCCGAGGGTTGGGCTGGGTTTAGATTGGATTCGATGCGTTTGGGTTGGGCTGGACTAGAGTGGAGTGGAGTGGAGTGGACGGGGCTGGGCTGTTGGCAAGACAGCGGCTTACAGCTGCCCTTGCCGCGTTGCCCTTGCCCTTGCCCTTGGCCCCCCCGCCCATTGCTGCGCGGTCATCCCCCGTTCACTAGATTAGCTGCCGAGCGGGAAGTGCGAAGGTGAGAGGGAGACAGAGAGCGAGCGAGCGAGAAACAGGGAATTTGGAAGTTTGTGTTTTTTTGTCATTTTGGGTTCGAAATCATTTCTGCTGTACGAATATTGAACGCGCTTTCGTGTGTGTGTGTGTGTGTGTGTGAGTATGTGTGTGTGTATGTGTGTGTGCATGAGCATTTGCTACCTCACACATAATTGGGTGCTTTGCCAGTGCGTGCGTGTTCTGTATGTGTGTATGTGTGTTTTCTCTCTTTATCCCTGTCCAGGCAGTTCTCTCTCTCACACACACACACACACACACACACAGACGAACGCATGCGGCTGCATATCGCTACACATGTAAAATGGGGGTTACATGACATTGAAACCATTTTTGAAGGTTTGAGCGGCTTTTTTTTGGTGCTTCTTCTTCTTCTTCTATATAACTGTGTAACAGACACAAGCACACACACACACAGAGTTAAGCATAGGTTGCCAGGCGAACCCCTTTTCAATGCTGAATGTTGTTGTCAGAACAACAACAAGATAAAGCGACAGCTTCCCAAAAAGATGCACAAGTATATATGTATGTATGTACATAAATACATTTATATATGTATATATATATATATGTATGTACATATATCTGCGAATATTGAAGTTAAATTTCTGAGTAATCCAAAAATTATAAAAAAAAGATGTAAAAATTTCAATTAGTAGAAAATTCAATTCAAAAACTAAGCTATTTTACCCTGCTTTCACATTTTCATGTGTATAACAAGAGAGATAATCCCTGTCAGCTTTGTTTATTCCATAAATTTCATATATATCTGACAATAAGGAACTCTGGCCTTGGTTCAATGAAGTTCAAGCATTGTTTTAGAGCAACTTCGGCATGATTTGCCAAAATGATCGAATCGAAACCACATTGATAAGGAGGAAGAATTTAAATAAAATGAAGAAATCTTTGTTTGATAATAATTTATAGACTTTTGATGACCAGCTGATATTAAATTGATCTCTATTGATGGATTTTGAGGGCGTGGCTAATGAGAGTTCCCAAATTTGACTGTAAAGTTACTGCAGACTCGCTCTTAAGATCGTAGCAGAGTATTTTTATGTACTTACATACATACATATATTTGTACATATACATTATATACATATATAGCACTTAAGTCCTTTAAAGCGGTACCAGGACCTCAACGATTCATATGGACTTATTCAAATAATGTATTTACAACAAAGTATTAGACATACAAATCATATGTAAAACATAAAATTTGAGATTAGACCAATATTCAATAGTTGTTTTTTTTTTCGTTCATAAAAATAGTAGCCAATACTACGATCAAAATTTGTCAATTTATCTTACTGAAGCGTTGAAAAGCCCTAAATTATGTTCTCCAACAGTCGCATTACTATTTCCAGGAACACTGCTATACATACATATGTATGTACATATGTATATGTATGAATCTACAGTGAATACTCTTTCAAAAGACTGTACAAATTTGCTTACTTTTCCTATGATATATACATGTATGAATATAATATATTTTTCTTGTTTATTTTAATTTTCCCTGAAACCAAACAAACTTCAAATGAAAATATTGTGGACATAATTTTAATGACCAAGAGAAATATAAATAAATAAGAAATGTTTATAATATGATATAAAAATAGAGTATACGTCATATAAAATATTATAATATAACATGAATTATTATATATGTATATATATATATTATACAAACATATTTTATATGACATACAATTTTTATTTATTCCAATCTTTTCTAGACAAAGTTCAACTTAAAAATTGTGGAAATTGAAACACTATCTTAGCGATCAAAATAATAATAAACATACATATGTATATGTATATAATACAAAATATAATGTATATATACATAAAATATTCTATATGTACATATGTATATAATATACATATGTATATGTATGTGTATAAAATATAATATAAAGTATTATACATATATATACATACATACCTCTTTCCTTGTCTAAAAATACCTTTAATTTCCCTATCAGTGTTACAACTAACATAAATTTGCCAGTCTTATTTCCCAGCGATCTTAAAATATTTGTTATTAGTTATGTTTCTTTCCATATGTACATAGTAAATATGTATGTGTGAGTTTTATGCACATACATGTGCCCTTGTCACTATATTCTCAGCAATTACACTGAACTGTTACCAAGTCCAATTCAATTAACTTCAACGCAACTTGAATATATACAACAACAAAAAACATAGCAAGATACGCTTTATAATGCTCATGCTATATCTATCTCTCTCTTACAAACAGACTGTCTTCTCGTACGCCTTCTTCCTCTCCCTCACGCTCGCGCGCTGTTTTTGTTGGACAGCGCAAAACGTTTCACAACACTTTGTTATCGATGCGTTCGCTAACCCACCCGCTACTCTCTCTCTCACACACACACATACACACATACAAGCACGCACTAAACAATCAGGAAAAAGAATTGTAAAGCGCGCAAGTTGAACGCCTGGTGAATGCTCTTTCTTGAAAGCAATCAGTCAAAAAGCTTTTAAGTATATACATACGTATGTAAATAAATAATTTTTTTTTTGTTTTTGTTTTTTTATATAAGTAGTCTATATGTAGCTTTGCGCTAAGCTTAAGCTAAAAAGCTGCAAGTGCACAGTCAACTCAAACCGCTGAATATCAGCAAAGGGTTAGATCGCTATCTCAATCTGTGTCAAATTGCATCACATTGCAACGCACACACGAACTCACACACACAAACACACACACGTGCATAATTGCAATCACAGCTGAAGCGAAAGAGCATACAAAAAGCAGCAACACAACGCTGCAAACAGCAACAACAACAACAATCACAGCAGCTCCGAGAGTCAACAGTCGATTGTTTATCAATGTGTAAATAAAAGCGTATTTGCTTCTGCCTGTGTATGTGTGTTTGTGTGTGTTTGTTTCGTTGCCCAAAAATTTCAATAGCAAAGGTCAATGAACTCACGCCGTGCCAGTGTGCCTGGCGTTTGTGTTTGCTCTCTCACACACACACACACACACTCACAACTGTTGTACATGTGCTTGTGTGTGTGCATATTGCGTTCCGCATTGCGCTCTGCTACGCTCTCTCTCTCTTTTGCTTGTGCTTCGCTCGCTCCCAGTGGCGACGACCTAAATGAGGTTGGTAGAAATAATGCATGAATTACGAGACGTAAAGTAATGCATTACCTATGAGATTTTTTTTCAGCGCATTTGTAATGGGCAAAATAAAAACGACTACTCGTACGAAAGAATCGAGCTGTTGTCAACTTCGGTTTTGTATGCCCCTTCCCCTCTAATCAACAAACGATTTTCGTCGTTCGTTGCTTCTGTCGAATTTCGTTTTGGATTTTACCGATTTGTGTGTGGCACGCGTTCTTCTTTCGTTTGGTTTTTTGTCTATGTCTATTCCTTTTGTGTGTATAGTGTTAATGAGTGTAAATACAAGTGCATAATTGCATACATATGTGTGATGACTTCTGTTTTCGTTTTACTCGCCGCGACGCGTCACTTTTCTGATTCTATTGAACCGCGTGGACGTGATTTTAAAGGAAAGTAAATATTTCGCAGTAAGTTTTAAATATAAATGAAATTGGCTTGTTGCATTAAATTAATAATATAATAATAAAAATTAAAAATGTTTAATTAACAGATGCTATTAAAACCGAAGGTTGGACGAAGAAGAGCTACATACATCGGAACGATCAGGAACTGATTTCGGGTTCACAAGGGCCGGCAGGCAAAGCAGAAATTTAATAAATTTAATAATAAAAAAAAACCAAAAATTATTAATTATAATATAAATAAATAAATGTAAAAACTTAAAATAATTTAGATAATTTAGATTTAAGAATTTAAATAAAAATAAATATATAATTATAAATTTTAATAAAAAATACTTCATTACGGAATCGATTCTAGTAATCAATTATTTCCCCAATTACATTACATTAAGAAGTAAGCCATTTTATATAGTGGGAAAATGGGTTGCAGGTATATTGTGTTGTAATGCACGTACATTATTTACCCATAAGCGATTTTGAAATTGTATGATGCGTTTTCTTCAGGCTGCGGAATTTCTGCATTACAATATTTAAAAAGTATACGCATGGGTAATGGAGAGCCGAAGGAAACTTCGTCACGGCCTTACTTTCTGCATTACAAAATTCAATATTTTCATGCACCCGGGAGAAAAAGCGGCCATTCCTTAAAAAAGTAAGGCAGCTTGTAATCGGTTATTTCATGCACACAGGCGAGAAGTAATGCATGAGTAATGGATGTTATAATGCACATTTCCGCCACTGGGCTCTTGTGGCATTTTGCGGCTCTCTTAGCTGCTGGTTCGTTGCTTCCTCGTTGCGTTTCATTCATAAACAGAGAGCGCGTCAGATATCGGCCAGGCCAACGAACTAAGGGCCGTGCGCGCCTAACATGTGCTTTAACTGACCCCATCTCTGACCCTAACCCCCCACATGCATTGGAGCCACCTTAGTAGCTGTCTTAGGCTAAATATGCATTGCATTTATCAAACATTTCTACTCACATCAACTGTCGACGTCCTTGCAGCGGCGGCATTTTTGTAGCCGAATGGCGTTCATTTAATGTGCTCCAATTGTTAGCTTTGGCTGAAGCGCGGCGGCTGTAGCTGCGGCTGCTGCTGCTGCTGCTAATGCAATGTTGAAGGCGTAAACGTAATCCATGCTCTGCCTGCGAGCTTTAACAGTTAAGCCTGGCTTGTAACTTAACAGAGGCTGTTGTTGTTGCTGCTGTTGTTGAATCTCCCTTAAATTTTAACTTTAACTTTTGCGACTCTTTTTTTTTTTACTTTTTATTATTATTTTGATTCAAGAAGTAGCCGTTGTTTTGTTGTTGTTGTTGATGCTTATTAAATAATTGCACGTATGTATATATTGATGAATATCAGCGCATTATTAATGAACTTTTGCTCTTGTTTTTTTTTTTTTTTTTTGTTGCACTTTAGTGTGGAACGAAGGGGCGGGGTTGTGAACACATAGCGGGGTATCTCGCTGTTAACTCCGATTTAAACAGGCATATATATGTATATATGTGTATATATAGTAATATATTTACATATTTATTATATACATACATACATATAGTATATATATATAGCTATATATGTATATGCATATAATTGAATTCTTAACTTTATCCTAGGCTAATATTTAGGCGCTTATTGCTTGCTCGCTCGCACTTGCACACATTTCTTTTTAACGGTTTTGTCACATTTTCAATTTGTCACGGCACCAAAAAATTTGTATATATATATATATATATTTGATATATATTTGTTATATATGTTACATATAATGATTATCTGCAAACAGAAACAAAAACACACAAAAAAAACAATAAATTACTTTACATTGCGATCAATTTGTTGTTGCCGTTGTAAAGGAGCGTGAGCGTGAGAGAGTGAGGGAAGGAGAGGGGGTAAGAGAAGAGGGGGGACAAAGGAAGTTGGTCAGCAACAACAAATGGAATTGCAATGTCGTTGCCGGCAGCGTCCTTGTTGACGTATTGGCGCCTATTCCGCTGCACTTGTCAAAAGGCAATAACTAAACACACACACACACACACACACACATTGAGAGAGTGTGTGAGAGAGGCACACAGATACTTTTGCATTTAATGCTGCCACTTTGTTAATCGCATTCAAATTTACATATTTGCAACAAAATACGTTACTTGCATGAGCAAAACAAACAATAAAAAAAAATTACAACAAAAAAACCAACTTTGAAATATCGTCGTTATCCGGGCGCGAACGACAACAGCTCGCGGCGAGTGAAATTTTAAGAATGAGAGAGAAATTTGTTCGTTTTCTTGTTTCGTTTCATGCGCTTCGTTTCATTCATCCAGCCGGACCGGACCGAACCGACTGTTCGTTGTACCAGCAGCAGCGACGGCAGGCAGAGCGCGCTTAAAAGTATGCAACATGGAACTGGATAACAGCAGTGGCCTTTACATTGCTCTGATAACAACGCTTACATAGACGCCTTGTACAGTTCAGCTGCAGTTTGTAATTTGTCATAGCAGTATTTACAGATAGTCACACTTATATTATATTTATTAATAACATAATTTTACTTATTTATTTATTACTTACTTATTTAATTAATTGATTAATAGATTTAAAATGCGCGCACTGTCCTCAAGTTCTGTTTACATACTGTTAACTCGCCGAGCAGCATATTAAGCATTCATTTGGTGTTAAGAGCGCGCTTTGTTGAGCTTTGCTTGTGGTTGGTGTATTCGCTTAACTGGCTGCAGCTTATACACAAACCACTATAGTTATGTTGTGCGTGCATTAAGACCTGATCGACAGTGTGACCATTTTAATTTGATTAAACTGTAATTTCTGATTTTAATTTTAGAAAATATTCAAGATCAGTTGCTTTTTAGCCTGATTTTTAAATCAATTGAAATATATTACATTAAAATCGAAAATATATTTCAATTCATGTTGAACATATTCATATTCAACAGATGGCGCCTGCAACACACACAGCTGCCGCACAATTTGCATATTTTGAATATTTTTTGAAGGGTATTCAATTTAAAAATTATTTTGCGCACCTATACATAAAGTATTGTTAATAAATAAGTTCCACATGAGCCAATTTATTTTTTTTTAATTTATAATATGTATCTATCAAATTTGAATTTTTACAAGAAGGTATCGATATATCGTTTAATTGTTACATGGGCTATCGATATATTTTCATATTTTTACTCATCATTGATATGGAAGCATTAATCAATGGCAATATTTCGACGCCTTCGGTTGGAATAGCGGCTGGACGGGTAAATATAAAAAACACGTGCTCAGCTCCAAACGACAAACACGCAATTTTTAACAGGTTCCGTCTGCGTGCAGCGCATCAATTCCGCTGACCATGGAATTCACGCGCTTAACCTAATCCTTATACATAAGAGATAAATTCGGATGCCAAACAACGTAATATCCTTCCGGTCTGTCTGTCTTTCTCAGCTGCAAAGCTCGCTTAGGGTCCATGTGCAATTTCTTTTATTTTGTTCTTGTGCTTGTTTGTTGAGCATAAACTAATAGTGAGCATTAAAACTATATATCCGGTCCAGCAGCAATGTCCGATTTTCGATATACTCTTTCTGTCTCTATTCATCGTCATATACTCTATAAATGAAACAGAAATAGAAAATGAAATAAATCCAACTAAATAAATATCCATAAATATTACAAGAAATAATAATTTATGAGTTTTTAATATATATATATATGTATATTTTGTTGTTTTTCTGTTTCAAAGCACTTATTTCATTCATACATATTTTGTTTCCTTGAGCGTATTTCGTAGTCGACTTGACTCCCTGTTCTGCAAATTTTTGTTTATTATTTGTTATTTCTTCATTTTTTTTGCACTGTGCAAAAACAATATTGTTATCGCTTGTCTTATACAATTTTATCTTTATGATTTTAGGAACGATTTCATTGGTCAACTGCAATTGGAATTGATTTGAACATTAATTGAGGCGGCTCGGCAACAGCTGCAATCAGCCCAAAGGAACCGATTAGCACACATACGTATATATATGTATATATGTGTGTATATTATATATACACATATATGTATATATATACGCAGCACAGATAGGAATAAAGACGTTTATATAGGCACTTAAGGCGGTTATTGCTTCGTCTATTAACTTATAATTGTTGTTTCTTGTTGTTGTTGACATCGATTGACCAAGGTAAACGCTCGCATGGCGAACAGCAGCGCAGTCGCCGACGTTGACGTCGGCGCCAATCTGAAGCCAAAAGTTAATGGCTTAATAGGCGGCAGCGGCGATGCAGCTGCAACAACAATAACAACAACAACATCAACTGCGACGGAGGCGCAGGCAGAGCAACTGCTGCAGGACGGACTGAGCTGCAATGAACTATTTAAAAACGGCGAAGGCCTCACCTACAAGTAAGTCTGCTGACCCCCATCATTTAACCCATATATATTTCTGTTCTATACATATATTCATATCTGTTATACATATATTTCTGTTATATATGTACATATATTTGCAATGTGCCCTAATCATATGCTCATCTTACACTCCACACTCCTCCCACGCTACATTTAGTGACTTTCTCATATTACCGGGCTACATTGACTTCGCCGCCGAGTCGGTCGATCTCAGCTCTCCACTGACGAAGGGCATCACGCTCTGTGCCCCCTTAGTTAGTTCGCCCATGGACACGGTAACCGAATCTGATATGGCCATAGCCATGGCGGTAAGTGTTTAATAACAAATCTATCTAAAATATATCACACACACACATAAATATATATGGTTATATATTATATACATATATACTATATGACTACTCACAGACATCGCTAAACAAGGCTGCAAATCGGTGCGTTTGAACGCTTTTCTTTATTCCTTTTTATGTCCATGTAAGCTTTTGCGCATTTAGTCAAAGCTTAAATGCCGTTATTTCTTATAATATTTAAAATTTATTCAATATTTTCATTTATCCTTTTTCAATTTGCCTTTTTTGCCTTTCTATTAGCCAGCTCTTAATGTTAAGTTGCTGTTAACACCCCACTGTTAACGGCACATTAACATTATGTCAAATTAAAGCCAGCAACAGCTTTTCACTTATGCCAGACTATAGAATTTCATTTTACTCAACATTGAAATTATTGTTGTCCGTTAATGTCAACATATTTATTACTACATGATTATGACTAGCAGTTAGGTAGACATTTGAACTGCCTGATCTGATTTCAAGCTAATTTAAGCATTATGTTAACCTAATTAATGCTGTTGTAACAAGCTAATGTTTACATTGTGTTAACCCAATTAATGCTGTTGTAACAGGCTAATGTTAACATGATGTATATCTAATAAATTCTGTTGCGGCAATCTTATGTTAACATGATGCTAACCCAATTTATGCTGTTGTAACAAGCTAATGTCAACACTATGTTAACCTAATTAAACTAATAAATGCTGTTTTAGCTAGATTATGTTAACGTAATGTTAACCTTATGAATGCTGTTGTAGCAAGCTCATGTTAACGTTATGTTAACCTCATAAAAGCTGTTGTAAGAAGCTAATGTTAATACGATGTTAACCTAATTAATGCTGTTGTTACAAGCTCATGTTAACTAAATACTGTTGTAACAAGTTAATGTTAACATTATGATAATCTAATAAATGTTGTTGCCATTGCACTCCGGGTCTGATCAGCTATTGTTGACAAGGCAATGTTAACATAATGTTAACCTAATTAATGTTGTTGTAGTCGCGCTTGGGGTTTGCAGCCTTGTTCGCACACTGTCCTCCATTGGCGGTGTGATCGATTGACTATGAACGATAACCGATAAACCGACGAACGCCGACCGATGCACATCGCCATTTGGTGCTGAATCTTGGTATCGGCCTCGCTCCAGTTGTGGTTGTAATTGAACACTCTTATGCGCCTCTATTATGCTAAAACAAAAAACGAATGTATATTTCCCTTCACGCTCTTCGCCGCTTCGTTCGGAATTAATTTGTGGTGGGGGAACCACGCGCAGCTGTGTGGTGGCATTGGAATCATCCATCACAACTGCACGCCGGAGTACCAAGCGTTGGAGGTGCACAAGGTTAAGAAATACAAACATGGCTTTATGCGCGATCCGTCGGTGATGTCGCCGACCAATACCGTTGGCGATGTGCTCGAGGCCCGTCGCAAGAATGGCTTCACCGGCTACCCGGTCACCGAGAACGGCAAGCTGGGCGGCAAGCTGCTGGGCATGGTTACGTCGCGGGACATCGATTTCCGTGAAAATCAGCCGGATGTACTGCTGGCGGACATTATGACCACGCAGCTGATAACGGCACCCAACGGCATCACCCTGCCAATGGCGAACGCCATTCTGGAGAAGAGCAAAAAGGGCAAGCTGCCCATTGTGAATCAGGCTGGCGAGCTGGTCGCCATGATCGCCCGTACCGATCTGAAGAAGGCCCGATCCTATCCGAATGCCTCCAAGGATTCCAACAAGCAGCTGCTGGTCGGCGCCGCCATTGGCACCCGGCCGGAGGACAAGGCCCGGCTACATTTGCTCGTCGCGAACGGTGTCGATGTCATCATACTGGACTCATCCCAGGGCAACTCCATTTACCAGGTCGAGATGATCAAGTTCATCAAGCAGACCTATCCCGATCTTCAGGTCATTGGCGGCAACGGTAATTAAACCTTCATACATTTTCCCTCAAATTCATGCATGCCTAAGCTTCAAGGAAAACTATTTGAAAAGCCTGAATCTTGTTTGTTCATTCAGATGAAAGGAAAGAGAGAGAGAGAGAGAGAATATAGATTATGGATTATGAAAGCAGACTAAAGATGTAGAAGAAATACTCTGTATAGCAAATGTATGTGCTCCTTTAGCCATGGCTGTTAATCGATATTTATCGATTTGCTTCAGGCGAAAGAGTATTTATGAGAGCAGAGAAAATAGAGATCTGAGAAGTAGAGATTATATGTATTATATTATATGTGCGTCTGTATGCTGTTAATATCTATGAGATAGATTATGCATAGAAAATTGTAAGAAACTGAAAATCGATATGAATCGACTTAAAGGAAATGTCTACAACCAAACCTTTCCTCCAAGTTGATTGAATAGCTGCAGGCATCATCTTATTACAAAAATATTTCGATATCAATTTGTCATATCAGGATGTTTATCGACTATCAGAAAATGAAAGTATGTACAAACATATATCGACTTAAAGTAAATGTGGTGTGTAGTTAAATAAAGGATAATTACTGAGGTTTGCTGCTTTTCATAAAATCAAATATATATTTATATATGAAATTAATCAAAACTAAAGATTTTTATACACCTGCCGTAAAAAAAAAATAGTATTATCATTGTATTGTATAGTATTATCTTATAGTATTGTATAGTATTATCTTAGTGATAAACTCAATATTTTGGAAACGAATATTAAGATTAATATATATTGTTATTATATATATTATATATATATTGTTATATTATCGAAATACTATATTTTTTATCGCAACTGTATATATCGACTAGAGATAATGTGGGCTTTAGTTAGGTAAAAGGCTTTTATTGAGATTTGCAGTTAAAGAACTCGTAAAATCCAAAAGGTATATATTAATATAAATTTCAAATTAAAATTATACATTGTTTTTATTTTATTATAATATTAATTTGGGCTATTATAAAATATTTACTGAGAAGCAAATAATTTATATTCAGGAGATATATATGTATATGTATATGTATATATTATAGAATATATGATATCTAAGATAAGGTATAATTTAGAAAAACAGAATTCTTTACTCTAGAATTTCGCTGCTATAACTATCTCACTATCTTTAGATAGTTAGCTTTATCAGTTGATAAATGCACTTCTTCAATCATTGCCATAAAGATTGTGTATATTTGGCTATCAGAGTCCCATTATCTCTCCCTTTCTCTCTCTCTCTCTCTCTCTCTCTCTTTATCTTATCGACAAACAAAGTAGAATAGGGAAATTAATTACCCTTTCTGTCGCATGCTTTTATTACGCACTGTAACTGACAAGTTTTGCAAACTTAATTACTAACCACTGACCAATAAACTGCCTTCCCACACACACACACACACACACACACACACATACACATACACACACACTTGCAGTGGTCACACGTGCCCAGGCCAAGAATCTAATTGATGCTGGAGTGGATGGACTGCGCGTGGGCATGGGCTCTGGCTCGATATGCATTACGCAGGAGGTGATGGCTTGCGGTTGCCCGCAGGCGACGGCCGTGCATCAGGTGTCGCAGTTCGCCAAGCAGTTCGGTGTGCCGGTGATTGCGGACGGTGGCATCCAGTCGATTGGGCACATTGTGAAGGCTCTGGCCTTGGGCGCCAGCGCCGTGATGATGGGCTCCCTGCTGGCGGGCACCTCGGAGGCGCCCGGTGAGTACTTCTTCTCCGATGGCGTGCGTTTGAAGAAATACCGCGGCATGGGCTCGCTGGAGGCGATGGAACGTGGCGATGCCAAGGGTGCGGCCATGTCACGTTACTATCACAACGAAATGGACAAGATGAAGGTGGCCCAGGGCGTCAGCGGCAGCATTGTGGACAAGGGCTCCGTGCTGCGCTATCTGCCCTATTTGGAGTGCGGCCTGCAGCATAGCTGCCAGGACATTGGCGCCATTTCCGTTAGCAAGCTGAGGTGAGTTGGTCGCTTCCTCTCCTTAGACTCTGTATGTTAACATTCTCCATCTCTTTCTAATTCATGGCAGAGAGATGATCTACAATGGGCAGCTGCGCTTCATGAAGCGCACCCATTCGGCCCAGCTGGAGGGCAACGTGCACGGCCTGTTCAGCTACGAGAAGCGTCTCTTCTAACATACAAACAGTGCTGCGGCGATGCCAGCTGCTGCCAGCCAGTATCAACAGCAGCTGCAGCATGCAGCAGCAATGCATAAGCAACAGCAGCAGCAGCAACAACAACAGCAGCAGCAGCAGCAGCAGCAGCAGCAACAACAGCAGCAACATCAGCAGCAGCGGCATCAGCAGCGTCTCGTTTACCATGCAGCAGATGATTTTGAAGGAGTCCTGAGCGAGGAGCGAGGAGCTGGCTTAAAGCGTCAAATGCCACATGGTGGTGGTGGCTCCCAACCTTTTCCACGATTTACTTAAATGTTAAGCTTAAACAAAGAAAGAAAGAAAGAGAGAGACATGTTTGGAGAGGGAGAGAAAATCAGTCGAATTATAAATTTCGAATATTTGCAAATCTGCAGAGGAGTCTAACTTTATGCAATAACTGTCCGCAATTGAAGTGTGCAGTGCAACATATATTTAATTACAATGTACTTACATACACACACACACACATACACATACACACACGTATATATATATGCCAATGTTGTGTTTGCCAAATCTATTGAATATGTAAATTAGCTACAAATGAGAAAAGAAGAAAGTTTCAAACTCAGCTGCTGCGTGGCCTAAACGCGTTCATTCCCCCAGCTAAATTTATATGATTTTTTTTTTTTGTATGCTTGATTTTATATATTGTAATTATTCTATATTTATATATACATATATGTATATATGTTATATATACATATATGTATATAGAAACTAATTGTATACGATCTATTTGCCAAATCTTCTATTCTATGCAAAATTAATGCTTTGATTTAGCTTCATGTGCAACAGAAATTGTTTATAAATATTTTAATAATTATAATGTGTTGCCTGATTAGTATGTTAAATATACACATATGTATATACACAAGTGTATATATATATATATCTATATATGTCTATATCTCAATATATATAGCAAGTATATTGGACTTTATGAGCCGCCAATTTGTAATGATGTTGTCAGCGTTGTCAAGCCTTCATTCCCCCAATTAAATAAAAAAATATGATTTTTGAAAATATATTTGATCAATTTGATTGTTTTATAAATATATATTTATATATATGTATGTATGTAGTTCTCTTAAAATTCTATTAGCCAAGCATTGATTGCCCCCAAAAATTAAAATATTTTCTTTTGTTTTTTTTTTGTCAATATAAATAATTTTGATTTTTGATTTATTTGTACATAGTTATACATATATATGCTTTATACATATGTATATGCAAGTATATATATACACATATAATTTGTTTTTTTTTTTATTCTGGTGTCTGTGTGTGTGTGTGTGAAAATTGTGTTTTATTATAAATATATATATTTGGTGTGTTCAGCGAAAAAAGTTATTGAATAATTTATAATAAATATATACGAATCAAAAATATTATTTAGATTTTTTTTTTTTTTTGATTTTGATAAGTAAATTTGTTAGCTACGTTGTTGTTGTTGTTTTCTAAAGATTATCCGTAAAAAAATTGTACAAAATTCTTGTGCAGAAAGTAGAAAAGAATCTAAGCGAAAGGAAAATTGAAGAAAAGTTAGAACATACGTTTGATAAAACCCTCTTTAAGGACACTTAAACAGAGCTAAATATTTGTGGTTGTGTATGGGTATGTGTGTGTGTGCGTGTGCGTGTGTGTGTGTGTGTGTGTGTGCAGCAGTAGAAGCAAGCGAAGTTTAGCTTTGCAAAAGTGAATAAGATTGAGCTGAAGAGAAATGCAAGCAAAGCAAAGCACACAGACTCACACACACACACACGCACACACACATGCATGTAGGCATATCAAAAATATATATATATATATATGTATGTGTATGTGTATCTTTGTTTTTAGTTGTGTGTGAAACTAAGTTTAAAATCAGCTGGGCGGGCTTCACAGTTGTCGGCTAATGTGTGGGATTATCGCTGGCCAGACAATGCCACTTCTCATGGAAATGATCCGGCAGGCGGATGCAGTCGAGCCACTGCTGCAGTCGATCACCTTTGCTTTGGGAGCCCAATTGGAGGCTGCCCAGAAAGTCGTTGCTTTTGCCCAGATCCTTGTCCCAGACGGTCACGATGAGCGTCTCCTTGTTCAGGTCATGCGGACTGGCCTCGAAATAGAACTCCTCGTTGAAGACGGGATTCAGTGTGCGCCACTTGACGCTCGTCTTGTGCTTCTTGTTCTTGTGCGCATCCGGTTTCAGTTGGCTGTTGATGAAGAAATCAAGTTAGTTATTTGGCCAGCCAAATTGTGGTCATAATACCTACAGTTTGACAAAGGGATCCGAGCTGCCGTTGTTGTCCATGGCCAGCAAATTGATGCACTGCTTCACGTTCACCACCAGCGCACGCCGTTTCGTATTGTAGCACAGCGAGATGAGCATCTTGCCATTTGGCCAGCTCTGCGACAACTCCGCCTCGGCGCTGTACTGATCCTCTGCACCCAGCGGCACGGAGATCCGATACTGCGATGTGCTATGCACCTGCAAGAGTGGTTTCCATGATTAGAAATGATATCATTTTAATTACACTAAAACATATGTATAGGTAATGACTAGCATATGGTCAGATCGTAGATCACAATAGCTACATCGGTGTTGTTAGGACATTTCATATCATCTATTGATATCATCTATTGATTTACTACAAGTTTTATGTTTCTCCCTTGTTAAGTCATTGGAAGTAATGGAATGTAAAATGAAAATATAAATTTGTCTATGTTAAGCGATTATCTCTGTTAAGAGCGGCAGGTGAAGTTACAGCTGGGAGAGCAGAAGTGCGGCTTTATCTAGTATCGTTCTCACTATGATCCTTCTCCATATGCTCGCTCTCCGGGTGCGCTTCATGTTGGACTCGTATAATTAAAGTCGTATCTGCTAAAGAAAACAAGCATTTTTATTGGAGTTCTGCTTTTATTCTGCACTCAGTTTGGACTAGACTGAAGCTCTTTCACAGGATATCCCTCTGGGGTCATGGCAGATCGGAAAAGATAAGTAGCTTCTACAGCTTCACAGCCGAAGCATCCAAATTTAACAGTTCAGTAGCTGTTAGATCAATCTTAAGGTTGGGGGGAGGGGCTTGGCGAATAGGGAAAACTTTCTGTAGAGCTACAAACTTTTAAAAATTGGTTTACATATAAATAATAATTGAGTTACAATTGAGCTCCTCTATTGATTTACTACAAATGTTGTTTAAGCCCCTAAAGGAGTATGAGAAATCAGAAAAAGTCTTTATCTTCCTTAGCTGTGAAGCCACAGCTCAAAAATTGTACAGTAAAAATGCTGTAGACCCTCTCTGGGATTCAATATGTACGCCTATTGGGGGTGTGGCATATCAAAAATTGGTAATTTCGGCAAACATTTAATGATTTTGTTCTGTGAAGGAGTATCATGCAGTCGTTCCCATCTGACTAACATTCTTATTTATTATTTATTTATATATTATATTTGTTTTTAAATATTATTATTTATTTATATATTATTCCATAAATATTATTATTTATTTATATACTTGTTTGTTCCTATATATTTTTTATTGATTATTATTTATTAAAAATTATTACGTATTTATTTATTTTTATATTTTTTAATTATTATTATTTATTTATTTTTTTTTTTAATTTTATTATTTATTAAGAAATTATTATTTATTTATTTATTTTGATATTTTTTATATTTATTATTAATATTTATTTATATACTTGTTTGTTCTTATATTTTTATTATTTATTTTTATATATTTTTTATTTATTATTGTTTATTAAAAATTATTGCGTATTTATTTATTTATATATTTTTTGTATTTATTATTATTATTTATTTATATACTTGTTTGTTCTTATATTTGTATTATTTATTATTATTTATTTTTATATATTTTATAATTATTATTATTTATTAAGAAATTATTACTTATTTATTTATTTTTATATTTTTTGTATTTATTATTATTTTATATATTAGTATTTATTTCAATGCTATTAAAATTTTATATATATATATATATATTTTTGCTTTTACTTCTTCTCAAATCTCAAACTCGAAACTCTAAAATTACAGAGCATTGAGCCGTTGGGCATACCCGACTCACCGTCGATAGGCAGACTTTGGCGGCGCCCAGAAAATCGTGTCCGTACTTGTCATCGTCGAAGAGCGCCACGTAGAGCAGCGAGTTGCCCAGCTCCTCGGGCTCGACGCCCACAAACTGGAGGGTCTCGTTGAAGTCGGGATTGCGGGTCTTGTGCACCGTCTTGGTGCGCTGCCAGCGCGTGTATTTCGTGTGTCCCTCGGGTGTCACGATGTTCAGCTTGCAGTAGGGATCGGCGAGGCCGCTGGCGTCCATTGCCGGCAGATCTCTGGCCCGCACCATGGTGCAGTCCAAGCTGTGGAAGCTCTCCCGATAGCTGATGGCCAGCTCCAGCCAGCCAAGCAAAGGATCCCGACAATGTTGTTGCTGTTGCTGCTGTTGTTGTTGTTGTTGCTGCTGTTGTTGTTGCTTTTGCTGCTGCGGGTTTTGTGTGTTCTGTGTCGCCGAATTGCCCGAGCCGGAGCTGTCGCTGAACGACCACGAGGAGCTCACAGAGCTGCGACGCATGAAGCTGCCCTCGCGCCTCAGCTGCGCCACAGTGGATGCATTTGAGATGTTGTCGTAGTCCTGGCCGTCCGCCTGCCGACTGCCCGCATTGGCGTTCGTCTGCCGGCCGAAGAAGAAGGAGTTGGACAACTTGCGCTCGCCGCCATCGATGAAGCTGCGTATGGAGCCGTAGGCACGCAGCCGAAAGCTTTCGTCACGCTGCAGTCGCTGGCGGTCAGCGGCGCTGCCGGCGCCAGCGCCCGCTGTGCTCGCCTTGGCCCCATCCAGTTGATCCTCCTCCGGCTCCGACTGCCCGCTGGCACTGCTGTTGCTGGCGCTGCTGCTGCTGTCGTTGACCCGTATCGTCAGCTTCTTGACGCGGGCGCCACGTGCCGGCGTCCCATGGCAGCTCTGCACGGCGCGCGTTCCTTTTCCTGCGCCCGCTTTGCCATACGTTGCCACACCGCCTACGCCTCCGCACCCGCCCCCGCCCCCGCCCACCACGCCGCCCGCCATGGGCGTCGTCAGGGGCGTATTGGCGGCGCTGGCACTGCGCACGGGCATGTCGTAGTTGGGCAGACCCTTGAAGAACCAGGCGCCCGACTTCTTCCACATTTCGCGCGTCTCCGAGCAGATGCGGCACAGCCAAATTTCCCGGGTCCGTTCGCTGTTGTGGTACCTTATGTTGATGTCCACGCTGCACTTGGTGCAGACGGCCTTGCGGCAATCCTCGCACAGGATGCGCTGCGGTCGCAGCAGCCCAAAGGCATCGCCGCACAGTCGACAGCAGTTGGGGCCGCGCTCCACGGCGTGCAGCTTGATCTTCTCCACACGCTCGACGAGCCGACCCACACGCTGGCGCTCCGCAATCTCGATCTCTTCATTACGGCGTATCACGGAAATAATTGCCTCCTGCTCCTCGGGACGTAGCGGTTCATTGGTCTTGGAGCTGCTCCAGCCGGCTTTCAATCTGCGCAGGGCGACAAAAACTCAAGATTTAGTACGTGTATAATTATGTGTGAAGGTGTGTGTGTGTGTGTGTGTGTATGAAGGTGTTTGAGTCGACGTGCGCCTAATGAGCATCATTATGATGAGCTACCTAATGCAGTAGTTACGTTGTTAATACCCTAACTGAAGGCATTTCAGGTAACTTATGAATCACGTTGAGCATAGAAAGAGTGGGAGAAAGAGAAAGATATATATGTATATAAAGAGAGAGAAAGAGAGCTAGAAAGAAAGTTAGAGAGAGAAAGATAGAGAGAGAGAGAGAACTAGAAAAGGAGAGAAAAAGAACTATATGGAGAAGTAGAGGGAGAAAAAAATATATGAGGGAAGTAGAGGGAGAGGGAATGATATGGAGAAAAGAGTGAGAGATGGAGAAGTATAGGGAGAGGGAAAAATATGGAGAAAAGGGAAAGACAGAGCGTAAAAATTAGAGATTGTGAGATAGAGAAAGATGGAGAGAGAGATAGAGAATGAGAAAGAAAGAAAAAAGTGAGAGAGAGAGAGGGATAGCAAGAGAGGAAGAAAGAAAGTGAGAGAGAGAGAGATGGAGCAAGAGAGACAGAAAAAGAGAGGAAGAGAGGTAGAGTCATACAAAGAGGCAGAGTTAGAGAAATAGAGAGAAAGAAAAAGAGAGAGAGATAAAGAATAATATAAGAAAAGAGAAAGAGAAATAGGATATCTATATATAGTAAAATAAAACGATGTATTTACCTATAAAGACTTTTATATAAGTTATTCTCTATAATTAGTTTTTTATCAAATACAAAATTTTATATTGAAAATAGAATTAATATTAATAAATATAATATTGTACTATTTTATCTTAGAGCCTAAGCTGCCGTCATCCAGTAATACAATGGCATGGCAATGAGAACTGCGAGCTCTGTTCATATTCCTGCAAAGTCCCCATCAAACGAATTTCAGATAGTGTATAACAGCTGTGCTGGCCATGGACAACTGACGGCCTCTGTCTCTGGCTGCTGTTGTTGTTTTTTGGGCAGCTCAGCTCAGCTTCAGCTGGGTTCCAGGGCCAAAATGTCAAGTTCAAATTTAATTAAGAGGCAAAGTCAACGCGGCAGCGCCTGGGCGCAGGGCTCAGGGCTCACAGCTCACGGCTCAGGGCCATCTCCGGCGTAGTCGTCGTCGTCGGCGTCGTCGTCGTCGTCGTCTCCGGGTTTGCAGTCGTGTTTGTGTTTTGGGGTCCGGGCTTGCGCGTTTTATGACCACTTTGGAATCACTTACACACGGTATTAAAAACGTAGCACACACAGACACACTCACACACACACACACACACAGAGAGACATTCACACTCACACATAGAGAGGCGAGCGCGTGAGTACTTGTTTATGCAAATTGGGGTGGCACTTAATGTAGAAGTTGTGCCTTTTGCTAAGCGCCAGTTAATATGCATATACTTGGGCATACATATAGACATACAGGCATACATACATATATGTATACATCCGTATATATATATATATATATTATATATATATATATATTATATATAAATGTTAAATATATATGGCTCATATTCTCAGAAATCCTAACAAAACTTTGCAATTTCTATTGCTTTTTACTTTCTTTTTTTTTTTTTGGTGACATATCGTCTTTTTATCGCTTTCTTAACGTCCAGCTGTTAATGTATAATGGACTAGCAGATACCCTGTATGCATACTCCATACACAAATATATCCTATATGCGTTTTACCTTAACTAAATATTTGCCTGAAAGAAGCGAAATTGGAATGAATTGAATATGAAGTGCACAGAAAGCTCAAATAGTTTGCAGAAGATCCTGAATATACTACAGAAGAATTCGGTTATAACGACTCCGCTTATTGCGTTCGTACGGTTATTGTAATGAAAGTCCTGGTACCCAGACAAACTTATATGGTTATGGGGTCTTCAGGGTATAACGACGGTCCCTTGAACGTCGTTATAAGCGGACTCTACTATTCTATTTACCTTGTGGAATCCATTGTTCTTAAGATACTACATTTGCGACCTCTACTTTATTATACTTTTATTAATATATATTATACTTTAAGAATTATGGTTTCCATATGGTATATAAAGTATAAAGGACCTCAATCACTTCAATGTGTAGCTTATGGCATCCATATTTCATAGTCTAATAAATCATTATTATATTATATTATTATTGTTATTAAATATAATATTTAAAGAATATTATTATATTATATTAAGATAATATAATTAAGAATTCCATAGAACATAAAAGACTTCAAACATATTAATTTACAAACTTTTCCCAGGAATATTTTGTATGTGAATAAACTCAGTCGAGAGCAGGCAAAGCACAAAAGTTTACTTGAGGCCCACACACACACATACAGAGAGGACTATACCCTCAGGTCTATACCCTCAAGACCTTTCTTTTTTGACTGTGGATATAATAAAATATATATAATATAAAAGGTAATATGGACACGTGCTGCCAGTGGGCGTTCTGTGGTTCTGTGGTCCTGTGGTCAGCCAACTGAAGGCGGACAGCTGAACGTAACCAAAGGATTTCTGGTATGGCCATAGCCCAAGGGAGGTGTTTGGCTGGGTCTGTATTATAATGCTTTTGCGAATTTGCTGCATAATTATTGCAACAGCTGTTGGCTAAGCTGCAGTAGACAGCCAGTTGATGCGCATTTCAGAGTCTGTTGCATATTGAATGAACGGAGATAAGCGCCAAACAGACCGAGGAAGGCTCAGCCTCCAGGCTGACAGCACAGCTTTTATTTGTTCTGCATTTATAAACACATAAATGCGTATATTTCAAAACATATTTAAAGCTGCGCTACAGAGTTAAAGACAAAAAGGTGCAATAGATAGATAATTAAATTTAAAAAAATTAAAATATATATAAAAAGAAAACAGTGTAAAAACCTAAATCATTCGGGGTTCAAAGGGTCTCCCAGTCGATTACCCCAACTAGAGTTTTCCTTCATCTTTTTTTATTTATTTATTAAATGTAGAATCTGTATATCAAAATTTGTATTTGGGTTGGTAATTGATTTAGGAGCCAAATTCCTTTATGCAGTATGAGGATTTTATATTGAACTAGTGTTACTGCTGTCCAATAGACTTTACAAAGTCTTGCCGTTTAAGTCGCCTTAAATGTCGGGCAGGCAGTAGTCCTCTTGCTGTCTCAGCAATCTTTTGCTGTATATGCTTGTATATCTTCCCATTCGCTCTTCAACTGTATGCAGTTTGAGATCTTTATAGTGTTCGGAACCACTTACGTACCAGGGAGAGTTGGTTATCTGTCGAAGTACCCGATTCGGCAGTACCTAATTCTCTTTGTGATTTAGTTTGACAGCAATCCTCCAAATCTGAACTCCATAAAGCCGATATGACTCGAGTACAATGCACGTATACGGCTCTTTTGCATGTCAGCGTCAAGTTGCCTCCTCCTATTGCTGAGTCACCGCGATGCTACCCGCTATTCACAAATTTTCCCCAAAATCTGACTTTTAAATAAGCCAGATCTGATGGCAAAATAGATCAGACAACAAAAAGAGTTGCAGACAATGCTTGACACAGCACAGGCTATTCACTGGCCAGGTTTCCGGAAGGTTGCCCCATCAAGGACGTTGCTTCGAAGGTATGCAAAACTTGCTCAAAGGAGCCAAGAATTCCGAGACGCAGGCTGGTAAAACAATAGGAGACGACAACGACAAAGCTGTCAAAGGACAACAACAAGGCTCAGAAGCATACCAGAGCGAACACAATTACAATCTACGAGGAGGCTGGCAATGGAGTGGCTAGAAAGTTTATTAAGGATGCGGAACTGTCCATATGATAGGATTTTCTGATGCAGTTAATCGTTCAGCTGCAATTTTGTACGTCGTAGCTTCTGACACTTAAAAGCAGGACGGAAGGCTCTGAACGTCAGGTTACTAAAGGATTACAGACTTTGCTGCTAGGTCAAGTAGTCAGAATGGAAGCCAGAGCCCATGTCAATCTTGCAGAGTAAGCTTCCACTGAAGAGAGAGCTGCAGCAACCAAGCTGAATCTGCATTAGGAAGCTTAGCTGCAACGGCAAACAAAGGCCTTGATGAGCTTAGAAGCGACAAAGGCTAGCCAAGAGGCCTGTCCAGAAGGCGTCTTTGAGCCTCACCAACTTCAGGGTAAAACAAAAGTGGCTCCAGACAATGCGTGTCACTGCAAAGGCGATTCACTGGCCAAGTTTCCGGATGGTTACCCTATCAAGGACGCTGCGTCCAAGGAATGCAAAACTTGCTCAAAGTAGACAAGACTTGAGGGACGCAGGCTGGTAAGACAATAGGAGACGACAAACGACCAAACTGTCAAAGGACAAAAACAATGCTCAGAAGCATACCAGAACGGACACAATTTCAATCTACGGGGAGGCTGGCTGCACTCACGGCGGAATGGAGTCACACGATGGCAGCAGAAGGAAGGATCTCCGATTACACCTCTATAGGAAGCCGTAGGCAATGAACTGAGCTCTGCTCTCAAGCATTTGTTAAAGCACAATTGGCTCAAGTTGAAATCCGTGAACTGGCTGAACTGACCACAAAAGTTGAGCTCTACGGCGTAACATGACACAGTTAAATAACAGTTAAATTTCTCCCTTACGTACTCAGTGATTAAAGGCGGGACACTAATTGAGGTATCCAGCATTCGCATAGAATACGCACAATTGACCAGGCTAAACGTTGTTTCAAGTGTCAGGACTACGGTAAAATCGAAGGCGTGCGCATCAGTGAGACAACGAATGAGAAAACAATGGAGGTCGGAGGGAAGTCTTAGCATTGAGCTATGGCAATTACGGTAAAATGAGCTCAGCAAAAAGGCAGAATTCCGGCTTTAGCAAGGCGAATCCAATTATACTCGCTCACACAAAGTCAAAAGAGTATATTAGTTTTGTGCAATGCAAGTTTTGTGTCTACTTTAAAGCCAAACACTAACACTGAAAAAGCTTGCAGTTCAACAAGTGCATTGCTTTAATGCTGAATGTCCGCAGAATCCAGCGGAGTAAACAACGGGATTATTAGGATAAAGGTAACGTAAAGCGCAAAGCGCAAAGCGCAACGCGAGCCAATGTTTGCGGCCGTCCCGGAGGCATCACGCTCCACGCATCGCCACATACTCCCAATAAATATAAATTGCTTTGTTCCTAAATGTATTCGAAAACAAGTAAGCATGCTCTAGTCGGTAGTCACTGACTAGCAGATACCCTGAAGCCTACAGAAGAGCTGCTGATGATTTGATACAAATGGAGATCAAGCATAAACAGTTAAATACAGAAGGTCACATAACTACAATGCATAAGCATACAGGTAGAGAAAGTATCTACTACTTATATTATACATTCTATATTAATATAGGTATTCCAAAGTTGTCCAATTCTGCGTATTCATTACAGAAAACTATAAACAAATTATTTTTTTTTTAATTAATAAAATTTATATTAAATACAAATTTATTGACCTGATATTTGTCTTCGTCTTAACTGATTAATTTTTGTATATAACATCATTGATGTTATTCAAATTGCAGTTTTTGTTGCTATTTAAGCTTTCTATAATGGGAAACCTATTCAGTTGAGCTGCACTGTATATGACACTTATGGGCTCTGCCACGCCTCCCTCCACCTGTTACGCACATATTCCCAAAATGATTATGCCCAAAACTCGCATTTTCAATGGGTTTAGGGTATCAAAGCACACTCTACAGACACATTCGCACACACACACGAACACACACACACACACACACACACATACACACACTTGTACGGCGTACAACACTTTAGCGTGAAAGAGCCTCGGCGTGTTCGTTAAAATGTTTATTTTTTTTTTATTATTATTTTTTTTTTTTGTTACTCTTTGCTGCTCGCATTCGGGTTCCTTAGTTTGTGCCCGCCGTTTTGCCTTGCCGCGGGTTTGTTGACTCGCACGGGCCACTTGAACGTACAGCAGACACTCCATATGGCGAACCAGTTGGTAAGCAAGCTGAATTTTATTTTGAATTTAATTATTGTTAGAAAATAAAGTGAAACAAGACTTGACAATACAATAAGCAGAGTTCGGTTATAGCGACTCTGCTTAAAGCGTTCGTACGGTTATTGCGACGCAAATTCTGGTCCCCAGATAAACTTATATGAGCAAACTTATATGGTTATAGCGTCTTCCGGGTATAACGACGTTCCCTTTGATCATCGCTATAACCGAATTGTATTGTAATTTGTTGCTCTTGCTTATTCTAGGTTCGCTAATGTTAGAGCACTGTTAGAGTTCACTCTAGTGCATGTTTACTGTACATGCTGGCAAATTCATTTGTTTGTATGTATGTGTGTATCCTCGTGTGCCATAACCTCGCCTGTTGCCTTGAGGGCTTTCAGCTTCAGTTTCAACAGCTGCCGTTGCTGTTGCTGCTGTTGCCGTGCCAGGATCTATGAGCAACGTTATTTGCATGCAGCAACAGCAACAGCAACAGCAACAGCAACAACAGCAACAACAACAATATCAACAGCAGCAGCAACAGGCAAAATAAGTTAATTTAGCTTCGCGTGCGCTTTCTAATTTGTTGGCCCCATTTGGTGCACTAAAAACACACAATTTCGAAAGTCACTTAAGAACTGTGTACAGTCTATAGCAAAACATTAGCAGCAATTATAGAATGTGGCATGCTTCAATATTGTTCCAATGTTGTGTTAATACTCGACACGCCTCCCATACAATCATGCAGCAAGTCAAGTGAAGCGAGTCTTTTCTGTAAATGTGTCTGACACCAGATCATTGAGTAATATTCAAAGTTTGCAATATATAGCCATGTCTAGTGGGTGTGCCTGACTAGGCTTGACTGCCACCCGCATTTACAATTAGACTGCGTTTCGTCTTTCATACAGAGTAGAGATCAATTGAAAGTGCCCGACTAGAAAATACGTGCACTTCTCTGAAGAGCTGGCATAAGAGCCGATGTGCGGTGGAAGTGCCTGACTATGAAATACCCAGACTCCTCTGAAGATCTGATATTTCCAATCAGACTGCGTTTCTTTTTCTTTTATACTGAGCCGATGTGGGTTGGAAGTGCCAGACTAGGAAATACCCGAACTCCTCTCAAGAGCTGGCATTTCCAATCAGCCTGCGTAGACGTGTGTTGGAAGTGCCTGACTAGGAAATACCTCTAGCCCTCTGAAGAGATGACATTTCTTATCAGCTTGAGTTTCTTCTTTCACACTGAGCCGCCGTAAGTTGGAAATGCCGGACTAGGAAATGCCCATAATCTTTTAAAGAGCTGACATTTCCAAACAGATTGCATTTATGCTATGCAGACAGAGTCGATATCGGTTGGAAGTGTCTGACTGCGAAATATCTGTAGCTATCTGAAAAGCAGGCCGACATCATATGGAAGTGCTCGACTATGAAACATCCATAATCTTGGAATTTCCAATCAGACTGCATTTTCTTCTACCTACAGTCGACGTCAGTTGCAATTGTCTAACTAGGAAATACCCGAACTACTCTAAACAGCTTCCATTTCCAATCAGACGATGTTTCTTATACGCAAGATCTCGTATTTCTAATCAGACTCCTTTCTCTCCTATCCTATTTCTAAGTTGGAATTGTCTGACTAAGAAATACCCGTACTCCTCTAAACAGCTAACACCTTTCAATCAGACTGCATTTCATCTATGCACAAAGAGCGGACGTGCCTGAATTCCCACTTTGCAATGTTATCAAGGTATGGGAATTTCATTTTCGAAGCATTTTCGCCGCAACAGTGCGGCTTTGACAGCTGTAAGCTGTGACTGTGGCTACGGCTATAGCCATAGACTCCGGCTGCAGCTGGGCCTGCCTTGAGTTGTAATTTGAATTTCAAGTACACGCCTGTCATTGCAGCTCCCATGCCACGCCCCATTTGATTTCTATGCGTCACGCACAGCCCTGGGCACTGGGGGCATGGCAGCTATGCTTGACTTCCTTCTGCCTTTTTTTCCCCTCTGTTTTTTTATGTACAGTGGAACTCGAACGGAAGTGTAAATTGAGCACTTGAAGCCTGCTGCCAGCCGCACAGCTGCCATCCGGTGCGCATGCTGTGCGTGTCTTTTGCGGTTGGGCGTTATGCATAAAATGTGCTTTACTCTATATGTGTGTGTGTGTGTGTACGTGTGAGTGTGTTTTGGTGTGCGTGTTGTTTTGTACTTGTAGTTAATTCTGCGTAAAGCCCCAATTCGCATATTCAGTCAGCTGGGATTGCGCCTCGCAGTATGCTACACGTTTTCGCTTTGACACAAACATATGCTGCTAGCCGCCATGTGCTGGTCGGCTGTGCATGTATGTGTGTGTGTGTGTGTATGGGAGTGTTAATGTGGCTTTTCAGCTCCCCTGCCAGCCGTTTAGTCAGGCCGTCGCCGTCAATTGCAATAAATTATTGCGCGCTGCGACTGTGATCCAAAAGCATACAACAACAAAATATACACATATACATATACATAAACACGCACATACAAACATATGTACTGATAAAAAAAGAGCATTATTAAAATATAATTAATCTGTCAGCGAGTTGGCGGCAATGCTCAGCGAGCGGCCGCAGCTAGCAATTATGATTAGACGAAGGACGCAGGACGCAGGACGCCATGTGGCGCTGGGTCCTTGACAACACGTATTGGCGATTCCATGGCCAAGCCGCAAACACACACACACACACACACATACACAGACACGCATAACTACATGCATATGTATGCGTAAACTTGATTAAACTACAGTATAGCGCGCTTCAGCTAATCACACATACGCACACACACACGCACACATACTCAATTGTACATAGACAGCGACGCAGTCAAAGTTAATTAAATTATAACTAAAGCTTTTGTCGACACATACGCGACAGTTGGCGTTTGTAATCGTTGTTGTTATCGTTGTTGTTGTAATGCTCAGCACTAACTGTTGCGCGCCGCTTGTTGCCTTATCAGGCAGCAAGAGCACAAGCAACAACAATGTGGCTAGCTTTTGTTTATGACGCGCACATTACACACTCACACAGCCACACTCACACGAACACACACTCACATTTCACATGCGCTTTGTTATAGCTATTGTTTAACTTCCACACACACGCACACACACACCTGTAACAACAGGCGCCCAATTGTTGCATTTGGCATTTTTGATAGTCTACTTTTGAGCGCAATTTACTTACTTGGCACGCAGGGCCAGCTGCCTGTCGCTGGGGCAGACAAACTTGTTGGCCGTATTATTGCGATTCGCGAAATCCATTTCACATATTATATAGATAATGCAACATTATGCTTGGCACACACGTATGCACGAACAATATTGTTTTCAAATAAAAAACAAAACAAAAAAACACCTTGCTCACTTGTTTATTGCGGTTTGTTTACTTTAATTATTGTTTACCGGATGCAGGCAACAAACAAACAAATAAACAAACCACACAACAACAAAAAAAAACTGTAAAAATCTTGCTTGAAACACGTCTTAATTCGCACGCAGCTGGTGCGCGTCTATGTCAATGTAATTTCTGCTGCAGCAGCCACAGCTACAGTCGCCGAATTGGCCCATTCGCAAGCCGCAACGGCCGATAGCGATGTGTTGAACGTCGTAAAAACTATCGACAAGCGTGGTAAACATCGATTACAAGCAGTGTGATAACAATTACAAAAAGAAAAAGTAATGGAATGTAAATAGTTAATTAGCCAACTAAATAGCAAACATAGCAAAAATAAATTTGAGCTTAAAGTAATTTGGAAATTATTGCTATTTGTTTATATACAAACAAATATTAAAGTGCATTATTATTTGCTTAACTTAAATAGTATAATATCTTTTTGGTATATTTAAGTGCTCTTAATATGTCAGCTGCTGTGTGTAGATTGCTCATAAACTGTGCGATCGATATCATATCGCATGCAAACGATACTTGTGTTAACAGCACGACAGACACCAGTCGTTGCTCAGTGTCAGCCCCAATAGAAACAACCGCCACATGCAAAAAGGGAAATGCTGCTATGGTGGGCTGAATGGGAAAGATGGGGTTGTTTGGGGCACCAAACCACCAAACTGCTTCAGTTTCAGTCCCAAGCTTCGCATACTTGCACGCGCCGACTGAAAGCAAAGCTCGCTTGGGGAACAACACTTGAGCCACGACCACTCTCGCACCTACATTCATGCTCCCTCTCTCTCCCACGCTCACACACACACACATAGACGACAGCATGGTTGATTCCGGCTGGTCTCTGAGCATACCACATAATTTCATTGCATGCTTTTGTGCGCCGACAAAAATGCCAACTTTTTAGCATTCTTTTTTTTTTTTTTTTTTTGGTTTAAGTTTTGTGGCTGGGCGGGGCATTAGGTATGAAGCTCTGGTTAGTTTGGCGACATGGCCCGTTTATAGCTGGTTGTTTCTGTCGTCAACGCTTGCCTTGCTAAACACGTAACGCCTGCGGCCGCTGTCAAAGCAGCAGGAGCAACAGCAGTAGCTGTACGCCTCTCTTTTTGGGTGTGGCCAGTGCGCGCCTCCTGTGCATTCAACTGAAATTCATGAGCGAGGTCCACATGAACACCCAACACCCAGCACCCACCTTCGCAGGAAACTATCAGCCAGCCTGTGGCATTCGCAATCTGTCTGACGCACATATACATACATACATGTACATAGTTGGGTTATATGCGACGTTGTGTTATGCCCTGACAGATGAGGTTCTGTACATTTTAAATAAATGCTGACAGTTAAATGAAAATATTTTATGTACGTGCCAATTTTTTGGACACTGACATTTAGCACGTCCTGTCCCATGTCCTTTAGCCACCGGCTCATTGTTGACATTGCACTTCATTTTGCTGTCTGGCTTGTTAGTCCTTCTTATTGTTGCTGTAGTTGTCCTCTGAATTGGGCATGCGAAACGCGTTTCACATTCGCCTCGCAATCCACAGCATAAGCGTAACGACAAGTGGACGCCAGCGTCTAACAGTAAGCCAGCAGCAATTGTCCTTCAAAGCTAACTGCACTAAATAGCGCTGCTCTCTCAGCTATTTGCTCTAATGAGTCAAAGGGCAACAAGTTGCCAGCGCTCTGATTCAAGCTCTTGATTAGTAAAAAGGACACTGACAAGTGGATTCAAGCTCGAAATGTGATTTATTGGCTCATCCCTAGGCTGTCTACCAAATTTAAGCATGATAGCTGACACAAATGCCAAGCTATAGCTGTTTTTACTGCTTTCTTTTCATCTCTTGTCATATCATCAGTCGAGTCATATCATGAGTTGAATCAAGTCATGCCATGAGTCAAGTATGTCATCAGTTGCTCATATGAGTCCAATCATAATATGACTCGAGCTATGAGTTGAGTTATATCATGAGTCGGAATAAGTCTTATTTTGAATTAGTCCATGAGCCAAATCATATTAAGAGTTGAGTCATAACATGAGTCGAATCAAGTCATATTCTGAGTCGAGTCAAGCCATCAGTTAAATCATATCATGAGTCGAATCAACTCATATTATGAGTCGAGTCATGTTATCAGTTGAGCCTTGAGTCAAATCATGATATGACTTGAATCATATATTTAGTCGAGTCACATTATGAATCGAGACATATTATAGTCATACCATATAAGTCGTCTCATATCATAAGTCGGGTTATATCCCAAGTCGTATATCATGAATCGAGTCCTATCATGAGTCGGGCTGAGTTTTATATCATGAATCGAATAATATCATCAGTCTAATCATATCATGAATCGAATCATATTATATGTCGACTCACATCATCATTCGAGTCTGTTCTTTATGACAACTCAAGCTTGCTCCACAGTGATTAAATTATAACTGTAAACCAACCCCAACTGGTCCCCAACTCATAGACTCTACCCAAACGCATATTTGTTGTAGTCTTTTGGGTCATTCATCATTAGGCGTAGGCAAACAAATCCCCTAGACCAACAGAAATATTCAATGTTTACATTTCATATTCGTAATTTTGTTTTGTTTTATTTTATTTTGCTTTTGTTGTTTTTATTATTTTTATGTTTTGTTGTTCTCTCTTTTTTATTCAGCATTTAGGTATTTTTTTATTTTTTCAGTTTGTTTTTCTATTTTGTTGCGAAATGTCTTTATGTTTATCTTGAAGCTAAAATTTCTACACAACAATTAGCGTTTTGTTATTGCAACGCACGAATAGTGAAATAAAGTCTAAACAAGGGCATACAAATGGGCAGAAATATTTGATACTATTTGAAAAACATGCACTTAAATTTGTTGCGTTGTGTTCAGTTACTTACTAGCTTGGGTTTACATAGCTTTTCTTTGTTTTACATCTCTCTTACTTCTTACAAATTTCTCTTGCATTTGGAGAATTCTTTTTTGCTTTGCTTTTCTCTTTTGTTTTTTTTTTTTTTTTTTGAACTAGTCTAGTCTAGGGTATCAACTAGGGCGTTTCCATACCATTGCCGTCTCTTTCACGCCTTTATACAAAATATACTTGTACACAATATAATTTAGTTTGGTTTACGGTTGCACTTTCGGAATTCCACTTGGCAAATTCTTCAGAGGCAAAGTGTGCTTAAGTGGAGTTCAGAAAGTTCCCTTGGAATTTGACTAAGAAAAAAATTAATAAAAAAAAAAAAATATATAGTATCCACTCGTAGTTCAGAGCAGAGGTACAAATTATCAACGCAGAAATTTTTGCATAGATGGCAACGGAGCCTTCAAATATTAGTAGGAAGTGGACTGTTGGACGTCACGCCTAATCGCGCAGCGCCTTCTGCTTGGTATGCTTCTTCTGGCTGCCGATGACTGTGGTAGCAGCCACAGCAGGTGGCAGCAGGTGGCGCGACTTCTTGTGCAGCCGCTTGTGATAGCTCTGAGCGAGTGAGTTGACAATGGATACAACGAAATAGCAGACCATGCCAATGACAAAGGTCTCAAAGATTTTGGACAAGAGATTGGCGGAATCAGCGCTATTGCCAACGCTGCCGCCGGCTGTTGTATTGCGGCTGCGTTGCTGCCTGTGCAAGCGCTGCTTCTGATTCTCGAGGAACGCCTTGAAGGGCTGTTGCAGCTTGCGCCCAAATATGGGCATCGTGGCAATCAGATCGACAGCGCGTTCGATGAGCGTCTCATTGAAAGCAATAATCACAAATATCTTCTGTATATGCATCTTGATGATGGCCTTGCCAATTAGCGTGGCCCCAAAGAACGTCCAGAATGGCACCAGAAAATGGCCGCACGTGATTCCAGCCAAATCGAACAGCGGATTGGGAATCTACGAAATTGCACATATAATGAATAATATCGAAAATGTATTGAATTATGTTGAACATACGCTTGCACAGGCCAATATACCAAAGAAACCAACGCGCTCGACGACGCGCTCCATGAACAGCTTGCCCCTGTCCATGAGACTGAGGTTCTTCTGATTCCGTTTCGCATTTAGAGCCTCGAATTCGGCCAGCTCCTCGGCATCGTCCGGATCATAGCCGGACAAGCGTGCAGCCTTGGCCATAAAATAGGGCGGCAGCTCGCCCAATGCAGTTCCTGCGCCCCACAGGAACGCCTCCAGACGCACCTTGGACATGATGCTCCAAATATTGGGCATCTTCTTTAAATATGGCTCATCCGGACAAATAATGCTGCAAATATTCAAAACAAATTGAGATGAGCTAAGAGTATAAATGTGCATTCAAAATAAATAAGCGCAACTAAAATACCTTTTCTGAACTTCGGAAAACTTAAAATGAAAGCTATTTCTTATAGATATATATTAAGAAGTCTTCGACTAGCAGGGAAGCTGTAGTCCATGTTGAGCTGCTGCTCCATATATATAATATATTATATATACATTTATATATGTATCTGAATAGCCTAGTCACAAGGAGTAACTCAGTTCGCATACCTGTTTGTTATCTAAGGCAGTTGATAGTACTTTGAACTTATAACATAATTATATATATATGAATACATTTAAGGGTAATGCCAATAGTAAGTCCATCTCAAGATGTTGTTCCACTTACTCGTCGGGATATGGTGGCTGCGGGAATTCGAGTGAGTTACATTCGTAGGCAGCCAATGTGACACTGGCTATGTGGGGGCCCAGATAGAGTAGAAATGTGTGCAGGCCGGTGCCCAGGCCAACAGATGAGAGAACGCCCAGTCCGAGCCAGTAGACAAAGAACCAGGTGTTGCGATGCACCAGCTCAATGATCTGCTGATGTGGGCCATCGATTTTATAAATTACGCTAAATACAAGCCCTAATACTATTAAAACAGCCAGCAGTCCACGTTGTCGCAGCAAACTGAAAACGATGTACAAATTGATTATGATTGAATTGAATTTAATTTCATTAGAGACTCACCTGCTACTCCAAGAACACAGCAGCTCAATCAGTTCGAGTGCACAATATTTGGACGTCTGCAGTGGACGACGCCAGAGGACAAGCTGTGCGCGCTCTTGGCGCTCCTTCTCCTTCTGCTGCTTGTCCTTTTTGTTTAGCTGCGTTTTACTGCTATTGCCCCCATTGTTTGGCTTTGTGTGTGTTTGCATTTTGGCAGCAATATTGCCACTGCTGCTGCTGCTGTTGCCGCTGCTGCTGCCGGTGCTGCTAATTGTAAATGAGGTGTTGCTGTTGGAATTGCTGCTGGCGCTACTGCTGCTGTTGCCCTTGGCGCTGCCATTGGGCGTCTGCTGTTTCTTTTGACTCTTGCTGTTGTTCTCCTCCTGTTTGCGCTGGCGTGTGTTACTCGCATGGCTCGCTGACTCCTTTTTGTTGTGTTGTGACATTGAACTAACTTTTTGTGTCCTTAGCCAGCTACTAAACGATACAAAATCGAAAATAAAAAAACAACAAATCAATAAATTAGTCAATTAATAAAATGCTTAACAAAATAACTTGAATTATTTGAAAATGCGACAGTTGCGCTTTAAGTGTGACCAGATTGTTGTTTTTGTTTTTGTCCAGTCGTTGCCACATTGCTAACAGTGCTGATCAGTGATTCAAAAATCCAGCTCAGCTTGCAATTTTAGCTTTTATTACCTTTACATTGAATTAAATATTTAAAAAAGCTTCTCTAATTTGTTGACCTTTATTTCAATACAACGGCAAGATCACCTATTATTCTGCCGACTGTTGCTAGATTTATCTGGTACAACTTTTTATATTAGTTGGCAACGCATAAACTATAAATACGCATGTGTGTGTGTTTTAGTGTGCGCGGGAAAAGCACAACAACAGTAGATTATCATACGATACTTGAGCACCAATAAAACGAATCCACATAGCCCGCTACAAAATGGAACACATACACATACAAACTTCCACACACACAGGCATACTCATGAGTGTGTATGTTTGGGTTCTTCAAAGCTCAACAACAACAAGAAGCAGCAAGCATGCTGATCGGCAGCAAAGAGTGGACATTAACACACTTATTTTCGCTCTTCATTATGTGACACGCATACACGCATGCACAGACACACGCACGTACACTTACACGTATTTATCTGTGTGTATTCAATCAAAGGGTCGTCGTTCACGATTGCTGCTTAATCAGCTGTTTGTCTGGGCTTTGTTGTTGCTGTCTGCCTACACACACAAACACACACACACACACAAAGGTGCACATATGTATTTAATTCTTTAACGTCGTGTGAGCAAAAAGTTTGCTTAGCCCGCAAGACCTGCAACTGCATAAGTCAGCACGGTTGCATTTGTGCCGTTAGTCGCTGTTGTTCATTTTATATATTTTTGGGGTGGCAAATGGCGCAGAGACGTCGAAACCAATTCCAATAGGAACAACAACAACAACAGGAGCGTAGAGTCAGGGCAACCGACGACAAAGAATAAATGCGTCACAGAAACAAAGCACTAAACAAAAATCAATTGCATTCGCTGCAATTATTTGCCATGATAACAACGAAAGACATCAACAGCAATAATTAGAATAAAACTTTATGCATTAGTTTTATTGCACTATTCGTTATGAATCGCACTTGACAACAGCAGCAATAACAACCATTCCACACACTAATAACACAGGGGGAGAAAAAAAATTGAATTAAGCACTTCTTCACTGCGGGCGCTGCGGCGCCTGTTTTGTAATAAGCCGTCACTTTGTAAACTGGCAAAACATCGTTATAAGTTCCACATATGTATTTACCTGATATCTGCGTAGATTTTCGAATTGTGTTTACGAAAATGAATGTTACTTGGTCAGTGACTTATTTGAAGTGTAGTACTGGATTTGTCTGACATTACAACAATAACTTAATTTTGAATAAATGTGCAAAGCCTACCTACGCCTGCATAAAAAAACACACGTCTAAACTCCGGTTAAATAACAGACGCTGTTAATGTTGTACTCAAAATGGTTATGTTATTGCCAAAAACATCTGTTAAGGCACTGCTATTAAGCTAAAATAACTTTTCAACTATAACAGACTGCTAACGTAAATTCAAAAAGCAGGGCTGCAAGCACGAACATCGGACCAGGGCTGCCGATAAGTGCTATCACTGGACTTAAATTAATTCAAATTAATCGAATAAAACACTTGAGCAAAAAGATGGAAAGCAAGATTCAAGTACGCAGTATATGTGACCTTAATGGTCATTGTTCTTTCCCTCCCCAAATGCCTGGCCGATAAAGAGAAAACAGCTGATGCAATTGCCAAGGCCATGACGTGTTCAAAAGCAATTAGCCAAGATCTCTGTAGTTTTCGTTTTTTTGTTTTTATATATTTTTATTTATTTAATTAATAGTAGATTAATTACTGTACGCTTAACCAAGAGAGTCCTATTCGTAACCATACACACTAAATATGCACAAAATTTTTTTGTATTATTATTACACGAAAGCAAAAAGAGCAAAAAAAAAAAAATAGATATAAAATATATAGGTAGGTAAAGGTAAGGGAAGTTAAAGTACCTTACAAAAACATTCAAATTGCAGGGTACACGATATATGTATGTAAAGGCAAAACTCAACGAAATGGTGCCAAGTGAATAAATTGTTAAAGCATAGGTAAATTTGAAATACTAGCGCGTATAGAAAATGTTTATATAAAATAATTTTCACATAACATTTGTTGTTTTCCTCTTACAATTCATTTTTTTCATGATTTTTTTAAAGATCGTTTTAATTTGTTTTTGTTTGTTTATTTGTTTTTAAGTTTTTGTTTTTTTTTTTTTAAGTTTTTGTTTTGTTTTTCTTTCATTCAATTTTTTTACCTCCTTAGACCCGCACAATTTGTTTAGCTATCGTTCCTTTTTTTGTGTGATTTTTCGCATTTTTTGTTTGTTTGTTTTCAACTGCATGCTAAACGTCAAATATATATTATATATACATATATATGTATGTTTATATATATATATGTATAAATATATATATATGTATATGTTTTATATAGAATTTCTGTATAGGTTGTTTTCTGATTTCAGAACGCCTTCCACTATTAAGAATGCAGTCCATCTTGTCTATTTCTCCTTGCCATAGACGTTCTCATCGGAGTAGGCTATGTACAGGAAATAATCCTCCTCGTGATGCTCCTGTAGCATGAACAAAAGAAACATAGAGAGAGAGAGGGAGAGAGACAGATTAGATACTGATACGAGCTGGAGACGAATTGTCTAGTTTACCTGGTACAGTGAGCCCATTGTTGCTGATGTTGGGGGAATGACATTATTAACGAAGAAGAAGAGTGCATCCTCGGGACGCAGGTGAATGCGCTTGCGTATAAGGAAGTAGAATTGCCCAACGGTCAAATCGGATGGCACAAGATACTTCTTTTTGTCCAAATCACCAATGCGTGCCTTTGGTGCCTTCTCAACAATCACCTGAAAAACAAAATTAGACGAAATTATTAAATGAATTTAAATAAAAACATATTCTGTATAGACTAGAGAATACCCTGTGTAACAGTCAGTAATATTTATATAAGATATTCTTAAAATAGCTCCTAGGGCACATGATAAGAATTTCTTCTTCTTCTATTTAGTCAATTAGCAGCGGCTGTTAGTCTTGGCAGGAGTTTGAAACAGTTGCAGTAATGAAAACACAATAAACTGCGTCTTCGAGAACGTGAATACGTGACGACATACCGATAAATCAAGCAACACGTATCAGTATATATATACAGATATATGCATGTCTGCTGTGTATGTGTGTGTGTGTGTGTGTGTGTGCACTCAACAATTATTTACTAACGGTAATTGCATTTTTTTGTGTAACAAGGCGAGCGAGCACAAAGACAACAAAAATGCAACAATTTGACATTAGTGAATGTTACAAATATGTAATTTAACATTGCTGTTAATTGTAGCATAGCCAAATTAGCCAAAAGAAGCTGCTGCTGGGGTCATGTCACTGCCCGTGTTCAAGGTGAAGGCGGCCAAACTATCTACATGCATATGTATACTTCTATTTATGTATATATACATACATATGTATGTATATATGTGTGTGTGCATGTATGTATATATAATTATAAAGCGACCAGCTGGCCTTGCCTGCATTTGGTTTGTCGTCAGATGTTATTAAGCGATTTGTGTTGTGCTGCTTGCCAAAATACTAAAAGCAAAGCACCAAAAACTGTTGAATAATACAAAATTAAAAACAAAAATAAAGGAAAAGAAAAAAACTGTAAACGACGCGTGTGAGGCCGAAAGGAGAACAGAGAGTGCCTGCCAGTGAGGGGGAAGGAAGAGGGAACTGGATGATAAAGACAGACAGAGAGAGAGAGAAAGAGCTTTCAGAATGTTGAGTATGTGTTTACGCAGCAAAAACAATTGCATATGGTGAAATAGGCAAACAAACAAAGAGAGCAAATCGCTATGACTAATTATGGACTCAATGCAAGCGGAAAAACAAAACAACAAATTCTGAAATTAGCCAAATTCTAGAAAACAGCGTCTGTGTGCAAACGGTTGTTGTTCTTACTTTTGTTTTTGTTTTTCTTTTTTTTTATGCGCAGTTTTAAAACTGTCTGGTCTGCCTTTTTGCAAGTTAGCAAACAAAAACAAAAATACACTTTTATATGAAATCAAAAACACGATAGGCCCGTTGGCCGTGTGCTTTGACACAGGGGCTGACGCTGTTTGTTTGTATGTGTGTGTGTGTTATTGTGTTTGTGTGGGTAGGGTGAAGGGGGAATCGAAAAAAAAACCAGCCATATGAAAAACAACAACATCATAACAGCTGAGCAAGCGAGTCAGCTAGCAGCTCGCTCTCCCGCACATACACGCACACACATACAGGCTGAACAAAGCGTTTGTGTGTGTATGTGTGCGCATGAATTTGTTTGATTTTCACTTGAGATTTGGCAAGTGTTGACTGTGACAAGTGAATTCTTTTTTATACAGTATATACGAAAAACTAGCGTTATTTGCAAGATGCACGGAAATGGACATAAAAATAATAACAATTACTTCTATGGCCAATATGCGCATTATTGATTTTCCCTGCTGAGAGTATCGTGTGTGTATGTGTGTGTGTGCAGCAATAACAACAACACACAGCCAAATAGAACGACGCAAAACAATCACACACATACAAACAGCTCGCACACACTCGCACACTCACACACATAGTATACAATGAACACACGCATATATGGAAATAAATAAAAAAAAAAATATTTTGTACTTACGGGCACACGATCTGGATATTTACGCCTAATCTTGTCGCCTTCGGCGCGACGCTTCTCAAATGCATGCTCCTCTTTATATTGGAACTTCATGATTGTACTTGTTAAATAATTGTATAAGAAACGCAGTTTTCACTTTACTCTTGAACACTAACAACAAAAAAACTAGCTGTCGCTCCCGTTCGTCGTTCACTTATGTTGGCTGCGCACTTCAGTATGACCAATCTAAATGTAATCAAGAAGGCCAAAAATTATTCAAATGCTAAATTTAGCCGTTCAGTGTGGCTGTAGATTTTTAATGTCAAATTACTGTACAAATACTAGCAAAATACTAAAATGTTTCTTGTGAAGTGCTCTTTAACAAAATATAAAAATAGTGCTTGAAAACAGCGAAAATAATCAAGAATCGGTCGGAGAATCGATAAGTTTTGCACATCTCGAATATTTTGTTCTTTTCCTCCGTGGTTTTCGACTATCAAGATGGCTCCGACTGTAAGTGCTCGTAAAAAATCGTAAAAACGTTGCGCCATCACAAGTAAATTATAATAAATAAAGGCACAATATGAAAGCCAACAATATGTTTCGTGCATACGCAATAATATTTGTACATTAGCACTTGTGATGGTGTAAATAAACTTGTGAACTTATGTAAATTGTATACTATAAATTTTAAATGCATGTTTACAGGCCAAGACCAACAAGGGTGATACTAAGGCTGCCAAGCCAGCTGAGAAAAAGGCTGCTCCAGCCGCAGCCAAGGGCAAGGTTGAGAAACCAAAAGCCAATGAGGCCGCCAAGCCAGCAGCAGCTGCTGCCAAGAATGTAAAGAAGGCGCCGGAAGCCGCTAAGGACGTGAAGGCGGCCGCAGCAGCGAAACCCGCTGCCGCTGCTAAGCCAGCTGCTGCCAAGCCCGCCCCTGCTAAGGATGCCGGCAAGAAGGCACCAGCCGCCGCTGCTGCGCCCAAGAAGGACGCCAAGGCTGCGCCCGCTGCGACCAAGAAGGCAGCTGCCGCTCCGACATCTGCGCCGCCAGCTAAGAAGGCTGCGCCCGCTGTCGCAAAGGTTGCACCAGCAGCCGCTGCTGCTGCTGCCGCCGCCGTCCCAGCTGCTGCTGCTGCGGCCAAGCCCGCTGCTAAACCGGCTGTTGCCAAACCCAAGCCGAAGGCTGCCACAGCCGCAACGGCTCCCAGCAAGGTGGTCAAGAAGAGCGTGCTGCGCGGCAAGGGCCAGAAGAAGAAGAAGGTATCGCTGCGTTTCACCATCGACTGCACCAACATTGCCGAGGATCACATCATGGATGTGGCCGATTTCGTAAGTACCCCTCTAGCCGCCTCGTAATCCCCAAACACCAATGGAGCTGGTGAGCATCATGATCTCGACGACTGTGTTACCACACCAAGCTTTTCATTGCCGCAATTAGCCAGAGGCACTGGATAAAAAGTTGTGGTTATAGTAAAGTAATCCACTAGCGATTAAACTGCAGTTGTCCCTGAACTCAATGGCAATTACGGTTAACAACTTCTGGAACACTTTTCATATGACAATCCTGTGATAACTGTGTTTATCAATCATCCTCCAGAATGACTTTTGGTTATTCATTTCGTTCAAACCTTTTCCGACAAAGGGGCTCTGGACACTGCACAACGGGGTAGCCACTGATCGCCAGTACCGGGTCTGGCCAGTTGGTGCAACCGTCTGTGAACAGCGTCAAGTCGTGCTATGTGTACCGCCACGTGGTGGGCCCTGGGTTGTACGTGCCACATCCGTGTTACGTCGAGCCGAAATTCATAGTGCGCCCTGCTAATGGCGTGTGCAACAAACTAAACGAAACCTGAGGGTTCTAAAGTTTGTCTTCTGCCACGCTGCAGGTTTCTCCACGAAGCAAACAAATCTAATAGAAATGTTGATAAGCCAAGTCAAAAGAGGGGAAACCTCGTTTTTTTTATTAAAGCAGGGTGCAAGGCCAAACTCCCAGCGTCGGCGCGCCCATAACGAAACAGGTAATACAGTTGGCTAATGCTCCAATATCAATATAAGATCTATATATATATGTTTAAGGCCACGCCGATTTGCCGTCAGAGAGTGAAATCCCTTTGGGGACAGTCGCTCTGATGGCAGTGTACTCAGTGGCATATTAAAAAATTGGTCACTCTTCTTTATTTGGGCCTTTTGTTCGCATTCCATTGACTTTTGGCCTTAACAAAGAAAGAGACAGCACTACTTACGCTGAGCATGTTCTTTACACACTTTAGCCCCACTGTTCTAATCCATGTTAATGTTTCATTTTGGACTCCTGCAGGAGAAGTACGTGAAGGCGCGCCTCAAGGTCAACGGCAAGGTGAACAACCTGGGCAACAATGTCACCTTCGAGCGGTCCAAGATGAAGCTCCATGTTAGCTCCGATGTGCACTTCTCCAAGGCCTACCTCAAGTACTTGACCAAGAAGTACCTGAAGAAGAACAGCCTGCGTGATTGGATCCGTGTGGTTGCCAACGAGAAGGACTCGTACGAGCTGCGTTACTTCAGAATCAGCTCCAACGATGATGAGGATGATGACGCGGAGTAAAGATGCAACAAACCAACAACAACTACAAAAATCATCAAACTTTTTACAAGCTCGGTTTTTTATAGATGAAAAACAAAATGGTTTATCCAATTATTAAAAAGAAAAACAAAGTTGTATAAACTTTACGCCAAACGTTTTATCTTTCATTATTAACTTTGAAGTGTTTACGTTCAGTGCTAGACTTTGTTTAGCTAATTAGTAACTTAAGAGATTCGGTTTAAGTAAACTTATCTTGAAACGTTATCTCTATGTAAAATGTAGAACTTCGAGGCAGTTTTCAAAGGCATATTTATTATAAACAATATCTCTACTCGACTAACATCAATATTTAAATTTAAATGATCTTTAACGTACCCTCTGCCTATAATGACTTGAATCACTTTCTATTGCGTTTCTCTTTATGATCCCAAGATGGCTGTTGAAAAATCTTCAGAATTTAGAATAGCCAGGCTAAAGATTTATAAAAGGTTTAAATATCCTGAAAAAGATTTTAAAGCTTGAGGTAAAAGATATTTGTTTTTTAAGAATTTTTATTAATATTTAAATCATTTCATTATTTTTTAAATTTTTTTTTATTATTTCATCTGAAAAAGAGTATAACTCTTTCTCCGAGTGGATTAGGAGTATATTTATTTTGTGCAAGATTCGTATTGCTGTATCCTTCTGTATAAATAGTACTTATTACTTTATTTTATTTTATTTTTTTGTATTTATTAAAAACAAATCATTTTGCGGTTATTGAAGCAAGAGACTTGAAATTCGGAAGATATAATCGTTATCACCCCCATCTAATAAAGGACTAAGGATTTCCCGAAATGTAAACTAGGGGCGTGGCAAATCGGTAAATACTTTAGATAATAGCAACATAGGTGCTAGAGACTTGAAACTTGGATGGGTATTTTATTTAAAAAAATTTGTTATATACAAATATTAGGCAGTTCTGATGAAGAAAGGTTTCAGGTCTGTAAGTTTTCATTTAATATTATTTCTATTAATTTTGGAAGAACATGTAAAAAAAAAGCTTTGCTTTTGGCTAATCTGAATAGGTTTGGACACCAATGTGTGCATATACTCGCACTGACAAACCAAGACCATTAGTATATAGCATATACGCCTATGAGGGGCGTGACAAATCGGGCAAGACTATATCTTTAATGACTCCAAATCTGAAACCCCACGGGAGTAACCATCCTTTGTGAGTCGATCAATAATCAATAATCTAGCGGGAAAATAGCTAAAATATGAATGTGAATATATGAATATGGAAAATAGGAGTATTAATATGAATATGAAAGTATGAATATTGAGAGAAATATGAAATGAAAATATGATTATGAATATTGATATCATTAGGTATATCAATATATGTGTATACATATACATATATTTAAATCGGAATCAACATATGAATATGATTAAGAATAGAGTAGTATTGGAACAAAATTAGGTTATATATACTACTTTATAGGAAGCATTTTCATTCATCTGGATGCGATATATAGATTCATAAATCTCTACCACTATATCAGGCTTATCTCTGAATCAGATTGGCTTCGGCTAGTGCTCTAAGTCCTAAAGACCTACCATCTATTAAAGACTAATCCATAGATGAATATCAAATAACTCTTCTCTTCGAGTCCAAATGAAGTTAAGTCAAGGGACCGTCGTTATACCCGGGATACGCTATAACCATATAAGTTTGTCTGGGAATTAAAATTGTCGCCTTAATAACCGTACGAACGCTATAAGCGGAGTCGGTATAGCCGGATTCTAGTGTATATATACATATACTATCATCATCATTATTAACTATTTGCAGGTGATTGCGACTAGCTCTACTTGGAATACGATGAAATTCTATGTGAAAATGACTAAGAATATTGATATAAATGGGCATATAAATATATACATGTATGAATAGGAATGCGAATATAAATATGGCTATATACATATATCTAGATACAAATATATGTATGTATTTCTGATCATATATATACCAGAGATTCCAATGAAATAATTAGTATTATACAATTATGACAGTTGCATATTTCATCGGGATTTATATATCGTATACATATATATTTTAGAGATATATGTATATGTATTTGCTTCAGTTTCCCCAACAGATGAAATATTGACTACCGTCATAATCGTAAATTTAATTATATATGTATATATATAAAATACCGTATATATTGACATATACTTTAGTTTCCCTCGACAGATTCCGATGAGATATTGAAAACTGTCGTAATTGTATAATTACGTTAATTGAGTTGAACAGATTCTAAGTAGCTCTACTCGCAATTACCTGGAAATAAAAATGATGATGCACCTAACAGGTGGGAGATTGCGTGAATGTTTGCATGGGTGGGCAGACTTTTAATTGCTAATCGAGTGAAAGTTGTGCAAACTAAAGGCAGCTAGCTAGAGAGAGAGAGACAGACAGACAGAGAGAGAGAGAGAGAGAGCGATAATTGATAAATCATTGGGTGAAGAAAAAGACCAGCTGTAGACCTTTGAGTGCGGCGTGTTGTTAAAGCTTTTATTGTATCAATTAATCAGAACAACGAAAACTTTTTACCAATAACAAGAGACAATCATTATAGGTACATTAAGAAAAAACATAAACAAAAACAAACAAGGAGTACATTAAATAGGGTGGATTAAAAGCAGCTAGCTAATAATACTAACTAACTCTATAGTTGACTATAGATTATACGAGATATATATATATATATATATATATACTGTTAGGAGCGGGGTTAGATAAAGATTCGTTTTCTGTTGCGTAGGTAATACCAGTTTTAAGGAGATTCACAGATTCGATTGGAATAGCTGCCTCATCATCATCATCATCATCGTCGACGTTGTCGGCATCATAATTATCTTCTTGGTCAGCATCACATTTTAAGGCTGTCAGGCAGGGTTATCTATAGATAACAAGTTACGAATACTCTACGAACAAATACTAGTTAACAATGCATAATAATTGAATACAAAAATACGCTGCTAAAGTGCGAGCCATCTCTCTAAATATGTGTGTGTGTGTGTGTGTGTTGTGGTGGTTGTGGGGGCGTGGGCGTGGCTGTGGACTAAAATTGGTGCAAAAGCGGACTACTGGAAACATTTGCAGCTAATGCAATTCTAATTTGCAGCCTTTGCCAAGTGGCACAGCAGCCCACCAAGGAGGCCAATAAATAGGGCAAAGCCGGAGACTTGCAGCTGGGATCCGCCGCTGGTGTTGGAGCGCACGGCTGCCTGGTCGGGTGGCAGCATTGCCGGCGGCGGCTGGCTGGTGGCCATTGGTGCCAGTGGCACGGGCTCAGCGCCGGGCGCGGCGGCTGGCGGCGGTGGTGCCGGATAGCAGGCGATTTTCTCGACTTCAATCATCTTGGTGCTGTCGGTCGGATCCGTTTCGTTGATTTTGGTGGGCACACAAATGATGCCGCCCGGTGGCGGCGGCGGCGGTTGTTGCGCAGCATCAGTGCCATTGGCCATGGGAGCCATGGGAGCCATGGGTGCCATGGGCGCCAGCGGAGCGGACTGTGCATCGGTGGCATTCATTGGGGCAGCAGCTGTGCCCGCTGCATTGATGACAGTGGTGCCATCGCTGGCATTCACAGGCACGCCATTGTTGATGATTATGATGCGATCCTGGCCGCCAGCAGCGGCTGGTGCTGCAGCCGCCGGTTGCGAAGAGCTGCCACCAGATGGAGTCAATACGTGACCGAGCAAGCCACCAGCCAAACCACCAGCCAGAAGACCAGTGCCTAAAAGAGTGAATTATTAATGATTCTGACTGTTGGGTCACTTGAAACACTTACCGAAGCCCGGGCCAGAGGAAGATTGCTGCGGTGGCTGCGATAACAAAACGGCGCCCGGTGGTAGAGCCGAGCCAGGCTGCACGTACACAGCGCCAGGTGGTGCCTGATGATAGCCGCCAGCGGGGTAGCCACCACTTGGGTAGCCGCCACCGGCTGGATAGCCGCCTTGAGACGGATAGCCGCCACCAGCTGGATAGCCGCCATGAGACGGATAGCCGCCAGCAGCCGGATAACCACCAGCAGCCGGATAGCCGCCAGCAGCCGAATAGCTCGGAGGTGCTCCTGCATGCTGCTGGCCATAATTGTTGGGAGTTATGGGCTGATGCACGTTGGAGTGTGCGCCTCCAGTCGCTGGTCCTTGCGGCACATTCCAGCCAGGCGCAGGCGGTTGACCATTGGGTGGACGATTCGGTTGAGAATTGTAATTGGGATAGCTCAGTTTGGCGACATCCGCGTGCGAGTTGCCTCCATTGTTACTAGGATTGCTGTAGGATTGAGTCACATGGCCGGAATTGCTGCTGCTGGATGACGTTTTGCGTTGATTGCTGCCTTGGTTACGGCGGGCATCCACAACATCGAAGCCGTGCGTCAGCAGCAAAGCAAATAAGGCTACGGCGACAATTGCGCACTTGGAAGCAAAAGCCATCGTTTAACGATTTTCTTTTTCTTTTATATATATACTATATATAGTATATATGCTATATACTAGCTGGCAATGCTGGCAACGACAATAACATGTAAATTGGGCAAAAATATTAGTATATTAGCTTTGGGGGGACAGCCAATCATGCGATCAAATATACGAAACGTTAACAATAAAATTCAATATATGTGCATGCTAATTACCAAAACTTGTTTTGCCTGCTCAGTAGCTGCTTTTGTTGTTGTTGTTACTGTTGCTGTTCTCTGTTTAACGTTTTTATTTATGCACAACGATTCCGCGATTTTCACCAGCGTTTCGAGTGTCAAGCGTGGTTTGCAAATGATGCGAAACTCAACTTGGACAGCAGCGAATCAACAGCGTTATTCAATTTATCGATTCGATACTATGCATTCGCTGTCGGCGTTGCCAGTTGTTGGCAATAAACTGCGCCAATTATCCGATAGTGCTTCGATACAGAAGCACTTTCAACGTGCGAGGCAATTCAAATTGATTAGTTTTAAAGTACCTGTTGCTAATAAGATCAGAAATGTTTAATAAATAAATGAAACTTATAATATTTATTATATTCCAATATGAACTATATTATAAATATTATGTGGGCAATAAATTGCATTCAAACTTAAATATTTCGTAATTTGTAACAATTAAAATACCAGCAATTAATGATAAATGAAAAAATTCACTGAATAATGTAGTGTATAGCAATTTCTGAGTTAGTCGTATGATATTTTACTTGAAATCTTATTATACTGCTTCTGGTGCATCCACCACAAACGTATAGTTATTCTCCACTGTAGGTGGCAACGTCCGCCCCTCGCGCCATCGATAACATACCGATAATAGAAATATTGCAAGTCGATATATCAACAATCCAGCCGGCAACGGCAATAACTTTACCAAATATTTTATTATATTTCGTGTTAAGCCCGGAAGTGCATACATTTTTAAACGATTGCGATAAAAATACAGTTTTTAGTTAATTAGCTCTAATTAAATTTAAGCGACAGCGTGCCCAGAATAGGCGCTAAGGGACAACAAACGTGGGGGAGTACGTGGCATTGGAGATGATGTTCTGAATAAGCTGATAATAAACAATAATTAGTTAATTAAAATAATTACGACGTGCAGCATTTGCAGCTATGACTGCCACGCTACGTTACCGCGGTGATAAAAGCAATTTGCTAGAGTTCGCCAAGAACTTGGATGCCTTCAAAAAGGTGCCCGAGAAATACACGGAGACCACAGAGATTGGGGGCACACGTGAGAAATAAATGCATTGATTCCCCAACTCCTTGTACTCTATTATACTCATAATTAATTCCCTTAACAGTCTCGTTGCTAAGCCGACTGCTCATTGTGTATCTCGTTTACACGGAGCTGCGTTATTACTGGAATGAAACGGATATTATTTATCAATTTGAGCCGGACATTTCGCTGGATGAGCAGGTGCAGATGCATGTGGATATTACGGTGGCCATGCCGTGCGCCTCGCTCTCTGGCGTGGATCTGATGGACGAGACGCAGCTGGATGTGTTTGCATATGGCACGTTGCAGCGCGAGGGCGTCTGGTGGCAAATGTCGGACGCGGATCGTCGTCACTTTCAGTCCATGCAGATGACCAATCATTATTTGCGCGAGGAATATCACTCTGTGGCTGATATACTCTTTAAGGACATACTACGTGAGCGGTCACTCCCCAAGGAGAGCGAAACACAATCGGACGCTGCGGCACCGCCACCACCGGGTGCACTGCAGCAGCTGCAGCAAATCTCGCAGCTGGAGTCCAAGTTCGATGCTTGTCGGCTGCACGGCACATTGGGCATCAATAAAGTGGCCGGCGTGCTCCATTTGGTGGGCGGTGCACAGCCGGTGGTTGGCATGTTCGAGGATCACTGGATGATCGAGTTTCGCCGCATGCCAGCAAACTTTACGCATCGCATCAATCGCTTGAGCTTCGGCCAATACTCGCGTCGCATCGTCCAGCCGCTGGAGGGCGACGAGACGATCGTACGGGAGGAGGCCACCACGGTGCAGTACTTCATCAAGGTGGTGCCGACAGAGATACGGCATACGTTTAGCACCATCAGCACATTCCAATATGCGGTCACCGAGAACGTTCGCAAGCTAGGCAAGTGCTGATGCATTGCATCCTCTTAGTTCCAATCGCCATAACTCGTTTCCTATTTACAGATGCGGAGCGCAACTCCTACGGCTCGCCGGGCATTTACTTCAAGTACGATTGGTCCGCCCTGAAAATTGTGGTTAGCCACGATCGCGACTATTTGCCGACATTTCTCATACGCCTCTGCTCCATTATCTCCGGCATTATTGTCATCTCTGGTGCTGTCAATGCGCTCCTGGTGGCCACCCAGCGTCGTCTGTTGCGCATGTTTGCCCCACAGCTCTATCTGCGATTACCTGGAGCCACTCCACCCACGCCCCCAGCGCCAGTCAGCAGTCTCTCAATGCCCGCCAATGATCTGCTCAATACGGCCAATCTGATGGCCAATGTGGATATATCCGCCTATCTGCCCACGGCCACGGCAGCCACCAAATCCGACATCTAGCCGGGCCACACCCGAGGCCAACTCGCAATCTCCGTTCAAAACACTTTTAATTCTTTCTTCTACTATAATGCCACAAATTTATTGTCTCATAAGATTAAGCAACAAACGTGAATTTTACTTTTGTACATACTTTAAAAAAATGTTATATATATATTATTAAAATACATACATATATATTAGATATTATATATTTAAATATATATATATATATATGTGTATATCGTGGTTTACTGCTCGTGCCCCAGTATGCCCGTATCTAGATTGCTATAATGTCGCGCACCCGAACGCCGATAGCCGAACATGCTCTTCAGTATCTCGAGGGCCGAGTCCACTGTGGTGCGCACATCTCGCTCGGTGCCCAGTTTCGGATTGATCTCCACTAGGTCCATGCCCTGCACTCGCTTGGTGTCGCGCAACGCCTCCACAATGCTGATGCCCTCGCGCAGCGTCAGACCACCCCGGACGGCGGTGCCGGTGCACGGGGCCACATTGCTGTCCAGCGCATCGATGTCGAAGCTCACGTGGATCTTGTTCTGCGGATCGAGTGCGTCCAGTGTCATCTCAATGATCTTGGGCACGCCCATGCGATCGACCGACTGTCAGAAGAGAAATATATGCATAAATAACTGTTTATCCATATACGAGTAATTCTATATTAGCTTATCGCATTTGCAATACCCTGCACTATATACGATAGGGCCTATAGCTACAGCAGATGTTATTATTTTTGGCATAAAGCATAGATAACTGAGAAATTTGCAGGGGAGATCTTTTCTCAGTTTAAGCTTTCTATTCTATGAGAAATTTATGGGAATAACTAAAAATGAAAATTTAATACAAAAATAAATTAAATAAAATAAATTAAAAGTTAATATAAGTCTATATTATGAAAAAAACGTATACATAAGTATATAATATATACATACATACATATACGATGTACATACATATATACATATACAAGAAATATTTATATTATTCTACAGAATTATAAAAATTATATAAATTTCAACTTATATAAATAAAATAGATTTAAATTGATATAAAGAAAAATTATTTCAGTTTTTATGAATAAAAATTATTTAAACTATTTAAATGTATATAATATGACAAAAATTATTTATATAATTTTTATGATTAAAAATTATGTTTTTCAAAATCTCAATTTATAAATATACTTATGAAAATTATTTGAATATAAAAAATGCTATATAGAGATATAAATAATATGAAAATTAATACACAAATTTTTTTTTTAGAAATATGTGAAAAATCATAAGTAAAAAATAATAATCTACAATAAATAAATGAGGATCTATATATTTAATCAACTCCTAATACTAACAGTATGTAAAATGTAAAGAATTTATATTTATTTAATATGTTCTTGTTTTCATTAAATTTTTTTTTTTTTTTAATTTTGATTATATAGATTTTTTAGCTTATAACTTTTCACATCTATATTTTTTAGATCTAAATTGAATCAACTGTTAATACTAATAATATGAAAAATGTGAAAAATTGTAATATACAAATAAGACCGTTGCAGTCGGGCGTTACCGACTGCCGAATACACATTCACGGCCGAAACGCTGTCAGATCCATTTTCTGATTTGCCACGCCCCCAAGTGATATATAAATATTATCTTTGTGTAAATCAATTGAGGATGTCAACAGTAATTTAATTGTTAAGTTCTGAGTTTCTTGCTCTAAATTTGTAGAAGATACAATTTTCCCCGATTTATCACGCCCCCCCCATGTAGGCGTAGATATATCCGCCATATCTTATTTATTTTGGGCTGTCAGCCCGAGTGTACATTCTCAATTTCAACTATATAGCACTTACCATGGTTTCTGATATTCATAATCTTTCACATATTTCAAAACGAATATTATATTCTATATTATTAAATTTGATCATCTACTGAATCATCGATTTCATATTTTCAAAGTGTCGCATTGTTAATGACAGAACTAAACTATCCGCAGAAAGTTAGCTGGGCACGAAGCACAAAAGCTTCATTTCTAACGGGGCTCAAAGCTCAGCTGTATTTCGATTGGCACGCCGATCATTCGAACGCCATTTGCAAAAAAGAAAACTAGGTACAGCCAACGAAGTGGTTTCTTCTGTTACTGTTTCTATTTCTGTTTTTTTTCTTTTCTGTTTGGCACATTTTGGGTCGAACTAATGAGTTGTAATAAATTTGCAGCTCGGGTACATTTAGCATTAAACCATTTTTCAACAGACGTCGATTTAGCACGAGCCATAAATTAAGGCTGGCAACAAGGACACGCCGGATACGCAGCGAACGGATGTGGCCGGGCACGTATGTGGCAACAACCACCGATCGGAAGTTGACAGCGCGAATGTAACGTGAAAGGGAGGCAGGGACGAGGGAAGGGAGAAGGGAGAAGGGATGCAGGGAGAGAGGGAGGTAGGTAGGGACTGGCAGTCAGCTGGAGGGTAGGTGGGCAGCTAGGGAGTGTCCTGTAACTTTGCCGGCTGCAGAAGGGTGCAACTAGATTCGATTTTTCATACCATACCGACAACCCCTATAAATGCCGAGCTTACATTTACAACACTCACACACAGAGAGAGAAAGAAAGGAAGAGTGAGAGAGAGAGAGAGAGAGAGAAACTAGATCCAGAATATGGTGTGTGTGCGTAATTCTCTTGAGGCTCTCACGCACGATCGTCATTTGATCCTTTTGGCTACCGACAAACCGGAATTTTAAAACGTTTTACAACAGACCCGAAACTCTGTGTGCGTGTGTGTATCCATTCTACTTACATCCATGGCATAGTAGCGTATTCCAAATTTATTCAATATGAACGCCTCGTAGGGGTCAATGTCCCTCAGGCCAATGTAGACCAATTGATCCTTCGGCAAACTGAAATGAGTCACAAAGAAAAGAATTGAGTGTGAGAAAGAGACAGCAAAAAGAGAGAGAGAGACAGCAAAAAGAGAGAGAGAGGGAGAGAGAGAGAGAGAGAGGGTGATTATGAGATGGGGAAAGAGGTAAGGAGGGAGGGGGAGCACAGCTGAAATGCGCCTGAAGCCTAACAAGCACTGCTCTTTTAGGTTATGTTTAAGCTGACGAGGCATTTGTGTGAGGTTATGTTGTTTCTTAGGCTTAAAAACACATTTTGTAGCTCGAAATAATTGATTTGAACTGATCTCAGAAATATTTGAGGGAATGAGAGAGTGAGACCAGGGAGGAAGGGAGTAGATAGAGAGTGGGGAGAAAAAGATAAAGAGAATGGAGGGAAAGAAAGATGAGAGGCAGAGAGTGGAGAGAGAGACACAGAGAAGAGAGAGGAGAATAGAGAGAAAGAGTGGAGAGAGGGAGAGAGAGAATAAAGAGAGAAAGACAGAGAAAGTAAGAAGAAAGAAGAGGGAGACAGAGAGAGAGAGAAAGTAAAAAGAGAGAGGGAGAGATAGAGAGAGATATTGGAAATAAGGATTTTAGGAAAGACACAGTGGGGAAGATCGAGAGAAAGAGTGTAGAAAGAGTGGGGGAATAGAGAGTAAGAGGGATATTGGAGAAAGATTGAGGAGAGAATGGATAGAAAGATAGGGGGGGGGGGGGGTGTAGAGATATAAACAGAGATCAAGTGAGGAGAAAGATTGTGAAACAGAAGGATAAAACTACAGAAAGAGAGAAATATAGTGAATAAGAAAGAAAAATAGAGGCAGATAGAGAGAGTGAATGATTGAGAGAAAAAGAAAAAGATTGATGGAGAGAGAGACAGTGGAGACAGAAAGAGATGTAGATTGAGACACAGATAAAGAAAGAAAGTAGAGACAGACTAAAGCTAAAGTTTCATTCCATTGCACCAAAGCCATCAGATGCAAGCGGAGAGAGAGACCGAGATAGAGACAGAGATAGCCAATTTGATTAAATTGTTTTTATATAATCCCAGATTATCTTTTAATCTCATGTAAACTGCGCTTGGCTTATTTTTCGGAATATACAAAGCTGTTGGGGAATTAAACTTGACAGACAGAAAGGAAAAAGGGAAGAGAGAGAATGCCGGAGAGGGTGGGCGAGTGCGAGCGACGGATCGGAAGAAGCTGAAACGAAAACACATGCCACAATCAAAATGGCAGTGCAGCCGTATCCTGCACCCCTCTGCATGCTGCGTGCCAGTTTCTCACCCTCGGCGATCGGGAGCGAGAGCGCATTCTCGGTGTCTTATGGTAATTTTTACGATTATTATTATTATTATTATTTGGTTCGGGAAAATTGCATCTGTCGATCGTGTGCTGTGCAGCGAGACGTGCAAAGTTGAAAACACCCCGAAGGACCCTTATGTAAATGTAAATGCGCCCAAGCCAACTCACCTCGCAGCCACAGCAAGGGAGGGGGATGCCTGTCTGTCTGCCTGTCCGTCCGTCTGTCTGTGCAATAGTTAGGACCCGTTCGTCCAGTCTGATCCTGCGGAGCCGTCGACTGATTGGTGCAGCGCCTGCAGCAATGCTTGATATTGTTTTTAATTTTGTTTTTGCTTTTTTTAAGTTGTTGTTTATTTAAAATCAGTTAAGGGTGCGCCTCTTGTGCTGCAACCCCAAAAAAAAAAACCGAAAACAAGAGAAAATGCTGATGTCCTTTGTTTCTGTCATCTTGCGTCCGCTGCTTTTTTAATCCGGCTTTGTTGTAATGTGCGACCAAGGTGCTGGGCACAATGCATTCTATTGCCGCCAGAGCCAAAGGATTAGGCATACTTTTCTGCCCCCTTCCACTGTTCTTTCCCCTTTCCCTTCCCCTTTTGCTTTTTGAACTCAACGGGTCATAGCCGCTGCCATTTGGATTTCCTAAAGTCTGGCAACATTGCAAAAATGCTGCATACTGCGTGGCGCCGGCAATGAGAGAGCGAGAGAGAGAGAGAGACATACTGAGATCCAAGCACGTGGCCAGAGTCCACACAGCGAACACCCACACACACACACACACACACACACACACACACACACACACACACACACACACACACACACGCACATTCTCACACACATGCACATAGTGAATGGCAGAAATTGGCGCAAATTAGCTATTATCACAAAAACTTATCGTCATGGAAATAAATACTGACGTATGTGTGTGAGTGTGTGTCTGTGTGTATATTTGTGTATGTGAAGGGTCACATGGGTTAACACTGAGACATCATTATACATATATAAAAATATAAAAATGGTTATATGTTTCATTTTATATATAATATAATATATAAATAGATTGAATTGACCATATAATAATTTAAAAAAAAAAATGAATAAATAAATTGCAATAAAATATGGGAAATGTTTATATGTTCTATAAATGTATTGCCTATAAATATATTGCATTAAACATATAACAATTGTTTTAAAAAGAATTATTTATTAAATTTGTATAATAAATTTTTATAATAAAAAGATGTTATATATACAAAATAGTTAAGATTCCAAAATTTGGAAATAACTTTTAAGCCCGGAATTTTAATAATTATTTTGTAATTTTGGAGCTACGTATACGTAAAGCGAATCTTGTGTCAAGCGAAGTCAAAAGATTTTCCCAAAATACAATCAAACTGAAACTATTGTAGATACGAATAAATAATTAAGTACATTGCAGTTGGGCATTACTGACTGCCAAATACTCATTCACGGGTCAAACAGATTTATTTTTCGATTTGCTACGCCCCCAATTGGTATATATATGTATATTATTTTGTGCAAATCAATAGGGGATGTCAATAGCAATTTTGTCGGTAAATTTTAAGATTTTAGCTGTAAAAATGTAAGAAATACAGTTTCACCCGATTTGCCCTGCCCTCAATGGTTGTAGATATATCCGCCATATCTTATTAATTTGCCCGTGTACATATATATTCAAAATTTCAACTCACTAGCATTTTTACTACCATGGTTTCTGGCAAAAAGCATTTTCTAATTTGCCACGCCCCTAGTAGGCGGATCGGGAAAATCTTGACACTTTATAGTTCGAGGGTATACACGAATATATGCTCCGATTTTAAAATCTTTAGCTTCAATAGCGTCGAAATGGTTTGCATTCATACGGACGGACAAACGGACGGACAGCAAGACGGCCATTTCACAAAAGCAATATACTCATTTCAGTTTCGTGAATGAATATAAATAGTGAAAATTCCAAGATTTGGGAATACCCTATTGAACCCAAATTTGTTATCGTATTTATAAAGCTACATATATATGTGTATGGATATAGAACAAATCTTATGTCAACCCAAGGTAAATGTTTTAACCAAAATTTAATCGAACTGAAACTAGATGAGAATAACTAATAAATAAATTTTTTAATTTTGTATCTTTTCCACTTTCAGTTTCTGCATATAGGAAATTTAAAATTAAATCCAAATTAGATGAGAACAAAATATAAATTCGCCAAATTATGTATATAACTATCTACATATCATCTATCTATCTATCTATCTCTACACATATACTACTATAATATTGCACATAAATGCAATACATATAATATAGTATAATATATACATGTGAATTTGTATAAATTATGCTTATCTTGTACAGGATACGGCCAACGGTCGGAGCACTTGCACGTCAGCGATCTGTCTCGTTTGGCCACCCCCCTTTGGCAACGACAATGGCAATGCAACGGCAACGGCAACGGCGCCGGCTGACCGTCTGGCAACCCAAATCTCGAATGAAAAAAAAACCAACCCCAGCTGTAAAAAGTTGAGTTACATTTTGATGTTTCGCGAGCGACGACAAAAAGAATAACAATGTGTTCACTGTGTGTAAATTGGAACAGACAGGCGGCGGCACATTTGTAATGTTGTGCCATACAAATCAGCACATGGTAACCGGTGGACAGCAGCAGCAGCGGCAGCAGAACAGGAAGCATACATACATACATACACACATACATACGTAGGATATGATGAATACAAGCGCAATTAAGCACACGCACGCACGCACGCATGCACGCTTGCCAAAAAACCCAGCCCATGTCGAAACACTCGCTAGACAGGCGCTTGCCATCGAGTTAGGGGGTGTACGCTGTACAGAAAACAACCCCAGTGTCGGTGGTGGCAGTGCAAAACATGTACAAACACACACACACATGCACACACACACACATGCACACACGCACACATAGCAAGCATGACAAACAGCCCTCGCGGGTGGCAAGGATAATGTGCGAGAGAGAGAGAGCGAGAGAAAGAGACTAGCCAGCATATAAGCCGCATCATAAAACGGTTGACGACCTCATATTGAATTGTACATTTTTTCATTTCCAAAACGAAAAATAACAAATTGTAATAATAATCGAAAAGTGATCTTATATTTAAATTTAAAGTCTAGCGCCATTTTGCCATTCACTCAATTCTCTGGTCTGCAACATTCTGGCAACACTTTTTTGACAGTTTGTAGACGATTGTGGGCGTAAGTTTGACATGCTTGCTAGCATACATATGTATGTATGTACATACATATACATAGATATTTCCAGGCTGTTGGAATGACTACTCCATAAGCACCGCCATTTTGATTTAGACTTGTGAACCAATTTTTTTGTCTTTTCTGGTAGTACTTTGTTAAGGCGCTGAAATTTGAAATGTTTGTTACTATGCCGCTCTGCATAACATATATTTTGTCTGACCATATTTGATAAAGCCGCGAAATATTGGTATCGAAAGGAGAATCCCTATGGCCGGCCAATCACCCACCAATGGCACCCGGGTTAACGAAGTCAGAGTCGATATTCCAGAGAAAGGAACCGATTACCTGAGAGAGTGCATAATTCGGAGAGTAAACTCGTATTGAGCACACAAAATTCGAAATACGAAAGAAAAATAATAACAGCAACAGCAGCAGCAACAACAAAACGGTCAAAAGTCTCTCAAACTCACCTCTCCCTTGATCGCGCGTTCTGAGCGCTCTCGGTCTCGCTCGCGCTCTTGCTTCATACATGTACATACATACATACATACGTTGCGAGCGTGCGTCTGTATGTATATGGTCGTATGGGGTAGCAAGCTTTGTGTTGTTTGTGCTCGCATTCGCGTAATTTTCATTTCTACGCTAGACGTTGTCCGCCGCAGTACGTTTGAATGCTCGTGTGCGCTGCCTCAGCTCGTGTGCTCAGCTCATTTAGCAATTGATTTTTTATTTTTTTTTTTCGAAAAAAAGTAATGAAAATACCGACAAGAGTATACAATTGTTTAAACAAAATATACGCATTGCCATAGAAAACTACGTGAAGTGCAAGAACAAAATCAACAACAAATACCACCAATAATATTCTCATCATCAACAACAACAACACAACAGTAGCAGCCGCAGCCGCAACCAAACGTAAGCGTAACGTATAAAAGCAACAACAACAAAACAATACAAAAAAAAATTTTTTAAATGCTACAAAAATTGCCAAACGACCACTACGCGCTGCATAATTGTGCAATTATATACACATGCATAAACATATATGTACTTTTTTTTTGTTATGTGTCTTGTGTGTGTGTGTGTGGAACAGTTTGATATATGCATGCTAAAATGCAAAATTACAATATGCAATGGGTATGGAGGAAAAATGTAGGCAAGACGCACAGACTACAAACGACAGCGCCAAACAGTTCAACAAACTCAAAAGAGTGGCAAAGAGGCAAACGATCAGTGTCGTTGGCGGAGGTAGGGAGGGCTAGAAGACGAAACAAAAAGTAGTAGTAAAGCAGTTGTAGTAAAAGTAGTAGTTTGTTTAAGTTGTTGTGCGTTCAAATCTACTGCTAAATGCCGCAGTGTTGCTGCCATCGCACTCGTTCTTTCTCTCTCTATCTCTGTGCTCTGTGCTGTGTATCTGTAAAACGGTTGCTCTATGTGAGTGTGTGTATACACTGCTGCTGTGTGTCTGAGTAGCTGTGTGAGTGGCAAAAAGGGCGCAGCTAGCATATCGATTTTATGTGCAGGAAGAGAAGCAAGCATTGTACGCCGACAACTACAACTGCAGCAGCGGTGGCAAATAGTAGTAGACACTTGGAGCACAGTTCATTTTCCATTCAATTCTGCTGCAGTGAACGCCGGCAGCTAAAGTCTTATAGTAGGAAATTATAAACAAAATGTTAGTTGTGTTCTTTTTTTTTATCTCTAAGTAGTAGTAGTGTTAGCATTTGGTGAGAAAGCGTAGTGTTTTTTTGTTGCCACAGCAACACTCAAAACTAAACAACAAAAAATAACAGTTCGCGGATCAGCGAGAATTGCGCGGAAATATAAATTAGAACAATTCAACTACAAACGCTATAGCAGTGTATAATTCTATATATTTTTTTTTGTACATTTCGTTTTTAAATTTACTTGTTGTTTTAAAATTAAGCAAGAACAACAAACATTGTGGAAATAAAAACGAAAGCAGCGCGTGTTTTAATTTAATAAGCGCGTCGTCTAGCAACAACAAAAAACTTATAGATACTAAGTGCGTCGGTGTGAGTGTCGCGCGCTCGTGTATGTGTGTGTATGTATGCTAGTGAGTGTGTGTGTGTGAGTTTGTTTGCAAACATATTCATTTTTATGCCTGCATACATACATACATACATATGTACATATGTAAGAGTAAAGTATGCATGTTTTTATGTAAAATAAGTGCGTTAGCTCTATCTATAATGCACATATGTATGTATGTACATATAAACAACAACACGAGAAACAACAAGAGCTACAACAATAACGCAGGGAAATGCTATACAGTGTATGGCTGACTAAATGGAGCAAGAGCGAGAGAGAGAGAGAGAGAGGCGGTTGGTCGCTCGCTCGCGTTCGGCTCGCTTCGAGCTCTTCCCTCTCTTCCCAACGGCGCTCGCCATAAATTAGCACAGTGGCAGAGCGGCAGCAGCAACTGAGAGATACTGTTATAATCATCAGTATTATAAAAAAAATAGACAACAAACAAACGCAAAATTACAATAACAACAACGGCGGCACAGTTCGAAATTGTGTAACAAAACATTTGCGTCGATTTGTTTTAAATAGTAAAATATGAATTTATACACATGCACACAGACACACACACTCACACATTCATGTATGTATGTTTATGTGCATGTGCGCAGAATTGGGCAAAAATTTATACCTACATAGCTGTTCATCTTGTTGCTGTTCTTGCTTTCGTTGATGTTGTTGAAAAATCGATAAAATCGATAAATACGATAACACCAACGCCCAATGGCAACGTTATGCAGTTATATTTACCGCTTGTTTTTGTTTTTGTTTTTATCTACACTCTTTTTCATACGACAACATTAGACGACGACGACGACAACTACGTAAACGACAACGGCAGCGTTTGTTTAATTAATAGCAACAAAATAGCTGCAATTTAAGACAACAGCAACAACAATAACATATCCTGGATAAATTGAGAGCATTGTCTAGCCGACTGCTGAATAACGGTGAACAGCAATAAGTGAGAAAGAGGAAATCAAAAGGAGTAGCGCCGTGTAGAGCGCGTGCGCGACAACAAATCAAATCAAATCTAATTTGTTTGGTAAACACAAAATAGCAACATTTTAACTGAAACAAGTGAGTATATTTTCAAAATGTAATATATATACATATATATAAATATAATATAGCTGTGTCTACATACATATCAATATCTATAACTGTAAATAACAAGCGAAAAGGATGAGCGGTTTTATTCCAGACATTTTAAAATCGCAGTTTATGGTGTGAGTGAGTGAGCGAATGCTTAAGAGTGTGTGTGTGTGTGTGTGTATGTGCGTGTTAGTGTCTGTATGTGTGTTAGGTTTTGTTTGACCTTTTGACTTGTATGTGTAACGTGCGAGCGAGAAACGCTGCCAAGCCAAACAGCAACCACCCAATGAGCAAGTTCACAGATCATGGAACAGCAGCCGTTGCGACGACAGCGTTGCCAGACAGCTCGAATGAAAATAAGCAACGTTTTGTTTGTGCCCAGACAAAGGGGGTGGCATTGTTCTAAAGTATTTAACCCTCAGGCGAGCCAAGCTTACGATTTGTGCATGCATATGTACATATATGTATATGTATATGTATGTGTGTGTGTGTGTGTGTGTGTGTGTGTGTGTGTGTGTGTGTGTGTGTGTGTGTGTGTGTGTGTGTGTGTGTGTGTGTGTGTGTGTGAGTGGTAGTAATTTTTGCAAAAGCAATATTACACTTGGTTTTTGGGTTTTAAGGGTTGCATATGCAGGGTGGGTGGGTTGCACGGATGCTCACTTTTAGTTTACAACTTTTTTTTATTATTATTTTTTTTTTTGGTTGCTTTTCGGCTTTCGTTTTTCGTAAGGGGTATGTCCTGCCACTGTGTGGAGTAGAGTTCGTTGCCGTTGCCGCTGTGCGTGTGTCTGTGTGTGTATGTATTACATAACTGGGTTTGGCCGGGTACGTTACGTGCTTTGTTACAATTTACAACAACAACGACGACAAGAAGAAGAAGCAGAAGAGCATCAGTAGCAACGATGTTAACGACAGCCGGAACAGGAGCGGTAACAGGACGAAAGACGCTAACGCCAGCATAACACGAATGCCTTGTAAGGACCTGCGCTCAGTAGCATCGCGTGCTTGCGACGCAGCGGGTCTGACATCGGCATCGGCATCGGCAACGGCAACGGCAACGGCAACGACAATTTCGAAAAAAGCTCTACGCAATAAATACAAAAACAACAAAAACAAATCTCCCAAACTGTAAAAACTCCATTTCCACGCAGTTGTAGGTGTGTGCTTGTGTGTGAACTTGTGTGCGTTTAATATTAATTATTGAGTGTGCCTGTGATTAAAAAAACGCTCTCTTGGTGGCTGACTCTTGCTCCAGCTCTGCCTATCTCTGTCACTCCAAGTGTCTGCCACCCTCTCTCTCTCTCTCACCCACGCTCGCTCGCTCGCTCTCTTTGTGTATGCGTGTGTGTGGTTGTTCGTGTTTGTGCTTGTACTTGTGTCTGTGTGTGTGTGTGAGGCAAAAGTAAGTTTTGAACGAAAGTTTGTCGTTAAGCTGGCTCGCTAGATGGCGCCAGTGTGCAAGTTCTGCATTTAATATGTCGTCAATAACTAAACGAAATCAAATGCAAAAAAGAAAAAAGCATCGCTTCGGCTTGTCGAAGTTCAAATACCCTTGCAGCTACAGTAGTCGCACGCTAAGTGCAAATATATACTGACAGCTTGTAGATGTTTGTTTTAAATTAAGTTTATATGAAAATTGCAGTAATTAAATTGCATTATTTTAATGTATATTTTTTTAATGAAATTAATGGAAGTTGTTATAAGAAGTGTATTGTGTATATTGTATTGTATAAGATTTACACAAGTGAAACTATTTCCGTTATCCATGAAACGTATTTTAGGAAGGAACGATAGATAGAAAATAGCGAAAAATCTGAATAGAAGTTTGAGTTCAAAACGAAAGTAATTCTAATATGTTCAAAGCTAGACTTAACTAAGAACGTTATTAATTGAAGTTGAAAAACAGTCTTCGAATCAATATGATAAAATAGGGACAAATGGGAATAGATACAAAAATCGAAACATGAGCTCCAAACGTTAGTTCTTTTATGTTTAAAGCTATTAGTCGATGTCAAAAAGCTGTTTTAGAATTGTCATAAAAAAACAGACACAAATGTGAATAGATATTGACTAATTCTAGTATGTTTAAAGCCTTAATTAACTAAAAACAGTTAGTAATTAAAGTCAAAAGTCTGTTTTAGAATTATAGCAATAAAAAGGGGGAAAATGGGAATGGATATTGACTAACGAAATTCGAAACCTGCGTTCGAAACAAAAGTAATCAATTTATAGGAAAGATTTAACTAAACTATTAATAAAAGTCATACAGCAGTGTTAGAATCGTTAGAATAAAGTGCGGAATGGGAATGACTAACAAAATTCAAAGCACGAATTCGAACCGAAAGTAATTCTATTATATTAAGGACAAGATTTAAGTAAAAAGAATTATTAATTGATGTTGAAAAGCAGTCTTAGAATCGTAATAATAAACTATGTAAAAATAGGAATCGATATTGTCTAATTAGAATTCGAAATATGAGCTCGTATTGAAAGTACAGTATAATCCGGTTATAACGACTTCGCTTATAGCGTTCGTACGGTTATGCAACAAAAATTGTGATCCCCAAACAAACTGACAGTTGCGGTATAAAAAAATTGTAGTGCAACTGAATACTAAATGTTGGATAAAAAAATTTAGAGACTTAATAGCTTAATCTTAATATTCGTTACAAATTGTTTTCAAAATATTGACTATCAATAAGTTTTTGTTTTGTTGTTTGGCCCCTTGAACGTCGTTATAACCGGATTAGACTGTAATTCCATGATATTAAAAGCAAGATTTAACTAAAAACAGTTATATATTATTTATAATTGAAGATGAAAATCATTTTTCGAGCTGTAAATTTGAAGAACATTTAAGCGTTGCAACCCTGAACGAATCCGTATCCTAGATCCAATGCAAGGGTATTTATATAGAAGGAGATATATTATTGTTAAGAGAGCAGGCAGTTTAATGGCTCCAGCTAGTCTATTTAGTTTTCTTAAAGCATTTTTAGAGCTGTAAAGTTAAAGCTCTACACTTAAGGGTTGCAACCCTGAAAGCATTCCAATCCTAGATTCACTGCAAGGGTATTCAAATCGAAAGGGGATAGATTATTGTTAAGAGAGCGGGCAGTCTAATGAGTCTTATTAGTCTATTAGTTATTAGTTTTCTAGTTAAGTTAAACTAATTGCTACTAACCCACTTGACAAATGTTTTAATCTCGACATTCAATACTTTTCGTTTTCTATGTGCGCCGCCTCCCCCACAACAACAACAACAACAACAACAACAACAACAACAATAACAACAACAACCAACACCCACAACAACATTTGATTGGCAAACTCATAGTGGACTTTATGATGGCTAATACGGGCGCCACTGGCGTGGAGACACAGGCGCAGTTGATGCAGAGCGCTGCGGCGGCGGCTGCCGTTGCGGCCACAAATGCGGCTGCGCCGGTGCAGAGCGCAGCGGCTGTGGCCGCCGCCGCCCAGCTGCAGCAGCAGCAGCAACAGGTGCAGCAGGCCATACTGCAGGTGCAGCAGCAGCAGACACAGCAAGCGGTTGCCGCCGCAGCCGCCGCCGTCACCCAGCAACTGCAGCAGCAACAACAGGCCGTCGTGCAGCAGGCCGTCGTGCAACAGCAGCAGCAGCAGCAGGTCGTACAGCAACAGCAGCAGCAGCAGCAAGTACAGCAGGCAGTCGTCGCCGTGCAGCAGCAGCAGCAGGTCCAGCAGCAGCAGCAACAGCAGCAGCAGGTGCAGCAACAACAGGTGCAGGTGCAGCAGCAGGTGCAGCAGGCCAACACGAACGGGAACTCGGGCGGCGCCCAGAACGGCAGCAATGGCAGCACAGAGACGCGCACAAATCTGATTGTGAACTACTTGCCACAGACGATGACGGAGGACGAGATCCGTTCGCTGTTCAGCAGCGTGGGCGAGATTGAGTCGGTGAAGCTGATACGGGACAAATCGCAGGTCTATATCGATCCGCTCAATCCTCAGGCGCCCAGCAAGGGTCAGAGTCTTGGCTATGGCTTTGTCAACTATGTGCGGCCCCAGGATGCGGAGCAGGCAGTGAATGTCCTCAACGGGTTGCGTTTGCAGAACAAAACCATTAAGGTATCATTTGCGCGACCCTCGTCGGATGCCATCAAGGGCGCCAATCTGTATGTTTCGGGGCTGCCCAAGACCATGACCCAGCAGGAACTGGAGGCCATCTTTGCACCCTTCGGTGCTATCATCACATCGCGCATCCTGCAGAATGCCGGCAACGATACGCAGACCAAGGGCGTGGGCTTCATACGCTTCGATAAGCGCGAGGAGGCAACCCGTGCGATCATCGCCTTGAACGGCACCACGCCCAGCAGCTGCACCGATCCCATTGTAGTGAAGTTCTCGAATACACCCGGCAGCACCAGCAAGATCATCCAGCCCCAATTGCCCGCATTCCTCAATCCGCAGCTGGTGCGACGCATTGGCGGCGCCATGCATACGCCGGTGAACAAAGGACTCGCTCGCTTCTCCCCCATGGCCGGTGATATGTTGGATGTGATGCTGCCCAATGGATTGGGTGCGGCTGCTGCAGCGGCCACAACGCTGGCCAGCGGACCGGGCGGTGCATATCCCATATTCATATACAATCTGGCTCCCGAAACGGAGGAGGCGGCCCTCTGGCAGCTCTTTGGCCCGTTCGGTGCTGTGCAATCGGTGAAGATTGTGAAAGATCCCACAACGAATCAGTGCAAAGGCTATGGCTTTGTCTCCATGACCAACTACGATGAGGCTGCCATGGCCATACGTGCTCTCAATGGCTATACCATGGGCAATCGGGTGCTGCAGGTCAGCTTCAAGACCAACAAGGCCAAGTAGATTGCTCTGCTCTGCTCGCTCTGTCTCTCTTTCTCTCTCTCTCCAACAGCAGCAGCAGCAGCAGCAGCAGCAGTAGGAGAAGCAGCAGCAGTAACAGTAAACCCTGCCAATTCACCAAGAAGGAGCAGCAAACAGGAGTGCAAGTACACACCTATACACACACACACACACACACACACAAACACACCTACACACCTACACACACATACTTATCTAGTTTATACACACTGAGAGAAACTTCACTTATACATATATAAATATGCATGGTCTGAAGGCTAACTAAGCGCAACAACAATGTGTTTAACACACACAAAGATACACACAGACACATACACACACACATACACACGCACACATATACAAGAAACAAATACCAAGCTAACATCAATTTTTTGGAAGCTCTCCTTCGGCTTCTCACGTCTAAACAACGAAACGATAGCAAAATTCTTGTTTAGCATTTAAGTAAAACAAAACAAAAAACAAAATACAAATCTAAACTAAACTAAACTAAAAGAAGATTAAGAAGAAGAAGAGTACGTGTGTAATGCAATATATAAAAATTAAACAAGCTGATCGGAAATCAGCTGCAGTCAAATTAGTCACAAAAAAAAAAAAAAAAAAAACAAAAACAAAAACAAAACCAAAAACAAAGAAATCAGCAAAACAAACAATTCTAAGATTTAATTAACCAAAATTAACCTAGCAAAAAGGAACATAAACATTTTTTAAAATTATATAACTAAGTAAGCAGCAATGAAATCTTCCAGTAACAAAAAAAAAACTTTTCTATATAAAATTAAAATTAAAAAAAAAAAAAACAAAACAAATGAAAACAAAAAACCCAAGACAGCTAAGAAAAATGTGTGGAAAAGAAGCAGAGTAAGGCTTGAAAGATTTCGAAACAGCTCTCTTTTTTCTCGCTGTGTAGACGTTAGGGCCGTTAGTTTTTGAGTTTTCCCAAGCGAGGTGAGCAAGAAAAGTATTAAAGAAATAAATAAAGAATAAAAAAAAAAAAAACATTAAGCATAAAAACACAAGGAGGCTGCTACAGTATTAAAAAAAATAAAACAAAAAAAAAGTAAAAAAAAACAATATATATATATATCTAAATTTGTATATATATATATATATATATACATTTATGGTATATACATTTTTAATGTTTTGTGTTTTTTTTCTATAACTTTAAATGAAACGAAAGCCAAGCAAAAGCTACAATCGAAAACTAACGGCCGACTCACACAAATACACTCACAAAGACACACACACACGCACACAGATACACATAGACACATACACACTCAGAGAAAGGAGCTAGAAATTTGAGGGACAAGTGTGCAACGTGGAAGAAAGGTAGAAGGAAGCTTGAATGAGAATATAAAAGCAAAAGAGAAAACGCAAAAGTAATACAATAATTTATGCGCAAATTTGAAAACGTTTTACTAAAGTAAATAATTGTTAGTGAATATTATACTATAATATTTATACACACATAAACACACACACATACACATACGTATAACTGTATATCCATATATATATATATATGTATATGTATGTATATAACCAAACACACACACACATATATATATATATATATATATATAACTTATATATACTTTATATAATGTATAGTTCAAGCCAGAAAGTAAGCAGCATAAAAGAAAACAATTTGCTAACATTTTTAGCGTTAAAAACAAGCGAAAGCCTAGCACAAAAAGATAAACATAACAAAACAAAACCAAAAAACTCAGTAACTAAATGAAAAAAAAAAGAACATTTTTTATATGACAAAAACTTTGAGAAAAAAGCATTAGCAAAGCGTTTTTCTAGCTATGTAAGTAAAAAAAAAAAACATTTTTGTTAAAACTTCATAAAACGAAGAAGAAGAAGCTGAAAAGAAGAAAACTTAAATGAAAATGATAATGGAAATTGAAAGAGAATCAGCGCACTAAAAATCCATTTCATATAAATGGTTGCCTAGCAGTAAAAGAAACAAAAACTTGCACGCGCTGTGCACAATAGTGTAGCACAGCACTGTATACAGTGGCATGCTATGCAGTTGAACACACCCCCCATAGACACACACACACACAGACAGACACTCGTGTGTATGCCGTCATTGTGTACAGTGTATACAGTGGCTTGCCATTCAGTGTATACAGTGGCTTGCCATACAGTATACATAGTGTATACAGTGGCTTGCCATGCAGTGTATACAGTGGCTTGTCACACGTTTGTACAGTGGCTTGCCATTCAGTGTATACAGTAGCTTGCCTTACAATGTATACAGTGGCTTGCCATACGTGTGTACAGTGGCTTCCCATACAGTATACACAATGTATACAGTGGCTTACCACAAAGTGTATACAGTGCATTTACAGTGGCGCATAGTAGTAAAGAAACACAAATTTGCACGCTGTGCACAATAGTGTAGTACAGCACTGTATACAATGGCATGCCGTGCAGTGGAGCAGACCTCCTCCAACACACACACAGTCATGCAGACACTCACACACACAGACACACACGTGCATATGCCATGCCATTTGCATACAGTGGCTTGCCGTACAGTGTATACAGTGCATTTACAGCAGTGGCGCATAGCATGGGTAATGCTGGAGGGGCTCCTTCAGAGCCTGTTCATGTCCGGTCCGTATAATTGAAATGAAAATCCTTGAATGATCGTTAAATACTAACGAAACTCTCTAGCCCCCACTCCTCCTCCTCCAACCCTCGCCCGCCCGCCCATCACATAAAATTGTCTTTTGCGTTTTATAAGTTTGAGCCAATTTTGTTTTGTTTTTTCTTTTTTTCGGCATTGATTTTTGCGATTTACCGTTGAGTTTAAGTTTGAATTGAATTTGAATTTGAGATATATTTGATTCGAATTGTGTTTTGTTTGATTTCTTTGTTTATTTAAATTTACAACAACAACAACAACATGAAGCAGAAGATTGCGCGCTCGTAGTTCATTAGAGCCATGCATATTTATTTAATGTATATTTGACAAAAGAAAAGTAAACAAATTTCATTTATTATCGACGAAAACCTTTATCTGAATGTCAATAATGATTTCTTTCTTTATAGTAGCTACAATATCTATACATATATATATCCTAGGTCTAGTTACAATTAATTTATAACAATTATTTTAAGTTCTAATACACACACATACAGATACAACCACACACACACACACACACACACACACACGCGAAGAAATACCTTAACAAGAAAAAGCCCTTAGAAAAGCAAAAATATTTCAAATCGAACTGGCAACTGGGGAAAAAGATTATGTATAAAAGAAGAAAAGGAAAAAATAATATTAATTAATTATTTTATTTTATTTTAATTTTTTATATATATATATATTATAGGGCAACAACAAAAGAAAAGCAATTTTTTTTTCTTGTTTTTGAACAAAATTTGCAACAAGAAATCTAGTCAAGCAAACTAAGGTAGAAAGAAGAAGCAAAAAACAAAAAATATTTTCAATATATATATACATCTATATATTGGATTATCCATATATATGTGTTTCTTAGTAGTAAAAGAAGAAGCAGAGCGACCCCCAAATACTTTTAGTATATTTAGAGCAGGCAGAGAAAAAGCAAACTTCTTAAGAAAAAACACCAATACTATGAAAAAATACTATGAAAATACTAAAAAAAAAATCAAATTCTAGCTACAATTTAAGCATAGCAAAATTGAAAAAACAAAAAACAAAAAAAGAACAAAAAACTAAAATAAAAATTGTCAAAAAAGTGAAAAATTCAAATTGGAATTATTTGAAAAAATTTATACACTACACATACACTGAACGAAATTATACTTTACATTTCTCTTTTCATATATATTTAGAGAATTTCTTTCTCTTTCTTTCTTTTGTTTCTTTTTTTTGTAATATCCAAATGTCCAAAGATTTATTTCTCTTTATAATTATAATTATGTAAACAAAAGAAAAACTAAACTTATATTGTGTAATACCCCAGTCCCACCCAATGAGACACCACTGTAATCCCTTTGACGAAAGCGAAAGAGAGCGAACGAGGCAGAGAGGAGTGGGGGAGAGAGAGGGTGAGATCTTCTACTCCTTCACCCTTTGCCTCTGCCTTTTGCATGCAACTGTAACGGAAAGCGACAAACACACATACACACACACATATATATACACCGACACATACACACACACACACACACACACACATACAGAGAGACACACCTTAATTAATTAAGTGAAATGATGTACTTGATTTTGTTTAACTTATTTGTCAACAAGCTTAACAACTTTATATTTATAGTGCTATAAATAATTTTTATTTGACTTAAATTAAATTTAATTTTTCTTCCTATTTTTTTTTTTCATTATTTCATTATATAATATTATATGTAATTCTAATATTGTGCAATAGTTTTAACAAATGCAGCCGCAGCAGCAGCAACAACAACAAAAACACATGCATCTCAGCTAAATTACAATTATAATTTCCTTAAGATGAGAAAAAGAAAAAAAAAAAACAACTTAAAATCTTAAAAAAAGAAGAAAATGAAAAACTGAAGAGAAAAACTGAAAATCAGTGAAATGGAGCAAGAATTATTTATGTTTATGTAACTTAAATATTATTCAACAATATAAACAATTATTTTTTCGTGTAATTTTTTGTATTTAAGTAAATTTGATATATCTATTTATATATATATAACTTTTATCTATATATATACACATATATATATAATTTTTTTCGTAAACTTAAGTGAAACTGAAGCAAACAACAAACAACAAACAAAAAAAAAACATGAATATTATTTATTGTATTTTATAACTAATTTAAATTCAAATGCAAAAGAAAAAGAAGAAAAATCTTCAATTCGCATACAAAAGAGAGAAACAAAGAAACACAAGCGATGAGAGCGCTTCTCTCTCTCACTATTTCTCTTACTCTCTCTCTCTTTCTTTCTCACACATATAGAGATATATATATTTAAAAGAAATTGTTTTGAATTTCGATGTAATTTTAGTATTTTTTTGATTTGAATTTCTAATTTTTGTTTCTTTATTTCTTTCAAACACACACACACACACACACACCCATGAAGTGTATATGTATGCGTATCTAATATACACATACAAAGAACTTTTGTGTTTTTTTTTTATAATTTTGGTTCTTTTCGCCTTGATTTTGATTATGTTTATTACTCATTAAATTTATGTTTAATTTTATGATTTTGATTTTGATTTTAATTTTTTTTTCGAACAAAGCAAAGCAAAAAATAATAATAATTATTTTTGAATAAAAAAAAACACTTTTTTTAGTTTTGGTTTTTGATTTCTTTTATAAACTTTTGGTTTTTGTTTGATATTTTTTTAGTGTCTCTTTTGAGTTTTTAAATTGTCTAATGTTTTTCTCTCTCTCTCCCCCTCTCGCTCTCGCTCTCTACCTCTCTCTCACTGTTCGTAGCTGCTTATTATATATATATATATATATATATATTTATATATATTATAGACTGCATTCCAGTCCAGACATATAAAGCTAGTCAAGACAAAAAAATTTATTGATCTCAAATGCTTGAAACATTTCCACTTATATTTTTTTACAACGCTGCCAATTGCAAATTCCGCCCCTTTTTGTGGGCGTGTCTAGTCACAAAATTGAGCAGAGTTTTGAAAAGTGTTTCCCTCTCTCTTTTAACTGTCTCTCACTCTCTCTCTCTGTCTCTGTCTCTACGAACAGCAATTGTTGTTTTTACCAAATGCGATATTACGAACTTTTGTTTTGTGTGCAAACCGAGAATTAATTTGATTTTAATTGAATTGATTATAAATTAAAATTATGATTAGTTAGAATTAGTCTTACGCTTAATTATCATATAAAAACTATATAGTAATATGCGCTTATTATTTACTTTATACAAACATATATATGTATATATATATGTATGTATGTAAACACAAGAAAAAAAATACCAAAACCAAACTAGAATCGCATAACATGATACAAAAAAAAAAAAAAAATACGCCAGATATATATATATATATATATATATATATATATATATATATATATATATATATATATATATATATATATTGTATATTTATACATACAAAATGATTATGATTACAATGATGATGATGGTGACGATGACGTTGATGATGATGACTATTTAATTTTTTATTAACGTATTTATATCAATTACTTAATAATATTTATCCAAAACATTTCAAATGATATTTCAAACTAAACAAACAAAATGGAAAAAAAAAAACAAAAATATATATATATAAATAATAATTAATATTATAAATGTATTTGCAAAATATATGATTATGAGTTTTTCTTGCTTTGCATATCAAAATACACAAAACTTGCTTCAGTTGAGTTCTGTTTCGGTTGGTTCTTTTCATTTAACTCATTCATTTCGTTCAGTGTACTTTGGTTTGCTCTCCTCCTCAGCTGCTAACTCTCCACCTCTAGCCCCCTCTCTTCATTTCTCTTTCTTTCATTTCCTCTCTATATGTGTATTTCCCTTGAATTTAGTTAAGCTCTTCTTCGTTCGAATTCCCTTTGATTTCAATTCCGTTTGTTTGGATTTGATTTTTTCGTGCAGCGTACTTTGTCTTAATTCTCTCGCACACACACACTCTCTCTCTCACACACACACACACACACACCTTTTCTCCAAATTGTTTCAGTTGTTGTGCTACAATCTCCAAAACAAAACAAAAAATACCAAAAAAATACCACAAAGTGTTCCGTGCTTATACAAACTTATGTAAGAAGCGTGTATGTTTTTTTGAGCAGTGTTCTTCTTGCAAACTTGACTTGATTTCATTTTGTTTTAGTGTATAAGTAAGCCAAGAGTAAAAACAAAACAGTTTGATTACGCAATTTCTTGCAGTGCATCATTTCATGCGGATTTTTTGGATGGAAAAACGTTTTTCGTTTTGGTTTTTTCGTTCTCTCTTTTCCCTTGGTTGGTATCACGCCCAGTTTTGAGTTTGTTGTTGTTGTTGTAGACGAATTTTTTATGTGCTTTTTTTGTTGTTGTTGCCCGGTAAGTAAAAAAAAAAACAAACAAACGAATTCAAGTTGATGCAGCAGCAGCAAACTAAGAGAAACACTAAAAAAAAAAACAAAAAAAAACACGGCTAAAACTTACTTATTTATAAAAAAAAAAAAAAAAAACAGAAACTAAAATATAAACCAGAAACAAAAACAAAAACAATTACATTATCCAGGCTAAATATAATATAATTTGATTTGCTTTCCTCTGTACAGCGTTGAATATTTGAATATTTGAATATTTGATTTTCCTCAATAATAAACATCGCCCATGATGAGTTTTGACTTCAACAATAATGGTTTTTTTGTACTCTCTATTTTTTTCTATTGTAGCTAACCACGAAAAAAAAAACAAAAAAATAAAACAAAAAAAAATTAAAAAACTAATATTTAAACCGAGCCGAATGCATATTTCTAATTTGTTTCTTTCTCTTGATTTATTTTCAGGCGTGTGTTGTTGTTCGATTTTTCAATTGAATTTGACATTTAACATTTACATTAATTACATGTTTAACTTTCAATGAGTTAATTAATTGCAAAAGAAAACAAAAAACAGAAAACAAAAAAGATAAAACACAATAATTACTGATTGTATATGATTATTATATGATTCATTCGATATTGATTGTAATTACATACTTATTTATTCATGGCAAACATATACACATTTTATATAATCTATATATATATGTATACATTTATGTGAGTGTTAGTGTATGTGTGTGTGTGTGTATATATGTGTTTTTTATTGTATGTATGTGAGCGTACATCTTTTGTTTCTGTGTACATACACACACTCACATAGGTAGACATTCATACATACGAACATAGTTGTGTAACACACACTCATATATTCACTCACTAATGCATACATACATACATCACATACAGACATACATCATATAAAGACATACATCATACACAGACGTACATCATATATAAACATACATACATCATATACAGACATTCATCATATACAGACATACATCACATACAGACATACATCATATACAGACATACATTATATACAGACACACATCACATACAGACATACATCATATACAGACATACATCATATATAAACATACATACATCATATACAGACATACATCATATATAAACATACATACATCATATACAGACATACATCATATACAGACAGAAGTCATATACATCGTACATTACATCACACCTAAATGTAACACACACACACTTGTTCGCATATTAGCATACTCACATACATACATATGTTTTACACACACCCATACACATACCCACACACACACACACACACTTATCTATTGTAATTTCCTTCATTTCATTACAGTTAAAAAAATACAGTATCTAAAGCTTATAAGTTATGAAGGAAACTTCTAAAAAATATAACTTCCTAACTCCCCACCAAAAAAAACTAACCTCACCATTTTAAGAACTTTAAGAAAAACAAAACATGTCCTTAAATATTATAAAGTAGAAATATTATTTACCTTAAATTATTGTTGCTAGAAAAGAGAGAAACTTTCTTGTTTTAAACAATCCATAAATGTCGAGGCACTTCATATAATTTGCTTTCAAGTATTATATATCTAACCAAGTTCAATGTTCAAATATTACGAAATTTTATTTCAAAATTCTATTTTTGAATAAATTAATTTTAATTTGTTTTTGATTTAGATTTTTAAGAAACCAAATATCATGAACAAAGTGTAGGATGTCTCGCTGAGCACCATCAACAAAACCACTGAGCCACCAAAACCACCGTACCACCGATATTTATTTGCGTAAACCCTCTTAAAGTACAAAAATAATAGTATAATTTAGCTTTACTTAAGTTTAACATTCAAATATATGATCCCGATCTCGATCGCGATCTTTCTTGTTGTATTCTGTGTCTTCTGTATTGTATAAAAGACCAAACACATACACACACCACTTGATTTTTTTCAGTGTAACTCTCTATTTGTTTCTCTCCAACACACACACACACACACACACACTCTCCCTCTCTCTCTGTCTAATGATAAATATTTATGGTTTTGATATTTTCATCGGTTTTCGATTTGGACTTATCGATTATTGTGATCTAATAATTTTAAGTTTCATACGAATCATATGAATTTTATCCGTGCTACTTATCTATTATCTATTATCTATATATGTATGTAAACAGAAGAAGAAGAAGACGAAGAATGAAAGGACGAGCACAACTTTAACATTAAGCTAGAGATTTTTGAATTTACGGTTTTCGGTTTAGATTTGATTTGATTTGTTTCTGTTGCACCAGCACAACCGCGATGCGAACTGAGTGTGGATCCATAGATTTTCGAATTCTTTTTCGTTACATTTCTGTTCTGTAGATATAGGGCCTAGGTCACCCATCCAATACGCTCTTCCCGCAATATTACGCACCGAATAGATCAAGATTTACTTTTATTTCGATTTCGGTTTCGGTTCAAAAACACTTCAGATTTTTGGGTACGCTGAGCTGTGAATTGAGTTGATTTGTAGATTGTTTTTGCCATATATCTATAGATATATCAATTTATATATATTTATTTGTCAACTTTTGTCATTTAATATTTAATTTATGATTGACGTAAATTTGTTTATTCTCATTTTATTTCCTTATTTATTTGTTCTTGTTCTAAAACACACGTCATAATATATGTAAATTTACTGATTATATTATTTTTAATAATTTATTTATAGCTCTTGGTTAAACAAATTCCTTATCATTTGAAAATTACGTTTGATTTTGAGATTGTTTTTGTTTTTTTTTTTTTTAGTTTGTTTTTTTTATTTTTCAAATATCTATAAGATATTTCTATGGCTAGGTTCCTAAGTCAATGAAACAAAAACTGCCAAAAGTTTTTTTAAGAAATGTTTTCAAAACAAACAAAAAATAAAAATAAAAACAAAAGAAAAGAATACTAATAGTATCTAAAAACAAAGACTGAGACCCAAACGCAGCTCAACGCAAATGCAAATGCAAACAAAAGACAAGAAAATAATAGAAAATAGAAAACAAATTTATGAAAGAAAACAAAAAAAGAAAAGTAAACAACAAACAAATCAAAATCGAAAAAAAAAAATCGAAAACAAAAATCAAAAACTTAGTACGTTAAGAAAAGAAAAAAACACTGTGATAAGAAAACTGGCTTCCAGTTTCAATTAAAGATAGAATATAAACTAATATTTAAGCTAGCAAGGCGAAGTAGAAAAAAGAAGAAGGAGAAGTAGCAAAGCCGACATACATACATACATACTTATGTGTTGTGTTTAGATGTAAGCCGTGTGCTATCGATAACCGCAAACGATAACAATGAAAAACTGATAAGCGTAATAAAGAAAAGTAAACACACAGAGTAAACATGAACAAGCTATGTTAAGAGGATAATGATGATGAAGAAGAAGCAGAAGTGCGCACTCACCAATTGGGCGCCACCTGGTCGAGGGCCGCGTGCTGCCAGGTGGTTCGTAGCTGTTGCAGCAAGAACGAAACAGGCATGCCATGTATGTTGCCCGACTGCGAGGTGTTATGCAAATTGATATCCGCATGGGCATCGATCCAGACCAGCGACAGATTCGGCGTGTGCTGCAAGTGACCCGCCACGGAACCTGCCAAAAAATGAGTAAATCAGTATACAATTGTTTCCTGTAGTCTGGCAACGCTGGCAGCCGTTGCCATTGCCATTGCCATTGCCGCCCGTTGGCGCTCACCGAAGCCGATGGCATGATCGCCGCCAATTGTCAGAAACTGTGCGTTCTGCTGCAGCATCACCTGCACCTGTCTGATCAACGCCAAATTGCAGGCCATAAAGTCCGCATAGTTGCGAATGTGGTAATAATGCTGGCGCTGCTGCTGCAGCAGCGTCTCGTCGACGGCGTAATGCAGATTCCCATAGTCGGTGATGAGCAGGCGCTCTGTAATCGATAAGCAGCAACAACAATCGATAATCGTAAATAAATGACAGTTGAAAAAAATTAAAATTCATTTGTTTTGCATTTTGGTTGTCGGCTGTGGATTGCTTTTGTTTTCTTTTTTCTAGCTCTTCGCTCTCACCATCGCTACTCTGCAGCACCTGGCGCAGATTGCTCTGGCGCAGCAGATCGGGCGCCAGCTCCACGCCTTGTTTGCCCTGCCCCTTGGCAAAGGGCACTCCGATGATGCCCAGGCGGGTTTGTTCCCCGCTCCCCGCTGCGCTGAAGCAGCGTCCCAGGAATTTGACTGATGCTAGCTGCCGCCTCCACCACATGATCGCGATCTGTTGCGTGTGTCCGCTCGGTGACAATTGCCAACTGAGCTCACTTTCGCCTGCTGTCAACTACAGCAGCGGCTACAGTGCTTCGACCTGATAGCTGATAAACGTCCCATCTTAATGACAATTCCGCATTGTCCCGCTTTGCCGCCGCCGCCCCAGCATCACGCATGTAACTGATAGCGCGCGATAACCTTGATCCTTCATATATATGTATATATATACATACATATATAGATGGATGTTTGTATGTTTTTATATAAAGCTTGCTTCAGCGGCGCCTACGAATCTGTGCAAACTTGATTTAGCTTTGAACGCTTTTGTTTACTTTGCTTTTGTACAACGGCCACAGCGTGGCTATCTTTTACAGGGTATATGCCCATCTATATGTCACTCAACCATTTCATATGGAAGTGACCTAGGTGGGACCTATGAAAAGGAATACTGTCTTAGAGGACTATCAAAACAATTACTCTTTTATGGGAGCTTGGACTTATATAAGTTATATGTAAGTTAAGCGCTCCCTGACTAGGGCACTTGCAATTAGAAACGCTGAGTCCTATTCCCGGGAAGATAACTTGGTACTCAATGAAATAATGTAGTTAATATACTACTGAATAATTTAGTAACAATAGGTCTAAACTTTCTTCCGAATATGAACTGGTTGTGTTCACCCTTGAATGTCAGACTGGAGACTCCAGCCTCCTTAGATAGCCTTAATTTGTATATATGTATGGAAGATGACATTTGTTAAAAGATCTCTAAGTAGTGAAAGCTTCTTTGAAGCACTATTTATTGAATCGTTTACCTCCTATACTATTTAGTTACATTTTTGTAAGTATTGTGAATAATAATCCTTTTCCATATATCTTAAACTAATCCTATATAATATATATCATCTCTGAGTTTTTGTTTATAGCCCTAAATGACAAACTAGATTAAGTTCTGCCTTTTCCTAGTTCTTTCCTAGATATGTGAAGATTATATGTTTCTTAGGTGTAGATTGCCTCTGTTTGTCGTACCTATTACTACTAATTAAGTTTTCTTCCCCAGAACTCAAAGTAAGCTGCAATCTCTGGTTTTTCCTCCAATATATAATATATCCCATAATAATTTTTCTCGAAGAAGAAGAAGATCAATTTTGTAGCAAACTTTTGCCAGATTGAGTGAGATATTCACAATATCATTTGAGTGCGCTATCCGAATGACGCATTTTTAGCTACCGTTTTTTGTAAGCTTTTTTTCAAAATATTAAAAAAAAATTAAATAGATTTCGGACTCTAGCGCATATGATATAAAAAGTATTCAACATTAATGAAGCCTGATAACGCGAAGTCTATGAAGGATAATATATATACAGTCTAATAAAAACAAACATGGAGCTAAAGTTCTAGGAAAGTTATGTGAGCGAAGACTTTATTGAAGCCAAAAGCGTGATTTTTAATGATATTTATTTTATTTTATTTTTTGTGGCTCTTAAATTAAGCAACATTTAGACATAATTTTGTATGTATAAAAAAGGTAATTAATGACTGTATTAAAATTTTAATTAGTTTTTTGTATAAACGAAAAAGTTACTGCTGCCAATAAAGAAGTTATTGGTGTTTTTATTTTTTATAAATAATACATACCTGTTTGAAGTTTCAGCACATAATCTAGTAGTCCTTCAGTATAATTGATCATAAAGTGTAAATATATACGCCCACACAAACATATATAATATTAAAACTTTAATGTGAACAAAAAATAAAGATACAACAATTGTTGTTCGAATCGAACTTTAGGATATTCCAAAATTATCGATAGTTATTAAAGCTACTAAATAACCTTTATAGATAAACGAGATTGAAATCTAAACGCTCAAAATGATCAATAATTATGAAAGCCGCTGTATAATCTTTATAGGTAGATGACGTCAAAACCTAACTAAAAACATAAATCATTTTGAGTTAGCGCATTTCATTGTCGGCTTGCTGATAAAGATTCTCAATCTAAGTTTAGCATATCGGTCTATTACTAGCTATAATTGTTGTTGTTTCTTCGACTTCGGTTGGGGGCCTTCCAGCTTGCGCTTGTTTTGATAGCCGTTTTAAGGTTAAGTTCCAAAAATAATTTTCACGGAAATCAATTGCAATTGTTTTTTTTTTTCGTTTATATATTTTTACATATTTATTTTTTGATAAAAGTGCAAAGTGAACTTATTAATTATTTATATATTATAGCTCCAGATTTATATATATGTATGTGCTGGGTATATTAAGGTATATATATATATAAAGGTATATACATATGTGTACATACATATACACATATTTTTAAAGCAAATGGAAAGTGTTTTTAAAATCGTGCAAAATTATATCTAGATATTTAGAGATGTATATTTATTGCTGAACTCTATATAATTAAGTTTAGCACAACTTGGCATATATTATATATACTATATATAGCCAACTTCTTGTCAGATTTGCTATGTATTTTGGTCTAGTCACTCAATGGACTTGGAATGTTATTTAGATAGCTTGAGCTATAGCTGATATGTGTCTTTAACTATTTAAATATATAGTTACATATTATTATTATTATTATTATTATTATTAATCTGTTTTGTTTATAAATCATTTATATTTTGTTAAGGCTCAGTCTTAAAAGTACAGTTATAGTTACGTTCTTGGACAGCACATAGATATAATTTAATATATTTTATGCTATTTTTTGTTAAATGTTTCAAATGTTTTTTTTTGTTAGATATTTATAGTTAAGGTATATATAAAAAAAAAATAGTTTTAATATTAATATTTTTAGCTAAGCATACTTGAAGCAGAGCGCTTGGTTTTTGAAAACTTTGGAATCACAGTTATGTTGTGTGCTGTTGATGTCTGAGTGTTGCCATCTCTCTCTCTCTCTCTCTCTCTCTCTCTTTCGCTCCCTACTGTCTGCGTCGATTGTGGTGATGCAACATGACAATCTCATCGCCGCTCTCATCGGCCACATCCAGCTGCAGCTCCTGGTCATCCTGGTCCAGCCCAATGCCATGCCCTTCCTCATCCTCGTCCTCGTCGTCCGTATGCAGGATGTGCTCCAGCTGCTCCTCATCGAAGTACGGCTGAATGGTCATGCCACCTTTAATGGGGAATATGATAAATTCAATTACAATTGCAATTTGATATCACTTTGCACTCACGTTTGATGGGCGAGCGGAAGAGCTCCGTTTCGCCATCGTCGCCAGCATCGTCGTCCAGCTCGAACTGCTCCTTGCCCTTCTGGGGCAGCAGCGAGAAGTTGTAGTAGGGCATCTTGCCCCGATGGCGTCTATAGAACCAGAACTGGGCGCACAGCACGCACATGACCACGCCCACAATGATGAGCACACTGGCCACGATGATGAAGAGGAAACGCGGCAGGCCAAAGACATGCGCATTGAACTTCAGGTGGAAGATTACATTCTCAGTGGGTTGACCTGGCTGCGGCAGGCGAAGATCACGCGTGGCCTCGAAATGACGCGGAGCCTCCACCTTGATCGTAATGGCGCCCAAGGGCACCGCCGACAGCCGGTACTCGCCCAGGCTGTTGGTGAAGTTGCGCACGTGCGTCCAGCCTGGAGGCTGGATGAGCGAGACCTTGGCATTCCGGATGGGATGATTGTTGTCGTCGAGCACAAGGCCCGTCAGACTGGTGGTTGCCTTGCTCAGCGTATTCAGCTCGGTTACCTCGCCCTTGATCAGGCTGAAGCCGTTGAGCTTGATCACACCCAGGTCACTGAAGACGCCCTGCTGCACCTCAATCTTCACGATCTTCGACTCGTAGTTGGGCGCGCTCACCTCGAGGCCGTAGAGGCCCTTGGGCAGCATCAGTTGGAAGCGTGCCGCATTGCGTGTCACATTGTGGATGGATGGATGCTCCAACAGCCGGACGAATGCCTCGCGCAGCGGCTGACCCTTATCGTTCTGCACCAGGCCCGTGATGCCGGTTTGCACCAGTGCCAGGAAGTTGCGAATCTTCTCGATGCTGGTGCGCCACACGGAGGCGATGTGACTGTGGACGGGCATCCGGCAGCAGGAGAGACCCAGCGTAAACATCGGTAAATTGTACATGTTGTAGAGCAAGTTGGTCAGCCGTTCGCTGACATCGCGATGCAGCTGACGCGTAGCCGAGCTGCTGCACTGCAGCGGGGAGTAGTTGAACTCGGTGCGCCGGATGCTGTGCGCAAACTTCTCCAGTATGGAATCGGCATGGGGGAAGCTCAGCTCCGAGCTGCCTCCGCTGAATGTCAGCATCAGATCGAAGCGTTCGTTGCGCAGGAACTGCAGCAGCACATCCCTGGCCTGCTCCGTCTCCGGGCTGAGAATACGCTCGGCCAGCTCGTCGGATATCATGGGATCACACACGGAATTGCTGTAAGAGATTTACATTTAGCTGGAGTTTAGCTATGTGAAGTGGTTCACTCACTTGGCATTGTACATGGCGAAGATCGGAGCGAACTTCTCTGTCTGCGGCAAAAAGTAGATGACGCTGCGCTCCAGCAGCTGCACCACAGACGCCTCCTGCAGCTTGTGTCCCTCGATCAGATGGCGCACCAGATTCAGCATGATCTCACGGCCCAGAGGAGCGGCGGTATCAAACAGTGAGCTAACCACCAGCAGCTTGTATTTGTGCTCCTCCGGTTCGCCGATCTGGAGTGGACAGAGAGAGAGAGAGAGAGAGAGAGAGAGAGAGAAAATGTGAGTAGACTATGGGAAGAAAACACTCTGAGAAGGGTCATTAAGAAAGCATCATTAGGGAAGGATCATTGCGGTAGGATTATTGGGGAAGGATTGTTGGAGAAGGATCATTGGGAAAGAGTCATTGAAAATTATTGGGAAAGGATCATTGGGGAAGAATAATTGGGGAACGATCATTGGGAAAGGGTCATTGGGGAAGGATCATTGGAGAAGGATCAGTGGAGAAGGGTGATTGTGGATGGATTATTGGCGAAGGATCAGTGAGAAAGGATCATTGGGGAAGGGTCATTGGGGAAGAATCATTGGTTAAGGATCATTATGGAAAGATCATTGATTAAGGATCATTGGGCAAGAATCGTAGGGAAGGGGTCATTGAAGAAGGTGGTTCTTTCTCGGCGGAGGATCATTGGGGAAGAATCATTGGTTAAGGATCATTGGGGAAAATTCATTGATTAAGGATCATTGGGGAAGGGTTGTTGGAGAAGAAGGATAACAGGAGAAGGAAGCTCTTTCTTGGCGAAGTGGAAAGTATCATTGGAAAGGGAAGCTCTTTCTCGTCGGCTTGCTTACATTGGAAGTCAGCTTGAGGTAGTTGAAGTGGCGACTGAACTCGTTATCCGCATAGCCAAAGCTGGCGATCTGCGGATTTTGGTTCTCGAACTCGGCCAGGCGATTGCGCAGCTCGGCATTCGTGTGGTACCTGGTGTTGACCACGTTCTCGATGATGCGGAAATCGTTGGCGGACGCCCAGTGCTGTGGATCGTCACGCATGAGGGTGACATCCAGGCGCATGCCAAAGGGCTCCGCATCGGGCACCTCGACCTCGACGCGCAGCGGGGCAAAGCCATCGGACAATACGGTCACATTGTGCCGGCCGGGCAGGGCGAGCTTCCAGTAGTCGCCAAAGGTGCCGCTGTATATCCGGTGATTGCCGCCGTCCAGGGAGATGGCTGCCCCCACAATGGGCGTGCCAATGCTGCTGCGCACGAAGCCATGGATGCCGTGATGCACCTGCTCGATCAGCTGCAGCAGAGGCTCGCGATTGTCGTGCCAGTACTGGGGCAGATCCTTGGCCAGCGGAAACTTGTCGCAGCCCATCTCGATGGTCAGCTCCATGCAGCCGGCGCGCACATAGTTCCAGTCCTGCATGCCGCCCGTCACGCTGTACCACTGGGCGCCGTTGGTGATGCCGTCGGTGAAGAGTTCGTTCTGGAACAGGGCGCACGGCTGGCCCAGATGCATGGTGGCGTGCGCCTGGGAATAGACGAGCGCCAGGTGGCGGAACAGCTCGTTGTCCTCGGTGGGATTCAGCTTGCGGCCGCTGATGCTGGCATCGCGCAGGCGGGAATAGGGATCATTGAAGTCGTTCTCGTTGTCGTCGAACGGATAGTTGGCCACCAGGGAGCCGCCATGCAGATTCGCCGAGAGGACAAACGGTATGGAGAGTGTCCAGTTCATGACGGCAGCCACCTCGGGCTCCGTGACCTTATTGTATTTATCCGTGCCGTATTGATCCGGGAAATTGCGATTTAGATCCACCTGATGGGCATTGGCCCGACCCTGGCCGCCGGTGCGATCGCCCTCGCGCGACACCTCATAGCCATCGGGATTCATGCTGTAGAGGAAGTGCATCCGTGTGCCATTCACCAGCCGCGTAATCCGGTCATCGTTCCCATAGCGCTCCAGCATATACTTGGTGAGCAGCAGCAGCATCTCCTTGCCGACCACCTCGTTGCCGTGCATGTTGGCCACGTACTTGAACTCCGGCACGCCCGGCACATGTTGGCCCGGCGCCGTAGAGATCTCCATCACCCACAGATCGCGGTTCTCCACGCTCTTGCCAATGCTGTAGAGGCGCGTGAGCGAGGGATAACTGGCGCTCAGATTGCGCAGATAACTGCAATGGGATTGGGATTGGCATATATAGTATACTTGGCCAGTGGACAGCAGGACAGCAGGACACCAGACTCACCTCTCCATGGCCACGAAATTGTGATGCTTGAACTCTGTGGGCGTTAGGAAGCCATCGTATTGCTGCTTCAGCTGCTCCGCCGGCTCCGCTCGCTCCACAATCTGCTTGCGAAACTTGCCTGAGAAAACAATGGGAAAGATCAAGAGATTAAAGCAAACCAAAACTAAAATCCCACAGCCCCAAAGACTACAACAAAAACAACAGAAACTTAAATGGAGTCCATAGCCCAAGCAATAAATTTGAATTTTAAAAAAAAAATAAAAATAAAAAATCTATAAATAAATATTTAAATTAAGCCAGCAAACACTACGTTTTGGATTTGGATTTGCAATTATTATTTATTATCATTAAATTGTTGAAGATAATTGAAAATCGTACTTAATTTGAATGATCTAAAAGGTCAAAGGTCACGAACAGCCACACGACCGACTAAAGCACACCAAAAACCCTGAGTTCATTTTGATATATGTTTTAATGTATAGCATATGCTATAGCTCTGACCTATATATCTAACTCTATTCGAACAAACCGAAACTGAATGCAAAAACCGAAACAATTTGCGTAGTACATTTGAACTAGTTCCGTTCCGAAAAGCCAGTACAGTGGCCGCTATGAACCATACGGGGGGATATGGATATGGATCTGGATCGGGATCTGGGGTCGGGGTCGGGATCTAGGCTCTAGATCTAGATATATATATATAGTTATCGAATTTTATTAAAAATTGATAAAAGGAATTACTCGCTATTTATAGTATTTATATTAAAAATTAGTGCAATTTTGTTTTATAATAAAATGTTGATTAAACTTGATATTAAATTTAATAAAATATATATATATATATATGTATATATTTATTTATCTATATATATTCTTGAATTTCTGTCTGTTAGTAGTAAAATAAAACGCACTACGCAAAAATTAAAAATTTTATTTTTATGCTCGATTCTTGATTGGTTTTACTTGATCTATTACTTGAGAACGGTTTGTTTGTTTGTTTGTTGTTTGTTTGTTAGTTTGTTCGTTCGATTTCATGTGCCTTGTTTGCTATGTATATATATTTATATATTCATATATTTATATGTATATATATGTATATAATATAAATATGTATATGTATGTTAACAATATTTCAGACGTTCTGTTGCTTGAATAATAAAAAAACATTTAACAATCTTGCGTTAACATATGCTGTCTAAATATATACGTGTATATGTCTGTATATATAAGGAGATATTTGAGGTTTATATATGGTTATCTATATATATATATCGTCATCGTATATATGTATATATGTAAGGTTAATTCGGTTACATAATTGGATTCATATTCGTTTTACTTGCATCTAAAAAGCGGCTAAGTAGTAATGTATATATATATATATGTATATATATATATATATATATATATATGTATATATATATATTCGTGTGTAATAGATAAGGAGAAAGAGAGAGTAGGGAAGAGTGGAAGAGAGAGAGAGGGGCATTTAAAAATCTCGTCTAGGCCATTGTATGGCTCGATTGGGCTGGGTTTGATTTTGTAACTATATCACGCACCGATTCTGATCTGTATTCATGGTATATATAATTATGTATATATGCAAAATTGATATTTACTTAAGGAACGAGCAAGAGCGAGATACAGACAGTGAGTGAGTGAGTGAGTGAGAGAGAGAGCGTGCCTAAGACATGAGACTATGAATTCGAAAATATGAATAAAAAGTAAAAGCAACAACGAATACTTTATGAGAATGCAGCAAAAAATATACAAAAAGAAAATATCTATATGTGAATGTGTGTGTGTGTTTGTGCGTGTGTGTGTGTGTGTGGGTGAGGGTGGGTGGGCGTGGCAAGCGTGCACTTGCTTAGGCATTTTACAAATGTTAGTGTTAACAATGGCTTCTATTTAGTATTAGGCAATAGACCCCGATGCGTTTTGGTGCAGTGCATTTTGGTGGTATCATTAAGTTGTTGCTGTTGCTTTTGTTGCTGTTGTTCTTGTTGTAGTTTGCTGTTGCTTGTTGGTTGTTGCTTGTTGCAGTTGGGCACCCGTTTTAATGCCTAAAAAAGTATGGATTGTAATAACTGCTAATACCATCAAAGTTGCTCTCAACGGGCGTCAGCTTGAAGTCCAGACGCAGTGCCTCCGCATTGTCGTTGGTGATGTGCACCTGCTGCGGCACACTCGATTGATAGCTACAGGAAGGGTATACAAAGGAGTCGTTAGAGTTGAGCTTTAGTTTAGTAGTAGAGGTCTGCTGATTTACCCAAAGGCAGCCGCATAGATGCTGTAGAGTCCAGGCGTGAGCAGACGCCAGTATTCGCCGCGCTTCGAGGTGCGTATGGGTTTGTCCTCCAGCCCGGAGACAATGATGGTGGCATCTGGTATCGGGTAGCCGCTGGTGTCCTGCACCAGACCCTTGACGCCAATGTGCGCCTGCCGGAGCAGCTGCAGCAGCGCCCGCTTGTTGCGCTGCCACTCCTCGGGCAGGCTGCTCGCCGGCGGATACTTGCAGCAGGAGAGCTCAATGGTCAGCTCGAAGCAATTGGTGAAGGCATAGTTAAAGTCCTGCATGCCGCCCGACAGCTCGTACCAGTTGGCGCCGTTGGTGATGCCCCCGGCGAAGCTGTCGTTGCAATTGTTGCCACGCCTCATGATCGGATGGTTGTCCGAATAGCTGTGCGCCAGCTGCTTGAACACGCGATCATCCGGCGTAAGGCTCTCCTCGCAGCAATCGTTGTGGGCACTAAGTTTATTGATTGCTTCATGTATCAACTGGCTCAGATAAAGATAAGGATAATCTAAATACTCACATTGAGTTGTCATAGGGATAGCTGGCCACGACGGCTCCACCATGGAAATTGGCGGAGAGCACAAATGGATTCTTCAGTATCCATTCGGCCAAGGCGGCTGTTTCCGGCTGCCGGCTCTGGCTGCGCAGCTGGTTGATATGATGCTGGTCCAGGCGATCCGGAAAGTCGCGATTCAAATCGACGCCGGCAGCATTGCCGCGTCCCACATAATTTGGCAGTGATTCGCAGTTGCCCTCCTGTGAACGAGAAAGAATAGAGAGAGGGAGAGGAAGAGTGAGTGATATTGATTCATTAAGTTAAAACATGTCTTCTTATTCTTTATTATATTTCTTAAGTAAACATATGGTAATTTCTGAATAGAACTTCAAACGAACTTATATTTAAGCTCCGCTTGAGTTAAGTCTATTAGTTGGTAACTTACTGCCGCCTGTTTGCATAGCTGTTGTCGATTATGTGAGTTATTATAAGATAGTCCGACGACACCTGGCTCTTAATACACCTGTGTGCTTATACAGGCATGCGCTGAATTTGGCATTCAGAGCGTGCGCTCGCCAGGTAAAGAGTTGACCAAACTAGTCTTTAATATGACAGTCAGGTGGTCGCAAATGATCTTGCAACATATGCCATAATAAATGCCCAATTAGTGGCAGTGAGAGCGAAAGAGAGAGAGACAGCGAGAGAGCGTGCGTGCGTAAATCAGGTTACGATAACGCAAAACAACAAATTCAAAAATAAAAATTCAAAAATACAAAAAATAACAACAGCAAAAACCCCTGTATCCTCCAATCAGAAGCACATTAGCGCAGCTTTTAATTGGAGCGAGCGTCAGTCAATCGCAAAAGCACAGTTAACCTATGAGTGAATGAGCGACCGACAGACTGAGCGTGCGAGCGAGCGAGACGGGCAGAGATAATTGGCGTAGCTCGATTGCATTAATAAGTGAGCAAACAACAAGTGTACATATAGAATATAAAACAAGTACAAATATGTACACATGCATACACATAGGCTTCATATATCACACACATATTAATATACATATGCTTATGCATTTACATACATATGTATGTTTGTATGTAGGTTAGTCACAATGGTCGATCACGCAAAGTACCGCACTCCCAGCTGCAAACTAACTCTGCGCCCACCCGAAAAAAAAGAAGAAGAAACTGTGAAAAACAAACAACGCAATAAATCCCTGCCATTATGGTTGGGGAATTTCTTGTTTTTGCATTCCCTATGCTGCGTAGCTGCTGCTCTATACCATTTATGAGCAGTGTTGCCATTTTGGCCTATTTAAGGCCAGCTCTAGCTTATTTGAAAACGGAAATGCTAGAATTATTTTAGCCTTAAATCTTAAATCTGTATTGTTAATTTTGTATCACATTTGAGTATTGCAAATTAAATGAAATCGACCAAGAAAAAGAAGAAGGTCCACAAATGTGAAAATCCCGATTCAGTTTTTTTAGCTTGCCTTTCCAGCTAGGTCTAGCTTTTTGTGCTCTATAAAAAATGGCAGCACTGTTTATGAGCACAGTCGAAGGGAGGTAGGGAAATTTGTGCAAGTACAGATGGGTTATTCTAGGCAATAATTTAATTGAAATTAATATCGATAGCAGAAAAACCAGCACGTTTGCCGTATGTGGGCGTAAATATAAGCAGAGATTACGATGCCAAGTGTCGGCAAATGACGTCGATACTATTATCAATGACTGTGTGTGCATGCGGAATATTCAAGAATGAATATCGATAGCAAAAAGCTGCCACACACATGCATACACCCATATGCACACTATTTGAATGTGTATTGGTGTACGTGTGTTTACTAGAGCCTAACCACCCAACGTTTTATTATAAACAAACAACAACATAGCAACAAGCTTTCGCAATATGTCAACAACAATTGAGAGAGAATTGTGCCCTAACGCAATCGAAACGTAAGTGCGCAACAGCAACGCGGCATTGCGTCGCGATGGCAACGCAGGCACCGGGAGGGAACAAAAAAAAAAAAAAAACAGAAAAGGAAAAAAAAATCTGCAAACGCCGCTAAAGCTACAATGTACATAGTATAAAATTTCACAATATATTGATTTTTCCACGAATGCGAATGGAGCAGCTGGCCACATACCTGGGACAGGGCATAACCGTCAGGATTCATGGTGGGCATCAGGTAAATGTCCGTCGTGTTCACCAGTTGGCCAATGTCCGAAATACGCTCGTAGTTGCCCAACAGATATTGGGCCAAATAGATGAGCAGCTGTCGGCCCACAGTTTCGTCTCCATGCATATTGGCCACATATTTGACGGGCGGCGTCAGCAGCGGCCGCTGCCGAGTGCTGCGTGAGATTTGCAGGGCAATCAAATTACGTCCTTCCAGCGAACGGCCAAGACTGTGGACACGCGCCTGCTCCGGATAGGCTTTCTCGAGGCGTGCAAACATATCCTCCAGCTGCTCCTGGCTGGTGTATTGCGGCGGCTGCAGGAAGCTCTCATCCTCCTTGATAATGTAGCCCTGCACGGCTAACGGTATCAAAGCAATCAACAATATCCACTGCATGTTGGGCAAAAATGTTCCAAATGTTCCACTGTTAACCGTTACTTGAGATGTTGGTAGTGCTGCTGCTGGTGTCTCAGCTGCCACTAGTTATCACTGGCTTGTAAATTGAAGCGGCCCGCTTTAGATACAGCTCGAAGCCCGCGTGCTTCGGCGTTCGTTTGGGTCACAATTGTTTGTGTTGCGCCTGTTTTGTTGTTGTTGTTGTTATTGTGCAGCAGTTCCAACTCGGTTCGGCTCAGCTTCAAAAAATGTACTGTTTGAAAATTCGCTGCGTTGATTGGCCTTAAGCCCGTGCTGCCTGCCCGCTGTCCCACCTCTGCCGCTGCCGCTGCCACTGCCACTGCCGCAGCCGCTGTCGACGTCGCCAGCGCCACTGTTGAGAGCGACGATGTGCGATAATTGTAGGGAAATTACACGGCAGAGAGCGCGTCGCGTCGGGAGCTTTGCGCGCTGCTAGTCGGTCACGAGTTGTGTTGTTGTCGCAGCTGGGCAGCTCGCAGCTTGTATTTGTTGTTGTTGTTGCTGTTATTGCCGCATTATTGAGACAACATTGCGTCTAAGCACAAATTAATAGTTTTCATTTGTTATTGTATTACATTTTTCCTGTTTCATTTTTTTTTCTTTCTTGTACTTCATTTGGTCTGTGTGAATTGATTTTTTTTGCGCACAGCTGTTTGGTTTTTGCGGAGTGCGGGCGGCGTTGCCAGATGCAAGTCAGGCGCCTGCGCAAGTTAGTCAAGGAGAGCGGCGGCAGCAGCAGAGAGTGAAAAAGAGAGAGTGAGAGCGAGCGAGCGAGTGCTTGTGTGTAGAAGAGAGGCAGCATGTTGACGCTGGCAGCGTTGTGAACGTCATGTTCGGCGTCAGCAACGCCAACGCACGGAACCGTAATTGAAAGGATATAAATATTTCAGGCTTGCTTCAACACACACATACACAGAATAATCGATAACGTTAACCGAGTGACGTCACAGCTTACAATTTACATGCATTTAAAAAGTTTCGCGTGGGCGACACACGCACGCACTGGAGAGGAGCGTGTGATCGGGTGTTGCTTTCTTATCAGAGCGCTGTCGCCGCCGCTGCTGACGTCGCTGCCGCTGGTGATGCCGGTTGGCACGTAGCAATTGCTCAGTCAAAATTGTAATAAGCAACTTGAATCAAAGTTCAGATTTTCACGATAGCCGAGGGAAAACTCCCAAGCTCATTCACAATCAATAGTAAACAAAAGATTTTTCATGCTAGAGCAACCTTTAGTTGTTGACTTTTACAGTTGAGTTTACAAATATCAAAGTTTATCAAAAAAAAAAAAAAAAAAAAAAAAAAGAAAAAAAGAAGACAAAGAAGAAGAACAACACACGACCTTTATAACGAAGTAGTTATGACATAGATGTCATAGCAAAAGAAAAAACCCAGTTTACAGCGGCAAATGTCTTGAAGTTCTTAGGGCTAAATGTAAGAAAACCAACTAGAAAATACCCTAAATTTTTTCTCTTTCCCTTTTTTCTGTACTGTACTCACAAATGAAATAGCTTTTGAAACTGTTCTGTCAGAAATGCTTTATGATCTCTTAGCATATTTCTTGCTTCCAAAAGTAACTCTTTGTAGTTGATGCTAAACACTAGAAATACACACACTCATCCGATAAAGTGTTTAGATTATATCTAACGACTAATGCCGGCATAGTAATCAGAGGAAAAAGTATATTTACTAGGTATACCTCTATTATTCATAGATTTTAGTAGTCATAAGTGTATAGAGCTTTTTATAATGTTGCATGTTGTTGTCTGCAGTAATTTATTTCTTTGTGTATCATGAATCAGGGTATAATCATTTTGTGGAAATGTATGTAACAGACAGAAGAAGGCGTGGCAGACCAAGTAAAGTATATATTTTATTTTATTTTGTACATATTTTACTCATCATATTGTAATTTATTGTGAGCATAAAGTAAGAGTATATGTTGATAACTGAACGTCTTCTACTTAGATAACAATACATGGGCATATATCATAGGCAATTATCATCAATTTTAAAGATAAAATAATGTTTTTTGTGTAGAACACATAGTCTGGTATCTATTATTTTAATGCTGGCTCGACAATGTAGTTCAATCGTAGAGTAATGTCGGGGGAGATTGTAGTTCAATTTCAGGAGTTAAAGCATCTATGTTTTTTTTCACGTCTGTCTCGTAAACCACAAAAGGTACAGACTTGAAATTCCAACTGTATATATTGTCCCCATTTTCATATTTTCGATAAAAATCGATTTGCTTCTTTGAGCGTAACTTTACTACCACAAAAGCTGGTAGCTTTAAATTTGCAGATGAAGAAATTTTCTTTTATTATGGATCTTGGGCACCTTCCCCATTTCCCGCAAATTTAAAGAATGTATTTCTTATACTTGAGACTTTTTCTTTGGCAAATATGTACTTACATACAAACATCTGAATGTCCTTCTTACGCTTCAAAAATTTAATTTAAAAAGAAGGCCAGCAGCTATCCAATATAAAATTTCCCTTAGTAAAGTTCATGGAGCGCAGCTCAAGCGCAGTCGCTGCGTAAGCTGCGCGTGTAAACAGAGAGCGTGACTGTGTGTGTGTGTGTGTATCGCGTGTGTATGTATGTTTATGTGTATGTATGTGTGTGAGTGTTTGTGTGTGTACTGTGTGTGTGCTGTGCGTGTATATATATATATATATATATATATATATATATTGTATGTATGTAAGTATGTATGTATGCATATATGTATGTGTGTATGTGCGTGTGTGTGTGTGTATGTATGTATTACTTGTTTATTTGCATGTAGTATAACATGATTGGAATAGTAGCTCAACGCAAGGTCTAGGGTATTTGAAAGTCGTACAGTCCTCTTTAGATGAATTCAATTTCGCTTGAAGTTGGTTAAATCATGATTTGAATTCATTTTAAGAAGAATTCTATCTACGTTTTATAAAGGAACTTATTTAACTTTTTTATATTATGACTAATCCACAAGTTTTTTAAAGAATTAAATACCCCTAAGACCTGCTGGATCATGTCATGATACTATGTGGGTCAGGTCTTTACTTTACACGTATTTACTAATTTCTTAAATCTCTATCTTCCCCTACGATATGTATCCTACGTTAGAATGTTCAATATCTCTTAAAAGATATATATATATATATATATATATATATATATATATATATATATATATATATATATATATATATATATATATATATATATATATATATATATATATATATATATATATATATATATATATATATATAATACGTATATTTAATTAATTTCTGTTGAGATTAAGTTACCTAAAAGATAGAAAAATGATAACCTGTAAATAATATATTTTATATATATCATATATAATAGTCAACTTTAGGGTATTTCATAGTCTATGCTTTAACTTTTGCCAACTTAACTGGATATACTATTAACAACAGCAACAACAACAATTGCAAACCGGTTAAAGATTCAGACTTTGCAAGATTCAACTAGAGTCGACATCGTCATCGTCATCGTTGCCCCTTCTAAACGGGTTTCCTTTCTGTCGCTGCTGTTGCAGTTGCAGTTGCAACGTGTGACGTCATCCGACTGGAAATGCCTACTAAAGCACAGTTAAACCGTAATGCCATTATTTATAGTCCCGACTGTCATAAAAGAGATCAGCAATGAAAGAGCTCGGGTTCTAGACAGCGTGGTGAAAGTCTCTACCTGCAACAGGTGTCAGAATGTGGCAAGAGCATAAGGCAAGCGCTTCAGGCAGACATGACAGCCACAATTCCCGTTAAGCTTCATCCAATTACACTGCCGATATTGCGATAAGATTTCAAAGTCACCCCCAAAGCGTTAATGGCCCCCATTAATAGCGGCCCGGCGAGCGAGCGATAAGCGACTATACAAATAGAGCTAAATATAATACATATGTATGTATATATAGAAGTATGAAAGAGATCTTAGTTCTAATATACAATATAGAAGTTGAAATACTCTTTTGAAATACGGTTAATCAGCAAATAAAAAAAATATTTAAAATTGCAAAAAAATACTTTTTGTGTTTTTAAATAGAGCCAAGTTATATTATTTTTCTTTTTATATAGTTTAAGCTAAACACTAATATAATGTTGGGAACAAAATATCAATATGTTGGGAATATGAAATGTTTTGTATGTATATTTTATATATTTTCCAATTTACTCAAACCTGTAAAATATTTTATTTTATATTTAAAAATATACTCTTTACATATATGTACATATTTAGATAGAAATATGTTAAGCTGAGCGATAACGGAAAATGATTGGATCAGTATTAATTAAAAGATTTATATAAATATATATTTAAATACATACATAGACAAATATTTCTATATAATTTCTCGGTTATCACAGAGTTTCGCACATTCCGCTTCATTCACAGATTAATCGCTTGCCGTATGCCTTATCGCCATTTAGATTGGGCTTTTCCAATACTCTAGCAATGGGCATTATAATATTATATTGGCTTTAGAAATACTTTAAACTCAGAATTATAAACTATAAATTTTATATTTCATATATTATACATGTTATTAAAAACTCAAACTTTGTTGCACAGTGTTTGGTGTTTCACACTTAAAATGCATGCAAAATGCGGAAGGATGAAATGTCTGATATGAATTTCATTGAAATACGAGCTGTGTACTTGAGTTTCATATTTATATTTTATGTACATAACGAAGCTTTATTCATAATTATGCAAATATAATCAATATTATTCAGGCTCATATTGATATTCATAGTACTGCATATCGATTGAATATAGAGCTATGATATGGATAAGTTGCTTATTTAGTTTTGTCATGGCCATTAATGGCAATAAATATAATCCTATCTATGGTGCTGTATGTGCACATTATAATACAAAATCGATAAGTATCAATTAACAATTTGTTCAACAACAATTTCACATTATCCAGTACAGCAAACTAAAAAATCAATTCAAAATAAAATCAATCAGTTTCGATACCGTTTCAGATATCGATAGGATTTCAAGCAGGCATTCATATGTAAATAGCGTTTGTTAATGCATTATAGCACACGCAGCTTAAGAGACAAAGGCACCTTTATAATTATCGATATCTTACCGATTAATTAACAAATTACCTAGTTGAATGTTACCTCCTATTTTAAGTGCATACTATATTTCATTTTAGCACGCGAAGCCTACAAGGTCAAGATTGATATAACTGCACTTTTATTGTGATCGATATGATATCGATAAACTAACACAGTAACTAAGGTAACTCTTATTAAAATTGCATTCTAGTATTCAATTTAGCAAGCGAAGCTTAAGAGATCAAGATAAAGATGACTTTACCTTTTTAGTTATCGATGTTATCGATAAGCTAAAACAGTAACTAACTGAAGGTTAGCTCCTCTTTAAAGTGCATTTTTGTATTTTTTATAGCCCACGCAAAGTAAGAGATCAAGTTACATATAACTATACCTTTATAGTTATCGATATGTTTTCGATAAACTAACACGGTCAATAATTGCAAATGAACTCCTTTTAACACTTTTTAAGGTAGCCTTTTAGACAATATTATCACATTTTTGGCATTGCAAACCAACAATAATGTCAACTCATCATTTTAAATATCCAACAAAGACGAAGAATAGATCTCCACTCAAGTGGACTACTTGGCGAACAGTGCTTATGTATATGTATATGTACACAAACACTTAGCTCAATGGGCATCCCCAGATGCTAATTAACGAATCATGCTGAATCGACCTCACACAAGTTCAACTAAAACGAAAACAGAAACTAGGCCAAAGACAACTCCACTCAGTTCCGACTTAAAGTGTTTCAGTTTTGATTGAGCTGTGAAAGGGAGCGAGCGCAGCTTTCCCATTGGGAGAGCGGGCGATCAGTGCTCGAAAGGAATGCAAACACAATATATACTACATTGAGGGCAACGAAAGCCGGAGCAAATCTATTCAACACTGGTTTTTGTTCACTCTACAGCAGATTCGAATCATAAAGTGAGTCAGAAGTCACAGCAGGGGACATAGGCTACGTACATTGTATACCCTCTCTCCCTCTCTCTCTCTCTATCTCTCTTTTTGTCGCGCTTCTATTGTCTTCTCTTAAAAGTATAGTCAGTCATACGGCATATTTTTGTAACCTATTCATTTTATAAAGAAACAATTAAGTGTGCTTTAGTAGGGTGTGCCCGACTAGGAAATGCCCTGAACCCTGCGTAGAGCTGTTAAGTTAATCATTCTGCACTTCTTTTGTACAGTCGAATTCTGATAATTTGTATGGCAAGGGAATAGCTATTTTTATTTTTCTTAAACGAGCCCCAATTATTAATCATTTTATGTTTCAGTTGAAGTTTTATAAAAAAAAAAATTTATAAAAGACAAAATATTTGTTTATTTATAAGAAACTGTTTTACCAAAATATAAGAAACTCTTAAGAATTAAAGAATTATTTTCATGGGTATAGAAGTTTTTAGTAATGCAATTATCGATTCAGCCGGGGACTAATTATCGCGTTGTGACTGTATATACAAATGCACAAACAGCATATATGTATATACAGCATACATATTATATATACCAAATGACTTCGAGCTGTGCCCTTCTAGGCTTTACTTTATAGGAAACACATTATGGAACAACTCTTCTCCAAGATGGGGATTTCTAATGAGTGTTATAGTGTTTTACGGGTGTTTAAATTTGTTTAAGCCCAACTCTCTAGTATTAGAAGTAAGTATTTTGCACAATTTGGAGTAAGAGGGAAGGGTGCAGGTATCAAATATCCAAACTACTTAGTATATAAATATCTGTATATTCATAACAGAAACCAGCACAGTTAATTTAAAGCTTTCAACATGTGTGCTACTCAAGCTATGCCTAAAATGTTGTCAAGTCGATTATTATCGATAAATATCTAATAAAATGAGTTATCGAATAAATGATAAGCTCATACAGCGTATGGTGAATAGAATAATACATCAAATCTATAGCTTTTGTAGAGGCGAAGTAGAGTAACATGACTAGATCGACTCAGCTTATCGTCATGATCTAGAATATATATACTTAATGGGTACTGTCATGCCTTTTTCAGCTAGTTTCATACATTTTGATAAACTCATTAGACCATTACTTGTCATTTTCAATGAGTAAACAAAAGGCATTGTATACTCACGTAATACCTTGAGTATTAGAATGAAAATGTTAGCAACATAGGTTTAAGTATTTGTATTATTACGTATTTCAAACAAATATCTTTCATATATTAATATCTATGTTTTAGACCACTATTAAACCTATATTTATTATGTATTTCGTTGCCGGAATACTATTTCCTGCAAAAACCTCTCATATATCTCATTACGAGCATGTTTCAGAGCTCTACGTTAAATGGAAATTTATTACGTAATTCGGTACCCAAATGACATCAAATAAATATATCTCAGATGTCACTATCATCATGTTTCAGAGCACTACGTTAAATGGAAATTTATTACGTTTTCGTTACCAGAATAGTATTTCAAATGAATATCTAGCATATGTATATGTTACTATGATCACGTTATTACGTTAAATGGACATTTATTACGTATTTCGTTACCGAAATCATATTTCAGATAAATAGCTCTCATATATTTACTACGAAAATGCAAACTTCGACCTATACTATTACTCACTGTTTGCGTTAATAATAAGATGGTGACTCACCTTTGCGGCCGCAAAACCATCCGGATTGCAGCTGGGCAGAAAATGAATTTCAGTTGTGTTGAGGAGTCGCTGCACCTCGCTATCCAGCTGGTAGCTGCTGGCCAGATATTCGGCCATGTAGAGCACAATCTGGCGGCCCAGAGCCTCGTCGCCCTGGATGTTGGCCACCAGCTTGACCATGGGCCGGAGCAGATCGTCGCCATTGCCGTTCGGGGCGGGCGCATTCAAGGCCAGGGCATGCAGCTCACGGCCCTGGATGGAGCGACCTATTGAGTAGGCCTGGGCCAGTGTTGGATAATCGCGGCTGAGGCGGGCAAAGAGTTCGCCGATCTGCTCATTGTTCAGATAATGCGCATTATCCACAATACTGTCGCCTTCCTCAATCACTTTGACGTGCTCGATGACGGGACTGGCGGCGGCAAGACACGTAAATGCGAGCACAACTACGTAAGCGCAGGCGTACATTTTGCGACGCGCGACACGTAAGCAACGTAAACAAATTAAAAAAAAAAAACAACAACTAAAAGACGTAGGCGCAGGCGCGCGCGCCGCTCACTCTTTGCAATTAGCTGAGATCGCGAACGGAAACACTTGTTGACACTATATTATATTATTATATTTTCTTTGTTTTCGATATGTGCACAATTTAAATTAAGGCACAACAGACAGCACTTGGATACCTAATTTAGCACTGTTTCAGCTTGTGTGTGTTGGCTGGCTTTCTTTCTTTCTTTCTTTCCACTGGGCTAACTGGAAGTCGACTTGATGACGTGCACTCAAGAGCCGCTCTTAACTTACCTGTAGAACGCAGCTCACACACACAGCACACAATCACGGATATTCACGTATTTAATTCTGCATTACGCTTAACCAGAGCGACCGCACAATATTTTGTTTATTGCTTTCTTAATCAACAAGAAAAAAACACAACACTACAAATAAATATACACAATTATCAACACGTCTATTTGGTAAATGTGAGAACCGACAAAGACTCAGAGCGCTAAGCCAAGTTCCCGTCGATAATGTAAAGGTCGAAATTAGCCAGACTAAATCTATTCAATTTTGTCCGTCAATTTGATTCACATTGTTAGAAACAAGTTTTATAGCTCATTTATTTAAATATTTAATAAATAAATAACACTTTACAGTTCCAAATGAGTAATTTCTTAGAACTGAATTAAATAGCGTTTCGAGATAAACAGTGCTAAATGAGTAATTTCTTATAAACGAGCGGCAAATGTTGCCGCGATATCGATACCATACATCGGCATACATAGTCTAATTAAAATCATGTTATTGTCATTGATTTAAATTTGTTTGTTTGTTGATTTATGTATTAGGGACTTGAAGTAAATTTATAATAAAGCATATTATTTGTCTGAGTTATTGCCATTTTAAGTGGTTTTTCTGTTTATGATGTAACATTATTATTATTGAGTATAATTATTAATATTTTAATAAATACACTTAGTCTGGATTTGTCAACATATTTTTTATTTGCTTTTCGAAGGAAACTAATCAAAGATTATGAGTCAAATATTGCTTTTTATAAAATCTAAAATTGTCTTTTATATTTCAGCTGCAAGTATTTGAATATAATTTACATATGTTGGCGGCACCTGGCTAACTTATCGGCTTTTAATACTCTTTTTCTAAAAACCATCAAAGTTCACGATGGAGTGTGTTTTAACAGTGATCAATGTTTTACTCATATTGGCACTGTAAGCTAAAAATGTATTATTATTAATCGGCAATAAAATTGGTTCATAGTTCACGACATAGTTATTGTTAAAGCCTTGATTTATTTAGACTTAGCTAGGCAATTGAAACACGGAATCTTTTGAATTCAATTTTGTGGGCGGCTGAGTTTTTAATCGATAAAATTATGATAATCAACGCAGAAATTCTTATCGATATTCTTCGCATATTGGCAATGGCTATCGTATTGAAATATTTAAAAGTTGGTGATAACGGAAATGAAAAAGTAATGTATTTAACTGCAAAAAATTTAATATATTTTCATCTTGCAGCTTAGAAATTTCGACGCATCTAATTAACAAATGAATGTTTTTATTTCATCGATACATTTATTCACTTGAAGTCGGTACGCTGGTAAATCTTAAAAATAACAATTCTGGGATGACGCTTTCTCCTTGTTCATAAGGAGCTTCAGCCCTTGCGGCGTTTAGCCTATGCGTTTCAATTGTGGCACATGACAACGTGTCAAGATTTTGGTTCATTATCCTTTTTCCCACCAAACTTGGGGGCTGCGGACAATTTCGAATCCGCTGTCTTCGTCATGACCGCGTTGTCGCACTGCAGCTCCAATAGCTTGACATGAGCGATTGTCTGGCCGAAGAGCTTCTGTCTTAGGCTTGGCCTCTTGGCCTCTATGCGGTGCACCTTGACGTCGGCCGACAGCCCCAATTCCGTCAGGTTCACTTCGCATTCACGTTGGCGCTGCCTGTGACGCCGTTGCCTGTTCCGATGTTTGCCTCCCACCGATAGTTCATTGGAATACTGCAGACTGCAGGAGGGAGTGCTGCTGCCGCTGTCGCTCTGATTGCCTGCCTTGGCCTGCTTCATTCGGGAATGCTTCTGCTCCAGCTCGGATTTGTTTTTCAGAGCCACCTCCTCGATATGCCGCTCCTATAATGTAAGGGCCATTAAGGAACAAGGTTTAAGTTTAGAATTTACAAGATGTGGCACCTACAAACAAGGCGCGCTTGTGCTTATCGCGCTTGGCCAGGACCACCACCCAGGCGCCATAGGACAGCATAATGCCAGCGGGCACCAGCATCCCAGTCAGTGCAGCAGTCTTCCGTATCCAGGCATGATACACGGCCATGAAGATCACTGCAAAGGAGTAGTGGTAGAATTAATTACTTAAATTGTGTAATGGTCGGCAAAAAACGAAATCGATATTTGCAGCGCATATCGTTTGCGACAACTTTGTCGCCTGCGCTGCATTACAAATAGAGCCTAGGATGACCAAAGCTTTAGCGATCGAGCTTAGGATGACCAAAGCTTTAGCGATCGAGCTTTCGCTAGGTCCGAAAGCTTTGGGGAACAGTGGGAGAAATGCGCCCAAGTTCAAGTCGATTCTCTCAGCTTCCCAAAAGAGCGAAACGTTGGCGAATGTGGGCTTATAAAACGCAGCCACATATATACATATATATATAAATATATAAAAAAAAAAATAAAATAAATAAATAAAATGAAAATATAATATAATAATGTAATATAATTCCAAAAGAATAACCTCCACCCAGCAGCAGCAGTCAACCACGAAGAAAGGCCTTTCATCGTTGGACACACCAAACAAAAAACTGTGAGTGATTAAACCCCCCTCTGTTCCCTTTCCCTACCTTATGAAGCCCTAATATATATAATGAAATAAAACAAATAAAGTACAAGGAAAAGAATAGAAAAAAATTTTTGAAAAAAATAATAAAAATTATATAAAAAAAATATATTTGAAAAATGATATATAGAAATTTTCCTTCTTAAAACAAAATATATCCCCCCGCAGTTGAATTTTAAAGTATGAATTAAAATTTTTATATATTGCTTAAATATTTTTATATTATGATATCTATTTTAAATATTTATATGCATGCATAAAATAATATATATTCGACTCTCAATATATAATAAGAGAAATACATGAAGAATATATAAGATAAATAAAACAAGAACAAAGAATTAAAAATAACATTAGTAAACTAAGTGATTATATATTAGCCATGAAATAGAAAATAGATTTTTTTTTTTTTTTTATATAAGCTAGTCGATAGATAATGAATAAATGTAAAAATCATGGAATTTTTTTTGGAGTTTCCTTGATAGTACCAAATCAATATGATAGGCTAGGCCTATAGCATTATGGCATAGAAGAGAGAGAGTCGAAGCATTTTTGTTTGAGGATCTTCAATAAAATGTTTAAACGATGATCATGGTAGAGTTGGGTGAAGACAGCGAGAGGCGAACACCACCTCAGCTTCCGCGTCTGTCTAACTGTCCGTGTTTATTTCATTTCCTGTTTGCGTGTTTGTATTAGTGCCGTCTAATACCTCTGTTTTTGTGTAAGGAATCATAAAAATTAAAGTTTGTGTATGGATGGTTACGATATGGCCAAACCCACCCCAGAGCTAAAGGGGAACCAGAGGATTCCGCCCGCCTTAACCCGAGCCACGTCTGGTATATGTATATATATATATATGTATGTACGTATGTATGTATACATGTATGTATGGATATATATGTGTATATATGTAAATAAGTGATGTATGTAGGCATATACTGTGTATGGGATAATACTGCTGCTAAGTTCGCCTAGTAAATCACATAGTTGACGTTATATATTTGTAGAGTTACAAAAATTTTGACGCTCAACGATATTAGAAACGGCTCGAAATTAGTAAAGACAGTGCCGTGCTTCTTCATATAATATTACAATTCATTTAATTGTAGACGAAACGTTTCTCATTCTTTGGCCACGACATATGTAGATGAATGAACTTCCGTTGTAATTTTACTGATTGATCTGAATGACGGACTTATCAAAACTGGTTCCATACATATGAAAAATGGTATTTGTTCACGATATACGTGCATATGAATGTACATAGATAAGAGTATTATTCTTCGTGCAATGCGCCTTGCGTCTGGCTTCCTTCCTGTCTGTCCCTACTACATTTCGTAGAGATTCGAAATACTCCAGTGTAAGCTCATATATATCGTTTATTACATATTTTAGTGTTATTCACTATTATACTAGAGACATGGACTTGAAATATATATATGTATATATATGACGTCGGGTAAAAGAGTAATAGCTTAAATTTTCCTGCAGTCGAGTAACCCTATTGACTTCAATCGTCTAATTGACAAACGGACATGGTTAAAACGAATCAGTTTATATAATTACATAAATAAGTGTAAGTGTGCATAGCTACATATATGTACATATATAAGTATAATAGATATGTACATATATATGTATAATAGACATTACTAAAACTATTATTATATTTATATACATACATACATACATATGTACGTATAATTAGGATTTTAGCTTATCTGTATCTTCTTACCTAGAAAGGCAACAATCACGGCCACAAGTCGTCCATTAGCTTTTCGTTCCTCCTGCAAGGGAAAATATAGTTTAATAATTACTGAATATACGTAAGATTGCTTAGGAAAGAATTTTGCGCATTTGGGATACTCTCCCGACTTCCCTTAAATTTCATAAAGCATTTTTTTTCAATTGTATTATAGATTATAACTAGATTATAGCTACATATAGATTCCATTTTTATCAAGAATAGTGCATCTAGAACCAAAGCTAAGTAAAGCCCATAAGCGAAGTCTAAGCACAATCGCTGCATCAACTGCGCAGTAAGCAGAGCGCGTGTTGCGAGTGATTGGAATAACAGCTCTGAACAAGATTTCAGGGTATTTGTTTGTTGGATATTCCCAAGTAGAGCGCTCTGACGAATATTGCAGGAAACCAATATACTCTTTGAACTTTGTAAACGAGCTAATGACGTCACTACAAAGTATACATAAATATACATAGATACATATATAGATATATAGATAAAAATATACATAGAGATATACATAGTACATACTCTATAGCGATTTTTTTGTCTTTTTAAACTTTTTTAATAAAACAAAAACTTAGCCAAATACAATAGAGTATTTTTTAAATTATACAAAAACAATATTACGAAAAACTTCAACGTTTTTTGGTTTTTTGTTTTATTAAAAAAAGTTTAAAAATACTAAAAAAAATCGCTATAGAGTTTAAAATACTTGCTGTGCCAATAATTTAGTTCGTCACTGTACATACTAAGCTGTAATTGTGAGGGCTGTGAATGGATCGAAATACATATAAACTTACATGCATATATGTATATGTATGTATGTGTGTATGAATGTGTGTTAACATTGTTTATAATCTCACGTTCGCACAAGATTTGAGCATCTGCAAATGTGTATTATGCATACAGACATGCATATCGATCGAGATATATATATATACATATATATGCAGTTGCGGTAAAAAAAAAAAAATAGTAGTGCTACTGAACATTAAATGTTGGATACAAAAATGTAGAGATTCAATATCGATATCTAATTTAATAACAATATATATCAATCTTAATATTGGTTACAAATAGTTTTCAAATTATTGACTTTATCAATAAGTTTTTTTTTTTTTGCAACAGTACTACTACTATTTTTACCGTAGGTGTATATACACACACATATATATATATATATATATATATATATATATATATATATATATATATATATATATATATATATATATGTATATATATATGTACATATGTATATACACGTACATATGTATGTGAATGAAAAATTTGATGGCGCCGTTCATATGGTCACACGTTGTACACACACACACACACACACACACACACACACACACACACACACACACACACACACCTCTTTAAACTTTGGATGAATCAGCTGCAATTTCTTGTTGGTGCTAGGTGCAACAAAACCCCGATGCTGATAAGAGGACACTGACTGTGTTCGTTTCCACTTACTCGCGATTTGATATCTAGGATTTCCTTGAGATTCTGTTGTATGATGTCATCGTCCGACATGGATGTGATGCTCGTCCTGCTTTTGCCCCGTTCCAAAGAATTCGTTACATTTGGGATTTGCATGGCCAGCGTCGCAGCTGCTGCTGCGCTGCGCACTGTGTGGGATGGGGGATGAGGACGATGGCCAGTTGCCATCGTTGGGCTCGTAAATTGTGCTTATTACGATCAGTGGTTAAAAGAAGATGCCAGATGCCCGTTAGCTGGATGAAAGAACGCGCGGAACAGCCAGAGCATTACACATTCGACCCGGAGCGTCGAACAATCGAAAATGCTTACTGAACCGATCTGATGAAAATCAAAGCGATCCGGACATCGTTTAATGTTATTGTTGCCTTTAGTTTCATCTCTCCGGCTCTACAGCTCTACGGCTCTACGGCTCTCCGTCCATCCGCACGAAATTTCGGTTCGAACATTTTTGTGGCCGAGCATTTGTTTTTAAGTATGTATCGAATCCAGCAGTAGCAGCAGCAGCAGCACAAACAATATTTACTGTTTGTTTATTTACATTACAGTGAATGATTCGGAATATGTGTGAATATAGATACATTCATATGTACATACATATATAAGTGCATACATATCTACATACATCAAAACTTTCGAGCACATGGCAAGTGAATATATATATATATATATATGTATATACAATATATACATACAAATATCCATACATCTATAGCACTCGGAGAGCCGAAGCTTTAATACACTTTCGCCCATTTGCGGTTTATAGTTTATGATCTCAGTTCAGGCAATAGATTTAGAATAGATTTGTTTTTATAGAAGTTTACGTTAGTGTATGGCATACCACACTGGCCTAGAGCCTAGAGTTGTTGGGCATATGACTGGAGGCATAGGGTAACTATTGCAGCTAAATAAACATACGTGAGGTATGCAGAAAAATGAAACGACCGAGGAATACCCCGCGAAAGACGTGCCAAATGGCTAGTTTTTTTGTAGCCTGAATAGAAAATTAGGAATTGAGAGTATGAGGACTTTGTCAGAATGTATGTAACGGACAGGAATAAATAAAATATATTTGTACATATACACGAAGAACTGAGTTCATCATCACCATGTTTGTCTGCCCACCTGGCCGTCCGACCGTCCGCAAAAGCTAGAGCCTAGAGCTGGAACAACAGCTAGTTAGAGAAAATGCCATATGAGCAAATCCTTTTTTCCGATAGTTCATACAATTCTTTAATTCCTTAAATATCGATAACATTCAGTACTTTGATTTGGTATTTTTAGCACAGATGGAATACCACAAAAGCTAGGGATTAAAGAATAAAAAAATTAGCGGTGCAGATTTCTAAATTGAAATCACAAATTTCATATACATACATATGTATATCATTACTGTATACGTGCATGCTTATGCATTTTTGTTACATAGAAATGTAGCGTTGAAAGATTGGCATAGCAGAGTATCTTCATTTATATGTACATATAAAAGCCGCGTACAATTATAGGCGAAGCAGAATATCTGCTAGTCGGCCACAGCCGACTGGTCCATTCTTACATATTTAATAAGTACAGCAACTGTAGTCGGAAGTGCCAGGGCAGGGCAGGAGATGCCCAAAACCTCGTGCCGAGGAGCTTTTGCACACATTATGTCTTGAGTCCAAACATTCATTTACATACAAACAATTGCACGCACACCCTGGATTTATAAACTAAATGTTATTTTCAATGTTCGATTCTTATAATTTTCAGGGCATATTTATGATGTACATCTGTTTATACTTACGTACCAGACTCGCAGGCGTTACTATTTGAAATGAGCTGTTGTGGAATTTTTGCGTGATATGTACTTGAGATATTTAATATCAATATACGTAATTATATAAATTTTGATAATATGTAAGTAGAAATCAAATTTCATATTGACAACTAAGGATTAGTTCATTAGTTATAAAACTTTCTTATTTTGATGTATATGTTCAAGTAAATTTTTTATATTTATATACACATACATATTTATGAAATGAGAATGGAATAACAGCATTTTAAATTTACGTTGGCGTATTAAGCCATCGATCTATCAACCTGTGTTACTCATATTTACACTTATCGATGCTTTACTCATTTTGGCACTGTTAGCGCGCAATGTCTTTCTCTGTAACTGTTAGTTGGTTATCGTTTGGGCCTATAGTAAAAAATGTATAATTAAATCGTGGCTTGAGCTAAATTTTTGTAGTTTTTCATGAGAATACAATTTTTATTGCCAAAATATACATTGTATTGCATTATTAATATTAGGTATTAAAGAAAAAAAAAACAAAAAACAACAGTGCCAAAATGAGTAAAACATTGACGCGAATCGCAGATAAGTTTATAAAGCAACCGCCAAGGCAAATTTTATTCAAAAACATATTTTTGACTTAGTTTTGTTTTTGTTTAGAAGATATATATGTTTTATTGAAATATTGCCGAGTTTGTTTAGCAAACTAAAATATAAAACAGAGTGATCAAATATTAAATTTACGCTAGCGCCTGCTCCGTCCATATATCGAAATATCATAATCAAGTCTTCATTGAATAAAAATTCAGTCACAGACTCTACCTAATGCTAGTCAACGCAGTAAAACATTCATAAAGTAAAATTACATCAAACTAGACAGACCTCGTAGTCATTTCTCATAAATTTATTTACTAAAATTTTCTGATCAAAATACGAAACATAATATTTTTACAAATTAAATCGAAATATTCATTGCAGTTTCGCGTTGTAACCCAAATAATCGGGACTTCTTCAAAATTATTCGATTAGTGAACCTATCGCAATTCGCAACAAGCGCGCCCATTTTGTTAGCGTCCAGAATAAGTTTTGCACAGTTTAATACAAGCGTTGGATTAAGCAACATTGGAGTTGAAACACGTGTAAGTTCTTGAAAAAGTGCAATTTATTATAATAGTGATAATATTGATGCAAATCGTATGCCATGGCATATACTAAAGTGTAAAAATGTTGTTTCTTTCGCAGGCATCTGACGCTAGCGTGTAGTCTTAATTCGTATATCTTTAGTTTGTTTTTTTTTCTTTTATTTTTGGTTTATTTTTTTGTTTGTTTTGTATTAAATATGGAATTACGTGCGTGGAAAGAGATACTCTTGCAGTGGGTAAGTGGGTTAAGCGCTTTACTGAGATCGGCTATATATTTCACAAACATCCATTAAATTGTTTACCTCTTTTTTACTAGGTGAAAAAATGCAATTTCCTCACTAATGTTATTTGCTTAGAAGATACTGAAATCGATGACTTTTTTAAAAAATATATACGTTTAGTGAGACCATCTGCACCACCGGCTACGCCACCCGAAAACCGTTCCCCATTTTCTAAGTGCGAAATTGAGGTTTTTGTAAATGGTGCTTAAAAACAATATATACAATGTATATAGTAAATATTAATAACTTCTGCTTTTTAGAATGCTATCCACACTTTTCTGTGCTGCTGGAGCGCAATGGCAATATAATTGCAAATGATTACGCCTATGTCTACTCATTGTTTTTGCACCACGCTTGCGTTCAGAGTCCGACCGAATATTTTCATAATATTTGCAGGAATATGACAAGCGATGAACAGCTCTACTTAGCGTCATTTTTCTCTCAGGCTCTGAGAAATCCAAATATGACTCGTAATAGCTTGCGTGATATCATTGCCAATACCAGTGACGTTATTTACTCGGACCCATCTTCGCCGCAGTCGCGGAGGTGCATCAGCTTCCTATCCCTTGGCGCCATGGCCAATGTAAGTGAAGTTATTACCTCGGACCCGCCTTCGCCACAGCCGCGTAGCTGCCACAGCTTCCTATCTCGTGGCGCCATGGCCGACAAAAATATTGAACTTGATAGTAACAACAAGAATTCAGCTTCAATCGATAATGATTCGAATGTAAGTATGACTTTTGTAACACCTTCCAAACCCAAGAAACGGGAGCAGGACGACTTTCAGAAAGTCAGCCCAACTGATGATCCGTCGACGCCAAAGTCAATGCTGCTCGAGGAACGCACCCGTGAGGTCGTAGGATTAAAGGTAAGAAATTTAACAATTCATCAATAGCAATCATATCCTAACTTTGTAATAACTCTGAAAGGCTCAGCTGGCAACCGAGCGCTATGAAAAGTCTGTTTTGGAGGACCAAATTTTGGAGAATGAGCAAATAATCAATAGGCTTAGTAGAGGTATGGATCGAAAACATATATTCGACTTTTATTTAGACTTTCAATAACAATTTGATTTCGTTAAAGAAAATAATAAGAAAAAGCAGGTACTGATCGATCTGATGGCCTCGCTGGAGAATGAAGCCGAAGAGAGGCAAGGCATGACAGTCAACGAATTTGAGCATGTATGTCTAGAGTCGCAGGTAGAGGTCGCTTACCTGAATATTTTATTAATATATGCTCCTTTCTACCGCAATAATAGTTAAAACGACAGCTGCTAAAACAGATTAACGAAAAGGAGACTGTTCTGACCAAATGCAAAGATGATATCCAGGAGATGAAGGATAATTATGAGCAGTTAACACAGAGGGTATGTTTCAAGTATACATGTTATTTTACACATATAAAGGAATATAGAAAGAGTGAAATGTATATAGGATATAGAAAAAGTACATTGTCTGCAAATAGAATATAGAAGTGAACAGTTGCATGAAAGTTAAAAATAGCAATATGGTTAGCAAATATTTTAGTTTATTTTTTGTTCTCTAATGATAGCAAATTGTATTACACATGATTGCTTATGTGCTTGGATGTACATTTATCCAGTGCAGTGGAGAGGCCCAAATAGCAAATTAATAATGAATGTAATATTTGTATAAATTTTTGACTAGTTCATTCATTCAGGCAGACACAGTCAGCTGCATTTAGTTTAGGAATATTCACATATATTTGATTGGGCTAGATTATGATTCCGTCCATCTGTTTTACAAGTATAATATCACATTAAAAGTATACAATTTAATTTCAATTAAAATGTTTGCCATTATTGAGGCATTTTAAATATAAAATCAATGTTTTCTGCTAGAAGCAGTCAAAAAACTGAAGGCGACTCCAAAGAACACTTTCTTATAATTTGTATTTTTCATGGCTAGGAAAATATACAATAAATTCAAAATCGCCGTCTTTAGTCAGCCCGTCTAACTAACAAACTAACTTTAATAATATATATTTTGATACCCATTGAAATAAGGAGGAATTCTAGGTATGTTAACAAATTATGCGTATGTTGGAGAAGGTAAATATGTGTGAAATATTTCAGCTCTTGTTACGTAAGAGAAATTTGATAGCTCTGAAATTAAATTTGTATTGCTTATGGTTTACTTTACGTTAGAATTTTAGTTTTGTAAGCGTTGTTTTCGTTTTGTTAGAAAGATTTCACAAAATTTTAAATGGTTGATCTCATTCTCAGCACAAAGAGTGCGAAGCGGAGCTTCTACTGTGTCTCGCAAAAATAGATGATGTGGAACCCCGACTGGAGACTACATTAAAAACTTTGACAGTCCGGGACGCTGAAATCTCTATTCTGCAGCGCGACAAAGCGGAGCTGGAGCAGTGCCTGCAGGAGCTTCGCAACGAGTTGCATAATGGCCGTGAGGTGCTCAACGCATCCTCGGATTTGCTCGATACTAGTCAATCGGCTAGCATGAATACCACTCCGGAAACGCTGGCTTCCTCTGTCATCGACAAGCAGTTGCGTGAGAAGGAGAGGGAGAACGATGAACTGCGCGTTCAACTGCAGGCCATTGCACAGGAAAAGAAGAGTATCCTGAATGAATTGTTAATGATCGTACAGCCATATCAGCCTGAAATTACCTTGTCAGCAGATAATTCGAAGGTATTGTCCATGGTAGAGCGTACCTTGGAGGAGTTGTCCAACCGCAATGAACAAGAGCAGAAACGTGTGAAGCAACTGCGGGAACAGATGAGCGCGTCTAATCTGCAAGGCAATCTGCCGGATAATGAGGCCTCAGAGCAGAGTCAGTTGGTTCTATCAGAAGTTGTTGATCAGTTGCAGATTGGCGAAAACGAAGCTGCGGACATCGCTGGCATCAAAGAAGAACTAAAAAGAAAGGATGCCCAACTAGCTGAAATGCGCACCGAATTAGAGCGAATTGGTAAACTAAACTGTGAGTTGCAGCAGAATGATAAAACAAAACAAATAGAAGCACTCGAAGAGAGTATTTTCGCGAAGGACGAAAAAATTGCTGACCAGCAGGAAGAGCTGAGTATTAAAAAGTTGCAGTTAAATCGAGCTAATCAGCAGGTAATTGATTATGAGGAGAAGCTTGAGGATTATCAAAAGGAGCTTGCCGAATTTCAGCAGCCGCCTGAGTCCAATGATGGTCAGACTAAATCAAATGAGGCACAGGAGCGTTTACTTGATTATCGTACGCAGATATCGCAACTTCAGCAGAAGCTCATTAACGCTGAGTTCGAGCTGGAGGCCAGTAAGGAGCAGCAAAGCGAAACTCAGCAGCAGCTGAGTGAAAGTCAAAAGCTGGTAAAGGAAATTGAGGAGCAGCTGTACAATAATCAGCAACAACTTCAGAACTTCATTCAATCAATAATCGCTCAATTTAACCCAGAGCAATCTTCGGCAGACGCCAGCGAAAGTGGCCTGGAGGACGTGGAAAAACTCTTGATGGCTTGGCAGGAACAAACCCAGGACCAGTTAGAGCTGAAAGATTTCGAGATGCTTCAGCAAACGGAAGATATCAGTGTAATAAGGTCCATCTCAATGGACATGCTTAACACAATGAATCCGTATTTGAGGCCTCCAGTTGCGGATGTTAACATCGATGCGTTGCCGGTTAAACTGAAGTTCCTGCATAATCAGGTCTCCCAGCTAGTCGCCAAGTACGAGCGGCTAAATGAGAAATGCAGCGTATTCGAACGCAAGGTTGTACAATCCGCAGAAGTGAGGCGGCAAGAGCAAGCCAGTATGCAAAGGGCGCATAATGAGACTATTCTAAGACTGACTGGAAAATTGGGCCAGTTGGAAATTTTATGTGCAAAGGCGAAAAAAGAGCTGCAAGAGAAGACTGCAGAGTTGGAGAAAGTCAGAGAAGAGCTCCAACAGCTAAAGTGCAGCGAAGATTTACGGATATCTCATAGAAGTGTCGCAACCAATGGAGAGTCAAATGGCACGCAGCATCAATTCCATATAGACACTGATGACGATTCGGATGACAGTGAAATTATAGACTACGAGCTACTGCAGCTAGATGACCTAAGAGATAAATTGAAGACTGCCTGTGAAAAGAAAGTGCAGTTGAAACGTGACCTCGCAGAGAAAATTTCGCTCCTCCTGATGGGCCGAACAACAATACAAACGCTCCAAAAACAGATTATGGAAAAAACTCAGCAATTTGAGAAGACAAAGCTGGAGTTGGAGCGACAGCTTAAGGAACAAATGATACTCGCTCAATCGAGCGAGAATACTACACGGGCACATCAGGAGGAGCTGAAATTACAGCGGGAGCTGTTTCAGAAGGTAACAAGCGAATGTGAACGGGAGTACAAGAAGCAGGTGGCGCTCATTGAAATGGCCGAGTCTAAGATCCAGTCACTTCAAAATGATATCGACGAAAAATCTCAGCAGTTGGAGAGGTCCAAAGAAAATCTTAAGCAGTCACAGATGAAACTGGGGGGTGTGCAACAACAGTTAGAGGAGGCTTTGCAAAAGGTGGTGGAAAAAGATGATCTCGTAGTACAGGTTCAGAACTTAGAGGACTTACTAAAGAAAGAAGAGTATAAGAGCTTGAGCCTGGAACAGGAGAAAATAAAGCTAATAGAACAAAAGCGTGTCATTGAAAATAAACTGTCAAGTGTTCAGTGCTTGCTCGAAAAGCGCGAGGAAGAACTGGAGAAGAGTAAAACACAGTCGGAAATGAGTACCAAGCGGTTGGAGAAAATTGCCATTAGGCTGGGCGAACAGCAAGCGATATTATCTAAAACACAACGCGAAATAGTTCAGGCTAAGGCAAAGCATATCGAACAGTCAGATCTAATTACGGCTTTGCGAAACGAGAAGGAGACTCTGCAGCTGGAGTTGCGCAAGACAAAGGAGCGTGTGAGCCGTTCGGAGGAGAAGCAGGCCACCTTGGACAATGTTCGTGCTGAGGTAGAGGCAGAACGCGATGCTCATCGTGATCAGCTAATGCGCTATGAGAGAGAGTCGAAGAAATGTCACAGTATTATTCGCGATCTGCAGCATCAGGCGAAGTCGACGGAGAATGAGAAAGTGAAACTGGTCCTTGAAGTTGGCGGACTCAATTCTGAAATTGTCGAACAGAAGAAGCTAATTGCAGAGTTGAAAGAACAGCTGCAGCAGTCCAAGGAGGCAATGCGTGTTTTAGTTATAGACCATGAAAATAATGCCGCTGCCAGTGCTGAAAAGGCTGTTCAAGATTATGCAAATGTCCAGCAGTTGACCTCACAGCTTGATGAAGCTCATCGGGAACTTGAGGCACTGAAGAAGTCGCTTGATTGCGCACAACGTGAAATTAATGATAAAAGGAAGGACCTTGAAACGGAGCGCAACAAGGGAAGGGATCGCGAATATATTTACAAGCGCAAGCAGAACTTGCTGAACAAAGAGCTGGAAAAGTGCAATGCAGAGCTGGTCGAGAGCCGTAAGAACCAGGAGAGACTGTTGGCCAAATTAGAGGACCAGACTATAGACCGTTCCGTTGAGTTGCAGGAAACTCAGGATCAGTTAAAAGAGGTGCGAGCGAATCTTATTTCTCGCGAACATGATTGTCAGATATTGCAGGCGAAGTATCGCGACTCAAAAGACGAGATGGCTCGGTGCGAGCAAAAGCTGAAGGATCAACGACTCGAGATGGAGGGCAAACTCGAGAAGATGAAATCCAAAATGGTAAGTAAAAAGTCCGATTTGCTCTAGTTCATAGTGTACACGTATTCTTCTTGTTGATGTCTGTCTGATGTGTGCTGGACTAACTTATTTTTGATTACTAAAACACTTCGTTCTCTCTTGTGCACACAATAATTCATCAAGCTCAATATGACGCTGCACTAAAAACATATTTAAACATATAATTAATTTATTCATTTAGATATTTATTTTGGGCTAATTTGGTAATTAATATTGAAAGTTTTTCAGTATCAAAGTTATTCTAGAATGCCTAAACTGAAAGACCTTTAGTTTTTATAAATTTAACAGAATTGTCAGTCCGCTTCCAGTCTCTAAGGTAGAACATAAAAGGAACACAACATTTTTTTTTTTGGTTTATAGATCGACTTTTGAATCAGTTACATACTTCTAGTTAAAGGGTTTATATAACCCTAATCCATTGATAATGCGAATTCATAATAGATTGCTCTTGTGAAAACATAAGTAAAAGGTAGAAGAAGGCATGGTAGACCTAATAGAGCATACATTCAGTAAAATCCGATTATAACGACGCTCATATAAGTTTGGGGACCATAATTTTCGCCGCAATAATTATATGAACGCTATAAGTGGAGTCGTTATAACCAGATTTAATTCTTAATCAGGACAACGAGCTGAGTTTGTCCGTCTGTCTTTACGTATTAATGCAAAAGACGTGAAATTCTAAATTTAGATTCCTGTATTATTATTCTATTCTTATTCTATTTCTTTAACGATAATAATAGATTGCATTCAGTTTCTCAACCCCATTTAAGTTGGAGATTTATAGTTTAGTGTTTAGATTCTTAAGAGAAAATACAAACTTAAGATATTGTAGATTTGCATTGGGCTCAGGTTATTTCCTAGTTGGGTACTCCCAACTAGAGCATCCTTGTTTAAACAAATTTCAATTATAGTCAGCGTCATGTGAGCTAATTTGAATTCAGTATGTAAATGTTTCAATGTAATATTAGTTCTTTAAGGGGCATCCATGTTTGTAGTTGTGTCTGTCTTGTTCTGTCTTGTTATATGTGTGTGTTGTTGGTTGGGACTGATCAAAACATTCTAGCAATCATCAGAGAAGAGGCGATTCGACCAGCTGTTGCCTAAACTTGCCATTTTACATACGCATACACACAAAATTTTCAATAAGTAGCTTAACTTAGATTGTCAATCACTGTAAATTAAATTGAATTTTCTTTGTTTCCTCTTCTCTTTCCACTTTTTATTCCACCGACTACAATGCTATACTATCACCGCTTACCACACTTTACACATACAATTTTGCCCACATTCATTCAGCGAAACAAAGTTGACAGATGCACACCAACCAGACACAAAAGCAATGAAAAAAAAAAATTAAATAGCTTTATTAGACTAGTCATTATATTCATCGTTGTCCTAGGCCTAACATATTTCACACTGGAAGCAAACAACGTTGACATTAGGCTAGAGTTTAAAAGTCCGCGAGAATTTTGAGTGTAATAAACGTGGCTAACTGTCGTTTATTATTTGTTTGTGATAATAGATTAATTAAATGTTCGTTGACAAATAATTCTAATATATAGAGTTAACAAAATATATCAAAAGTATCGATCGATTATATCGGTCGAGATCTGTCAACTAACTGCAAAGTGAAAAACTAATCAAAAATTTATTATATATAAATTTTCGTTTGCTTTCGAACCTTTTTTTTCCCATTGCTTTTACTTACCACTCTTCCACTTACCCATTTACTCACCACCACTCAACACCTTACTCACCACTCGTTCTTAATACTTACCACTCACCCATTTACCCACCACGCACGACTTACCTCACTTTCACTCCCCACTCATTTACTCCCGACTCACCGTTCACTTCTCACCACTCACACTTACAACTCACACTTACCACTCGCCACTTGCCCTATAAATCAAACAATCGGAAAACTAAAGCGCACGTTGTACACGGCTGAGGTGAGCCGCATCAAGGAGAAACAGGAGCGGGATGCGGCCAACAACAAGGTGGAACTGGAAAAGCTGAATGCTCAGGTGAGATGGTATACTTATCTATATATAATCTATAATCTATGTACTTATAACTGATCGAATGAGTAACTGTCCCTGAGCTTACTGATCCTTTCATTCTAAACTAAACTTATTAAGCATGGGTATTCTGGGCTTAAGATTATGTGCAAGTGAAAGAAGGAAGCATGGGTGAAGTCACTGAATAGATGTTTTCATTCCATAATCAAAAAGACGAGCCGAGTCAATCTAACCATTTCTGTACGTCCTTCGTATATCTCGTATACGAGAAGACATATGTCATATTGTCTAATGAATTCATAAACTATAATTTCTTATCATTTTCCCACATCTCCCATAATAACCTCACCTGCCAGATTGCAAAGTATGAGGAACATGTACGAAAGCTATCCAATCAGATTGTGCGGCTCAATGAGAATCTTTTGGAGGAGCAAAAGAAGAATGCGATGGTCAGTACGCAGCTGAGGCACCTGCAGGAGGCGGAGCAACCGGCATCAATAGCTCCCCTGGCGGCTGTAGAGGACTGGCAGCCGTTCAAGCGACCAAGTGCACCATCCGGCAATCTGGGCAGTAATCTAGCAATGGAGGACGAAGAGGGCGAGGTCTTCAATAACACCTACCTGACGGATCTCAAACTAGGCACTGTGCCAAACATGACGTACGTTCATTAGTCTCCATGCCATCCGATCTTTTATTCATATACATATATTAATTTTACTTCTACCCAAAGTGCCGAAGAGCTGCAATATCGGAACTCGCTGCAGCCGCCTCATTTGAAGAGCGCATATGCGGCGCAATATGACCTGGGCGCCCAGGAGGACGATATTAAAGTAAGCATTCAAAAACCATAGCGATCAAGATGAAGGGAGTGTTTGAGGGCTGAGGCTTTTCGCTTGGTTGGTTGCATCTCTTATAGTGGTCAATCTTTAATGTGTTTTAATATAATTCATCTTTCGACAGGATGGACCACACAGCCTGGACGACAGCATGAGTGCGTTGCTCAGCACTACGGATGGCAACGGTGTATGTACACGCAAGAAGTTGATGGGCACCCACTATAAGCGTCCGGGTCCGCCTACGCCGAGTAAGAATGGTGGTCGTCTGTCGTTTGGCGGTTCGGAGCCACCGAGGGAAATACTACGTGAGACTTGTGACAATAATGGTACTGCCAAGACCCCGGCCCGCTTTAAGATCTTCACATCTCGCTTCAGCATAGGCAGCAGCGGCACAGGAGGAGGACAATGTCTGCCACGGGACGAGGTAAGAGCAGCTGGTGAAGAGCATTTATGTTATGTGTCGTTGCTTCTTGTGTTTTAGCCTGTGTTTACTGCCTGTTGTCGTGCTCTCTTCTTATAAACGTCCTCGTGATTTTGTGTGGTTGATGCCGCCACAGCCCATTAAAAGAATAATATGATAATTCACAGAGGCGGCGTCACCGTAAACAGAGTCTGTTAAAGGGCATTATGCATCGCCGCAGATTGCAAACAGCATTTTGTACATCGACGCCGCGCAGCAGCCGTTCCTTCTATGATCAGCGGCAGCTAATTGTCCACTGTGATGAGCCGCCAGCCGATGGCGAAGAGCTGCTAAAGCAAGAGCAGGAAGTGACACCGCATTTAAACGATGCTCTGCCTTTGGCAGCGACTAATGAGCAGAGCGATAGGCCGAGCATCTGTCGTCGCCGTTTAATAGCAACGAGCTCGAGCAGTAGTCTAACATCCGCTACCCAGAGTGTGTCAAGTGGACGTCGACGTAAATCCATTTCACGCAAATCCATTCACTTGTATGGCAACAGAGGCAGATCCCGTGCCCGGATGTCCTTAACGGCGCAGATGAGTCACAAGCGCATGCAGCAGCGAAGCAAGATAAAGGATCAACGTATTGGATGTTTCGATCGAGGCAGGCAGCTGCTTGATACCGAGAAAGATGCCCCAGAAGAAGATGATGAAGAAGAAGAAGATGCCAAAGAAACTTTGAAGCTTGTCAATGGAACATATGCGCTAGCCGAGCCGAACGAGAACAACAATTACTGCGTGCTCAATCGGAATTCCTTGATGGGTGCCACGATACTGTTGGATAAGAAGACTTGGCAGTGCATGGATATCAAAGCGGAATCCAAGCACAGCTCTGATGAGGCAGCCACTTTCAGTGTGGAGCCGGCAGCTGTTCAAAACTCATTTACCCATTGGGAAGAGGAGGAGCAGCCAGCTTTGTTGAAGGCGCTGGTCGCCAAATACGATTGCGATCGCGACTCCAACTTGGCTGCGCTGCAGCAATTCGAACAGGATCACGTTTGCGCCTGGCTGAGTGACGGCGCCAGTACCAGCGCCTATGGCGTTAACAATCTCAGTCACGATAACCATTTCGAAGAGCTGTGCCGCCAGACAGCGTCCACGGCGCCATTTGAGCTGCAGCCACTGCAATACAGCTTTGAGTTAGTGGAGAGTAGAGAGCCGCACAAGAAACCGCTCAGCGCCTCTAATGCCACGGAGAACACCTCGAATGCCAGCTGCAACACCAACTGCTCGTCGCTGCAGTCGTGGACGACCTACTCGCTGAGTCACATTCGAACGCATCGATTGCCCCAGATAAACGTGACCACCATGGACCGGCTGAGCGACTCGAGACACTTGCCCCATCGCAGGCATGGGAATATATTGATGCGTCTGTGGCGACGAAAGCGGCATCGCATTGGCCTCAAGAAGTCTCTGGGTCTCGGCATTGTCTTGTTCCTATTTCTAATGCCCTTCTGTGGCTACCTCATGGCCACAGCAGTCGTGGGCTTGGTGCTCCTGCTTCTCTAGCAAAGTGAGGATGCGGCAGGCAGCAAACAGCAAACAGCAGGCAGAAGACAGCAGGCAGCAGGCGACTTTATGTCCATATTCAAGATTCCAATCGAAATTTGTTTAATATGAGAAACTTCCGTTGTTCCATTACAGAACTCGCCACCGAAGCGACGGCTCAGCAACATGTTCAAACGCAAGTAGATGTGTTTAACCTGCAATATACTATATAGAGAATTCAGATGAACTGATCCTGATCCTGCCACGGATACATTTTATGTACAGTTAAATTATAAATTGACAGCCAAGTGAAACGTGCAGCTGAACTCTTTTTTTTCCCTCTCACATGTAACCTAAGTTAATTATTTGTAAACTAAGTCGAACAATTCCAATGTCAACATAATATGCACATAAATTTTTTGTTTCTGTCAAATCAAATTAACACGTTCTATGTTAAGAGTACTCTCACTTGTATTGTATTATATGAAAAAATATGTTTGTGAACTCTCTTCTATGATAAGCAATATATTTGCCGTGCATATTCACATATATATACATTCATATGTGTGTATGTATGTTAGCCGAAACGAATGATGCGTTAAAGCGAAATTTGAATAGATCTTTTTTATGCAACAATAAATGGTTTGAGATCACCAGATACCAGAAACAAATATCAATAGCTTATATTAATAATATACATTTAAATACCAGTTTATATATATGTATATATTAATAATATTACATAACTCTCTATGTAAGAACTATATATTTACTAAACTAGAAACTTAACATCTCGAATTCCAATACTTATCGTCTATTATATATCTAGTATTTGTATTGAAACATTTCAAAGCCGTGTCTTACTTGCTGCACTAACAACACTTCAAGCTTCAAGATTCCATCAAAGAGTTCCATGCATCAAATAAGGAGACTCCAGTGGAATAATAGATGCTGTGATTAAATCATTTAAAGACATTTTCGAATAAACATTTATTTAGCATATTCTGTAAATAAAAAAGTCAAATTTATATGACATTTATGTTATGTTTTTGAAGCTTTGATGTGGTGATAAATCTATCCCAACCGATCCGATCCATTGGCATTTACACTTTTGGCATGAGGCTGGGCAATACGAATGCTTTTTAGGACACCGCAAGTGAAACGAGTTTCTCAAAGAAGAAGGCAAACAGGAGGCTCGCTCGCAACGGAATCGAACCAGTATTTAATTTTGTTTTCTCATCTGGCCTGCTGACATAATTTAGCATATGGTTAAATATAGTAGATAGTAACTGTGACTAAGCCAAGTGCGCGCAACAACAACAACATATGTATGTAAAACAAGTAAGAATGTTGCAGTCGGACATTACCGACTGCAGAATACTCATTCACTGCCCGAATGCCCCCCACGCCCCCAATTGGTATACATATATTATTTTTGTCTAAATAGATAGAGGATGTCAACAGATTCAAGTCTAAATTTCTAGCTCTAAAATTATATACTATTACTATACTATTTTACCCAAGGGGCCTAGATATATCTAGTATATCTTATAGTATTTCAATTTTCAATCTCTCTCTATCACTGCAACTACCACGGTTTCTGGCATACCGGAAAATGCTTTTTCCGATTTGCCACGCCCCTAGTGGGTGGATCGGGAAACCCTTGACACTTTGGGTATATGCTCCAAATTTCAAATCTCTAGCTTCAATATCGTCAAATGGTTTGCATTCATACGAACAGATGGACGAACGGACAGATAGACTTACGGACAAACGGAAGGACGAACGGTCGGACGGACAGCAAGACGGACATTGCATAAAACCAATATACTCATTTCATTTTCGTGAATGAGTATAGACATATGTAAGTTACACACAAGACCGGAATAGTGGTCCAGGTCGGCTACTCTCCCTCTCTCTCTTTCTCTCTCCCTCTCTCTCTCTCTCTCACTCTCTCTCACTCTCTGTCTTTTGCCGTAATAACTAGCCGTAAATAGTTTGTTTGTGCGGAGCTGAGCTCCCAGATATTGCGTCGTCTTCGCGATTTCCATTTTCCCATTGGAAGCAGGCGTTATAATAGATCGCCTAATAGACCAGATCATATGCATATGCATTTATGCGAATATCCGTAGCCTGATTAGTAAACTACGTTTTATTTAACAATATAACTAAATAAGATATTTCTAGGAGAAATATAGAACAATTTGTATATCTAGGCTCAAGTTGTTAGTAATATTTACTAAGTTTTACTAAATACTAACTAAAATTGTTGTAATCAAACGGTTGCTGGCTATCAAGAGATAAAACTTGGGCATTTTGCAAATGAGACATTGTCGTTGTTATTGTTGTTGTTGTTATTGTTTTTGTTGTTTTGTTTTTTAAACTAAATAATCTTGTCCCAAGTCGAATCAGGCTTTATACAAAATCTACATATTGTTTATATGCAAAAGTATGTTCGTATGTATATTTATTTACTTATTTTTGTCTCCATCGATCGACAACAGTATTCAAATCAGTGATAGGCCCGATCCGAGCTCAAGCTGAAGCCGAAGCCGAAGTTGCAGCGGCTGTTGTTGTTCTTCGGCTCGGCCCCGGGCCGAAGCGCGTGCGGCTCGCCGTGTCGTGTCGTATAGGTAGATATATATGTGTATGTATATATGTATGTCTTAGAAAATCATATATATATCGCGTATATATTAAAGCGGCCAAGCGGCGCAGCCAGAGCCGATAAAAGCACCAAGAGATCAGCCGAGTAAATCAGTTTTGATTTAGCCCAGAATTCGCATCGACCTAATACGATACGCCCCAACCAAAGCCTAGAGCCCCCGCATCATCAAGATTGCATCACTAATGCTTGTGTGGAATGAAAATCAGGATTCCAACTTTACTTTCATTTGAATACTGAACTGAACTGAGAAGCCTGAAGAGCGTCGGCAACTGCTTCAATTTAGATTGGATTTTGGACTTTCCTTAAGACTTTTTTTTTTTTGCATTTTTGTTTTTCTGTGTCGAAAATTGTTCATACTCTGCTCTGGTGATAATGCCTAGCAGTGCTGCCAGCAAAGATTACAAGTTTGAAAGCAGCTGCAGCAGCCCCGTCGGCTCACCGGCCACAACTCCCAGCAGCGGAGTCGGAGAGACCCTCGCCCAGGAGCTGCAATCGCAGAGAATACACGATGATGATGCCCAGCATCGCACTGACTGGCAGATCAAGGGCTCGACTCTGTCCCTCAACACACACAATCGAATCCGCAACATTGTCGAGGCACTGCAGATCAAGCCCAATCCACAGAAGCCCATGATACCTCTGTCCATAGGTGAGTTCATATGGTGTCTGTAGAGTCGATCGTCTGAGATCGCCTTAGAATATATTAATATTCTATTTTCTGTGCCATAAAATTACAGACATATATTTGAATTGATTATATATTATATGCATATATTTAGTTGTGCCAAATCTAACTTGTCTCTAGCGGAGGGGGGCTCGCTGGCTAGCCGGTTGGCCCTTTCGAGCTTCTTCTTCTTCTTCTTCTTGTTTTTATCAATATTAAATCGTATTATTTTGTGCTCAACTGAAACTTGTTTCTTGAACTCATTTTTTTGTATATATTATTATATATATTACACAATAGTATAATATTGTTTATAGATCTATTAACATCCAGATCTAGATCTTCGAGGTAATTACAGATAAAAAGTTTTTACCTATGGAACTTTCTTCTTTATTCATATGCATTTTTATTGATCTCTCGCATATTGCGTATTGCTTCTTAATTTATTCCACATTACTAGATAGGGCTGTGTTCCAAAGTCACAATTCGAGCTCTGTTACACATTATTATTATTATTATTATTATTTATTCTTTTTTTTTTTATTTTTTAATATATTTTTCATCGGGGCTCGCGCGCGCGCGCGTTTTTGATGCATTTGCATAAAATGTAGTTTCACCTGTTTCGAGAATCAAGCAACAAGATCAAGAATCGAATTCGCTTAGAAGGTGGAATATTGTTTTGCTGTGTCCCACATGGGACGCAATGACAAGGCGGAAACATGCAAAAATACGTGAAACGAGTTTAAGGCCGGACCGGGAAAAATGAGTTAGGATCTGAGTAGGCTTGGGCTGTAATTGATTCAATATTTTTTCTTAGAGATCTTCTTCTGTTAAAGACATAGTACTATATATCTCATTTAATTTTCTTAGGTGATCCCACCACATTTGGCAACCTGAAGGCTGCCGATGAAACCATGAAGGCTGTGCTCCGCTCGCTGGAGAGCGGCAAGTTCAATGGCTATGCCCACACGCAGGGCCATGAGGCGTCGCGCCAGGCGGTGGCCAAGTACAGTGCACACCAGCGTCCTGGCGGTACCATCGATCCGAGTGAGGTGCTGCTCTGCAGCGGCTGCTCCTCGGCCCTGGAGTACTGCATACTGGCGCTGGCTGAGCGCGGCCAGAATATACTGGTGCCGAGGCCGGGCTTCTGCCTCTACCACACCCTGGCCGAGGGCCTGGACATTGAGGTGCGCTACTATGAGCTGTTGCCGGATCAGCAGTGGCGTGCCGATCTCCGCCAGCTGGAGAGTCTGATCGATGCGAATACAGCCGCGCTGCTCATCAACAATCCGAGCAATCCCTGCGGCAGCGTCTTCGATGAGGCACACTTGCTGGAACTGATTGCCATTTGCGAACGCCACTATCTGCCCATAATCGCCGATGAGGTTAGTGTGCGCATAGAATCGATCGATGATCCTTTTATCATTGAACCCATTGAAAATGGGAAATCAGGGTATAATGTTTTTGTTAAATGTATGTAACAGGCAAAAGAAGGCGTAGCAGACACCATGTCTATATTCTCGATCAGGATGACGAGTTGAGTCTATTTAGCCCTGTCCATCTGTCCAACTGTCTACCTGTTTGTCCCTTCTGTCCGTATTTTTGAACGCGTCGATCTCAGAAGCTCTAGGAACTAGAGACTTGAAATTTTTGTGCAAGTCCGTCTATAGCACGCGCAGATCAAGTTTGCTTTAAAAAAATGGTAACTGCATTTTTTTTGTTTTAATGTTATCGATCAAAAACCATATAAAATGTCAGTTATAAGATTATATCCCCTATAGCTAGAATCTCAAAATTTGTAATATAGATTCATGTGTATTTGATAAAATTTAAATATTGCTATATATTGCTATATATTGGATACCGGCCCCAACTCGACACCCTTCCCTTTAAACTTGTAAATAACGCATTTCAAATAGTACAGGCTTGTGCTTTGGTATATACACACATTTGAATGTTATTATCACGGTCTAAAAGTTTTATGAAGAGACTCCATCTACAAGAAAAGTTATTAAACAATTATGTTCTGTTTCTAGTGTAAGCAGATAAGACCCAAAGATTTATTGAAATATCAGTTCCTCGAAGGATTCAGGGGATCTCTTAGTCGAGCCGTCTCAACTAGAGCCTTCTAACTTTTTTTTTTTTTCATTTTTGATCAGATCTATGAGCACTTTGTGTTCCCGGGCTCGCGTCACGTGGCCGTTAGCAGCCTCACCCGCGAGGTGCCGGTGCTGTCTTGTGGCGGTCTCACCAAGCGCTTCCTGGTGCCCGGGTGGCGCATGGGCTGGATCATTGTGCACGATCATCACAAGCGTCTGGGCACCGCAATCACCGGTCTCAGGAACATGTGTGGCCGCATTCTCGGCACGAACACGATCATCCAGGGTGCACTACCCGACATACTGACCAAGACGCCGCAGTCCTACTTTGATGGCGTCATCGATGTGCTTCACGTGAGTGAAAATTCGAATAGTTAAACGAACTTAATTTTCAATAATAATATATATATTCAATATAGACCAATGCCCAGCTGGCTTACAAGATGCTGAAGGCGGTGCCCGGACTCAATCCCGTCATGCCCAATGGCGCCATGTACATGATGATTGGCGTCTGCATTGAGCGCTTTCTGGAGTTCAAAGACGACACACAGTTCGTGCAGGAGCTGGTCAATGAGCAGAGTGTCTTCTGTCTGCCCGGCAGCTGTTTCTCCTATCCAGGCTACATACGCATCGTCCTGACAGTCCCGGCCGCCATGCTCGAGGAGGCTTGCGCACGCATCGCCGAGTTCTGCGACACGCACTACAAGAAGGATAACCGGACGCTGATCGAGGACAATCTGCTCGAGGATGGACATATACACTACTGATGGGACATGAATTGAAAAATCGGGTTCTTGGTTTGGTACTGTTACTATACACACTCACACACACACACACACACAGATACAGACACACACACTCAGACACACAGACACACACACACATTTTATTAGATGCTCTCTAAGCTACAATTGCTAGCTTGATATACATTAGTGTAACAATAATTACCTAAACGTATAATCTAAGAAGTATTGTCTTTAAAAACATTCAGAACCTAAAGCGCCCAGACGCACATGCTCCGTCAATATATGTATGTATGTTTATAAGGAAGTATATATGTAAGAGAATCGACGTACATCACGATGTGAATGTGTGAATATGTTTTTTTTTGTTTAGCATATATGTAAATGAATAAATATACTTAAAAGTAATGCTCATATATATATGTATATGCATGTACATAACGTTGTTGCAATGCATCAGATTTGCAGGCATAGGAGATGTCTATGAATATCGGCACATAGTTATGATTGTGTGTATGCACATATTTATGTTGTAGTACATACATATGCACAAATTACAAACATATGCAGATGCCATGACTAATGCATCAGATCTCCTTTTGCTATGCATTGAGTATGCACACATGTATGTATGTACATATATATGCATTCACATGTGGTACATACATATGTACATACATACGCAAATCTATACGTATAGAGGTGCAATACATCAGATCTCTTTCTCCTGCTAGACATAGATGTCGAAGAGTGTCCTGTGAGTATGTAAAAACATACATACATACATAGATACATACTTAGATGCGATGCATCTGCTGTGTTCCTCCTGCTAAGAGTATCTGTTCAGTATGCACATATGTATGTATTTATTTATGCATTGCACATCATCTTTATGTATGTATAAGCATATGTATGTACTTATATAGATGCCATGGCAAATTCATCCGATATCATCCTCCTACTATGCATAGACATCTATGAGCACTGTCTGAGTATGCATTTACATATGTATTTATGCATTCATTGCCGTACATACGTACATACATACATACATAGATGCGATGCATCAGCTTTGTTTCTCCTGCTATGCATAGAGGAGGTGAGTATATGTATGTATGTATGTATATGTACATGTATGTACATACATAGAGGCTGATTCATCAGATCTCCTTCTCCTGCTATTCACAGACATCGACAAGTACCACTTGAGTATGCATTTACATATGTATTCATGTATTTATGCATTCACATGCCGTACATACCTACATACATACACTTGTACATTTGTATATGTACATACATTGAGCAAACTCTGCTGGAGTTCAGATATGTACACACATATACACCCATTATATATAAATATATATGTAGATATAGAGTATAGGGAAGGAAAAGAGCTTATGTGTTTAGAAGAAGAGAATTTGAATTTGAACTTGAATTTGATGTAAACATGTACATACATACATACACACGATATATGATGTACATACATACATACATATGTGCTGTGCACTCTCGATGTATAAATGACGTTCGATTGAGTAATAATAACTTTGAGCAAAAGAGTCAGCGAAATAGATGAGCCAATTGAGATTGGAGGCGGACATTGAGGTCGGATATTTCCTGTCTACATATGATGTGGATGCATTTTCTTTTCCATGTGGACTTCGACCCGGGCCTCATCGATGCCGGCGACCGTTGGGAGTCCGCCCGGCCAGTGCAGCAGGTCCTGCTCGTGCTCCATGATTATATTCGCCTCGGCTGTAAAATTGTATTGATTATTACCGATGATAGAGAGAGAGGGAGAGGGAGAGGGCGAGAGGGAGGGGGAGAGAGATGTACCCTGAATGCGATGCAGTTTACTGCCGTAAGCCCAGTCCGCATAGTAGCCCATGACGAAGGTGAGCGGCAGCAGCGGCGCCAGTGCCGAGGCCCGCTTGACCCGCTGATAGTAGTTGGCACAGCCACAGACGGCGCTGATGTAGAAACCACTTAGCCAGTAGAAGAGCTCCCGATGATGGGCAATGGCCAGGGCCTGTTCCCGCTGCTTGATCTGGTAGTGCATCTGTATCCAGCGCTCCATCTGCAGGCACTATGCGTTAGACTAAACCGCAAGATTAGATAAGTTGAACTTGCCTTCAGCTCCTGGCACTTGCGATACGCCGGATCATCGTGCTCCACATAGCCCACGGATGATTTATTACGCGACGACGATGTTCCGCCCATGTTCAGTTAAAGCACTTTACGGCGTTTATCTCCACTCTGGCAATTCACTGATGACTGTGTGTTGTCATCATCGACCCGTTTCTTGGCACGGCCATTGCGCAGGCGCCGTCTCCAGAGCGTACAAATGCTGTATTTGGCAGGATGTCAACTGTTAAGTCCACTCTGGCCGCCTAAACAGTCTGCATCTGTGTACGTCCTGGCAATAATCGTTGGCTCCCACCAGAGAACAGAGCAAAGATTAGTTGCTCCTGAATTGCAGTTCAAAGTTTCGTTTTCATAATTTCCGTTTGATTTTGGTTTGGTTGAAAAGAAGTCAAGAAGTTGACAGAAGACAGTTGACAGCCCTACAATTACATTATTTACTCTTCTTGAGGGTTAAAAAGCATCTGACTTCACATGGAGCGCCTTTGAGATGGAGGCTTCTGTTAAAAAAGCGCAAACTCCGACTAAAAACAAAAGTATGTAAGCGAAGACTTGATAAGAAAATGTAAGTAGAATATATATACATATACATATGTATATAGATATACATGTGTGTGGGTGTGTGGTAAACAAGACAAGTGAATGTATATACGTATCAGTGCTGTCATGTTAGCTTTTTTCCCGTCAGATCTTGCTTCATTGTTAATTTTAGTCATAAGGCGATTGTAAAGTTTCATATTGAAATGTAATCGAAATTTAAATTTATTAGTTAAGTATTATAAAAAAAATATCTTGCTTTATTTTAAGCCCCACTACGGGAAATATCAAAATTAGCAAGCTGCAAGAATTCTAACTTTAAAAAATTAATTTGGCTGTTTTAAGTTCTATTTTATTTTTTTTTATAATATTGATTTTTTTAATTTGTTGTTTTTTTTAAATTTGTTGTTTTTTAATTTCTGTCAATACTAAAAATTATGAATACAACTATTAAATAATGGGAAGTTATATCTAAATATAAAAACCTCCTCGTGCTTTTCTTTGTTCTCAATGCACTTTTATATCGTCCCAGTTATTGCTATCATGTAATTATTTGTAGACTACAAAGCATCAATTTGTTTTCTAAAAGGTTTCCCTAAAAATTCCATTTGTGTGCGATACACGATGGCTATCGATTGAATTTCGTGTGACAAGAATTTTAGACCAGTGTCATGAGACTTCATTTGGGTATTACTGGTGCCCATGAAAAATGTCTACAAGCTCAACACCTCTGCGAATTGTTTAAGGACGCTAATAATCTTTTGTGCATTCAGTTTTTTAAACCCATTTTGCAGGAATTGCAAATTCAATAAATTTACTGAATGACCTTACGTTAGCTATAAGGTCTCTGCAAAGTATAATTATACCAGGGGAAAAAAAATGATTTTTTTTATTATTATATTTAAAATAATCCCTCATTATTATAAATCATAAAACAATAATTTAGAAGAAAGCTAGATTGGCAAAAAATATCTAATAAAAAGCTAAGTTAAAGAAAAAAATGCGAAAAATTAATAATATGAACTATTATGAAATTAATCAAGAAAATAGTGGTTTTAAAACAAATTTTTTTTTGCTTCTTTTTTCTTGAATTTAGCTTTTTTTTTGCCAATCTAGCTTTATTTAATCGTAAAATTATGGCAGCACTGATACGTATGTGTGCAGGACTCTCTCTTGTCTTGCTCATTGGGGGTTGAAAGCTCTTCAAGGGTTTGGGGGCAGTGCATATATCTGTCTATTGACAGTTGGAATTGTGACTAATTGACGTCTATTCCTGCAGAGAAGCGCTGATAAGTTGAAGACATTTGCGCCAGTGTCTTGGCGGTAGGATATTATCATAACTCACGACCCAGGCGGGAGCAAGATGCGCTGCTTGAATGATTGACCGCTTACAAATTCGTCGCTTGGGTGCAGCTGCTCGTAACAAACGGACGGGAGGCAGCGGCAGCTTTCACTCCGCCAGCGGCATCACAACGCCAGCGACGGCCAGCACCAGTTCCTCCAGCGGAAACAGCCTGACACCACAGCAACATCCGCAGCAGCATTCGCAGCATTCGCAGCACTCGCAGCATTCTCAGCATACCCATCAGCAGCAGCAGCAGCAACAGCAGCAACCGCAGCAGCAGCAGCAACAACAGCAACACCAGCAGCATCCTCACCAGCATCAGCATCCTCATTCGCATCTGCGTAGCTCGCAGCAGCAAATCAGCCATTTGAACTTTAATCCATCGCCGGGTAGCAGTCCTTGCAACGGATTGGGCACACGTCAAGATGCATCCAGCGTCCTCAATAGTCCCACCACAATTGTGAACTCGGGCAGCGGCAGCAGCACTGCCTACGGTGGGATGCAGCCGCAGTCTGGCGGCTTGTCAACGGCTGCAGTCGCGGGAGCCTCAACGGTGATTGGCGGCCAATCCACCAGCAATGCCCACAACAATGGAGCCGGCGCCTCAGTTTGCCCAGTGGGCGGCGTTGGCGGTGGCCTCAATCTGCTGGGCGGCATTGGCGGCTTGGGTGGTGGAGCCGCCGCTGCGGGCATGGGCATTTGTGGTGGCATCAGCAGCACTGTGGGCAGCGCCGCCATTACGGGCGTGCCACCGATCGGATTGGGCATTGCCACTGGCATCGGCAATAAGATTATGCTCGGCAGGAAGCAGAGCTTGAAGGGCGGCGAACCCTTCCTGGCCGACTACGGCCCGGAGGAGTCGCTGAACGAGAGCGCGGACATCGAGTGGGTCAACAAGCTGTGGGTGCGCCGCTTGATGCGCCTATGTGCCTTGGTCTCCCTGGCCTCCGTCTCGCTGAATACGCCCAAGACCTTCGAGCGTCATCCCTCGTTGCAGTACATCACCTTTGTGTCCGATACGGCGGTGACGGTGCTCTTTACAGCCGAAATGATTGCCAAGATGCACATTCGTGGGGTCTTGAATGTAAGTTAACTTAACGATACAGTGGAGGTATATTTAAATTAAAACAAATATTGCATGTTTCCAGGGCGAGGTGCCTTATTTGAAGGATCACTGGTGCCAGTTCGATGCCTCCATGGTTAGCTTTCTCTGGGTCTCCATCATACTCCAGATATTCGAGGTGCTGGAAATTGTGCCAAAGTGAGTATTCAACGATGCAGTTCACTGTATCAAAATTCTACAAATTTGTATACCCTGAGCCCATTGGACAAGAGAAATCAGGGTATAATGGTTTTGTGAAAATGTATCTAACAGGCAGTAGGAGGCGTGCCAGACCCCATAAAGTATATATATTCTTGATCAGTGCGATTTAGCTCTGTCCGACGGTCTGTATTTTTGAACGCGTCGATCTCAGAAGCTATAAGAACTAGAGTCTTTACATTTTTTGTAGGTCCGTGTATAGCACGCGCAGATCAAGATTTTTTAAAAAAACGATAACTATTTTTTTTTTTTCAATTTTATCGATTAAAAACCCTATCGAAAGTCAGTCATAAGATTATATCTCCTATATTTAAAGCTAGAATCTTAAAATTTGTAGTATAGATTCACGTATATTTTATATAATTTCGGGTTTTGTTATATTGTGGATACCGGCTCCAAATCGATCCCCTTCCCTTTAAATTTGCAAAAAGCGTATTTCAAATACTAGAAACTTGTGCTTTAGCAAATACACACATTTGAATGCTATTATCACAGTCTAAAAGTTTGATGAATATAGTATATCTACAAGAAAAGTCATTAAACAATCAAGTTCATATAGCAAACCCAAAGATTATTGAAATATCAGTTCGTCAAAGGGTTCAGGGGATCTCGTAATCGAGCAGTCTCGACTAGACCTTTCTTACTTGTTTTAACTCTGTTTTTCTTTTTCAGATTCTCGTATCTATCAATTATGCGTGCTCCACGTCCGCTTATTATGATACGTTTCCTGCGAGTTTTTCTCAAATTTAGCATGCCCAAAAGTCGCATTAATCAAATTTTCAAGTAAGTGAAGAGCCATAATATTTGGAATCTATGGATAACCGAGAGAACTTCCTCCTTTCAGACGCTCGAGCCAGCAAATTTACAATGTGACGCTCTTCTTCTTATTCTTCATGTCGCTATATGGACTTCTCGGCGTACAGTTCTTCGGAGAGCTGAAGAATCATTGCGTTATGAATAATACGAATTATGATCTACTGGGCAGGCCGTAAGTATATAGAGAATATCAATGACTGAGCTCTTCTATATTATTCTCATATCTCTCACTAGGGTGCTCACTATCAATTCGCTGGCTATACCCGATACCTTCTGTTCCATGGATCCCGACTCCGGCTATCAGTGCTCACCTGGAATGCGTTGTATGAAGATGGACTTTCTGAGTAGCTACGTCATTGGCTTCAATGGCTTCGAGGATATTGCGACAAGTATTTTTACGGTATATCAGGCCGCCTCGCAGGAGGGATGGGTGTTCATCATGTACCGGGCAATTGACTCGCTGCCGGCCTGGCGTGCCGCCTTCTACTTCAGCACGATGATATTTTTCCTAGCTTGGCTGGTGAAGAACGTTTTCATTGCTGTCATCACGGAAACCTTCAACGAGATACGCGTCCAGTTTCAACAGATGTGGGGCGCCAGAGGCCACATCCAAAAGACGGCTGCCTCCCAGATACTCAGTGGCAACGACACCGGCTGGCGATTGGTCACCATCGATGATAATAAGCACGGCGGTTTGGCACCGGAGACATGCCATGCCATTCTACGCTCTCCGTACTTTCGAATGCTGGTCATGACGGTGATCCTGGCCAATGGCATTGTGACAGCGACGATGGCGTTTAAGCATGATGGCCGTCCACGTCATGTGTTCTACGAGAGGTATTACTATATCGAGGTGATATTCACGTGTCTGCTCGATCTCGAGACCCTGTTCAAGATCTACTGCCTGGGCTGGCGGGGCTACTACAAGCATTCAATACACAAGTTCGAGCTGCTTTTGGCAGCTGGCACCACACTGCACATAGTTCCCATCTTTTATCTCTCTGGATTGACGTACTTCCAAGTGCTAAGGGTCGTGCGGTTGATTAAAGCTTCTCCCATGCTCGAGGGCTTTGTCTACAAGATCTTTGGGCCCGGCAAGAAACTCGGCTCACTTATCATCTTCACCATGTGCTTGCTCATCATCAGCTCCAGCATTTCAATGCAACTCTTTTGTTTCCTATGTGATTTCACCAAGTTCGAGTCGTTCCCGGAGGCCTTCATGAGCATGTTCCAGATTCTGACGCAGGAGGCGTGGGTGGAGGTCATGGATGAGACCATGATAAGGACGAGCAAGACGCTGACACCGCTAGTCGCCGTTTACTTCATACTCTATCATCTTTTCGTAACCCTCATCGTGCTCAGTCTTTTCGTGGCGGTCATTTTGGATAATTTGGAGTTGGACGAGGACATAAAAAAGCTGAAGCAGCTCAAGTTTCGCGAACAAAGTGCCGAAATTAAAGAAACTCTACCATTTCGCTTACGGATCTTTGAGAAATTTCCGGATTCACCACAAATGACAATTCTGCATCGTATTCCCAATGACTTTATACTACCCAAAGTGCGGGAGAGTTTCATGAAACACTTCGTAATTGAACTGGAGACGGACGATCCATCACTTGTCGAGAACTGTAAGCGTCCCATGTCCGAGTGCTGGGAGTCCAATGTAGTATTCCGCAAGCAGAAGCCGGTGCGCATCATGAACAAGACGGCAAAAGTTCGAGCAGCTGGCAGTAGCCTCCGAAAGTTGGCGATCACGCATATTATTAAGTGAGTATTACGAATATATTAATAGTAATTAAGACAAGTACAGGGTATTTTTTAGTATGACACGCCCCCAATGGGCGTCAATATATCCGCTATATCTTTTTGGATTTGGGTTGTCAACCCGAATATATACGATAATTCATTTCATTTTCATATTGGATAAATCACTTCGATTTGTATAAATCACTCTATAGTCAGATTCGATTTGTCTATAAAACTATAGAAGATACAGCTTTACCAGATGTGTCATCCCCCAGTGGGCGTAGATATATCCTCCCTTTTTGATTTTGGGTTGTTAACGGGAGTATACATTATAAGTTTCAACTCTCGAACTCTCTTCAACTACCATGGTTTCTGAGATACCGGAAAATGCATTTTCCGATTTGCCACGCCCCTAATGGGCGGATCGAGAACAGCTTGACACTTTTTAACTTAAGGTTATATCCGAACATATGCTCAAAATTTCAAGTACTTAGCTTTAATAGCCGCCAAAAACATTTAAATTCATACGGACGGACGGACGGGCAGCTAGACGGACATTGCACATAACCAATATACTAATTTTGTTTCGTGAATGAGCATAAATATTGATAATATTTCTTGCCCATAGTGATAGCAACAATCAACGTCTGATGCTGGGCGACTCCGCCATGCTGCCCGTGGTGGGCACAAAGGGCGGCCTCAAGTCCCAGGGCACGATTACACACTCGAAACCCTGGCGGGTCGATCAGAAAAAGTAAGTGAACTTTGCCCGTGGGCGGCATGATTCGTTTGATGTGTGTACGCTACCAATTCGCAGATTCGGCTCACGTTCGATACGTCGCAGCGTCCGTTCCGGTTCGATAAAGCTGAAGCAGACCTATGAGCATCTGATGGAGAACGGGGACATTGCAGCCGCACCACGGGCCAACTCGGGCCGGGCCCGACCTCATGATCTTGACATTAAGCTGCTGCAAGCGAAGCGCCAACAGGCGGAGATGCGACGCAATCAGCGCGAGGAAGATCTGCGGGAAAACCATCCGTTCTTCGATACGCCACTGTTTCTGGTTCCCCGGGAGAGTCGCTTCCGTAAGATTTGCCAGAAGATCGTGCACGCACGCTACGATGCGCGTCTGAAGGATCCCCTAACCGGCAAGGAGCGCAAGGTGCAGTACAAGAGTCTGCAGTAAGTAGCGCATCAAGCTCCAGCTCCAAAGACATACTTAATTTGCATTATTCGCTTTACTATTTTAATAGTAACTTTCTAGGTCTGGTTACCTATCTGGACTGGGTGATGATTTTCGCCACCACCCTATCGTGCATCTCCATGATGTTCGAGACGCCCAACTATCGCCTGATGGACCATCCCACGCTGCAGATCGCTGAATATGGCTTCGTCATCTTTATGAGCCTGGAGCTGGCCATGAAGATTCTGGCCGATGGTTTGTTCTTCACGCCCAAGGCATATATCAAGGACGTGGCTGCAGCGCTTGATGTGTTCATCTATGTGGTCTCCACGTCGTTTCTGTGCTGGATGCCGCACAATATTCCCACCAACTCGGCGGCCCAGCTGCTGATGATTCTGCGCTGCGTGCGTCCGTTGAGAATCTTTACGCTTGTGCCGCACATGAGGAAAGTGGTCTATGAGCTCTGTCGGGGCTTTAAGGAAATCCTATTGGTATCCACGCTGCTGATTCTACTCATGTTCATCTTTGCCAGCTACGGCGTACAGCTGTACGGCGGACGCTTGGCCCGCTGCAATGATCCGACAATACTACGGCGTGAGAATTGTGTTGGTGTCTTTATGCGACGCGTCTTTGTTACGAAAATGAAGCTGACACCGGGTCCAGACGAGTCCTATCCGGCCATGTTGGTGCCACGAGTCTGGGCCAATCCACGTCGCTTCAACTTTGATAATATTGGCGATGCTATGCTTACCCTGTTCGAGGTGCTGTCCTTCAAGGGCTGGCTGGATGTGCGCGATGTACTCATCAAAGCTGTTGGACCGGTAAAGTCGAGTGATGCCTATAGATATCTTAGTATTCTAATGATATCCACATTCAATTTCAGATCCATGCCATTTACATTCATATCTACATCTTCTTGGGCTGCATGATTGGACTGACTCTGTTTGTGGGCGTGGTCATTGCCAACTATTCGGAGAACAAGGGCACAGCACTGCTCACCGTGGATCAGCGGCGTTGGTGTGACCTCAAGAAACGTCTCAAAATCGCTCAGCCTCTGCATTTGCCTCCACGTCCGGATGGACGCAAGATTCGTGCCTTTACTTATGATATAACGCAGCACATTATCTTCAAGCGGGTCATTGCTGTGGTGGTGCTCATTAACAGCATGTTGCTGTCTATAACGGTAATTGAAATGGGCTAACTGTTTGTATTCAATTGTCTAAGCTTTCCTCCCATTTGCAGTGGATCAAAGGCGAAGTGCACACGGAACGTCTGGTGATTGTGAGCGCTGTCCTCACCTTTGTTTTCGTTATCGAGGTGGTTATGAAGAACATTGCATTCACACCTCGTGGTTACTGGCAATCCAGGCGCAATCGATACGATTTGTTGGTAACCGTCGCTGGCGTCATCTGGATTATACTGCAAACGATACTCAGGGTAAGGTTAATGAAAAAATTTGAATTTAGGTGAGGCGGAAGAAGGAAGGAAGAGGCGGTAGAAAGCGTATCGCGATCCATAAGAAGATTAGCTTCAGCTATGACCGTTTATCTGCCGTTCTTCAAACTTTTCTCTTCCATGAAATCAGTCAAAATCAATAAGGAATTGAAAATTGGAAATCAGGATATAATGTTTTAGTATATACATATATATATTCTTGATCAGGGCGACGAGCTGAGTCAATTTAGCCCTGTCCATCTGTTTGTCCGTCCGTCTGTGTCAATGTGTCGATCTCAGAGTCTTTAAGAGATAGAGACTAGAATTTAAAAAAAAATTTGATATAGGCCTAAATCTTATCTGTTTTTAAATAATATAATATTGTATATTCTAAAAATCTGTAAAAAGTAATTGAGTTATTAATTTTTAACTATTAATTTTCGTTTAAATTTTGTAGGTATTTCTTTTAGTTTAGATTTTATAGGTGCCCATTTGTTTTAGGTAGCATGAGCAGTTCGAGTGTAGAAAACCTACATATATTCCCGCTTAAATGTTATCGATTAATTATTATAAAAATTCTGCTAAATTAAATTTTTGGTTGTCTATCTTTGGTGCTCGACTCTCCAAACTTTGCATTTAGTTTTATGTTTATTTTATACAATTTTAATTTGTATTATACCTTGTATACCGGCTCCAAGATTCACTAAATTTGAGGCTTAGGGCGTCTCCTAGTCAAGCACCCCGACTAGAGTTTTTTACTTGTTAGGAACTAGAAATGCCAAATTGGGCAACAAGACTCTCATAAAGTACACCAAAATTATGAAAATGAAACGGTTTAGGTCTTATATGAAATGAATGTCAATATATATTTAGACTTTATATACAGAGGTTCACAGCTAATTCCAGCCAGAGCTTGAACAAGAACTTGGGCATTTATAAAGTCTAAGCTAAAACAGATATCAATAAAATTGAAATGCATTTTTTTTAATTTTTTAGTTTTTGATTTCTTTAAAATGCTTTTAAAATATTTAAAATATTTATTTAAAACATTGGACTAAAAACTTGCATTGAAATTGTTTTGATATCTCTATTAGTTTAGATTGTATATATTCCCGCATTTCTTTTTTAGGTTGTGGTTGAAATTAGTTGTGAGCCACTGTTTATATGTATATGTCATTTGTATATTTTTTTTCTCATCTCTTTGCAGAACGATTTGTCGTACTTCTTTGGATTTATGGTAGTTATCCTGCGATTCTTTACCATCACTGGAAAGCATACCACGCTAAAGATGCTGATGTTAACGGTCGGCGTGTCCGTCTGCAAGTCCTTTTTCATCATCTTTGGAATGTTTCTGCTAGTCTTTTTCTATGCACTAGCCGGCACCATTCTGTTTGGTAAGTTGTTAAGCTTCTGACAAATATATGTATATATCAGCATTTACTTTTTAACTCCCTGGCTTAGGCACCGTCAAATACGGTGAAGGTATTGGGCGACGCGCAAACTTCGGATCACCGGTGACAGGTGTTGCAATGCTGTTTCGCATTGTCACAGGTGAGGATTGGAATAAGATCATGCACGACTGCATGGTCCAGCCGCCGTACTGCACGCGAGGTGAAAACTACTGGGAAACGGATTGCGGCAACTTTACGGCTAGCTTGATTTACTTTTGCACATTCTACGTCATAATTACGTACATTGTGCTCAATCTGCTTGTGGGTGGGTAAAAGAAAAGAAGAATTTATTGTAGCAGAAAGTTTCTAATGAAATGCCTCTCACAGCTATTATCATGGAGAACTTTTCGCTGTTCTACTCGAACGAGGAGGATGCCTTACTCTCCTATGCAGACATACGAAATTTCCAGAACACTTGGAATATAGTGGATATACACCAGCGTGGCGTCATACCGGTGCGAAGGGTCAAGTTCATTTTGAGGCTTCTGAAGGGCCGACTGGAGTGTGATCCCCAAAAGGATCGCTTGCTGTTCAAGTATATGTGCTACGAGCTGGACAAGCTGCACAATGGCGAGGATGTAACCTTTCACGATGTCATTAAGTAGGTGAAGAGTCCATTGAGACTTAAGTATTAAAACAAATAGGGGTGCTCTAGTCAAGATTGCTGGAGTAGAAGATCCCCTGAAGAGGGGCGTGGTATCCAAAATCTATAAATTATATCTTTGTAGTTATCATATGAATCTACACAGTAAATCTGAAGACTAGGTCTAATAGTATTAAAATTAGGCTTACAATACGAAATCAAATCGATTATTATCGATAAAAAAGGAATGCGATGAGTTATCTAAAAAATATGACAAAATCGAACTGCGTATGGTATACAAGAGTATATATGTAAAATTTCAAGTCTCTAGCCTCTTATATCTTCTGAGATCTCGACATTCATACGGACGGACGGACAGATGGACAGACGAATAGACAGACAGACTAACGGACGGACGGACGGATAGATGGACAGACTGACAGACATGGCTATATCGACTCAGCTCGTTGCCCTGATCTGCCTGTTACATACACTTCAACAAAAACAGTATACCCTAAATTCTCATTTTCAATGGGTTCAGGGCTTATACATTAATCAAATTTATGTATTTCAGCATGTTGTCCTATCGCTCTGTGGACATACGAAAGGCGCTGCAGCTGGAGGAGCTGCTGGCACGCGAGGAATTTGAATACCTGGTCGAAGAGGAGGTGGCCAAGATGACAATACGAACCTGGCTCGAAGGCTGCCTCAAGAAAATTCGAGCGCAAAATGCTAGCGTAAGCTTCGATTGCTAAGGGTAGCTGGATAAGTTGATTTACTATATTATAATATCTCCCCCACAGAAGCAGCAGAACTCACTGATTGCTGGCTTACGTGCCACCAACGAGCAGATTGTGATGCGCGCCAATGTGCAGGAGGACAAGGCACCTGGCGGCATCATAGACAAGTCAGCTATAAGCACCATCAGTGGTGCAGTGGCTGGCACCTGCCCGCCCACCAGCGACGCCTTCTCGCCCACACTGAGCTCCACGGAGAACGACGAGAAGGATGGCAGTAGCAGCGCCGTGGTGCTGCCCCACGCTGAGCCGCATGTCTCGAGCACCCGCTACGTCATGGCAGTGGGGAAGCGGGCATATGCGCTCAATCGCAGCGATTCGACGGGCAGCTCGGCGGGTCGCAAGTTTCTGGCGCCCACCTCGAGCGATCCACAGCAACGCTCCACGCTGAGTGATAAGGAGCGACTGCACATCAGCAGCCAACAGCGCAAGAAGAATTCGATGACCACATTGCCACACAGTGGCCAGCTGGGCCAGTTGGGCAAGCAGCGCGACCCGAAGGCCTCCAGTTTCTTCTCTCAACTGAATAGTGAGATCGGACAGTTTCACTATCCGGCTATTAATGCCTCGGCGGCCACAGCGGCGGCGCTGCACAGCTATGCAGATCACCAGCATCAGCATCATCATGGACCGCTCAGCAGTCCATCGGCCATGATTAGCCAGCTGATTGGCGGCAGTGGGAAGCTGCTGCCGTTCAACAATCAGGCGAATGCTGTCTATGAGGTCCATGACTGGTGGCAGGAGCAGGTTCTCTGCTCGCAGGCCAGCGATGAAGAGGTGTGAGCCAGGAGGAGGGAGGGCTGAGGGCCTCAAGGCAAGGCCTTGTATTCGATTTGAGTTTTCGCCATTGCCATGCATTACAGCCTTATTGAAAACGAATGATTTGTCGCCTGTTCGAATTCAAACTAGTGGCCTAGAGAACAATATATACTATTTATTCTAACGAATGTAAATATATTGCCCCGCGCTCTTTTGCGAATCGGACGTACGCACAAAACGTATATCTATATATAAGGATTTGTGTGTAGGCATTAGTCTTTGTTGTTGCTTATGTACTTCTGTAAGTAGATACTCTCGATTAGTCGTATTTCTTTAATTAAATGTTTAAGTATATACATGTATATATACATATATATGTGCTATATATGTATGCCAATATATTATATTAATAAACTATGAAATGAGAGCGGTCTAGTCGAACCAGCCTCAAGATATGTTGTATATCTGTTATATGAAAAGTAAAAATATAAATATATATTATTTCAACAGATCTTGCTCTTTTATTTATTTGTTTTCAGTTTATCACAAATACCTAAAAGTCGACTTTTGGTTGCTTCTCCAAATCTGATCTTGTTGTCCGTAGGTGTATATACATTTATTTCATTGCATTTCACCGTTTTGAAGGTGGAGATTTGATATTTGGAGCATATACTCCATAAAGTATTAGCAGTAGACTCAGATTAAATTCTATAATCGTCAAGGTTTGTAGACTAACTGACAATCTATATATTGAATATATATTTTCTAGATAATATATAGTTATTTTTAGCGCATGAACGGATCTTATGCAGTCACTTACAGTTGTTATGCGCTGACCACATTTACAATAGGAAATTCAATCAACAATTAAGAATATTCTTCTTTGAACTAAAGGTTAATCAAGTTTAGTATATAAATGTAAAGCAAAAACCCATAGCGAGCCCATGGCTCGACAGGGGGTAATGGTGAAAGCCGGAAATATGACGTAGCTACTTGCACCAAGAAATAAGTTGTAGCTGTACAGCAAAGTCCCAATATATGAGTCCATCGTAAGTCTTATCTGGAAATACGGTCTTGAAATCTGCGGCATTGCGGCAAAAACTAATTTAAATATAATTAGAAATGTCCAATCAAAGAACTTGAGGCGAACTTAAAATGCTCCATGGTACATGAAAATCAAAGACATCGAGAAGGATCTAGGGGTTCCTAATGCGAGGTTTTTAAGGCGGGTAATGCTTTGGTGGTCATCCTAATGCACTAGCCAGACGTCTACCTGTTAAATCAAGGAACAAAAGTTTCAAATGATGACATCCAAAGGATCAGAGATGATATATACATAGTATTAGCTTAACATTTTTTAAAAGCAATTTCCTTCTATAATTTCCAATTAAATTTTTGCAAATATTGTAAATTGTTTTTAAAATATGTTAAACTAATACTATGTATATATCATCTCTTATCATTTGCTTATTCTCTTAAATGTAAAACTAGAGTGATATACACATTTAAAAACTATTTTAAAATTTATTTTTATTTATTTCAAAACAGTCAGAGCTTCTTTTTGTTCTATTATAGTTTTGTTTAGATTAATTACTTATTTAATCGCATATTATTATTATTTTTTTGTAAATAACAGAAGGTAATGTAAATATGCTACACACTAAGTATGATACACATTTATATTATTGATAAGGCTATAAAGTCTTGCATACTTTTCGGATGTCTAGGTATATGTAGTCAGTAATAAAAAATATTAAAATAATGCACTTTCCGAATTCGAAAGCTGAAGTAAAAAGCTTTCATATTTTTATAGTCGTTCACAAAGTGGAAAGAGTATATTGGTTATCTATAATGTTTACCTTGTAAATGAAAGCCATGCCGTCACTCTTGAAGCTAGAGATTAGATACATTGACAACAGATAATTGTTGGTAGCTTCAGTTTGGGATTTCATGTATACGCCATATTTAGAAATACGAACTCTCTCAAATCATAAAGGAAATCTTTTATATGTTAGCTGAGCTGAAACATTAACATTTATGCAGTGAGAGTTATAGTATGTAGTTTAAATTACGCAGTTAGCAATTATGAATGTCATCTAAGACAGGCACTACATATTTATTTACTTTATCTATCTGCTGATACTGGTCAAGAGTCAAAAAAAAACATAGTCCTGCTCTTAATACTGGGGCTTCGTACCCTTGAGTCGTGCACACTTCCGCTGCACACAAACACCTCAAACTGGTTTCGATTGAAGAGTAATGTTTCTATTTCAGTTGATATATAGTATCGGCTAAGCATTCACAATAGACACGCGTAAACGGACGGCGTATGTCAGCTCTCAATCTACTCGTCAGGTCCCAAGCAAAGACAATAGCGACAACGGCTACATCCAGAACATTAATTGAAAACCTTTCTTAGCTAATATAACTATAAAATATCATCATAAAAGTCAGCTTGTTGCAGTACGGAGTGCCCGACGAGGAAATACCCTTATATATATATATAATTATAAACAAATTTATGTATTTTCACAAAAAAACAAATATCTACTATTTGATGTAATTCGAATATGAATAATTTTTAAGATATGGATATTCAATCAATCAACCAGCTCTTGAAATCTTTCGCTTTTGTAGTACTCAAGCTACGCTGAAAAAGCCAAGTAAAATTTTCGATTATTATCAATGAGGAAATGTGATGAGTTATTGAAAAAAATGATATACATACAAATTAATATTAGCCAAATAAACACAAGAGATTTGAGGATATCAGATCAGATCAGATCAGGTTTTTTCCAACTATCAATCTTTTTATAAAAGAGCAATATCTCATCATTTTGATACATATATAAGGAAAGACGAACAGAAGTATAGATTGTACTAACTCGCCTTTGCTATTATTCCCAATCAAGAATATATATATACTTAATGTAATGAATGAAACCTCTTTCCACCTGTTACAAACACTTTATTACAATCGACCATGCCCTGATTTCCCGTTTTCAATGGACTTAGGGTATACAAAATCACGAAAAGGCATAGCAATGTATACATTCTCAGAACGTTTAAGAATAATTGGTTGGGTTCGTGCCGGCAACAGGTTATTCAAGTGGGCTTACATGGCTACGTGCTAGCCCTTTAATAGTCGGAACAGCGAAAGCTCGACACTGACCTGCGCTTACGATAAATTGCGTATTACGCAAGCCAGATCAGAGGTCAATAGAGCAGGCGCGTGCTTGAAAATAGCATATACATCCGTAATTCGTATTTGTGTACGGGGAATATATATTTAGATTCTAAAATGTCAATTTTTGCAATACCTGTAAAAATGTAAGGCAAATTGAAAGATAACTTAAATACCAAGCACTAGGGCGCGCTTCAATTAGTATCCAGGGTGTCATCCAGCTGTACGGACGCTGTTCGACCCGACAGGATATACTTAAAGGATAAGACGGGCGATCACTTCTGTTACCATGAGACTCCTTATACTTTGCCTATTAATCGCCACAGGCGCAGCGTTTACTCTGTTTGGACCAAATATACGCATTGCTCCCGGGTACAAAGCAAATGAAATAATACTACATTTTCGCAATCCATGCAATAACAAGACGAGCTACACGACTTTAAGACCACCGCCAACGAAATGCAAATACCATCCCACAACACCGAATTGCGAACATCATGGTACTAGTCCCACTCCCTATTCTTCAAAAGCCACTACAATCAAACCCACCTATAAAACCACGCTCAGCACCTTAGCAGATACAACTGAAACAGCTGAGACAAGTCCTAAAACAACTAGGATAAGTACCCAACAGCCTTCGACTTCCAAGCCAACTATCGGAAGCACCTCAACAGCTAAGCCAACTAGCCAAAAGCCATCCTCAGTAAAGCCAAGTGGACCAAGCACCACGACTAGTCAGCCAAGCACCCAGAAGCCTTTGCCTACCAAGCCAACTATCGGAAGCACCTCAACAGCTAAGCCAAGCACCCAACAGCCTTCGACTTCCAAGCCAACTATCGGAAGCACCTCAACAGCTAAGCCAAGCACCCAACAGCCTTCGACTTCCAAGCCAACTATCGGAAGCACCTCAACAGCTAAGCCAAGCACCCAACAGCCTTCGACTTCCAAGCCAACTATCGGAAGCACCTCAACAGCTAAGCCAAGCACCCAACAGCCTTCGACTTCCAAGCCAACTATCGGAAGCACCTCAACAGCTAAGCCAAGCACCCAAAAGCCTTTGCCTACCAAGCCAACTATTGGAAGCACCTCAACAGCTAAGCCAACTAGCCAAAAGCCATCCTCAGTAAAGCCAAGTGGACCAAGTACCACGACTAGTAAGCCAAGCACCCAAAAGCCTTTGCCTACCAAGCCAACAATCGGAAGCACCTCAACAGCTAAGCCAACTAGTCAAAAGCCATCCTCAGTAAAGCCAAGTGGACCAAGTACCACGACTAGTAAGCCAAGCACCCAAAAGCCTTTGCCTACCAAGCCAACTATCGAAAGCACCTCAACAGCTAAGCCAAGCACCCAACAGCCTTCGACTTCCAAGCCAACTATCGGAAGCACCTCAACAGCTAAGCCAAGCACCCAAAAGCCTTTGCCCACAAAGCCAACTATTGGAAGCACCTCAACATCTCAGCCAAGCACCCAACAGCCTTCGACTTCCAAGCCAACTATTGGAAGCACCTCAACAGCTAAGCCAACTAGCCAAAAGCCATCCTCAGTAAAGCCAAGTGGACCAAGTACCACGACTAGTAAGCCAAGCACCCAAAAGCCTTTGCCTACCAAGCCAACTATCGGAAGCACATCAACAGCTAAGCCAAGCACCCAAAAGCCTTTGCCTACCAAGCCAACTATTGGAAGCACCTCAACAGCTAAGCCAAGCACCCAACAGCCTTCGACTTCCAAGCCAACTATTGGAAGCACCTCAACAGCTAAGCCAACTAGCCAAAAGCCATCCTCAGTAAAGCCAAGTGGACCAAGTACCACGACTAGTAAGCCAAGCACCCAAAAGCCTTTGCCTACCAAGCCAACAATCGGAAGCACCTCAACAGCTAAGCCAACTAGTCAAAAGCCATCCTCAGTAAAGCCAAGTGGACCAAGTACCACGACTAGTAAGCCAAGCACCCAAAAGCCTTTGCCTACCAAGCCAACTATCGGAAGCACCTCAACAGCTAAGCCAAGCACCCAACAGCCTTCGACTTCCAAGCCAACTATCGGAAGCACCTCAACAGCTAAGCCAAGCACCCAAAAGCCTTTGCCTACCAATCCAACTATTGGAAGCACCTCAACCGCTAAGCCAACTAGCCAAAAGCCATCCTCAGTAAAGCCAAGTGGACCAAGTACCACGACTAGTAAGCCAAGCACCCAAAAGCCTTCGACAACCAAGCCAACTATCGGAAGCACCTCAACAGCTAAGCCAACAAGCCAAAAACCATCCTCAGTAAAGCCAAGTGGACCAAGTACCACGACTAGTAAGCCAAGCACCCAAAAGCCTTTGCCTACCAAGCCAACTATAGGAAGCACCTCAACAGCTAAGCCAAGCACCCAACAGCCTTCGACTTCCAACCCAACAATCGGAAGCACCTCAACAGCTAAGCCAAGCACTCAACAGCCTTCGACTTCCAAGCCAACTATCGGAAGCACCTCAACAGCTAAGCCAAGCACCCAACAGCCTTCGACTTCCAAGCCAACTATCGGAAGCACCTCAACAGCTAAGCCAAGCACCCAAAAGCCTTTGCCTACCAAGCCAACAATCGGAAGCACCTCAACAGCTCAGCCAAGCACCCAACAGCCTTCGACTTCCAAGCCAACTATTGGAAGCACCTCAACAGCTAAGCCAACTAGCCAAAAGCCATCCTCAGTAAAGCCCAGTGGACCAAGTACCACGACTAGTAAGCCAAGCACCCAAAAGCCTTTGCCTACCAAGCCAACTATCGGAAGCACCTCAACAGCTAAGCCAAGCACCCAACAGCCTTCGACTTCCAAGCCAACTATCGGAAGCACCTCAACAGCTAAGCCAAGCACCCAACAGCCTTCGACTTCCAAGCCAACTATCGGAAGCACCTCAACAGCTAAGCCAAGCACCCAACAGCCTTCGACTTCCAAGCCAACTATCGGAAGCACCTCAACAGCTAAGCCAAGCACCCAACAGCCTTCGACTTCCAAGCCAACTATCGGAAGCACCTCAACAGCTAAGCCAAGCACCTCAACAGCTAAGCCAAGCACCCAAAAGCCTTCGACAACCAAGCCAACTATCGGAAGCACCTCAACAGCTAAGCCAACAAGCCAAAAGCCATCCTCAGTAAAGCCAAGTGGACCAAGTACCACGACTAGTAAGCCAAGCACCCAAAAGCCTTTGCCTACCAAGCCAACTATCGGAAGCACCTCAACAGCTAAGCCAAGCACCCAAAAGCCTTCGACTTCCAAGCCAACTATCGGAAGCACCTCAACAGCTAAGCCAAGCACCCAACAGCCTTCGACTTCCAAGCCAACTATCGGAAGCACCTCAACAGCTAAGCCAAGCACCTCAACAGCTCATTCGACTTCCAAGCCAACTATTGGAAGCACCTCAACAGCTAAGCCAACTAGCCAAAAGCCATCCTCAGTAAAGCCCAGTGGACCAAGTACCACGACTAGTAAGCCAAGCACCCAAAAGCCTTTGCCTACCAAGCCAACTATCGGAAGCACCTCAACAGCTAAGCCAACTAGCCAAAAGCCATCCTCCGTAAAGCCAAGTGGACCAAGCACCACAACTAGTAAGCCAAGCACCCAACAGCCTTCGACTTCCAAGCCAACTATCGGAAGCACCTCAACAGCTAAGCCAAGCACCCAAAAGCCTTTGCCTACCAAGCCAACAATCGGAAGCACCTCAACAGCTAAGCCAAGCACCCAAAAGCCTTTGCCTACCAAGCCAACTATCGGAAGCACCTCAACAGCTAAGCCAACTAGCCAAAAGCCATCCTCAGTAAAGCCAAGTGGACCCAGCACCACAACTAGTAAGCCAAGCACCCATAAGCCTTCGACAACCAAGCCAACTATCGGAAGCACCTCAACAGCTAAGCCAACTAGCCAAAAGCCATCCTCAGTAAAGCCTATTGGACCAAGTACCACGACTAGTAAGCCAAGCACCCAAAAGCCTTTGCCTACCAAACCAACTATCGGAAGCACCTCAACAGCTAAGCCAAGCACCCAACAGCCTTCGACTTCCAAGCCAACTATCGGAAGCACCTCAACAGCTAAGCCAAGCACCCAACAGTCTTCGACTTCCAAGCCAAGCACCCAACAGCCTTCGACTTCCAAGCCAACTATTGGAAGCACCTCAACAGTTAAGCCAACTAGCCAAAAGCCATCCTCAGTAAAGCCAAGTGGACCAAGTACCACGACTAGTAAGCCAAGCACCCAAAAGCCTTTGCCTACCAAGCCAACTATCGGAAGCACCTCAACAGCTAAGCCAAGCACCCAACAGCCTTCGACTTCCAAGCCAACTATCGGAAGCACCTCAACAGCTAAGCCAAGCACCCAAAAGCCTTTGCCTACCAAGCCAACAATCGGAAGTACCTCAACAGCTAAGCCAAGCACCCAGCAGCCTTCGACTTCCAAGCCAACTATCGGAAGCACCTCAACAGCTAAGCCAAGCACCCAAAAGCCTTTGCCTACCAAGCCAACAATCGGAAGTACCTCAACAGCTAAGCCAAGCACCCAACAGTCTTCTACTTCCAAGCCAACTATCGGAAGCACCTCAACAGCTAAGTCAAGCACCCAAAAGCCTTTGCCTACCAAGCCAACTATCGGAAGCACCTCAACAGCTAAGCCAACTAGCCAAAAGCCATCCTCAGTCAAGCCAAGTGGACCAAGCACCACAACTAGTAAGCCAAGCACCCATAAGCCTTCGACAACCAAGCCAACTATCGGAAGCACCTCAACAGCTAAGCCAACAAGCCAAAAGCCATCCTCAGTAAAGCCAAGTGGACCAAGTACCACGACTAGTAAGCCAAGCACCCAAAAGCCTTTGCCTACCAAGCCAACAATCGGAAGTACCTCAACAGCTAAGCCAAGCACCCAACAGTCTTCGACTTCCAAGCCAACTATTGGAAGCACCTCAACAGCTAAGCCAACTAGCCAAAAGCCATCCTCAGTAAAGCCAACTGGACCAAGTACCACGACTAGTAAGCCAAGCACCCAAAAGCCTTTGCCTACCAAGCCAACTATCGGAAGCACCTCAACAGCTAAGCCAAGCACCCAAAAGCCTTTGCCTACCAAGCCAACTATCGGAAGCACCTCAACAGCTAAGCCAAGCACCCAAAAGCCTTTGCCTACCAAGCCAACTATCGGAAGCACCTCAACAGCTAAGCCAACTAGCCAAAAGCCATCCTCAGTCAAGCCAAGTGGACCAAGCACCACAACTAGTAAGCCAAGCACCCATAAGCCTTCGACAACCAAGCCAACTATCGGAAGCACCTCAACAGCTAAGCCAACAAGCCAAAAGCCATCCTCAGTAAAGCCAAGTGGACCAAGTACCACGACTAGTAAGCCAAGCACCCAAAAGCCTTTGCCTACCAAGCCAACTATCGGAAGCACCTCAACAGCTAAGCCAAGCACCCATAAGCCCGCGACAACCAAGCCAACTATCGGAAGCACCTCAACAGCTAAGCCAACTAGCCAAAAGCCATCCTCAGTCAAGCCAAGTGGACCAAGCACCTCAACAGCCAAGCCAACTAGCCAAAAGCCATCCTCAGTCAAGCCAAGTGGACCAAGCACCTCAACAGCTAAGCCAACTAGCCAAAAGCCATCCTCGGTCAAGCCAAGTGGACCAAGCACCTCAACAGCTAAGCCAACTAGCCAAAAGCCATCCTCAGTAAAGCCAAGTGGACCAAGCACCTCAACAGCTAAGCCAACTAGCCAAAAGCCATCCTCAACGACTAGTAAGCCAAGCACCCATAAGCCTTCGACAACCAAGCCAACTATAGGGAGCACCTCAACAGCTAAGCCAACTAGCCAAAAGCCATCCTCGGTCAAGCCAAGTGGACCAAGCACCTCAACAGCTAAGCCAACTAGCCAAAAGCCATCCTCGGTCAAGCCAAGTGGACCAAGCACCCATAAGCCTTCGACAACCAAGCCAACTATCGGAAGCACCTCCACAGCTAAGCCAACTAGCCAAAAGCCGTCTTCGGTCAAGCCAAGTGGACCAAGCACCACGACTAGTAAGCCAAGCACCCATAAGCCTTCGACAACCAAGCCAACTATCGGAAGCACCTCAACAGCTAAGCCAACTAGCCAAAAGCCATCCTCAGTCAAGCCAAGTGGACCAAGCACCACAACTAGTAAGCCAAGCACCCATAAGCCTTCGACAACCAAGCCAACTATCGGAAGCACCTCAACAGCTAAGCCAACAAGCCAAAAGCCATCCTCAGTAAAGCCAAGTGGACCAAGTACCACGACTAGTAAGCCAAGCACCCAAAAGCCTTTGCCTACCAAGCCAACAATCGGAAGTACCTCAACAGCTAAGCCAAGCACCCAACAGTCTTCGACTTCCAAGCCAACTATTGGAAGCACCTCAACAGCTAAGCCAACTAGCCAAAAGCCATCCTCAGTAAAGCCAACTGGACCAAGTACCACGACTAGTAAGCCAAGCACCCAAAAGCCTTTGCCTACCAAGCCAACTATCGGAAGCACCTCAACAGCTAAGCCAAGCACCCAAAAGCCTTTGCCTACCAAGCCAACTATCGGAAGCACCTCAACAGCTAAGCCAAGCACCCAAAAGCCTTTGCCTACCAAGCCAACTATCGGAAGCACCTCAACAGCTAAGCCAACTAGCCAAAAGCCATCCTCAGTCAAGCCAAGTGGACCAAGCACCACAACTAGTAAGCCAAGCACCCATAAGCCTTCGACAACCAAGCCAACTATCGGAAGCACCTCAACAGCTAAGCCAACAAGCCAAAAGCCATCCTCAGTAAAGCCAAGTGGACCAAGTACCACGACTAGTAAGCCAAGCACCCAAAAGCCTTTGCCTACCAAGCCAACTATCGGAAGCACCTCAACAGCTAAGCCAAGCACCCATAAGCCCGCGACAACCAAGCCAACTATCGGAAGCACCTCAACAGCTAAGCCAACTAGCCAAAAGCCATCCTCAGTCAAGCCAAGTGGACCAAGCACCTCAACAGCCAAGCCAACTAGCCAAAAGCCATCCTCAGTCAAGCCAAGTGGACCAAGCACCTCAACAGCTAAGCCAACTAGCCAAAAGCCATCCTCGGTCAAGCCAAGTGGACCAAGCACCTCAACAGCTAAGCCAACTAGCCAAAAGCCATCCTCAACGACTAGTAAGCCAAGCACCCATAAGCCTTCGACAACCAAGCCAACTATAGGAAGCACCTCAACAGCTAAGCCAACTAGTCAAAAGCCATCCTCAGTAAAGCCAAGTGGACCAAGCACCTCAACAGCTAAGCCAACTAGCCAAAAGCCATCCTCAACGACTAGTAAGCCAAGCACCCATAAGCCTTCGACAACCAAGCCAACTATAGGAAGCACCTCAACAGCTAAGCCAACTAGCCAAAAGCCATCCTCGGTCAAGCCAAGTGGACCAAGCACCTCAACAGCTAAGCCAACTAGCCAAAAGCCATCCTCGGTCAAGCCAAGTGAACCAAGCACCTCAACAGCTAAGCCAACTAGCCAAAAGCCATCGTCAGTAAAGCCAAGTAGACCAAGCACCTCAACAGCTAAGCCAACTAGTCAAAAGCCATCCTCAGTCAAGCCAAGTGGACCAAGCACCACGACTAGTAAGCCAAGCACCCATAAGCCTTCGACAACCAAGCCAACTATAGGAAGCACCTCAACAGCTAAGCCAACTAGCCAAAAGCCATCCTCGGTCAAGCCAAGTGGACCAAGCACCTCAACAGCTAAGCCAACTAGCCAAAAGCCATCCTCGGTCAAGCCAAGTGGACCAAGCACCTCAACAGCTAAGCCATCTAGCCAAAAGCCATCGTCAGTAAAGCCAAGTAGACCAAGCACCTCAACAGCTAAGCCAACTAGCCAAAAGCCATCCTCAACGACTAGTAAGCCAAGCACCCATAAGCCTTCGACAACCAAGCCAACTATAGGAAGCACCTCAACAGCTAAGCCAACTAGCCAAAAGCCATCCTCAACGACTAGTAAGCCAAGCACCCATAAGCCTTCGACAACCAAGCCAACTATAGGAAGCACCTCAACAGCTAAGCCAACTAGCCAAAAGCCATCCTCGGTCAAGCCAAGTGGACCAAGCACCTCAACAGCTAAGCCAACTAGCCAAAAGCCATCCTCGGTCAAGCCAAGTGGACCAAGCACCTCAACAGCTAAGCCAACTAGCCAAAAGCCATCGTCAGTAAAGCCAAGTAGACCAAGCACCTCAACAGCTAAGCCAACTAGCCAAAAGCCATCCTCGGTCAAGCCAAGTGGACCAAGCACCTCAACAGCTAAGCCAACTAGCCACAAGCCATCCTCAGTAAAGCCAAGTGGACCAAGCACCTCAACAGCTAAGCCAACTAGCCAAAAGCCATCCTCGGTCAAGCCAAGTGGACCAAGCACCTCAACAGCTAAGCCAACTAGCCAAAAGCCATCCTCAACGACTAGTAAACCAAGCACCCATAAGCCTTCGACAACCAAGCCAACTATCGGAAGCACCTCCACAGCTAAGCCAACTAGCCAAAAGCCATCCTCAACGACTAGTAAACCAAGCACCCATAAGCCTTCGACAACCAAGCCAAGTATCGGAAGCACCTCCACAGCTAAGCCAACTAGCCAAAAGCCATCCTCAACGACTAGTAAACCAAGCACCCATAAGCCTTCGACAACCAAGCCAAGTATCGGAAGCACCTCCACAGCTAAGCCAACTAGCCAAAAGCCATCCTCAACGACTAGTAAGCCAAGCACCCATAAGCCTTCGACAACCAAGCCAACTATCGGAAGCACCTCCACAGCTAAGCCAACTAGCCAAAAGCCATCCTCAACGACTAGTAAGCCAAGCACCCATAAGCCTTCGACAACCAAGCCAACTATCGGAAGCACCTCCACAGCTAAGCCAACTAGCCAAAAGCCATCTTCAACGACTAGTAAACCAAGCACCCATAAGCCTTCGACAACCGAGCCAAGTATCGGAAGCACCTCCACAGCTAAGCCAACTAGCCAAAAGCCATCCTCAACGACTAGTAAGCCAAGCACCCATAAGCCTTCGACAACCAAGCCAACTATAGGAAGCACCTCAACAGCTAAGCCAACTAGCCAAAAGCCATCCTCGGTCAAGCCAAGTGGACCAAGCACCTCAACAGCTAAGCCAACTAGCCAAAAGCCATCCTCGGTCAAGCCAAGTGGACCAAGCACCTCAACAGCTAAGCCAACTAGCCAAAAGCCATCCTCAACGACTAGTAAACCAAGCACCCATAAGCCTTCGACAACCAAGCCAACTATAGGAAGCACCTCAACAGCTAAGCCAACTAGCCAAAAGCCATCCTCAGTCAAGCCAAGTGGACCAAGCACCACGACTAGTAAGCCAAGCACCCATAAGCCTTCGACATCCAAGCCAACTATAGGAAGCACCTCAACAGCTAAGCCAACTAGCCAAAAGCCATCCTCATCGACTAGTAAACCAAGCACCCATAAGCCTTCGACAACCAAGCCAAGTATCGGAAGCACCTCCACAGCTAAGCCAACTAGCCAAAGGCCATCCTCAACGACTAGTAAGCCAAGCACCCATAAGCCTTCGACAACCAAGCCAACTATAGGAAGCACCTCAACAGCTAAGCCAACTAGTGGACCAAGTACTACTACAAATGAGCCAAGCAGCCGGACACCAAGGCCAAGTAGACCAAGCACCAGAACAACTACTTCCAGTAGCTCCACCACTGTGAAACCATCTAAGCCAAGCACACCTGAACCAAAGCCAACTACCCGACAGACTACCACTCGTAGGCCTAGTAGGACCAGCACCTCTACAGCTGAGACAAGTTCACAACGATCAACTACAACGAGACGGTTAACAAGCACTAGAAAGCCTGGCACCTTGACACCAACTGTTCAAAGCACAACAACCAACCAATTTACTTTCCCAACTACAACCGAATCCTTACCACCTTTCAATATTTTCTAGGTGAGTTTATAATTAGCGATTCCCGATGAGATGTCGTGTATCCTGCTCGTCTGTTCTATGTGCATTTGGACCGAAAGCATCAAAACAGTTTGTTTCAAGTAAAATTAAATTGAAATAATACCCATTCCAATATATCTTTTCAACACTATGACTTCTTTGTATACTATTAAACTTAATTGAAATTGTTATATACTTGTTTCTTTTTGATGGGATCTCACTTTTTCGATTGTTCATAGAAACAGTATGGAACGAATCTAATCTGTTTGGTTACGATAAATCGGCAACACTCGTTTGACATCTTTTCAATTTACCTAATATCGATCGATCTATGCTGCACCCAGAGGAGTGCGCTACGGCGATCTATGCAGAACTGATCATCGCTCCGAAGAGCGATACTTTCCACTTAAAATTCTTATCATGTAGGTTTTTCTTACAAATAAACATTTCTTTTCATATAAATAACGTATCCCTATTTCCTATACACGGACGTTTTGACGATGAGAATGCTCGTTAATTCCATGTTCCGTATGAAAGCATGAATATATGAATGTAATAATGTATGGATGTAGGAATGTATATATTAATGAATAAATGTATGTATGTACATATATGTATGGATGTATAAATATATGAATATATGAATGTATGAGTGTATTTGAATGTATATGAATATGCCTTTGTATATGAATATGAGCATGTTATGTGTGTTAATGAAAGTTTATGAATGTATGAATGTTCGATAAATATCAATAAATGAATGTATAAATATAAGTCTTGTATTCGTCACAGAATTACTTTTCGACTACTATACAAAGTTAAGGGAAATTTAGATTTAAATACCGCCCCACAAAGCGCGTAATGAATACAATCATATATTATAGATTGGGCGTGGCCGATTTCTTTTAATTGTTTATACAGTGTATATGCATTGTGCTGTTTAAAATGAAGAAATTAAAATGTATTTAGCTGAAGTGTTTTCTTGGAAATTCAGCCTCTTTCGTTGGCTACAATTCGGTTTCGCTTTTTGGCTGAAAATAATTAATTTACGCTTTCGTTTGTTTACTTTGATTTGTTCTAAGAATGCGCTACAAAAAAAAACTGTTGAGACATGTAAACACAATTTGTGCCAACTGTGGCAACTGCGAAACTTCTTGTTGTTGGCCAAGAAATTAATTGAAATAGTTAAGAGCATGCAAAACACGCAATTCTGTCACAGAAGCAGGCCCAGAGTTGAAGTCCTCATTGCATGCTAAAACAAGTAAGTGCTGAAGTGGGAGTGGTTGACTAAGAGATACCTCGAAGTGATGCAAGCATTCCCCAATCAAAGTTATGCGTAATTCGCGCTTAACTTGGGAATATGCTTACAGATCACTTATAATCGATTTCATTAAAATGGAAATGTTATGAATCCTGATCAATAATATATATACCTTATGGCATTGGTCACATGTCCTTTTTACTGTTACATACACTTTCACTTAATTTTATACCCATTATCCATGGATTCAGGGTATCAAATAGATAAATCAAATGGGCCTTGGTTTGATGCAAAGTTCTAGAAGGATCTGTCGGTCGATTCACAGCTGAATCGATGGAACCAATTAGAGTATATATATGTATATAACATGCTTAAACTATATATAACATATACTTACATATCATGCATGTATATTTTTTAGATAACACAATATGCCTTGTTTTGGCCCAATGATTGATTTTTCCGCCCATTGCCAAATTGCCAGCACATCGATTGTGTTGCCCTCGATGCGTTGCGTCGGACGAATGATTCGACAGAATGCTCGATTAATTGATATATTCAGCAATTATATTAGCTAGCTAACGGCTCACCAGAATAACAAAAGCAAGCGAAGAAGCCGTCACAGAACAGACGATGACTTGGCAATACTCTGTAAACTCAATTAATATTGAATGATCGATGAATTCAGTTTGAGGGCATGTTGAAGAATAGTTTCCAAAGTGGTTGATGGACTTATGGAGTACTGAAAACTATTCTTATTAGCTTGAAGTCTTGCTAGGCTGACGAGTTTCTTGTTCTATAATCTCTATTTCAATAAAATATTAAACCAATTCCCTTCAAAAACTAGGTTAACTTAATTTAAAACATTTTCTTTCCAAGGCAATCTACCTTTGTTGTCATGTTGCCAACACATTCTCAGCCTGATCATGCCCTTATTTAGTCATTAGTTGTGTGTGTCTACAGGGTGTAAGGAAATAAAACCCATAAGCACGTTGCCGACGCCATAACCTCAAATGAACGCACAATAATCGTGTTCCATGTCCGATGATGCCAGATTACAAATGTCATTGATAGAGTATGCGTGTGCGTGTGTGTGTGTGTGTGTGCTTGTATGTGTGTGTAATGGAATAGCTGGGCATAATTATGACCTTGGTATGCCGTCCGTGTTAGAAAAAAGTTGAACAAAAAAAAAAAAAAGAAAAAGAAATACTCAAACAGTTAGGGCCGTGTTGGGTGACACGTCAAAGTTCGTTGACCAGAAAAAAAATACTACAGAGAAAAAGTTGAAGCACAGCGGGTGGAGTCCTTCAACCACTTTGCACCACCGCAACCACTTTGCTTCACTCATGATGAGCAATTAAAATGAACGCTTCATCAAAAGGCTCGGTGGCAGTGCTGCCAAGCAAATGATTGAGTGCCCCAAGCAGGCAGTGATAGCCCGTATTGAACTGGCTGAACTAGTTCATTTTACGCTCCTTTGATGAACTTTATTAATTGCTGTAGCCATTAGTGCTATTAGTCTAAAGTTAGTTAAATGTTTCAATTAGTTGTGACAAAAGTTGCTTTTGCAATCGACCTTTTGAACTAGTTCAAGACTTTTGTCCAGCACTCAGGCAACTTGTGTCGCTTGCCGTAAGCCAAAAAAAAAGAAGAGAAGAAGAAGAGAAGGAATCATGTTGGCTAAATTTTTCTTTTGAACGCATACACACAGACAGACAGCGCAGCAAGTGTCTGATAGCATTTTATGGGTCAGCAAAGCGATACACTGAGAAAAATAAACCCTATTGGTTTTCCTATATGATTAAACGATTGAGGATTAGCAGACAGCTCTGAGCTTAGCTTATGGAAATGGTTTGCATATTTGCAATATAAAAATCATTATTCATTCATTCATTCATTACAAATATAATACGCTTATTTCTTTCAGTGTCAAGTCAAGCAGCCATGGGGGTGATCGGACCTTAACTGAGATAAAGTGAAGCTTGAGTGAATGCAGCGTTTGTCCCAAACACGACCTCCGATTTTGCTTTAGATTAAAATATTAATGTAATACAAAGCAGCTAGCCTAATAGAGTTTATTGATGTATGTGTATATTTTAATACAGTTATGTTTCCTCCTACACGTCTTTGAATGACTTTTTGCACTTGCTCAACGTGCTTCGGTCTTTTGACCCAACTGGTGGCTTTAATTGGCTTATATGTTCGCCTACTCTGACCTGTCGTAACTCAGTCAGCCTCGCAGCCTGACAGCCTGGCAGCCCGTCAGCCCAGCGGCTATGGATGAATTAATATAAATCAAGGCGGCGTCACAAACTGTTGGTGCTCGCCCTCTAATAAACCTTTGGGCACTTGAACTCTTTACACAAAGGGAGCAGAAGCACGCAATGGCTGGAAAAGCCGCGACGCATTTTGATATCAATTAAATTGGGCGTGAAATTTGACGCAGTTTGTAACCAGGACTGTAAACAATCTACTTCTAGGAAAACGCATGATGTGTTCGTGACTTCCATCGCAATGTCGATTGTTCAGCCAGCCATATACGACCACAGAGCGCATATGCAACCCACTCACGCCCACTGAACCACACGCCCCCTCACCCACTCGTGCCCACTCACCCACTCACCCACTCACCCTCTCGTCCATCCAGGAGCAAATTGTGGCTTAATAAATCCAGCAGCTTTGATTATCCGATGGAATCAATTCCACTTGTCTTTGGCCAGAGGAAGACGACGTCTGATGTTATTCACAGGCCATAAACAACACTGAGTAAAGCCGTGCGTGTTCCGAAAGCCTTATAGGAGGTCGTTGTTTTGTTGTTGTTGCTTTTGTTTACATTAAGAAATACTTGAAGTGAAGCCAACAGCGATATTGCGCACTGAAATACACAGCAGACACTCAAGGACCAACGGCATTCAGCTTTTATTCAATAGGATTCATATTTAATTGATCCACACTTTTTATGTTTATCTATTTTTAATCTAAAAATTATCCCATATCATCTATTCATATTCATATACATATTAATTCCCATATTCAAACTAATTTCATATTCAATTCGTATTAATATTCATGTAAGTATTCATATTCATTTTCATTTCCCTATTCAATTGCACATTCATACTCATTCACATATTCAAATTCATATTCATTATCAATTTCATATTAATATTCATTAACATATTCACATTCATATTCAGATTCATATACAGATTCATATACAGATTCATATTCAGATTGAGTTCCCCATTTAAATGCATACTCATATTCATAATCGTATTCATATTCATTTTCATTTCCATATTCAAATTCATATTCATATTGATTTGCAAATTCTTATTTATTTTATACATACATATTCATATTTATATTCGTATTCATATTAATTTTCATTTCCATATTTAAATTCATATTAATTTACATCACATTCATGCTCATAATTAAATTTATATTCACATTCATATTCGCATTAAATTTATATTATTATTGCCATTTATATTTATAATCATAGTAATATTCATATTCATATTGATATTGGTATTCATATTCATATGCATACTCATTTCCATATTCACATTCATTTACAAATGCATATTATTATTCAGATTCATGTAAGTTTAGTTGCCATATTCATATTCCTACTCGTATTCATACATTCATGTTTAAATTCATATTCACGTGCTTTATATAATCACCCACCAATTGATAATATCAATTTGATATTGATTTAGTTATTCATATTCATATTCTTGATCATTTACTTATTAATACTTATATATCTATATATTTCTATTCATACTCATATATCTATATATTCATATAAGCTCCAATATTTATATTCCTTTTCTTATTCATTTCCATATTCATTTCTATGCTCACACTTAAATGTATAGCTAACATTTATTTACTCATACCTCTTCATATGAATAGTACTCTTATTCATATTCATATATTCATTTACTTGTTCCCATTTACACTAATGCTCATATTTATATTCATGTTTTTTGTGGGTTCGTCGGCATCTGCGTGGCTTGAGTGCTTCATTAATTTGAACGTTCCGCGCCAAGGTGTCAACGCAGGGAAGCTGTCGGACGGGCTCCATTGGTGGTGGTGGTGGTGGTGGGGGAGGACTCGTGCGGCAATTGATATTGGTATTGGTATTGGTAATTGCAGCTTAGTCGTTAGTCAACAGTCACTGGGCGCTCCAACAAAAGGGGAACAGCATTAACAACAACAACAACAATGGCGTCAGCTTCGCTCGCGTCTCTGACGGCAGCCTGAATAGCAGAGCAGGTGGAGTGGGTGACGATGGGTGGATAGGTGGACAGGTGGACAGGTGGAGTGGGTGACGACAGGTGGCAGCCATTCAATGTGTTGATGCCACCGTGTGCTGCCAGTATCAAAGGGAAACCGGATAATTTGCTGTCCAGGCTGATGCCGTCAGCCGTGTTGGGTGTCCGCATCGCATTTATTGAGAGTCACACGGACACTGCGAGTCCTTCCTGTGCTCTGCCCTCTGTCCTCTGTCCTCTGTCGTTTGCCAACTGATTTATCCGCATCCTGTGACGTGGAATGGCCACTATGGCCTCGCGGCACAATTTGCGTTTTGTGTCATTTGTCGCGTCCAGCGTATAAAGTGGACAATTTCTAATCAGACCAATTCACGGATCCCTCCACAGCTCCCACTATTAAAGCAGTTTGAAGAAAGTCCTGTGATTGTTAAGGAAACTGTGCCATACGGAAATCTTTGCTCAAGCGAATCTCTTCTTGGGGATGGAGAACCCTAAACAATGCCAACTATTTAAGCGCACACTTCAGCTGTCGTCAATCATCTGCTGGAGTCGTAAAGTCCGACCGAAAGTTATTTTGTTTTTGGCACTGCTCCTCCTGCTCCTGCTCCTCATGCTCCTGCTGCTGCTGCTGCTGCTGCTGCTGGTGTTTGTTTTGGTGTCTTAATACCTCCGCCTTCGCCAGCTATCCGGCAAGACTATTGATTAATTTAGCTGGTCATTGCACTGCAGTAAAAGCACTTAAAGACTCTTGTGCTGTGTGTGTCTCGCTGGCCTGGAGTCTGCTGCTCGGCTTGGTCTTGGCTCTCAAGACATAAAAGTCCTTGGCCAAATTGAATTGTCAGAGTTTGGAGCAAGTTCCCAGCTCCCAATTTCTCTCCATTATGTGGACAACTTTAGCTCGGAGTTTTTCCTTTCTCTCTTTTCCTTTTGTTTTGTTTTTGGTCACTTAAAAATTAATTTGCAGCTAAACCGCAGGCAATTGTGGGCAAGTGAAAGTGGGCTGATGCTGCGGGTGGTGCTGCGGGTGGTGCTGCTGGTGGTGCTGCGGGTGGTGCTGCTGTCTGCGTGTTTAGTTTGACTGCATTGTTTCAACTTCTTTGCCCGCCCAATAGCATATAATTGAATTTCACCATCATTATGATCACAGTCATAATAATCATGATTATTACTTCTGCTGTCGGGTAGCCGCCCCTGTTGCCCTTTCCCCCACCCTCCCTTCACTCCCTCGTCTCTCTTCCAATTTTACGCTTTTCAAACTTATCAAATTGTGCGTTATAATTTAATTTGAAATGCCATCCACAACCGAAGTGGGCGTGGCAGAGAAGGCGGCATTTGTATTTAAATAGCGTTGCATTCATCACGTCGGGCTACGTTTTGTTTTGTTATTTTTGTATTTTTGGCCACATTTCGTGGAGCAAGTTTCTCAACCCAAAAACCGCTTCATTTTGTCATGATGAAGAGAATTGCAATTAACACACACACTCACACTTACACCCACATACATATACACACACCCCCACATGTATATAGCCAGCTTATTCAGTGTCAAACTTTTGTCCTTGTTCAGTCAACTTTTTTTTTGGCTGCCCGCTGAAGTCCATTGTTATTGGAGCAGCGTCCATCTCAGTGTCCATTGGACGTCAGCATTTGAGGCCTCCATATGCTGGGGACATTTAAGTTTGTGCTGCTACTCTGGCTGCTGCTGGTTGCCTAATTCAATTTTAATCTACTCGGATACCAACTTTCACTTAATGGCCATGCCCCGTACGTGTCTGCCACAAATCGCAGCACGCACGCAGCTGACAGTCAAAATGTCGTTTGTGGCCTCTTAATCTTGTTCACGTTTCTTTTCCCTTTGCTTTTGCTGCTGCTTCGGTTTCTGTTTTTATTTTGTTTCCTTTTGCTTCCTTCTTTGGTGTTGAAGCATTTGCAGCCTCTTTAACTAGTGACCAGCTACTTGTGCGGTCTTTCCCCTCTCTCTCTCTCTCTCTTCCTCTCACTTATTCTTGCTGTGTTCCTCTTTGTGACTTTCTCTCTCTCTCAGACTTTCGATAGCTACCTTCGATTGGCATCCATTTTGCGAATAATTGCTTATTGCCTCGGTAGGCCACAGAGGTCAGCGAAGCGAATACGCAGCACTATCAAACCACGAAACCACATTGCACACACTCACACACACAAACAAACTTACCCCACACACACTCACACCTTATTCACATTGCATTGCATTCCACTCAAAACTACTTTTTATACACAGTTAGGTTTCAATTGAAAAAATTGTTTAGCCTGCAACATGCACTTGGGCTTGATAACACTTCTATAAAGGTAACTAAAACATTGTGAAAAATATAAAAAAAAAAAAAACAAGTAAGAACGTTGCAGTCGGGCGTTACCGACTGTAGAATACTCATTCACAGCCCAAACGCTGAAAGATAATTTTCCGATTTGCCACGCCCCCACTTGGTATATACAAATATATTTTATTTTTGTTTATATCCGCCATATATTATTGATTTTGGGCTGTCAACACGAGTATATATTATCCGAATTTCAGCTCTCAAGACCTTCAACTACCATGATTTCTGAGGTACTGGAAAATGCTTTTTCGCATTAGTCACACCACTAGTGGGTGGATGGGAAAAATCTTGACACTTTTAAGTTAGGGGGTATATACGAGTATATGTTCCAAATTTCTAGTCTTTAGTTTCAATTGCGTTCCATTCATACGGACAGACAGACGGACGGACAGCAAGACGGATATTGCTTTGTGCCAATATACTCATTTCGCTCTCGTGAATGAGTATAACAACAGGCAAGAGTGCTCTAGTAGAGACGGCTCGTTTAGAAGATATACTGAGCCGGAAGAGACGGACCTGACTAGTTCTACACAAGACCTGAGATCTGCTCTAATTTAAATGTCCAATTTTGGAGCTCTACTTCTTTTTAAAACTTTGGCATATACAGACTATATAAGCTATACAAAAACTCATTATATCGTACATTTGTATTTCCAATGGGTTCCAATGAGAGGAAGTTATATTATTAAAAAGCTAGTCAGTTTAGTCAGTTTAAGGTATATCAATGAATCCAGAAGCTTGTAGTCATAAGAAATTACTTACCACAAACCAATAATGGAGAGAGCGAGGGAAACAACTTTAATGGCTTAGGCGGAGTGTTGATCAGCAATCGCAGTCAGTTACTTAATTAGTTAGTCAGTTGGGCACTTAGTCAGTCAGTCACTTAGTCATCCACTTAGTCAATTAGTCAGGCATGACTATGCCTAATATTCACAAAGATTTGTAAGCCCTTTGTTCGCCCCTGATGTGGATCTTACCTAAATGGCATCGAGGGAGCTATACAAATCATCATCAACTGAGTGGCCTATGAGTCGAGTCGAGTCGAGTCGAGAGAGCTACAGCTACACAAATTTTCTTTGTAATTTACGCGTGAGGCACGTGAGATTCATATGAACTACTCAACCCCTCGACCTCTCGACATCTCCAGTGGGCTGTTAAGTTCTGGGTCAGTTTGCTTTCTTTTGTTTTGTTTTCGGCCATTGCAATGAAGAAAAACGATGCGCCAAATGGCAGTGAAGCAGCCAGGCAGCTAGTCATGTAGGCAACTGGGTTGAATTGTGACCCAGGCAAACGAACCCGTGCACACATTGCTGGGGCTCTTATGACCGGTTGGCTATTTGCCCGTTTATGCCCCACAGGCACGTCTATATAAGCCCGTAACCTACTGCCGGATGTCTACCCATTTCTCAGTTAAACGCACGTCGCATTCCACATTCGAGTTGTAGTCGCCTGCGAGGACATCAAACACTTCTCTTTAAATCTGCTTCTTTTGGTTTGTTGCTTTCTGTCTCTGTTATTCTTACGATGGCCTGCCCCTGGTCAGTGCTGGTCAAGCGTGGGCCATTGAGGTCTGTCGTGGTCAAGCTCCGCTGGCTGAACCCCCCTTTGTTGTCTGGGGCCCAGCCCCAATCGGGTCAGCTTCTCGCATTTTATTCCTCGGCCCTGCTCAATTGTAAATATTAATGAGGGCTATTTGGCTATTTCTACTCCACACAATGAGGAATAAAATCCTTAATTTATATGCACTTATTATGTATTCACTACATATATAAACCTGGGTAACAAAAATGAAGTGATGAATCTTAGAGCTATATATAGATATAGACAAATATAGAGATATCTAAACTGATAATAAGTCATACTCAAAACTTCTTTTAAAGCTATTGTAGGTGAGAGATAGAAGTCTTAATCAGTTTTGATTAATATAAACCCTAGTAATAAATGAGGTGTTGAATCATACGACTAGATATATAGATAGATATAAAGATATCTATGTATGTTAGTTCTAAAATTATAATTATTCTTAGTCCAGACTTCTTTTTAGGCTAATGTAGGTGACAGATAGGCTCATTCCACATTCTTTATCAGCTTTGACCAATATAAACCCTAGTAATAAATGAAGTGCTAAATCTTACAGCTATATATAGATATAGATATAGATATAGATATATATAGCTATTTGTGTATGTTAGTTCTAGAATTATAATCAATCTTAGTCCAAACTTCTTTTTAGGCTAATGTAGGTGACAGATAGAAGTAGGCCTGGCTTAATCCACATTCCTAATTAGCTTTTACAGTCCAGTCGATAAGCTTATATCCGCCCTGCCGATCGCCTAGCCAATAAAATGTTCTCTTTGAATATGTGTATATAAAATTTTATTCAAAATATCGATATCTTTTAATTCATTTCTTTTAAATTGATTAAATATATTTGATATATTAATCTATCGGTCATTCTAAGAATTAAAGTATTTAAATCGATGGTATCGATTCTCCTACATTATCAAAATCTGGATGAATACTTCACTGTTGTTATATCTGTCCAGACTTTTCATGAAGCTCAGGCTAAGGCATATTGAGGAACTTTCAACTAAAACGTTAGACTGTTTTAGTTTCCACATAAGCAATTAATAAACCAAACCTGATGCCAACTATCATCTATAAGTATTTGTAGTAGCCCCTAGACTGGTAACTATATTTATTCTTGAAATGTTGAACTAGTTGAGAGTTACAAGTGTAAGGCAAACCGACCAAAGATACAGTTTTCATGTTTTCTAACTACATTTTGGAGGCTTCACTGTGCTGCAATATCATGCTTACATAGGCATGTATACTGTATGCATATATTTATTTATTTGATAACTATTTTCATTCTTAGCGCTCCTCCGCTGTGGCCTAGGCTGTTATAGGTTTTACTTATTTTTTGTTGGCTTCTTGTGCAATATTTTGCTCCTGTTGCAGTTGGCTCCCTTGCTGGCTGACCTTGAGGTTGTTGTGAATGCGTTGAGCATCAGCATCGTGGGGGACTGTGCCACATGAGCTGCCAGCCGAAGGCTGCATTTCTGTTGCTGCCTTCTGATGGCGCGGTCAAATTAATTTGATTTGATGTTCTCGAAGTTCTTTACGTTCACGAAATTCATTTCGCATCTGATGTCAAATAAAATATGGGGTATAAGCAAACAAGGAGAATATTTTGTGTGCAGAGAGAGAGAGAGGGAGAGAGGGAAGAGGGGAGAGAAAGAAAAAGAGGAGGAGGAGAGAGAGATAGAGAAGGAGACACAGAGACAGAAGTTTATGAAATTACAGGCTAAAGAGGTGTGTGAGAGAGAGAGAAAGAGAGAGAGAGCGAGAGAGAGCGAGAGAGAGCGAGAGAGAATGATAGAGAGAGAGAGAGCGAGAGAGAATGATAGAGAGAGAGAGAGCGAGAGAGAGCGAGATAGAATGATAGAGAGAGAGAGAGAGAAAGGATAGAGAGTAGATAGATATAATTACAGAATGAAAGAAAGAGAGAAAAATATAAGAGTGAGGTATTGAGATCGAAAGAGCAAGCGAATAAGATGCAGAAAGAGGAGAGAACAAGATTGAAAGAGACGGATCGAAAGAGAAACAGATAAGATTCTGGAGAAGGAGAGGGACAGATGGGCGAAGAAAGGGAAGAGAGTAACAACGAGCAAAAGATATAGTGAGAAATGAAAAAATGGAGAGGTAAGCGAGAGGAAAAGCCGAGAAATTTCGTTTTCTCTCTCTATGAGATATAGTATATATTTATAGAAAGAGAAACTAGCTGAAGTTTTTCGAGCTTAACTGTTTTATTAAATAATTGATTAACTTACTGAACTCAGCTTATTTTAACTTGATTATTGATTGAAACTTTTCTTGGCTAACTCTGATTTTCGCTCAATGAGCAATTTGTATTGACTCACTGTATTCAGCTGCTTGTTGGTGATCAATGCCAATGCATCATTTCTGAACGATTTCCATTTGGAATGACTATTTATATGAATAATTGTGTTGCAAGTGATTGACTTGATTGATTTGTGATCAGCAGTTTAACACCCATTGCATTCTTTTTTAGATATTTTTGCAATTAGAATATAACAATGTTAGGCAATTTATTTGGCAATAATTTGGAATTTACCTTATCACTTTACCTTTACCTTAACATCTTTTCATTTGATCTGTAGAGATGAGCATGATTTTTTGGAGAGACCCAACAAGACTGATACTATTTTCAATAACTATATTTTCACAGTCGTTTAAGCTATTTATTATATTTAAATATTAGAACATATAATAAGATTTGCCATTTTATTGTAAATTATTAGAAATATTACAAAAATTATATTAAAAATTATATTAATGCAATATATGAATTCAGTTACTCTCTGAGCTCTTCTCTTCTTCTTACAAAGAGCAACCTTTAGTCGTTCAGAGCGTGAAGCACACATTCCATCGTCAGTCAGCCAAACAATTCTGCTGAGTGATAGAGATTGAAAATATGGAAATGGAAATGGAAATGGACATGGACATGGACATGGAGGAGCTCAGGCACCACGTGCCATATGAAGGCTGTATATTAAATGTTAAGCTGCAGGCAAACGAGTTTCACACGGCCACACACACACACACATGCACACACGCACACACACACGCACACTCATTTCAGGCACAGCAGAGCGTCCATAGTCAACAGCTCCACTGCACCACTGCTCCACTGCCCTATTGCCCCGCTGCCCCACCGATTGGCATTGAATGCATATTTGTCCTTGCATGAGGGAAGCGAAAAGGAACTTTTGTTTGGTGCCTTTGAATGGGGCTTGCTTTACCTCACCCACCGTCCACCAACCACCATCCACCATCCACCATCCACCGTCCACCATCCACCGTTCACCTTTCACCGTCCATCGTTCACTGCTCGCATTTCATGTTTATCAATGGCTCTTGTTAATCGTGTGGCACGCGAACGCCCGCATAATTGGATGGGGCGTGGTTAGCCAAAAGAGTCACAATGCTATCGTTTGACTCAATTATCAATTTGTGTGAGCCAATTAAAGTGTGTAGATTGGACAAAGGCTTCCAAGAAGCGAGCAACCTTGAGCCTAAAGCGGGCCTTTCAATTTTCACTTAATACTTTAAGGCTTGAAGTGACAAGTATATGAAGCACACACACACACACACACACACACGCATGCAAAATATGCAGCACAAAATGGCTTCCCATTCACTTACACGCACGCACACACACTCACACACTCACACACACACTCACGCATTTGAGTCTGGGAAATATTTGCATACGAATGAAATGAAATGGAATTCACGCATTTTGCAAGACGCCGCCTCAACGCATATAAATTTCGATCGTTGCGTGAGGTCTTTTTATTTTGGGGGGGTTGGGGAGGCTCTTTTCAGTTTTTAATATGTTCACTGATATGGAATAAACCACACAAAATAATGCCAAATTTGCTGTTGTTGCGCAAAATTTTACACAGTTTTTTTTTTGATGTACTTTGAATTGCCTCCGCATAAACCTCTCAGTTTACAATTGTTGTGCCACACCCACCGCCCACCAGCCTCTCTCCATGTAATGAGTGGCTTATAGAATCTTGCAACAAGTTCGTGTACTTTGCTCGAGTGACACTTGAAATTTTCACCAAATTTTATAGCATACTTTTATGCGCGCGCCATAATAAATACGCATACGCCGCATAAGCCCGCCAGTCATAAATGTAATTGCAGTGTGTGTCTGTGTGTGTGTGTGTGTGTGTGGGTGCAACAGCTTGAAGCTTTATAGCTAAATTTATGTAAGACTTTAATATTTCAATGCGCTCAAAGTGCACAAGCGTCTTGATGATGACAAACCAATCAACAGAGAATATAAATATATTTTGTAGAGAGAGCGAGTGAGAAAGATAGAGAAGGGGGAGAGGGAGGGAGTAGGGTGATAGCCATACACTGTCGTCCTTGTAGCAGCATCAAGCATCACAACATTATACACCCTCGATGCGTTAATCTTTCTGTCTATTTCTATAGCTGCAACCAGGAAACATGTTGAGCTGCTGCTGCTGCTGCTGCTGCCATTGACGCATTTCATCGTCACCTGGGAAGCAGCAGCAGCATGACTAAGCTTAGATGATGATGCTGACAGTTGATATGCATGAAGTCTTTGTGTGTGACAAGCCGAACCTTAATTGAAATCTAAGTGAGATTTACATTGAACAACTCCGACGAGGAAGACAGCGCGCATAACAAAAACAGCAACAACAGCAGCAGCACCAACAACAACAACAACAACAACAACGTCGACAACAGTAGTAAATTATTAAAAATGTAGCTACTTTAATCAGAGAGTTCAACATGAATTCGCCTTGAATCCAACGTAATCAGAGCTCGCTCCAATTAGAGGCCAAATGCTCAACGCTGTAATCCACAAAGGCAACTGAAATTTGTGCTAATTGCAGGAGACGTTTTAAGGCGCTGCGGCTGCATTTTCATTTACATTCTTCAGTTACGATTCGCATCATTTGGGCCTGGCCAAAAGCTGCAGCGACGCCTGGCAACGCCAATTAGTCAGCCCAATCAACGGATGCAATGCAATACGAGCATGCAACATGTGCGTACCTCGACTTATCGCCCCATTCTGCCTCTCTCTCCCCCCCCCCCCCCCCCCTCTCTCTCTCTCTTTGTCTCCCTCACCATATTTAATGGGCAAATGTAATCGGAGGCAACACCTGTTGCACAGCAGGCATCAGGCATTTCTCATTCTGATGAAACGATGCAGCAAATTCTCAGACTCGGAGATTTGTCAAACGTGCAGCTGTAATTAAGGTTTCGTATGACATTTTGCGGTCACACTGAGAGAAATTCAATTGACTCTATCGCCTGCCAGAGATGACTTCATATTGATTTCATGCCATGCCTCTCTTTCGATTAGTCAGCTCTCTGTCTCTACTTAGTTCAAGATTGAGTTGATTTGAATGCACTTCTTTTTTAACAGTGTCTGCTCTGAATTTTCGTTTTCTTCAAATAAATTTACCAACAGCAATGAGGGCTGCTCGGCTTGATCCAATTGCAATGCTGTGCTAAAGCCAAACACAGGTAATAACAGGTAAAGCTGCTTTGGTGGAAGGTGCATGATTAGAAGATGCACTGAAAGGGCAGGGCTGCATTTTTTTGAAAATACTTTCTGAAACAAGTTTTTGAATTATAATTGAAATACTATTAAATATGCTATATACATATATCTCTCTGTCTCTTGAGGGGTTTCATAGTACCTCAACAGAAGGTTTTTTTTTATTAAAATGAAACGGGATATCTTAATGAACGTTTTAAATTTCTAGTTCTCGAGCAGTTCTCGAGTTCTACGTATGCATACAGCTGGAAAACCAGATGAATATGATTGGATTAGCTCGATTAATAATATATTGATATACTAAAAAATATTACTAAAGTATATATGTATATACTGTAAGGCTTGTTCCATATATAATATATGTATACATTATAGCCTAAAAAGTTCGACTAGTATACACCTTTTTTTAACTTTCTTTTGACTTTCATTTGGATCTATGGTCATTAATGGCAGCTGGTGTCTTTTGAGATATACTGAAATGTATAAATATATATAATATATATATATATATATATATATATATATATATATATATATATATATATATATATATATATATATATATTCAATACAATTTTATAGCCATTAAAAAATTAGCAAAATACAAAAGAAGGAAATAACTAAGAAAAGTATTTCCTTAAAAATAATATTGAAACGTTTATAAATATCCTGAGGCATATGTATTTAACTTATATTAAGACAATAAAAAACTGAAAACATAATCTTAAAATTACATTTATATATTTATATTCATACATAATATGAACAATCAATTCAGTATTTAGATTAAAGATTTTGATTCATGGAAAAAAATTAAGGTTAAATTATAAATAAAATAAAAGTAAATTAAAAATAATATTAAAAATAAAAAGAAAATTAAAAAACAATTAAAATTATAATAAAAATATAAATATAAATAAAAAATTAAATTAAAACTAAAATTAAAATTTAAGCTAAAATCAAAATTTAAGTTTAAACTAAAACTAAAATTATAAGTACAATATAACTATAAATTAAATTGAAATAAAATTTAAATTTAAATTTAAAACTAAAACTAAAAAAAATTTTATATATTTTAAATTAATGTTTTATTTTTAATCTGTCTATACCTAAAAAAAAAAAAATTTACTAAAATTAAAAACAAATTAAAATTAAAACAAAGTTAAAACTGAAACTAAGTTTAAAAAAATGAATATGAAGCTAAAATTAAAACCAAAAATTAATATATTTTTTAAATTATATTTTTATTTGTCTATAATTTCTCTTTATACATTTATATATTTACATAATTATATTTTAATTTATTTATATAATTATATTTTAATGTAGTTATAAATTGATTTAATTCAATTTTAATTTATTTATATTTTAATATATTTATATTATATATTATATATATACTACATATTTAGATTTGCAGTTTACCAGTAGCTTGAAATGCCGTCAGCCGGTCAAAGGGGCACAAAAACCGCTGAGAGAGAAGTTTTTAATTTGATGTAAAATGAATTTGATGTGTCAAGCAAAAAGGGAAGCGTTCTTGGATCTGTGTAGGCCGAGTTGAGCTGCGAGTTGGGAGCCGCAGCAACTTCTAATTGACAGCGGTACACACCAAGAATTATTGCCCCAGAGCCCATCCAGTCGGCTAGTCGGCCAGTCGGCCAGTCGGCCAGTAGGAGGTACAGTGAACTCGGGTCGTGTCCATGAATGGCTGCACTTAATTCGACAGCTTCAAAGATTTATAAACGTTGCCGGCTTGACAAACGCTGATGAATTGCCCAATGCTGTGTGAGCGTGGGTGGATGTGGATGTGGATGTGGATGTGGATGTGGCTGTGGATGGACGAATGGACGGATAGCTGGCTGGCTGCCTGGCTGCCTGGCTTGGAAGTTAGTTTCTGTGAGTTGAACTTTGTGTCCCTTTTAATTAAAATTAATATGATTTGATTTCGAACCAACAGTTAATTAGCAGAAGCGCATTTTAATTAGCGGTTCGCCCCAACTAATCAAGGCTAGCAAATTCTATTTGCAATTATGTTTATAATTTTTGATTGCCATCATCATCAGCAGCATCGTCATCATCATCATCGTAATCATATTCCAATTAGCAGCATCCTCTGCAGCGGTCACGTGCGGCTCTGATATTAATTTTGTCTATATTATTTTGGGATATTTCCGCAAATAATTAACTTAGTTTTGCGAGCTCCTGATAACTGAAAACAATTGTATTTATTTGCCATAAGAATATTAATTTATAAAAATATATATGTGAAATATACATACATAAGTACATAGCTCTATTATACATGAACAGAAATTATGCAAATTTTAACAATTATACATCATATATATTTATTTATTGCCAAATTAATCAAGCTGAAAATTTAAACATTTTGTCATCATGCATTAACACAAATAATATTAGTTTGAATACCAAGCAGCCTAACAGCACGTTAATTGAACCTCTGCTGTTAACATCAAAGCGTACTGTTAAGCTCCGAATGGCACTGCCAACGTACAGAATGTGTGAAGAATTCGTATTTAGAGCTGTTAAACTGCCCGAAATGTTATCGATAACACCGCGCCATTTGAAGCAAATGTATGCCGTCGATTATTCAGAAACAAAAACGAAGCCGAATGAGGCGGACGTGTGACGCTCGCGCGCGCATCATTTTGCATCAGTGCCGCAAAATGCGCGCGTGTTTCAGTTTCAGTTTCAGTTCGTCATTTGTCATTTGTTGCTGATGATGGCCAAGTGAATGTGTGTTTACAAACAATGTTTGCCCGTCGTTGTTTCCTTTAACTGCAATTGTACTCAAATCAATGCTGAATGCAACTGAAAATAAATAAATAATAGTAACATTTAGTCAAATACAAAAAACGGCAACAACAACAATAACAATAACAATCAAAACTAAAAACTGAACGTGGCTGCTGAGGGACGTGCGATAAGAACGCCAACAACAACAATAACAATTCGCCGACTTCTCTCACTGCAACAACAACAACAATAACAAGAGAAGTGTGTGTGTTTTTATTTTAGCTGCATTCTTGTCAGCGTCGCTGCAACTGCGTCAACAGCGACAGTGACGGCGACGGCGACCGCGACCGCGACTTTGCCGTTGAAAGTTTGGAGTCCCAGAAACATCAAAAACGTGGTTTTCAAAGTAATTAATCTATTTATATATTTTAGCATTATGCATTATAATAGTAATAAACAAATATTGTAATAATAATTGCATTTGTTCGTGTTGTTTGTTCAATTTTTTTTACTGTGTTTCTGTTTGTGTGGTGTTGTGTTGTGTGTTTACCTCTTAATTAGTTTACCTGCGACACGCTTTGTTTTTGTTGCTTTTTTCCTGTGTTTTGTGTGCGTGTGTTATTGGTGAGTTGATATGTTTACCTTTTTGCTTTTGTTTCTGTGTTTATGTTTGTGTTTGTTTGTGTATTCGAGTTTGCTGTTCTTCACTGTTAAGCGGAGCAAAGACAAGCAAACAACAACAACACGCAAATGTTGCTCATTTTGCATTCGTGCCTTGCGCTTTGTTTTTGTTTTTGTTTTGTTGCATTCTACACTTCCCGACGCCGACTGCAGCAGCAGCAGCATCGACGGCAGCAGAAAACATAAACTGCCAGCCAAAGCGACGATCGCTCGCTGCCTTGCTGCCTGGCTGCCTGCTCTCTGCGCTCAGCTCTCTGCTCTCAGCTGTCAGCTCTCAGCCCAGCCACTGTTGCCACTTGAGCGAAATGCTTTGTACCAAAGAGGACAAGCAAATGTACAGAATTCTTTGGAAATGTACTTAATCTCTATGCAAGTAAAACAAATTCCTTTAAAGCAGGTATTCTTCACAAAAATCGTTTCTTTTGGTAAAATTTTGAATTTGAGTTGTGTTTATATATGGATATATTTCATATATAAATTATATTTTTATATTTATATATTGTTATACGTGATAAATAAAATGTGTTATAACTTATAACAAATACGTACATTTAAAATATATGATTTAATTTTATTTGAAAAGTTTTAGTAAATTCTACTAAATTGATTTGAGCTGAAATATTATATTTAAATTTGAATTTTAGATATTATATGTATGTATATGTATACATTTATATATATTGTGCACATATTAAATAACAAATGAGCATAAAAAAATTGACTTAAACTCAAAAGTTATATTATTGTTTCAGTTTTATTCATTGACTCAAATGTTTATAAAGTTCTTGTACCAAAAACTGATCTGTCACTTTTGGTACATTTGCAGTTTCTCAAATATGGTGGCAACTCTGATACTTTCAACTCCAAACTCTCTGCTCTAGATTCTCAGCTCTTCAGCTGCTGCTGCTCCTTTGGAGTATTTTCAACATATGAAAGCTTTGCGATCTTGAGGTGTCTCATTTGTGATCTCTGCTTGGCTCGTTCTCTTGGCGCTCTGCAAGCTGGGCAGCCTGGGGCAATCAGCCTCCCACAAGTGCACTGTGCCATAAACATTTCCTTTTGGCCAAATGCATTAAATGCATTTTATGGTCGCCTCGTGCGTTGCAAGTCGTTAACAATGCCTGGGCCACGCCTACGCCGCCCCAGTTTTTAGTGGCGCCAGAACAGGCCAACAGGCCAACAGGCCAGCAGAGCAGAAGACCAACGAGCCACAAACCAATTTACCGCCTGCAGCAGCGTTGGCAACAACATCGTTACCAATATCGAAATTGTCTGTGTGTGTGGCACATGCGACATTGCGTCTGTCTGCCTTGCAGCCTCCAATGTCCCTCTCCTCACTGTGGTAAACATCAAATCATGATTCCAATAACTGTAATGCACCATTGCAACTGCTCGCAATGCAAAGCCCTAAAAATCAAATCAAATTGCGGCCTAAATCAAATTTGCTGCGCACTCAAATGCGATCCATGAATCAAGTTTGACATATTCAGAGATTTTAGTATGGGACTGCTACTATGTTAATGAACGTACATATTCGGAAAGTACTATACTCAAAATCACATTCCAATTTTAGGTAGAATATGAAAAGTGGAAACAATTTCTTAGGTCTTTTTCTGGCGAAAAACAAATTTGGTTTAGGCTTTTCTATTCAAGGTCTAAGCATTATGTTTTTAGAATGGGACGGCTACTATTGTAATGCAGATATATACAGCTGTAATGTAATGCAGATATATACTATATTCAAGCTCATATTCGAATTTTAGTCAGACTATGACAAGTAAACAAAATTGTTAGGTCTTTTCTCTGGCGGTAAAACAAAGTTGGTTTAGGCTTACCTGTTCAAGGTCTTAGGATTATGTATACATATGATATAGAGTCTTTTCTGTTTTAAATCTAACTGAAAATCAGCTTGAACCTAATTTGCAATTTCTGCATTAATAAATTCTTTTGCCATTGTAAATGCAGAAATCCATAAAAATCGATATAAACTTAAGTTATGTGAAGTTATCTCAGTTATCTAACGGTAGATCTTTTAGGCATTAAAAATGCAAAGTTCTATAAAAATCTATATAAACCTTAGATATATGAAATTAGCTCAGCTATTTATAAGCCATATCTCTCAAACAATAGATCGATTTTCCGAAAGCTGTTATACACACTTAACGGTTTACTGTTATATATACTGTTATACTGTTTTAGTAAACTTGATCAGCTATAAAACAATATGAAGTTATCTCAGTTATTTATTAGTTATATCTTTCAAACCACAGATCGAATTATCAAAAATTGTTATACACACTTAACGAGTATAACACTTTTAGTAAACCTGATCCAACCTGACCTAAGCTGAGCTCATTTAGTAAACCTGAACTGACCTGCCCATAACTCAGCTAATTACTACCCAAATCAAATTGTAGAGTATATTCAAGTCGTTTACTCCCGACTCTCTTAGCCATATCTCACTTTAATTCGAGCAGTGCAATACGATTCTCATGCACTTGTGGGTTTTTTTTTTTTTTTTTTTTTTTGTATAATCGTTTCTAAAGAAAAGCTGTAGCTTTCGGTTTTTATGACGTCTTTGGAGTCTACACACATGTTATACGATTATTATTAGATAATTCAAGTAGGTTTTCTTCTCTGTGGTTTTTTGTTTTTGTTTTTTTTTTTTTTTCTCTCAGTGCACTAGCTGACGTAGGTTTGCCAGTGGGTTTCGCGAGTGCATTTGCAGCTATGTGCAATATCGTATAGAATTTCAATACCATGAGTACGGTTGACGTTTGACAAACCGAGCGTTGAGGCGTACGAGGTGGGTGGACTTCTGGGCCATGTTCCGAATGGGGCGGGCATCACTTGGGATCCACTTTATGGCGGAGCACACAGCTGTTAACTTACGTAAGCATATCTCAATATCAAACATTGTCGCCTCAGCTATTTATGAGGGCAGGAGGAGCATTGCAGCGTGGCAAATATATGAGTGGATCTGCTCTATCTGTAAGTCGTAGTGCAGCACTACAATAGAAAGTGTTCAAACTCAAGTTCTATTCTCGAACACTTCTCGGCTCTCAGGTTTCCAAATTAGCTTTGAATATTTCTATTGTGTTTGCTTTTGTGCTTCGTTGTTTTAGGCACTTTGTCAACTGTTTTAATACTCACTCATAAAGTGGAAAACTTTAGAGCTTTTCCTTCATTAAATGCGTAATGAGGTATACCCATAAATTTCTTTTTGAATATAATTTAAGCATGTTTTGCAACAAAAAAGATCAGTAAAGTGTATGGAAAGTGTAACGATTGCAATAAATATCGATGAATGTGCCTATAGAATGTAAACTATTTTGTATAATGCATTTTATTACTATTTTTTTTTTTTTTTTAATAATATGTTGTTAAATAGATCATAAATCGAGGGTGGAAATAACCCATAATTATTTATATATGACTTGAGCATTCAAGTATTTTTGCAATTAAAATTAAAAATATATATAAATATACATTATAATTACAAACTAAAATAAAAAATATATATGATAGATAGTAAATCTATTATTATATATTATATAGATTTTATATTAATTTTTAATTATACTTATTTGTAAATTTCAAAAGTACCTTATTGCTCAAGTCCTAAATAAATAATTATGGTTTGTTTCTGCTTTCAATTTATGATAAAATAATAACAAAATGTATTATACAAAACAGTTTGCACGCTAAAAATAGCCACATTCTTCTATCTAGTTCTAAGACAGGAAATTGATGAAGTAACAATGTAAATCGAACTTAACAGAGCATTAGCAGTTAAGTGTTAGCTGTAGGTAACATAGCTATGTTAAGTTATTATATGTTTAACAGATGCCCAAATCTCAACTGAGATATCTCAATAATTTAGTTAAATAAGTGCTAAATTATCAATTTGAAGTGATTTGATAAAAGCGCATTGACCTGTTCAGTCGCGAGAGGTTTTTTTTTGTTTTTCGAGTTCATTTTTATTGCTTGCTGTTGCCACTGTTTATTGTGTGTGTGTGTGTGTGTGTGTGTGCGTGTGTGGGAGTTCCCCGTGCTCGAGTGATGGGCCTGGAAGTCTTTGGGGAAATACCCTCAGGCTAAGGCCAGCATGTAAGACATTTAATGTGACAATATTTAATGCAGCAATGCAAGTGGCAAAAACAGCACAGACAGAGAGAGAGAGAGAGAGAGACAGACAGAGAGAGAGAGAGAGAGAGAGAGGGAGGGAGTTGTAGAAATGGCTAAACATCGCCTGGGATTTACCAAGCGACATTTTATTATCGTTTGCTTTTTTGTCCTTCGGTTTTTCCAACATTTTTCGGGAATGTTCATGCGCTGAGCCTGGGTCCTTGTCAGCTGAAGTTCGTCCCACAAGTGAGATTCGCAGTTGAACAACGTTGACTTCTTTCTGGCTGAGTTTTTATTCATAAGCTCACATGTTTGGGGCACGATTTGAGACAAGAGCTTATTAGTTAAAGTCAACAGCAGAATTAATTTCGGCAAATGTATATTACGTTTCGATTTAATGTTCGTTCGGTGGCTGCTGCTGCTGTTGTTGTAGTTGCTGCCGCTGAACTTTTAAATTACTCGTATAAAAATTTATGATTTATATACGCATTATACACACACATACACACACAAATATAAATATATATATATATATGTATGTTCACACACTCTGAGACTGAGAGACGCACGCGTTTAAGACCAGTTTCAGATTCCGAGCTTGACGCTGAAAATCTCTCGAAAATTTCCGAAGCGTGAAGCGACACCAACAACAGTCGCAGTCGCAGCAACAGCAGCAGCAGTAGCAGCGACGTCGACAGCGACAGCGACAGCGACTGCGAGCGCTGCTGCAAAAACAGCTGTTCCGCTACGAACTTGAGGCAAAGTCAAGCGGGTTTATTGTTGTTGTTGTTGTTGTTGTTGCTCGTTCTCGATCAGCATCGAGCTGTCCAGTCGCTCAGATCGTTGGATGTCGCTTTTTGGTATGATTCAGTTTGCGATTTAGTTTTTTTCTTAGTATACTCTAAGAAAATACAAAGTCCTTTGACTATGTTATGAGTCATGCTTTGATTAGAAAATTTAAATTCTAAAAATACAAATTTGTTAAATCAGTGAATGTCTTCTATAGATCTTAAAATGGATCTCTCTAAGAGACTTCTTCAACAAGAAGTTATAGAAAACTCAAACTTGGACTATGTAATGAGTCATGCTTTAATTAGAAGAGTTAAATTTTACATTAAAATCTGTTAAACCAGTCGAACTCTTCTATAGATCTTGAAATGGATCTCTGTAAGAGACTTATCCAACAAGAAAAAAAATTTAGAAAATTTAAATGTATGTCTTCTGTGTGACATTCAATAGATCTTAAAATGGATCTCCCTAACCGATTTCTTCAACAAGAAAAGCTTCTTCTTGAAAACTAAAATCTATCTCTTCTGTAGATGTAAGAACTTCAATAGATCTTAAGATGGATCTGTTTAAGAGATTTCTTCAAAAATATAAAACTTCTAGAAAACTTAAGAAAGGTAAAGCAAATGAAAATTCACTTGAAGCAAGCTCTAACATTTGTTAAACTGTAGACATCAGATTGTCTACAGGAAGATATAACAAATGTGTACATTATATGTAAATTCAATAATTATATGAGATTCTCAGGAAAAGATACGTTACACTGGTCCAAAACTAAGTCATGTAATGTGACATTTATGTTCCGAACATGAATAATTGAAATGCAATAAAGCAAATATCAAATTTATATAGAAAAAAAGATCATTGAACTCTATAAGAGCTGTCAAGTAGTAGTGAAAGGCGCTTCTACACTCAATATATATATATATATATATATATATATATATATACATGTATATATGCTCAGATAGAGCATACAAAATTGGTGATATTAACTAAGATTTATAGTTGCTCGGGGCACATATGGTATGTTTTTCTCTCTGTATTTTTCTTGCTTTATCTTGCTTGCTGTTGTTCTAACCCAATTGCCCGGAGCTGAAGCCCGGACCGCCTCTCGAATTGTATCTGAAACTGAACTGACTGAAATCTGTGACTGTCACTGCGACTGCTACTGCTACTGCGACTGCGACTGCGACTGCGACTGCGACTTTGAGCCAAGGTGACGTAATGCCAACGCCTAAAGTGGCTTTTATACGCTCCAACAGATCAAGTATCAATTACAAATCATTCACAAAGAGCCGTTGGCAAAAACAATTTCGCTTTGTGGGTCATCATCCATCTGAGTTGACTTTGACTTTGACTTTGAGTGGGGAGTTTATCCTGCTGTCAGGAGCCTGAGCCTGAACCTGAGCCTGACTGGCCATTTCAGCGCATGATTGGTTTTAATTGAATGTCGAATATAAATAAACAAATATATATAAATATATACATATATATTGAAACTCTATATACCTGTATTCTGCTCCATCTCAAGCATTTCAGATTTTCAGTTCAGAAAATAAATTATAATTAGCTAAAAATAGCTGAAAACGCACAATTCGAGAGCTGCTCAGCCCCGCCCACCCCACTGGGCATCCATTGGGCATCCACTGGGCATCCACTGGGGCCCACTTGACAACCACTTCTCGGGGCGCTCTTGCTCTCTCGAAGATACTTTATCAAATTGCTGTGGTCGCTGCTCTCGTTGTCAGCTGCTTTCGTATTAATGATAATATCGGGTTACCGCATCGTCTTCTGTTTCACGTCGCTTCTGTTTCACACACTGGCTGTGGGCAGAGCGAACACCTTTTCCCTTTTCTTTTTTTTTTTTTTTGATGCCATTTGCCATCAGCTGTCAGCATCTGAGTATCTCAGATTAGCTCCAAAACTGTAGCATTTACCGATTGGCATTCCGAATATAAATAAACAACAATGAAAATGTTTTGTTAACAGCAACAAGAACAGCAACAACAATTACTAACAATGTTCTCGTCACGGCCATTGCGCAACAGCAAAAAAATACAAGTAAAAACTCAACTGACTGCTCAATACTCGCTCAGTCTCATAAACTAAGAAATAAAATCAAATATTGATATATCATAATAGATAAGTTTTTGAATAGATAAGATAAGAAAACTAAAAGTAAAACTCGTTGATCTTAGCTCTAAAATTGCCTAAATCTTTCGATTATTGTATATATACATATATACTCTATTCCAAGTCTCGAATCTACTTAAATCATAGAATCAACTTAAATCATTTACAAATTCCTAATCGACCTCAGTTTGCATATTAGTCTAGTCCAAATACAACTAAATCAATAAATTTTCAAGTCCCTTACACAAATCCTATATACCCCATACACACCGCTCGAACGAGCATATGAAAAATATATATACATGGAATCAATTTGCCTAACTTTGCCGTTGTTTTTTAACGCCTGTTAATGGCATCTGATTTTGATGAATATCTAGCAGATATATATACTGAATGAATGTATAAACATATAGATACATACATATATCTTATGATAATATTACCTGTACTTAGGTACTACAACTCAGCCATATAGAGATATAAACAAGCGATATTTTTCATTCAACTCGTGCCAATCTAAACAAACTTAAATCAAACTGGTTCGAAAGCGAAATGTAATTGATAAGCAGTTTTTGCTAGGTTAGAATCGCACGACTTCGACTTAGATAACTTCATATTTTATGGAGTTATAAAAGTCGTCGAGTCTTAAATAATTTATGGCGCTTTGAACTTAGTCCCATTACACAATTGTTTGAGTAATGCAATCATAATATATAATGGTTGTATATAATACAAATTTGCGAATGGCATTTACGTTCCTTAAGTCGCTCAACCAAATAAACCAGTTCATTGATTAAAAATCCAAAATGAAGCACTTGAAATGAATTACTTAATGTGAAAGAAATGTCAACTGCTTCAATTGGAGATCAGAGATTATTATGTGATTTAAGAGAATACAGATTTATTATGCCAAAATAAAAAAAAAATGCAAGAAATTACAATGAAAAGGGGAATAAAATAAAGTGAGATTCATAAGAAAATAAAACAATTAACTGAATATTTAGTTCCTTCGAGTTTTGCTAAAATTGCTAAAAATACTCTGTATGTATTTTTAGAGTTTTATACAAATCTATAAAGATTATCTCTCTTTTCAACAGATATCATTTAGGCGAGAACAAGTTAGAATTAGTTCATGTACTTACTTCTCAGTTTATGTAAACACCTCGAACTTACTTGGAACTTGCACTTGATAATTCAAGCCTTAAATGTCATTTTAGACTCATTTACACAAGACGACAAAATTTATGAACCTAAAGTCTGGCTATGAATACTGAAGGAAAAGAAAGAGTTGAGACAAGGACAGAAAGCGAAACTGAGTGAGAGTTAGAGAGGGAGAGATGCAGATACAGATACAGATAGAGATACAGATACAGATACAGATACAGATACAGATACAGATACAGATACAGATACAGATACAGATACAGATACAGATACAGATACAGATACAGATACAGATACAGATACAGATACAGATACAGATACAGATACAGATACAGATACAGATACAGATACAGATACAGATACAGATACAGATACAGATACAGATACAGATACAGATACAGATACAGATACAGATACAGATACAGATACAGATACAGATACAGATACAGATACAGATACAGATACAGATACAGATATATCAACTTTTAAATGCAATTCAAATAAATTATAGTTCTCTCGAAAATCAATTGTAATTGGCCTAATCAAGCTTCAACGTGTGAAAACACTTCCGAAATGTGCAAAATTAAATTAGTTCACTCCATTTAATCACAGTTTTGTTGGCCAGTGTTTATTTCTAGACCAAATTTGCTGTGTTTGAGGTAAGGGTGTTTGAATATTCCCCCTGTTTCAGACTGTTGCTAATTGCATTTGCCATTGTTTGTGTTTATTTTTGGCCTTTTTGCGTCTGCTGGTGTTGCTTGAGTTGTTGTTGTTGTTGTTGTTGGTCTTGATGTTGTAGTAGTTGTTCTTGTTGTTGTCTATTTACACGTTAACGCTTATTTATCTTTCAACTTTTCGACTTTGTGCTTAAAGTTCATGAGCACGCGTGCCAACCGCCGCCCGCTACACTGTGTGCGTTACCTGGTGCGATGTAAACAAATGTTTAAAAATGAATTTTTCAATTTTCATTCAACGATACAACATAAACAGCAAAGACCAAAGGCGACGGCAAAGGCGAAGGCGAAGGCGCCATGCCAATGCCTCCAGGCAATTCGTGTACGAATGGCCAACAGTAAAATATAATTTAAAATAAAAACGGGAGCCGGTCAAGGTCAGGGCACCGAACTGGCGCAACTTAAGATAGGTGGTTTTAGGGGTCTTCCTGTAAATGTGGCTCTGTTCATTGGAGTCTTTGAAAGCTAAGCAAGGGGAGTAGGAGTAGAATCGGGAATAGGAATAGTAGTAGGAGTAGGGGGATGAGTAGGAGTAGGAGTAGAGGGATGAGTAGGAGTACGAATAGGAATAGAAATAGTAGAGGGAGTAGGAGTAAAAGTAATAGTAGGAGTAAAATTAAGAGTAAGAGTAGTAGTAGTATTAGTAGGAGTAGGAGTAGGACGAGGATTAGGAATAGGAGTAGAGTAGAAGTAGGAATGGGAGTAAGAATAGGAGAAGAGTGGGAATAAGAGTAGGAGTAGAAGGAGTAGGAGTAGGAGTATTAGTAGGAGTTGCAGTAAGACTAAGAGTAGTAGTAGTACTAGAAGTAGTAGGAGTAGGAGTAGGAGTAGTAGTAATAGTAGTAGTAGTAGTAGTAGTAGTAGTAGTAGTAGTAGTAGTAGTAGTAGTAGTAGGAGTAGGAGTAGGAGTAGGAGTAGGAGTAGCAGTGGGAGTAGGAATAGGAGTAGGAGTAGGAGTAGGAGTAGGAGTAGCAGTGGGAGTAGGAATAGGAGTAGGAGTAGGAGTAGGAGTAGCAGTGGGAGTAGGAGTAGGAATTGGAGTAGAAGTAGTAGCAGGATTAAGAATAAGAGTGGAGTAGAAGTAGGAATGGGAGTAGGAATAGGAGTAGAAGGTGTAGGAGTAGGGAGTAGGAGGTCTAGCCGATTTTTAAAGGATATATATAGTATATATAAATTTTTTTCTAAATATCGATAAATAACGATTTCTTTAAAATCGATAAATAGTTTATCATATATCATTTATAAATCTAGACACCTAATTTGCTAATATTTTAACCTAGATCAGATACTCCATATATCCACATGATTTCGTCAAAGTTAGATAAGTTTGAAGTACGTGTAGAAGATATATAAGGTATAAGGAAATGGCTAAGTGTAGAGTCTACTTAAACAACCTCAATTAAAGAACTCTTCACATGTTTTCCTAATAAAATGATCGTGATTAACACTTTTTATCGCTGCACTTATCATAATGAATATAGTTGTATATGGTATATAAATATATTTATGCGCTTAGTTTCCTGCTGTTCTTTATCGAAGGTGCTGAAACAGCTTTCCGCTGTGCGGCTGCTCATAATTGGTAGTCAGAAGCATCTGGCGCGATCATAGAGTCCATAAAAAAACACCATTGGCTTTTCGTTTTGGGGTAATAAACAATGAAGATATGATTTTAAAGAAAACATGTATTCGGCGAATTACATGGAACTCATCAAAATACCTGACAATTGTTTATGCGATTAACTGAAACATCTGTGTGCCATTTCCATGTGATTTTTTTTGACTTTGCTCTCGCTCTCTATCTCTCTCTCTCTCTCTCTATCTCTCTCTCTCTTACACGGTTTGTAATGGCAAAGTTAAGAACGGAACCTTGGACTATTTCTATCTGCACTTTTGCTTTCCGTTGATCCAATTTTACTGAATCAATCACAACTTATTGAATCATTCTGTGATATATATATATATAAGTAAAGCTCTAGCTTTGAGTCACGCTTTAACAGCGTGCTCTTAGCTTTGGATTAGTCAAATTAAATAAAGTTCTGTTTGGGCTGGTTTCTCGTTTTAATGGACTACATTGATGTATTGTAATTATTGTGAGCCGCGGATATTTGGCTTGAAAGAAATGCTTTAAAGCCAAAGATAAAAACTTTGATTTTTATGCTCATTCGCTAAACGTGAGAAGAGTATATTAGTTTCGTGTTATATTCTATTTATTTGTTTTATTATTTATTTATATTTGTTTATTATTTACTTTATTTACTTAATTATTTATTTAATAATTTAATAAATTGTTTATTTAATTATATATTTATTTATTTTTAAAATTGTTTTTATTTATTTTTGTAATTATTTATTTACTTAATTTTTTTTTTTAATTATTTATTTACTTAATTTTATTTTTTTTTTTTTTTTAATTTTTTATTTATTTGTTTACTTATTTTTTATTTATTTGTTTATTCATTTACTTTTTGCATTAGTTTATTCAATTAATTAATTATTTAATTGAATAAAAACAGAAAAATATTTCAATAATTGTATATTGACTTATTTGATTACTTTTTCGATAACTCATCCAATGGATTGAATTATCAAAAAACTACAAATTAGTATACATTCCATTGTTTTTGTAAGCGAAGTTTGAAGACCCCAAAAAAATCTAGATACGTATTTCTAGTAGTAGATGATCCTGTGATGAATACACAGATTTAGAATATTTGTAATATTGAATACCTACCACCCTGCAACCAAATGTTCAAATTGTAGAGAATTGTGCTTTGTCACATTGAAACAAATAATTGTCATTGTCATGTTCTAATTTGATTTGATTTGATTAAGAAGCTTCAACTAGAACAAAAGTATTCAACAATTAGATTTCTATAGTAGAGCCCTTGTGTGAGTATATATATATATATATATGTGTGTGTGTGTATGTGTGTATGTGTGTGTGTATCTGTAAATTTGTATGCACAAGTGAATGAGAGGTTCAGAGTATATCCAAGTCGTATACTTCCCACAAGAGCACTCTTACTTGTTTGTTTTCTTTTTCGTGTGTTTCGACTATTCATTCGCTATTTATGTAGGGTATGCATAGGGTATTGAGAGTGTTTGCTTTGGGCAATATGCCTTTCATAAATCTATACATAATTTAGTTTAGTTTAGTTCAATTTAATACGCAGCTACATTTGTCTATTGTTGTGGGCTCTGTGCTATTGTTTTCCATGGATTAGTTGTGGTCGAGGCTCTTTTAATGCAGTTTTCATTGTTTTAGCTAATTTCATAGTCGTCGGTCTCTAGTTAAAGCCCAAGTATTAAGCATAATTGCCAGCTGGAGCTGAAGGTGAAGTTGTTGTTGTTGTTGATGGTGTTGTTGTTGATGATGTTGTTGATGGTGTTGTTGTTGATGATGTTGTTGCTGCTGCTGTTTCTGCTGTTGTTGTTGCTGTTGATGTTGTTGTTAATGTGCTTGTACTTGGTCGAAGCAGCGTCTAATTAACGCTTAGATTAAAGCAATTGTTGTCGTCATATTTGTCTGTGGCAGCAACAGCAGCAGCAACAGCAGCAGCAGCAGCAACAACAGCAGCAGCAGCTGCGTTGACTTTTGTTCTTAGTCTGTTTACTTGGCTTTGCCTAGCTTAGCTCGTGATTAGCACATGTGTATGCAAAAGTACACACACACACACACACACACACATTTGCACACATATATATACTCACTCAATTGTCAAGTGAAAGACAATGAAAGAAATTGATGCTGCGCTTGCGTCGTCAACTGAAAATTATTTGAAATATTTATAAATTATATTGTATTGTTATTGCTGCTGCTGCTGCTGCTGCTAGCTTTGACTGTTTGCAATGCGATAATACTAATAAAATCAGTTCAGTGGCAAAGTCGACAATTCAATGTGGACACACACACACACATACATACACACACACATACACAGCATGACTGTCTGCATAGATACAGATATTATTATTATTATATGTGCATTTGGGTTTTAGTTACTGTTTCAGCTTCTGTTTCAGTTTCTGTTTCTGTTTCTGTTTCTGTCATTGTGCCCCAATAATGAACCCGACTAATGCCGCACATTAAATATTAATAACAAATTTATGCATAATCATTCAACAAACCGCAATGGACATTGCAAAATTTTCTAGCAGCAACGGCAATCGAAAGCAATTAACTAAAGAGATGCTGGACATGGGATGGGCATATACATATATATATATATAGGGCGGCTTAGGAAATGAGAAATCGAAATCGAAAATTTAAGCTCTAAATCCTTCTTCGAATATGTTTGCGGACTAGGATCAAGATTGGATTTTAGTTGCATCAATTACTACAAAATATTCATACAATTTATTTACCATAAAATATATGTTTCAAAATAAGTCAAATTTAATTAGATTAACTTTGTTTGTTAAATTGAAACTTTTAAACTTATATGCGAATAATGGAAACACATGTAGCTAAGATATATATTTTATTAACAATCAACAATTGTTGAATATAATATTATAACAAATATGAGTAATTGGATAGGGACTGTCCGACTAGGAGATACCTGGAACCAATCCAATCCAATCATTACACGCTCCTTTTTATTATTTATACACTGAACCCATGGAAAATGGGAAATCAGGGTATATTGGTTCTGTTAAAATGTATGTAACAGGCAGAAGGAGGCGTGGCAGACCCCATAAAGTATATATTCTTGACGAGCCCTGTCCGTTTGTCTATCCAACCATCCGTCTGCCTATCCGTCTGCCCATCCGTTGAAATCTATGAGAGGTAAAAACTTTAAATTTTGTGTAGGTCTCTGTATCGCACGAGCATATCGAATTGGTTTCTAAAAATTGATAACTACTTTTGATTTAATGATATCCTTAAAAACGTATCGAAAATCAGTGATAAAATGATATCTTCTATATCTTTACTGCTACACTCTACAAATTTTGCAGTTATTAGATCCTGTGTTATTGATTCATATGACTCTTATATAATTTTGACTTTCGTTATATCTTAAATGCCGGTCCCTAATCCAGCCTATTCATTCCAAACTTACAAAAAACGTCTTTCAAATATTAAAGACTTGTGGTTTGCCACAAACACACATATAAATGATATTATCGCTTTTTGAAAGTTTAATGAAGATAGTCTATCATTAGGAAATGTTATTCAACCAATAGGATTTGATTACATAGCCCGAATTGCAGCCCAAGCGCAGTCGCTGCTTCAACTGCGCAGTCAGCAGAGCGCGTGCCTTTGCACACACACACACACACACACACACACACACACACACACACACACACACACATTCAGGGCATATTAAGAGTAGATAATTGAAATTTCTATTTGAAATTGCAGCACTCTAAGTTTTCTTTTCCCGATGACACTTTGATTAAATATATATACATACAATATTTATACATGTATAATCTAAAGAGTAAACTTTATATATATATTAATGTATCACTTGCAAAGCCTGAAAGTATTTAATCAATTGGCTTAACTGTTCAGTTTTCGGCAATGCTGCTCAAAGAGAATTGGGTCAAGGTCAAGCCTCACACCTGCTCGCTAAGCCAATTTGGAATTATGTTATTCTTAGGCTTTCACCATGTATTCAAGGGGATTCCTCTGCGGCTGCCATTCGCCGCTATTCATTGGCATTCCAGTGGGCAGCGATAAACGTCTGGCCAGACGCCATGCGAAACACCCAACAAATGCATTCTGTCAAATGACATAATCCCTATAAATATTGTGCAAACAATATGGGTTCGAGTACTACGGCTATTGCTGCTGCTGCAGTTGCTGCTGCTACTGTTGCTGTTGCTGTTACTGTTTGAAAAGTGTGACAAGAGCGTTACAATAAAATAGGAAAAACAAGTGAGTCAGTCTTTGAGCGGGAGTGAACGACTGGGAGTTACCTTGTAGAGAGCTAAGCTGACCACTGCAAACTAGACTAGTTTGATATTGTAAACTGAACTGAACTTTATCTTATCGTAGCTCAAATGCATTTCTTAGTATCTATGCTATTTACAATGCTACTACAAATACTAATCTATACGTGGAATTGGTAGAGCTCTATATAGATTGAGAGTGAATCATGAAGTAGAAGAGCTCAGCTCATCCTACTCGCTTTCAATGCGTCCAGGGTATCTATAAAGCGTGTCACAGTCAAAGCATTGAGTATTGAGTGCGCTCTCTGTAGGCGTGACAAGCGCACAACTGATACAAATTAATTGCAGCGTAGACGCAACGCAGACAATGACGTCGACGGCGACGTCGATGGCGACGGCGACGACGACGTCGACGTCGATTAGCTGCGTGGGGAGAAACAGCAGCAGCAGCTACGCTTGACATTGGCTACTGCAACAGCAGCAGAACTCGCAGCAGACGAAGCTCTTCAAGTGCTCCATGTAATTCGAGATGCTGCTTTTAAAGTCCGAGATCTTGAGAGCGCAGCTGCCTTGCTGCAGCCGCAGCTACAACAACAACAACAACAACAATGCACATTTTATACAGGAAGTAAAATAATTTTGTTTTTTTCTTAAACCTCTGGCTGGGCTCGAACAAGTTGCAATAAATAATAACGATAATATTGCAGTTTTGTGACGTCAGAAGCGAGATAAAAACTATGGCCATGGTAAATGGGACTACAACTATATATATATATATATATATTTATATATATATATACTGTATATACATATATAGCACATGCATTAAACTCTGAGACTCGGAGACAGACAGCGCTTCGTCTGTGTCTGCAATGACAATGCAAAAAAAGTGCAAAAAGCGGAGTAAAAAAAAAAAAATGACATCGACAGGAAGGAAGTGCTCGCTGTTAATGCTATGCAATGCCGTTGTCGTTGCCGTTGCCGTTGCCGTTGCCGTTGCCCGTCGCCGTTGGAATTTGCACAGCGTTGGCAGCAAACACCTACAGCAGATTCCGTTGCCTGTCACACTTTTGCCGCTCACCTGAATGCAATGACAAAATCCTATTACTTTTGCCCAGATACCTAAGCTGATAATTGTCCAGAGTCTCTAGACTGAGATAGGCAATTACACGAGCCTCTTTAATAACTAAATTATACTAATCAAAAATGAACATTAGCGAGTGTTTTTTTTTATTGGCGGGCATGCTCGACTCTGGAATACCCCAAGTCGGTGCTTCGCTTGACTGAATGCATTTATGAGATGAGCGATTGCTGTTCGCGTATGGAGGGAATTCTCTAATATGCATATGATATATGATATTTTCCTATATCTATATTCATATTGATAATCGCAGAGCATCTTATTAGAAATCACAGGGAGTGGGAACATTGTGTCAATAAAGATAAATCTAAACACACTTTAATGAATATTGATTGATTGCAAGTTGATAAATGATTGTCAGAGTCGCGTATATTAAATAGACACTTAGCTAAACATAGTGAAATCAATCCAAAGACAAATATTAACTAATTAATGCAATATATTATATTTGAATATTTAAGTAACTTTCTCTTAAGTCTTAAAGAATTCTAATAAATATATATATATTTTCATTTCACTTGTGCAATATATAATATTATGTAGAAAATTACAATTTGTAACATATATGTACTTATCGCCCTTTTGGGGGCGAGGCATACCGAAAAATACCCTGTAATTTTCTCAATTTTTTTAGCGTAAGCTTCTAAATTTTGCACCTGTTACATTAGACGCTTTCTAAGAAGAAGAAGAAGAAATGTATCAGACAGTAGCTAGGGCGCGAATGAGTATTCTGCAGTCGTTAACGCCCGTCTGCTACGTCCTTATTTGTATTAATATGATATTGTTATATCAATTTCCTTGATTAGCAGTAACTGAAGAAGAGCTCATCTTCAGTTTCAAAATATGTTTAAATACAAATCAGTTTTTATGAACATTTTGTATCTGTATCTATATTTGAGTACTATTTAATGAACGATCTACGGCATTAGACAATAGTTCACATCTTGTCAATTGCTCGCAAATCAATAATTTTTATAAAAAGTAAGGGTATTTAGTAGTCGGCATGCTGCTGTTGCTCGTCGTTCACATTAGTTTTGCTATGATTTATGCACATTGCATAATATTTTATTCTCTCCAGATTAGCATATTTATTGATTGTTAGCTATTCGACAGCTGTGGAAGTTTGTTTTATGGCCATCTAGATCTAGAATTGCATTCAGCTTGTATAGAAAAAAACAAAACAAAAAAAAAAAACACCATAAAAACTGCAGTTAAAAATTGAGTTGGGAATGTGAATTTATGTTCGGCATTTGTCTTCGGACTTGTTGCTGCTTGTTTCTCTCCGAGCTCCGTTGTTGATGTTGTTGTTGTTGTTGCTGTTGTTGACTTGTTAGTCGCTCAGATTTCGTCGCTTTTAGCGTTAAGTGACATCAACACGAAATTCTTTGGCATGTGGCGACATTCAAATTTCAAGCCGCATGCAGAACTGTGGCCAGAGTGCTTCGATTCGAAAGCCGAAAGCCGAAAGCTGAAAATTCCGAATTCCTGGGAATAATTGCAGTGCTGCTCGAATATATTGCTGATTGCCGAGAGTTCGAGCTGTGAAACTGCGTTAGTCCACTATAATTCCGAGTAATCGTTTGCTATTGACATGGCGTACATTGCGAATATCACGCATTCGCCACATGTGCCCATGCATAATGCATTCACATAATGCATTGCGCTTGCCCACGAATTGGGCAAACAAATGGAGACCGCCAGCAATGCCAACAACGGACCGCGGACAGGTTGAAGCAAGTTTTCATCCCAATGGTCAAATCCAACTAACAATCGAGCAGTCATCCACTAAACACAAAGCAGAACCGAAACGAACCGCACCGCACCGAGCCGTCGACTTGATTAAGACGATTAGCACAAAAACGCTCATTACCAGAGCACGAGCTGGCACCGTCCCATCTGCTACCGGCGAGATGAAAGAGATTAAGCCGACTCTGGAATGCTAAACAGTTGGTCAAAATCGTCGACAAGAGTCCGCATGTGTGTGTGTGTGTTTGTCGCGTAGACTTTAAGGTCTTTTTTTCAAAACAATCTGAACATTCTCAGACTCCACAAATGACAAACAAAATTAGCTTCAATCTGGAAAAAATAATAATAAACAATTTGTTTTAATTGTTTTAGCACGTCCCTTAGCATTGACTGCGTTTCCACTATTTGCTGTGCTTTGCATTTAGATTGTAGTATATGGGGGGGCGGACAAATATGAATATCGTAAATGTAAAGTGTCTCATAAGGCATGACCAGGCGTACAAGTCTAATTTTGCCGGCATATTTGAAAGATGTTTTTAGTACATTCCTTACTTGAAATTAAATTCTAATATTTGCCTTTCTCTGAGTCACCATGTGCTTATGGGAAAAAACTAATATCGTAAATTTAAAGTCTCTTATTAGGTATGGCCAGGCAGACTCAAGCTGTTAGCTTTAGCGGCGTACTTGAAATATATTTTTAGCATATACCTTATCTAAGACTGCATTTTCGATATTTGAGTATCGCAAATTTGAAGTTTCCTATTAGGTACCTTTACCTTTAAGCTTTACTTAAGCTCTGAGATTTATCTTTAGATCGGTTCTTATCGATAGCTGCAAGGTTTTCTCTGGCACCGCATTTTACACATGGAAAACGAATATCGTAAATTTAAAGTCTTCTATTAGGTATAGCCAGGCGCATAAATGTGGGATTTTGTTGCCAGCATGTATTTTAGTGTACACTTTATCTATAACTGCATTTACGATATTTGAAATTGTAAGTTTCCAGTCTCTTTTTAAATCAATAAATAATATTTTAAATAATATTTTAATACTATAGCTCATTATGTATTTTAACTAATTTGAATATCGTAAATTTGAAGTATCTTTGCTATAACCATGCAGATCCATCCATGTTTAGTCTTGGCAGCATATGAAATATATTTTTAGTACATCTCTTATCAATAACTGCATTTTAAGTATTTGATTATCTGTGGAATCTCTGAATATCGTACATTATAAGATGCAGCTCCCCAGGCGAGTAAGTTCATATGCAGCTCATCACTTGATTAAAGTTCTGACAGCATGTCTAAATTAAATTTCATGCATAGCTTTGATTTAAATTTTCAATACTTGCAGAGCTTTGACTCAGTCTATGTCAAACACAAAACGATTATCGTAAATTTAAAGTCCCCTATTTAGCTATTGTCCACCAAATCAGATATGTTGATTGACAGACAAATTTCGAAATTCACTCAAGCTCTGACAGCATTTCATACCGTTGGCTGCATTTCAAGCAACAACGAATATCATATCAGATATACGAGCTAACAGATTGCCTGACATGTTTGTGCATATGACTTGAGCTCTGGCAGCTGAGTAATGCCTGGGCTAAACACCATGGCTGCAGGGATGTTAAGCTTACAATTATAATAAGCACAGAGGTTGCATGCATTTAGTTCCGCCTCCTGCTCCTGCTGTTGCTCCTGCTGCTCCTGCTGCTGATGCTGTTCATGTGGGCTGCGGTCTGATGGCATGCAACTGATGAGCATATTGGAGCAACAGCGTCAAGAATGGTGGCAAATGCGTAGTAACTATTGATTATTATCATAATCATAATCATTATTATCGTCTTCATAGTTGATAATCATCTTGATTTGAATATGTTTCCTATTTCAATGTACTGGATGCTGGCCCAACCACAATCTCTGCTCTCTGCCAAGCAGAACTATTCCTCAATTTTGCTCTACCTTCTCTCTCTCTCTCTCCCTCTCTCTCTCTCTCTCTCTCTCTCAACGTGTGCGTGTGTGTGTGCGCGCCTGTGGTTTGTGGCTGTGCGTCTCATATTGGGCGGAAGCGCAACGGCAATGATGTTATTAATGTACATTATAGCCCCTGATTATCATTGCTATGCTTATTATGCTGATTATGTTACACTGTTATACTCTCCCCTCTCCACTCTCCATTCCCCACCCCTCAACACACACACACACACGCACGCACACTCAGCCGCTCCCCTATTTATGGCACGCATTGTTTACTATATCATTTCTCGGCGGAATTTACAGTTTGCAAAAATCAGAAAAAAAAAACAGGAAAAATAATTTTTGTCATTTAAACAGAAATTTTACAAATTGAGCGCAATTCCTAAGTACGCGATATTATAGCCACTCGAAGCCGTTATTCAAATTGTCTTTTGAACATGCAATTATGTAGCCATTAAGAATTTTATACTCATTCACTAAGTTTAATGAGTATATTAGCTTTGTGTAATGTTCGACTATCGAACGATTTCGGCACTTTTGAAGCTAGAGGCTTGAAATTTGGAATATATACTCGTGGATACATCTTCCCAATACCATCCTTTAGAGGCGTGACAAGTTCTTAATTACTTTATTTGATTTCTCAGAAGCGCTGTTTTTTTAAGTGGTAGAGACTGGGGTTACTAGGGTTCAAAACGCAGGATAATATTGTACTATATATAATATTGTACTATATAATATTGTACTCTAACTGAAAGCGTGGCAAATTGAAAAAAAAAACTATCTTTTACCGTTTTACATTTAAAAACTCAAAATGAAACAAATATGTTACTCTTGACCTTCTCTATTGAATTCGTAAAAATTATATATATTTCAGAGCGTGGCAAATCGGAAAAAGCAAGTTTATATTGCAATGCTTTAGAGCTGAAGATCCATAATGGTTTAGTTAAGTTACTATAGACTCCTTTCTAAATAGCTTATAAAACAAGTAAGAGTGTTCTAGTTGAGACGACTCGAAATTTTCTGAACCCTTCGAAGAACTGATATTCCAACAATTCTTCGACTCAGCTCTTCGCCCTGATCTAGAATATATATACAGGGTATACAAAACTTAACTTAAACACTTTTAGGACTGTGAATGTGTATTATGCAGTTGTTAGCGGCCGACTGCAACGCTTTGACTTCTATCAAATACGGTGGGCAAATCTATTTTTGAATAGTTCCAAAATTTGGTTATAGTCTGATTTTTATGACCCTTCCCATGGGTGAGTATGGGCGTGGGTGAATTTGTGTATTTCTAGTATTTTATTTCTATTTTAAAATAAAATAATGTTTCGAAATTATTTATATAAATTTAATAGCCGTCTGCTCTTAGTCATATATCGTATGTTGTATGTTCTCGTATCAACCAAACAGATCAAAAGTATTGTACTCTCTCGTAATATACCAGATAGTCCAGCCTATAGTCCATATAAGTCCAGATAGATACGGATACGATTCGATTGCACTGAGCTACCAGCTGCTTTGATACATTTCTATCAAATGCTTTGGCCGTGGGCAGTTGCCAGAGCAGAGCACAGATTCAGATTCAGACTCTGAGGAAAAGAAACAACAATAGCTGTGGGCGTAGAGGAGGGGCGGGGCGGTTGAGTGGAGCGCGACGGCACACGCAAACCGCACCGACCAGACCAGCTGCCGCCGCCATTGACGCGACGCGTCGCTGTCGACGCTGGCGCCGACGCCGGCGTTGACGTCGTGCGAAATTTATCACCCAAAAGATTCTTGAACTCGACGGGCCGTAAGGTCGACAACTTGGCGTGGCTAACGGCTACCTGCTAGCTAGCTGTTACCTGTCACCCGGCCTGCCCCCCGTGCCCCCCTTGTACCACACCCATGCCCAATCCCCCCCACCATTTACCCGTTGGTCAGTCCCACTTGCGAGCTTTGGCTGTCTGATTGTTTGATTAATGTCTCGACGCAGGCCATGTGCATTCACTAATCTCTCGATGTGAACTTTTTGTTTGTTTGTTGCAGCCATGTGGCGGCGATGAGACAGCAGACAGACACCAGCAGCTGGGAGCATGCCGTGCCACTTGTTGCATGCCCTTTCCATGCAGCCAGCGCAACGGCAACAGCAGCAGCAGCAGCAGCAAATCCTCGCAACTCGCATCAAATATCCTGCATATTACTCATACGCCATGTGTCGCCAGGATGCCATCGTAGCATGTTGCAACAGCAGCAGCAGCAGCTGCCAACGCTTGCGGCCACAACGCGCTGACTAATTGAACGACCTGTATTGAAACAGCAGCCGCAGCAACAACTACAACAATTAATTTGAACAACATCAACAACTACAACAACAACTACAACAACAAGAACAACAATCAACCGAACAAAGTTGCCCGCAAAACAGCTCAAAATGTCTGAGGTAAGTTTGGCAATAAATTTCATTTTAGTTGCAAACTAAATCTTTGGCGCCCATCACGGCAGACGCGCGATTCATTCAGGCCAAATTGACGTTTAACACTTTGAAACAAACATAAAACAAATATGTATACATATGCGAACATTGTAATACAATACTAAAGAGTTTGACATGAAACATAAGCGGGGAACAATTTACAAAAAATTCAATTTTGTTGCATCTTTAAATTGAAATGAAATTAAGATAGAAAAATTTGAGTAAAATGTATGTTATATGATAAAAGTAATTGAAGAGATTTATTTATATATTTTATATTTAACTAAAAGTTTTTAAGGAAAAAAAACATTACTAAAAAACTTTTTCAAACAATAAAATTACATATAAATAAATTTATTCAATTACTTTTATCTTATAATATCATAAATTTCGCTCAATTATTTGTATCTTCTAATATTTGAGAGTATTTGGAAAACAAATTTTAACAATTAAATATTGTAATGATATTTTAAACTACGAAAAATTAAGTTCATTTATTGTAAATAGAAACAAGACTTTAGACCTTTTGATCTGTTGCCTGAAAAGATTATCTCTTATATCGTTGTGCTTCTATTTACCTATCATCCATAAACTTTGTTCTATGCAACACAGACATTCTGCAATTTGTTGACATTCCAAAGTTGTATAACTAATTAATATCCCATGCAGGGAAAACAGAAATTTATGCAAAACTCAATTTAGAACTAGTGAACTTTTAAATTAAGTAAATTAATGTTGACAATTATTTTAAATTAAAAGTTTTGCATACAACTCTGAATAACAACTGAAATGAAATTTCAAACTGAAATGAATACAGTTAAGCTAATACAACTATTTAGTTATATTAGCTTGTATTAGCTTAGCTACATTCATTTCAGTTAAAACTGTAATTATAGTTATTACTCTAGTCATTCAGAGTTTTTTTCAGTTAAATAAGTTTTCAGCTATTCAAGTCCATTAAAATAGGCAAATATATGTAGTATATACTTACCTATATATAAGTATATTTTATTGAGTTTTTCAAGATCTCTCTTTTTGAGTTGAGACTTGAGACTGAAAGCTTGATAATGTAACCTAGCTCAAGAAGTAATTGGCGTCGATGGCATTGATGCTGGCAGCGGCAAAGCTTAAGAGGGGCGTGACACTGCCGTTGCAAAGCTCAAGCATTGACTGATAGTGCCGTTACTTATTTCGTTACTTATTCCGTTACTTATTCCGTTACTTATTCCGTTACTTATTCCGTTACTTATTCCCTTACTTATTCCGTTACTTATACTGCCGTTACATTGTTCTTAAAGCTGCGGAGCGCTTGGATCTCTTTAAATACTTCTTCCTCCCTTACTGTTTTGGTATTTCTCTTTGTTATCAATAGCTTTTATACATATCTCGGTTTTAAGTCACTTTGCTCATCTTAAATTCTAATTCCATAATTAATAATTAATTATTGATAATAATTAAAAATTTTGTATATAGCTCCGATGCTGTCTATCGCACTGTGATTTTCAATGATAATGAATAACAATTTCTGAGCATTTCTCTTCGTCCACTGACAATCAAAATGAACTTGCCCGAATAGTCTCAATAGCCATCTCGCTCTCGCTCTCACTCAGCAGCAAACGAGACTTCTTTATCTATTGCTATTCTTTGTCTCTCAATCATGGAGTGAGCATTAGAGAATTTAAATCAGGAAATGAGAAGGGTATAGCTAAGAGGCAAACTCAATTCAACATCTCTATAGAAGCTCTCAGCCTTACGCTAATAATACTAGTAAGAGTATTACTAATATTGCTACTAATAGAACTACCAATTATAATACTAATGCTGCTACTAATACTACTTACACTAGTAGAAGGCAATCATGAATTGGGAAGCTTAGTAAACAGACTGTGCTTTTAATTTCCAAATAAATCATGTTTTATTATATTAGCGATATGACACTAGTATAGACACATATACAAATTTATATATTTTATATGTATGTCTATATAGCCATACAGTCATATAAAATATATATAGTTTACTTACACAATTTCTTATCGAAATTTTTCCTCTGTGGCTTAAACAATCTTGCCCCTTGCATGGGCAACATATGAAAACATAAACTTACTTAAGCAGTGCTTTAAACTTTTCGAAAAATTTAACTGAATTGTGAAGTCCAAGTTCAGAATGTTAACCAACGATCATCTTTCATTTAAAATTACTTTGATAGACGATGCTTTAGAGTAGAAAATTGGCTGAAACTTTAGCCAACTGCAAGAAATTCTTGCAAAGAAAAAAATGGAAAAAGAAAAAATGTTTTAAGTATATGCGGAAGCAAATATTTAAAGCTAGTTTAGTTTGAGCAGAATGCGAATGTTTTCAAATAAAGACCAACAACAACAATAACAACGGGAACAAGAACAGTATGTTGAATGCGTCTTACTTTGGCCCCGCATAAACATTTGAATTTTGGGTCAGTGACGTCGTCGTCGTCGTCGTCGTCGTCTCATATCTCATGTTTATGTATGGGCTACACACTCACGCACTCTTTTTTTTCGAATGAGAGACAGAGAGAGAGAGAGAGAGAGAGAGAGAGAGAGAGAGAGGGAGGAAGAGGGAAGCAGAGACAGAAGGCAGAGTGAGAAAAAGGGATGTAAAGTAGTTGGAAAGTAGTAGGCACCTTTTGCTTTGACAGCGAACAGCTGTCGGCAAACTCGTGCTACAAATATTGACCTAATTTGCACCTGTTTACAAATTCATTTGGCTCACCGTGTGGCCCACATCGCATATCCTCGCATCCTGTGGGGCAGGACTTTGCGTTTTTGGCGCATGATTTATGCAGCAAAACGCGAACTCTGCGCGCCACTCACTAACCCACCGAACACCCACGGCCCATCGCCCATCGCCCACCGCCCACCGCCCATTGCGAGCGCTAGTTTTAAGTGGGTCATACCATGTCCATGCTCATGTCCCAGCCAGGGTGACCCACTCGACCAGCCGCTGTCCACAGGATGTTTGCGGTGGCTCCGAGCTAGCGGGCTTGGCATGCTCTCGCCTATTGCTTGGCGCGGCGCCTGAACGGGTCAGTTATGCACACATTGTTGGCATTCCCTTGTTGAACAAATTTACATTTTCATGCACCAACGGAGCAGTCAGGCTCCAGCTCCAGCTCCAGCTCCAGCTTCAGCACCAACTACAACTCCAACTCCAACTCCAAAGTGTAGTGAACGTTCTTTATAACAATCAAAATGCTTTCAATTACGGTCTGCCAAAGCATTACACAGCACGATAGACTCCTGCAGCTCAGGCAGCTTCATCATATATGCATGTGTTTAGGTATATGATGCTACTCTCATATTAACGTATTCTAAGAGCCAACAACAGCCACAACAACCGGAATCTGTCAAGCGTCAGCAATGGGTGTTTAGAGCACATTAGAAAATATATGTGAAAATCCTTTTCACTGTGAAACTGAGCCAAAGCCGTTGTTAAGTTTCCCACAAAGCGTCCAGTCCGAGTCGAAAACTCTGGCCAATAAAGAGAAATGATGGTGGAGGAGTTTTGGACAGTTTTTCTGGCATTTCGAAATTTAATATATTTGAATTAAGTTTGCTTTAATGTGATGTGTGATATATATATCTATATTTCTTTCAGTACTTGTTATATGTTGGGCTTTAAGACTTGAAAAGTATGGCAAGTAAAGAGAAATTATAGTATAGGAGTTTCGGACAGTTTTTCAGGGATTTCGAAATTGAATATGTTTAATTTAAGTTTCCTTTAATATGATATGTAATATATATGTATGAATATATGTATTTATGTATATTTATTTATATTTCTATTTGTTTTTGTTGGGCTTTCAGAGTCGAAAGCTCTGGCAAATAAAGGGAACTAACAGTAGAAAAATTACGGATAGTCTTACAAGGATTCTGAGATTTGAATATTTTATTAAAATTTCCTTTAATATGATCTCTGAATTATAAGTATATACATCTATATATCTTTACGTATTTGTTGGAATTTAAGGGTAGAATACTCTGGCAAACATATAGAAATGATGGTAGAGGAATTTTTTACAGTTTTTCAAGGATTATTTATAACTGAAATATGGAAATATTTTATTTAAGTTTCCTCTAATAAGATGTCTAATGTATATGTATGTAACAATTATTGAGTATATAATTGTGTGTTTAATAATTACTTCAATACACTTAAACAGAGTATTGAGAATATAATGATTGAATTTAACTTTAACAACTTTAGAAAACATCAATGACCTGTGACTACTTAAACGTCTTTTAATCACCAGCGTATACGTCTTTCCTCTATCACTTTTCCTCTCCAATTCTTCTTCTTGTTTTGGTGTTGTCATCTTGTTTAGATTTTCCCACACCGCTCGACAAAGCTTCTCATGCCACAAGTCATGTATATGCTTATATATGTATCTCTATATTTCTTCAAGTATTTGTTATTTGTTAAGCTTTCATAACACTGAAAATTTGTTCAGAAAAGCTAACAATATTTTTTTCTTCAAGTAGGTAATTTTTGTTGCTTTTTACTCTCAAAAACTAAAACTTGCAGAGCCTTAAATTGCCCCGCAACGATGTGACTCAGTTTAAGCCCCATTTAGTGCGTACCAGAACAGCTTAAGTCTAGGTTAACTCTGTGTTAAATCTAGGTTAAATGCTTCTTTCTATGAAGGCTGAAAATAAAGGACTTACTAAGTAGAGCCCGCCCAAAGAAAATTTGCTTTGCAGAACTATTATGTGACGCTAAAAATGTCAAAAAAAAAAAAATAATAAGAAGAAGAAGAAAATACAATTAAGATTGTTGCAGTTGAGCGCCAGCGACTGCTCAACACTCGTTAACTTTTGGTAAACTTTGGAATTTCCACGCCCATAAAAGCCATATATAATTTTTGGGAAATTAATGAGGAGCTAAAGAGGAACTTTGTCGTTAAGTTTGGATATATATAATATATATATTTTATAGCTCTAAAGCTGTAGAAGACACAGCCTCAATAGGTGTAGATATATTAAAATATATATTTTTAGCCTGGGATGTTTCAAGGTATATATAGGTATATTTAAAACTTCAAATAATAGCGTTTGTTCTATACCAGAGCTAGTATTGTGGGATCTGTCACGCCTCTAGTAGGGTATATCTGGAAAAATCTGAACGTTTCAAAAGATGAGAATGCCAAAGAGTATAAATTTCTAAACGACATCAGGACGTATAAAATAGGACATACAAAACTCATACAATACTCTTGCCACTTCTTCAACGAGTATAAACAAATATCATAGTTAATCATAAAATTCATAGTTGGCATTAGAAAACCCTCTAAAGTAAAATCACTTTTCTGTAAATGCGAAAATGAAAGCGAAAACTTTAATCAGGCATTGCTTACACAAGACCAGGAGCAAGAGCTGAACTGTAACAGTAGCTGCTGGCTTCAAGTATTCAGCAATTCAGTTACTCAGCTATTCAGCTATTTGTACATATGGAAGCAGATGTACACACACGAGTCGAACGGCGAAAAGAAATGGGAAAAGCGAATAAAATGTGCAGATAAATTGCAAATTGGCAATGGAACGTCAAATAGTTGATAAGCGAGCCAAAGGGATAACCATATTGAGTTAACTGATTTTCCACTTCAATCTCTGGAGTCTGCACGAAATGCCAAAAAGCGGAGCACAATAGAATCGACAATGATTTTCTATCTGATTGAAAATGTGCAAACGAGTATAATATGTTTGTAGAAATGTAGCTAGCAGACGGTGGAGGACGGTGGGGCTGACACAGTATAGTATTACAGCGATCTAAGTGGATCGAAAGATATGTTACCCTTCAAGTCCGTTTGTCAGCGATCTAACATATTATAAAAGCTAGTTTTCTGATATGAAATATATGTTGTTAAATGAATTATATATTTTTATTATATATTAGTATATAAATCTCATCTCATTGTCTTTGATATTTTAACTATGTGTTTTTAAGCTTCATTAGCGGAGCATAAGATTGAAATGGTATGAAGCTTTTGGATATGAAGCTTTGAGAATAAATACTTCTCATTCTGTAAAAAACAATAGAGAAAATCCATTTTTAACTGAAAACTAATTTTACTCACACATTCAAAATCTATTAATTCTCTGACAAGCAAGATATATATATAGATATATATATATATATATATATATATATATATTAATTCTCTGACAAGCAAGATATATATATATATATATATATATATATATATATATATATATATATATATATATATATATATATATATATAATATAGACATTGTAATTGCCATTTAATTTTAAGCAAAACTCGAATAACTCTTAAGAGTTAAAAATATCATTCTATGTACTTACCTCCATTTCCTACTAGATTTAGGTGGATGAATGAAAGAATTTTCAATTCCACATAAAATATATGTAAAAGTAGCATAATGAGGTTTGCCCTGTGGCATCCTGGTTACACAATCTTAACAGTCTGGCAACACTAATAGGAGAAGCAAGAACAGAGAAGATGGTGACTAAAAGTCTTTTAAGTAGTCATGATTATTCCAACTTATCCAAAGATTTTCTAGTTGAATTCAATCGTTATGTTCTCAATGCTCTGATAATTTGCATTAATACTCTAATAATTACACTAAACACACAATTATATACTCAATACGACAGGTCTTCTATAAGATTGAGGAAAAAAATAAGCTTACAAAATTGAATCCTGTAAGAATTTATAGTATCTTTTGATCATTTACGATAGATTATTAGAAGATTGTCTGTGGATACTTCCAGCCAAGTATTGTTCTGTATGAGCGTGTATAAGGATGAGTATATGTATATGTATATAAGGATGTTTAACAGATATACATATATATATATATATATATATAGTAGATATAACACTGTTTCAGTCCCGAACTGGTGAATAAAATATGCATATGACAGTTCAGCTCAGAGCTTGTGGGAATTGAAACTGTTAATTTGTCTTTAATGCGACTTGGTGTCAATTTGTTACTAATTAAATGTTAATTGAGTTGTTTTATTAAACACTTTTCATCAGATATGCTCAAGGCTCATCAATTTTCATATATCAAATGCTTGAAATGTTATTAAATCTTTCGTGTCTAGCGTGAAGGCGTTCGATTTGGCGCATTAGGATAAAGCGAACGATTATGTTAATGATTATTATGATGAAGGCGGAGATTTTCATGTTATTCTTCTTCTTGATACTGTTGTTGTTTTTCATGATTTGTGGTAATTAGGCCACTAATTTATCCCGCTGACTAACGCCTTAGCCACTTGGGCGTCGCTGCGCCGCCGGCTCGTCAATTTGTTTGATTGTTTCTGTTTCCTGGGCATTGATTTCATTCATTGATTGATGTGTTTTTAATGATGGCGACAGGCGGCAGGTGCTTAAAAGCTGGTAAAGCAACCATTTCAATCATTAGCAATACACTACTAACTACCTCCAACTCTATTCACCTCTCTCTCTCTCTCTCCCTCTCGCTCTCTCTGTCTATCCGTCTCTTTTGTTGAGCAACTGTCATGGAAGGTGAACAAATTGGCAACTCGACGCGTCTCGTTGGCAATAAACTAAATGAAAACTAAATACCGTACAGGAAATGTTCGAATAAGAAAGAGAAATAAAAATCAAATTAAAACGATGGCAAATCCTAAGCATGCCGAAGTCGGAAATACTCTAGAAGACAAATGACTTCAACGTATTGATTGCTTCTGAGGAAGCCAAAGTCAACTCCTTGAGAATATATACTATAATAGTATATATATATATATATATACTATATATACATATATAAGTGTAAAAAAGAAATGGCATATATATGTATGTTATGAAATATATTAAAAGCTCTTGAAGTCTGCAGTCGTTTTCCCATTTCTTTCAACTAAAATAAATATTTGAAAATAATGAATAAAATCAAGTTTTCATTTTAAGATATCGTAGAGTTGTGCTTAGTCAATCTTAGCAACTCATATATAAGGACGAAATAATCTAAATCAAAGTTTTTCTAAAAATGATCAAGTATATAAAATGAAATATGTATATTTATTTATATATATTTAATCATTCTCTATTTATCTAGGAATATATATTTATATATATGTATATACTTAGTTAGTCTCGGTCAAATCACATAATGTCTGTTTAAAAACTAACGCGAATCTTTGTTTTTAAAAATAATATTAATTTATTCAAGAACAAGCCCATGAAAAAACGAAGCTACTACGATTGGGCAGATAAGGAAGGAGGGGCAACATGGGTATCATAAAGCAATATACATATATTATAAAGTCTTTCACACTTTGAAGAAAGGAAGGCAAGGCCAGACATCTATATATCTTATTCAAAGTAATTCCTATCAGATAAATAAACTTCAACAGATCTGTGTGATCTTGTTCAGCTTCTTCATCAAGTTCTTCTTTATCCTTTCAATCGTAGCAAAGCTTCTTTCTTTCCCGACCCTCTTCAGTTTCGGGACCCAGAAAAAGACCATAGAGAACAACTCTGGGCCTACACTGGCATTAGTTTGTTGTTTTTGGGCAAAAGCTTGATACTCCCCTTCTGGATATAGCCAAAAATGAGAGCAGAGATAAAAACACGTCCAAATCATTTGATTTGCTATTTAGCAGTCAATAGTTAACTGACCATTCAAAATGGCCGAGCTGAAGGTGCATGAACAAAATCGAAAATCGTAATCCGCCTAAACCCAACATTCGTGATAGTTTTGGAGCAGACCACGTTTATATATACTTTTAATCTATATGGAACTATCTGTCACCCAACCCACACAGCCCACACTTTGTCCATCAAAATTATATAATACCCACTAAAAGAGTAAAGGCTGGCATGGATGGGATATACTCTCTAGTGATAGCTGTCGATTGTTAGTTTGTAGTCGCTGTCGTTGTTGTAGTTGTAGTAGTTGTAGTTGGGATAGCTGCCACTGCTACAGTCAATGCCTGTTAACTGGCACAGCACTAAAGTTGCGACAAGCAAACAAAAGGGCAACAGCCAAACAAACGAATGACAGCAACAACAAGGGCAACAACAAAGGCAACAAAAACAATAGCAGCTGAGTTGTGTAGAGCATGGGAATGCCGGTTGGCAGTTGGTGTTTACGTGTCGCCTGCAAGTATGCTATGAAAAATATTGTAATCATAAACTATGCCACGCAACAAAAAGCAGCAACTGACTGTCTCCACGGAGCCCAGCAATTGGCTGCATAAAGAAGGGATTGGGGGTAGGATCGAGGGGCTTTGGGGATGGTGTGTTTTTGTTGAATTGGGTTTTCGGCATGTCCTTGCGGTCAAGCCGGGCCCAATGGAGCTGTCGCTTTTGAAATGCCAATGGCACAGATGCATCACAGCTACAGCCTCCGAGCACCCACCACAACCACTGTTCCCCATCCAGCGAGAGCAAAGCGAAATAACATAAATCCATACACTATATGACATACGGATAATTGAAGTTCTTTTGTACTACTCCATGATGGCAGCAGCTAAGCTGAAGAAGCCACAACAATCGCATAGAATGACCACAATAGTTGGCATAGCACGAATGGAGTACCAGGGATTTTGAAGCAGAGATTTGTCAATGCAGCGCCTGAATCCCTTTGTTAACCGGAACACTTTAATAAACTTGTCAAATTGTAATTGTCAGCCTAACACCTTCTAGCTGCTGTGATTGAATGGAATTTTTGTTTGACTAATTGAATTATAATAATAAATATACAGTATACAAATGATCTCAGACATTTTAAATAAACCATAATGGCTTTGTGACTATATATATCTAACAGGTATCAGGAGGCGTAGCAGAACCCATTAAGTGTATAGTGTAGTAGGTTAATAGCAATTGGAGAGTATAGCATAGTAATTAACTATCGATAACTCATTATGTGACCATCGATACTACATGACTATCGAGCACTCTGACAGTTTGAAAGGCAATGCGGTGCCGTTAGCATTAAAGTCGTGTAAAGTATTAAAATAAAATGGAAATAAAACCATTTACAATAGTCTTAATCAGAAAGACGAGCTGAGTCGATATTCAGCCTTATTCGACTGTTTATCCGTCCGATCTCTGAGCCATAAAAATCTAAAGACTTAAAATTTTGTCTATGCATAAAAGAAGCGTAGAATAAAAAGCAATATCAGATCTTGACAATGGTAAGGGTATCTCCTAGTCAGTCAGTCCCAGCATATATCAAGAGACTTAGTCCATTATACTCATCGAATGTCTTGTTAAGATACCATATAAGTAGATACTTGATGGTAAAGCTGAGTTGAACTAGCCTTTTTTAACTCTCGGTCCGACCGTAAAACACCGCAATCTCTTAAACTAAAAAATATAGAGATTTAAAATTTTATCTATTCATAAAAGAAGCGTAAAAGGAAAGAGAATATTACCTCTTTATAGTGCTCAGGGTATCTTCCAGCATATAGCAAAAGGTTGGTTTCAATACAGAATTACAAAGATATAGATACCAGATAGCATAGATAGAAAAAAAATTATTAAAATTAATACTCGCTTAGTTAGTCCGTTAATTAGTTATTCTATACCACCTGTACCTGTTAAACGTACCACTCCAATCCTTTCTTATATGATTCAAATTGACTTTTCTACATTTTTGAAAGCATTGATTAAAATTGAAAAGTCAATTCAGTAGCTGAAGCTCGATAAAGCAAATGTCAAGTAGCTGAAATATTGCTTATGCTGTGAATAGAATGAGATGACAGGAGAGGGCAGGGCAGGGCAGGGCAAGGCAAGGCAAGGCAGGTCGGTGCAGAGTAGAGGCAGTTATGGGTCGGATATGGCTTGAGCTGGAGCTTGAGTTTGAGTGTTAAGCAATAGCTGTCACTTTGTCGTGTTGCAAGATGTCAAATAATATTCAAGTTGACTCGAGTTTGCATTTGTTATGCTACTCCTGCTCCCACTTTCTCTTCTTCTTCTAGTGCATCAGCATCTACTCATGAGAAATTCATGAGTTTGACGTTGTGATTGAGCTTACGTAGAGCTCGGTGGGCGGCAAAGGCGGTAAAGGCGGCTGCTGCAATTAACTGGCAAACATCGGCGGTAATAGGAGCAGCGCAAATACCAAATACCAAATACCACTCGCACTACCTCTCGAATGCCATTAAAGCATACTCTCGCAAAAAGTATTCAAGTATTCGCAGTTCGTCTAACTGCAAAAGCTGCCCTCAAAGTGTGCAATGCTGAAATTTGCAAACATTTTTATTTTTTGCTGAAATATTTACTGATTAGTTTCCTGCTAACTTTTAGGCAACTTAATCTAAACTAATTTTAATTAAATACATTTTTTTGAGGTTTTGGTAGATGACGCACATAGAAAGAATATAGAGCTTAGGGGAGGCGAGAGCTAGAGGGCGCTACAATTACAGGTAAAGTTCAGTCTTAGGGAATTTTTGATGGTTTTTAAGTCAAAACTAGGTCAAGTGGGTCTTGAGGGCGATGAAGTCTGAAGCTTTTCCCATCTGTAGCAGATTTTTGGCCTGCAGTACCTTAGACGCCTTACCAGGCTGTTTGCTTGAGAATCTAGTCTCTTGTGGAATTTTTTGACTGGTTCTGGTTTCTGTCTCCAATTTTTGGCACTTTAAGCTCTCGCTCCATATTAATCTCTGTAATTTATCTCTCGTCTTCATATGAAGAGCACGGAGTTTGTAAACTTCATCAACATTTTTTCAAAAAATTCTAAATTATTTATTATAAAATATGAAGCTTTTATTATTTTATTGGATATTTTTCAATGAAGACAGGATATTTAAGGCTTTAGATAGACTTGACTGATATTTTTCGATTAAGACAGAAATCTCTGCATTGATAATTGATATATAAGTATATATATAATTTAAGTTATTTTATAATTTAAATTTAGTTAATAACTTATTTTAGAAAATGTAAAGCTCTATAAAAATCATTTGATGTTTTTTTGAAGAAAAGATTCTCAGCTTTTGTGAACAACGTTAGTCGCAATAGTTTTATGTCTTTAGTCTATGTCTTGACTTCATGCACGAGGTAAGGTTTAAACTACGCACAAACCATTCCTTATTCCACTTATATACACGTAGATAACTGTTTTCTGTTACAGGCTATTCTTTGGATTCAAGTGAAATGCGTTGAAGTTTGAGTACCCAGTTCTTAGTCTGTCAACTAGGATATGAACGTATATAGATAGACTGACCAAAAATAATATATTTCTTCTGATTTTATATACAAAAATTCGCAAATAAAGGAAGTTTTTTTCAGAAAGCGGTGACAGCAGGCAACAGAACACAACTTCAGCCCGACAAAATAGTTGAGTAGAAAGTTTAGCTAAGTCAGAGACAAAAGAAATCATAATCATCTATAGTCTATAGTCTATAGATTTAGTTTATAATCATTTTGCTTGGCAATCACATGACAACAATGCCAACAGCAACTTTTTACAGGGTATTTGCAGATTGAACCTTTATTATTTATTTTGCTTTTGGCTCTGCGTAATTCAGCAACACTTAGCAAATTTTTTTTTTTGTAATTTTTTGTTCCCAGCTTCAGCTGCAAATTAACATAAAGCATTTATGGAAATGCCTAAGCTTTGGCGCTAAGTGCGCGTCTGAATGAGCATGTGTGCGTGTGTGAGCGAGCGTGCATATGTGAGTGTGTGTGTGTGTGTGTGTGTGTGCGTGTGTGTTTGTGTGTAGTTTCATAGATTTACATACAATTTGCATATGTTTTTGGAGTGTGTGCGTGTGTATCGCGATGTCAAGCGCTCAGCGAGTTTATCTGTGCGTATGGAAAAGTTTTCCAATTAAAAGTTTCGCAACGTCGCCACCGATTGCGTTGAGTCGTGCTGTCCTGATCCTGGCAGCGCCTCAGCCAGGCGGCCAGGCGGCCAGGAGGCCAGCCCATCGGGAGTGGGTAAATGTGTCAGTGAGTGAATGAGTGAGCAGGCCATAGGGTAAACTCTGGCGGCAATCAGCGTTGCTGTTGTCGACAATTATGTTGCATAATGAGCTATAAACCTGTCCCAGCTACAGGTGAGTGTTGTGGGGGGGAGATGGGGGGCGAGGCCTGCTTGAGAAATATGCACACGCCTAGCTGCAAATGGCGGCTTAAGTGATGAGCACACACAGGCCGCTGCCTGTGTCTGCCTTGGCTGTTGTTCTTGTAGCCGCTCAAGTGTGCAAAGAGAGAAAACACGCATACGCCAGGTAGAACGCATCTACTCCAATGTTTACCTACAACTTCTGCCTTGGCTCTTAGCAAATGGGGCGTTCAGTTTGGACTCATTTGAGCTGCTTGGCTAGCTGTCTATATCTGTCTCTGTCTCTATCTTTATACCTGTCTCTGTCTGGGCGAGCAAGGGTAATAGGGTATTGGATCTGTGAGCAAACAATTGGCATAATCGCTGCTTTGACAGGTTTGACAGATTGCTGTTTATTATAGCCATTTGTTGCCGTTGGCATTATGTTCGATTTGTCGCCTGTTTTCTTTTTTTTTTTGTTCTTGTTTCTCTTATAACTATATACTATTTTTATAACTATGGGCCTTTGGCATGTGCCGGCCAGTTGACAGTCGTGTTGGCAGGCGAGCGAAGAAGTGTGAAAGAGCTCGAGTTACGTGTGCCGGGGCAGAACAATACTCCATGGTCTACTGGCCATAAAGACAACGCATTTATTTATTGAACAGACAGAAATTCGATAAATATCGATTATCTAATTTAATATTTGACCATGCGTCGAATGTTCCAAGAACCTAACTCAATTTATGTGCAGACCTCTGTCAGTTAAAGACTTTCTCTTGTAATTTAGTCTGACTCTGAAATGAAGGTCGAGAGAGAGAGAGAGAGGGAGAGAGACTGGAAGAACACAGACAGAAAGTCGATAAATATCGATTATCTAATATCATATTTAACCATGCGTCGAATGCTCCAAGAACCTGAAACAATTTATGTGCAGACCTCTGCCAGTTAAAGACTTTCTCTTGTAATTTAGTCTGACTCTGAAATGAAGGTCGAAAGAGAGAGAGAGGGACAGAGACTGGAAGAACACAGACAGAAAGTCGATAAATATCGATTGTCTAATATCATATTTAACCATGCGTCGAATGTTCCAAGAACCTAACTCAATTTATGTACAGAGCTCTGTCAGTTACAGACTTTCCCTTGTAATTTAGTCTGACTCCGAGATGATGATCGAAAGAGAGAGAAAGAGAGAGACTTGAAGAACACAGACAGAAGGTGGATAAATATCGATTGTCTAATATCATATTTAACCAGCGTCAAATGTTCCGAACCTGAAACAATTTATGTGCAAACTTCTACCAGTTCGAAACTCCCTCTTGCAGTCTGACTCTGAATCTGAGATGAAGATCAAGTGAGAGAGAGAGTGGAAGAAGTGAGCAACTGGCAGCTCCTCTGTCAATGGCGACATTTTCGTCCGATTGAAAATGGGAAATCAGGGTATAATATTTTAGTGAAAACCCCATAAAGTATATATATTCTTGATCAGGCGTCGAGCTGAATCGATACAACCATGTTCATCTGTCCGTTTGAACGCCGACAGCCAAAAAGCCAAAAAAAACTAGAGACATACATATTTACTCGTGTATACCATACACAATACAAGCTTTTCATATTTTTCGATTACTGATTCCATTTTTTTTTGTCGATAATAATCGATGATTTCATTTCGTTTTTTAGACGTAATTTGAATACTGTTCGAGCTAGAGTTTTCAGATTTACTGTGTATACATATGTAAAGAATACAAAGATTTTGTAATTTATAGATTTTTGATGCCACGCCCCAAATTAGAAAAAAGAACACCTGTTTCTACTAGAGGCTTGTGCTTTGGCAAATACACACATTTGAATGCTATTATCACGTTCTAAAAGTTTGATGAAGATAGTCTAACTACAAAAGAATTTACTCAACAAATAAGTTCTCATGAAATAGCCCCTATTGCAGGTCGAGCGCATTTGCTGCGTCAACTGCGCAGTTGGCAGAGCGCATGCCTATGTTTGCGTGTGGATGCATAAGAAAAGCTTAGAATGATGGGAATATCAGCTGTTCTTACTTGTTAAATTTGTAAGCTGGAGACGTGTGCAAATTTCTTATTATTATCACAAAGTCCATTCGTCCGTCGCTGTGTCATTCTGTCTGTGGGACACTCAATTCCTTTCAGTGCGTCAGCTGCAAGCTGCAGATGCCAACGCCCACTTTGCTGGCCCAGCTGCATTGTCACCTTGGCGTCATAGCCAATAGCCAACTGCCAACTGCCAACTGCCAACTGCCAGTGGCAGCAGCAGCAGCAGCAGCAGCAGCAGCTGGAGCAGCAGGCGCGATAAGGATCATTTATCTGCTTGTCATTTGCCAGATGCCAGATGCGTGCATAAAAAATGTGAAGCCGACAATTCATCTCGACTGCCATTAACATTGGATTCCCATTCACATTACATACATATCTATTATACATACACATATGTATGTATGTATATAATCTCAGCACAGACTTTGCAGGGCTTATGCTTGATACAAGTTTAATGTGTTAAGTGGCATTTGGGCATCGTCTGCTGGCCATGAATAATACCCATTTGTGTTAATACCCAGCCAGCCAGCCAGCCAGAGAGTCAGAGAGCCACAGCGAGCTCTCAATGTGCACAGAGTTTAAATGTTTCAAAGAAATCATCAAAACTTGATTTTGTTTAACATCCATTGACTCAATCTTGGGCTACATTTGAATCAAATTATCAATCAAAGTTTGTCAATTAAGGAAAATTTCTGCAGAAATTAGAAAATTTTATGTTGAGTTAGCCAAAATTTTAATTTAAATTTTTATAATTATATTTACTACTTGAAAACAAATTCGTAGAATTGTTTAATATATATTCTTTTATATATATTTTTCTGCGGAAATTAGAAAAATTTAGTTTGGCTACTTAAAATTTTTATTCTAATTACAAAAAAATTTAATTATTTGAAAACTAATTTGTAGAGTTGTTTAATAATTATATATATTTATTTATTTATTATTTTTATTTATTTTTTTAAATTACTACTGGTTATTATAATTACGGTTGAATCCGGCTATAACATTATAGCGTTAGTCCGGTTATTGCGACGGAAATTGGTCCTAAGACGAACTTATATGGCTATAGCGTCTCAAGGGACCGTCGTTATACCCGCATTCTACTCTAATTTGTTCCAACACATGAATTGGAATTTGTTTTACAGCCAAGACCATTTATGAAGTATGAGGATTTAATTTAGAGGTAGTCCCACTCACGTTCAATCGTCCTAGCAAACCCTTTCCTTTAGAGTCGCCTTAAATGATGGGCAGGGAGTAGCAATCTTTCCGTGTATCTGCTTGTATGTCGACCAATCTCCGCTTCAACTGTATGCAGTTTGCGATCAATATGGAGTGTGGAGCCACGTACGTAACAGGGATAGTTGGTTAACTTTCAAAGTAATCGATTCTGCAATACCTGTATGCGTTTGTGATTGCATTTGGCAGCAATCCGCCAAGTCTACACTCCATAGAGCCATGTCGGCTGAATACAGTGCACGTATACTCGGCTCTTTTGCATCTTAACGGCAAAGTGCTCATCTTATTGTTGAGCCATCGCAGCTGCAGCAGTCTGTGACAACAGCTTTTTGCTGTAGCTTCGAGGTGTGGCCCAAATGTAAGGCGCCTGTCCAAAGAGATGCCGAGGTACTTAGCTTGTGACGGCTGCTCCAGGGTAACTCCCTTCAGGCGAATTCGAGGCGTCTGCGTCACTTCTTTGAGGGTGAAACTTGGCTTAATTTATTCTGTATTAAATATAATTCATTAATATTTTATTTTAAATTTTTTTTGAATATAAGTTTAAGCATAACTTAGGGAAGGCAAGGCTAGATATAGAGTGTAACTATTACAGGTAAAGTTGAGTAGAAAGGTATTTTTGATAGATTTTAATTTGAGACCCAGTCCAGTAGGTCTTCGAGCTGGTGGTGTCCTGGAGCTTTGGGCTGCAGCACTCGCAGGAGGCTAGCCAGGCTGGTTTGGTGAGCATGTATATTTATAATATATATTGTATATATTTTCATTGTAATTTCAATATAATTTATAAATATCCTACACATGCTATTTATTCACAATTGCCACAAATGATATTCATCTTCTGCAGTTGGGCACAAACTAGACTTATTTGATTTTCTTTCCTCCTTCATCTTTTGTTATGTCGAAAGAGATGCAAGAAGTAGTCGTCTATAAATAGCTGTAATTGAATGGCATCATATTCGTGATATAATTGTATTGAATGCGAATCGAGAGGGTTCGCATTGCCGGCAACTAATCAGAGCTGCAACAGTTGCTCCGATTTATGTAGCATACCTTCAGGCGCAACGGGCGAACGAGTGAACGAGCCGAGTTACGGCTAATTTCCATTTGTTGATGGGGAAAAGCGGTAGCTCGGGCAACTTACAGCCAAAATGGGGGATTGGAATTGGTATTGAAAGTGGATTTGGTATTGAAACTGAATGCGTAATGCGTAATGCGTAGTGCGTAATGCGTAATGCGTAATGCGTAATGTGTAATGCGATGGCCAATAACATTGAATGAGTGAGAATACGAAAGTACCTGTTGTATAACCAATGGCAATATTGTTGTGTATTCAGTGTGTCTGAGTGGGCGTGTGTGCTGAAGAATGAACAAACAAACAAACAAACAAACAAACAAACGGACGGACCAACAGACAGACAGACAAACAAACTAATTTTCTATTGAATAACACAACGGCACAAAACCAAAAAGAGCATAAGGAAAACTGCGAATAAAAACTTATGACCAAAGGGAATGGAACAGGCACAAAGGAAAGCGGGTGTAGAGTTATATATATGTATATATATATATAGTGATGGCAGAAAATATACATTAATCGATTATTGAATCATATGATTAAATTTAGCTGGGCGATTATAAATCGAAATTAATCGAACAAAAGTGGAAATAATCGATTAATCAAATGATTTTTTATTTGTATAGAAAAGTAGAAATTATGTTTATTATTTATTTAGTATTTTATTAGGCCTAGCAAAAAGTAACAAATACATTAATTATTATTTGTTATTGAGTATTGAATTGAGGAACAGTAGCTCAGACAGGTGCTCAGTGGTTAACCTGTTCCTCTTTTCGGTAAGTGTAGCAGCTGCCTTAGAAAAAAGACGTTCTGCTGGTACAGAAGTGCCAATCAGAAAGCAATAGCGACAAGCTATGATATATAGTTGGGGGTATACAGTACTCATCTCCTCCCAGGCATCGACTACATTGCGTTTAAGCTCCAAAACAGGAGCATTTAAGAAGAAACTAAGTTCGTCCTGAATTTGATAAGGGTCGTCTTTTTTACGGCGTTTGTGTACCAACGACTTGTGGTGGGCCCAAAAGTCAAATTCAATTTCTCCAGTAGATGAACCGTCACTAATGCTTCCTTGACTTTCATTTTTATCTGAAAGTTCTGCCATTTCCATTCGTATCTGCTTCATAACTGAATCCAAAGCTATCGGGTCCTGAAAATGAATTTTCTTGAAGCGCGGATCCAGCAATGTAGATGCAGCCAATAAAAACGACTGCTCTATCGCTCCAAATCTGCGATCGAACTGTTCCAAAATAGCTACTTTGAGCTTTTTTCCCGTGGGTGACTTACAAATTACCTTCATTATTTGCTGGCGTCCACAATGCGCGATAGGTATAACAAGGCTCAAAGTAGCATATTTTTCCCCACTTATTTGTGTAGTCATTGCTTCCAATGGCTTCAGCAAAGCAATAATTTCAATCATATCGTCTTTATCTTTGGTGGATATCATTTGTGGGGCATCCGAAAAGTTTAAAACCACTTGGCCGATGTACGAAATTAAATTAATGAATCTCTGCAGCATATAGAATGTTGAATTCCACCTGGTTTTCACGTCTAAAATCACTTTTAAGACGTTACCCTCCGAGGCGCCAGCAGAAACCTGCAGCTGTTGCAAATTTTCTTTGGATTTCCCGCTGCGTTTAAGCCAAACTACTATACTGCGGCATTTGGCAACTAACCCTGATACTTCCTTAATTTCCAAGGCATTACTGCACACTAAGTTCAGAGTGTGCGCAAAGCATGGAATATGGTGCGACTTTCCGAAGCTTTGGTGTATTGCTTTTACGATGTTTGCGCCATTATCCGTCACCACTGCAGTAACTTTCTCCTTAGAAATGGAAAACTTGTCCAGCGTCGTTAACAAGACTTCAGATATGTGCGCAGCAGTATGGGCTTCTATTAGTTTAAACACTCCAATCGTTGCATAGATTTGCTTCTTTTCAAATAAGCCATGAAGTGTTATTCCAATCACACCCGTCATATTTATGTCAGTCCAAATATCCGTAGTCAGCGATATACATGAAAGCTGACATACCATGCGCTTGAAATTTTCGAGCTCCACTTTATACTTTTTTATAATTTCCGCCTTGATTGTGTTCCTAGCTGGAACTTTGTATAAGGGATGATGCTCCTTCATCAGTTTTAAAAATCCTTTTCCTAAATTTATATTCAATATTACATTAATATACATATTGTCTTAATATACATATTTTATAAAACATTACCCTCCACGTGTGAAAATGGCAAGTTATCCATGACAATCATCTCCACTATTGACTTTGTCATCTTGGTATGTTTGGAGCCACCCGAAGCAAAGCTATGCACATTTGAAAAGGCTTCAGTAATGTGTTGCTGTTTTTCAACTGGCTTTGATTGTCGGCTTGTGCTAGCCACTTCCATGTTCAAAAAAGCATCGGTAATGTGTTGCTGCTTTTTAGCTGGTTTTGATTGTTGGCTTGTGCTAGCCACTGCCATGCTCTCCTCCTCACGTTCAAAATTTTCATTGGGTGTCTAAAGAAACAAATCTAAATAAAGTTCTGCTTATTACAAGTAAAGTTTAAAGCTTACCTTGAGAGACGCGAACTCGTTGATATGCTTCAGCTTTACATGCTGAAGCATGTTGGTTGTGTTTTTGCAAAATTTTAATTGTTTTTCACATAATCGGCACTGCACTTCTGCATCACTTGTTTTGGAAAAATATTTCCACACTTTACTAGTTGTTGGTGCCATTATAAACATAAAAGTTTTGTTTTTTTCCCTCTTCCAACTTATGATATGCGCGCTAAAGTTGCTTCTTAGTGATGCGATTATTTGAGCAATTAATCGATTAATGTTTCAATTAATTGAACCCCGTTTTGCGATACAATTGAATCGCAATTCGAAGCAAAATAATCGATTAATGGACATCATATGATTAATCGTGCCATCACTATATATATATATATATATATATATGGATCTGACAGCAAAGCTAAATTGAAAATAATATTTGCTGAAAGTAACTAAAGCTCTACGACAGCAGAAAGCAGCTATCTGTTTCTGCTCCTGCTCCCACTGGCGCTCCTGCTCCAGTTCCACACTTGGGAGCAATTTCAGCCTCATCATCAGCATTCGGCTCCCACTCAAGATTGTTGCTACTTTAATTGAATTTATTTGCCATGTGGCCGCAATTTATGAAAAGCTTCAGACAGCCGCAGTCAAATAACATTTGGCTAAGCAAATAGGCTTGATGCAGTCCCAAATCAGCTGCGCATTGGCTGGCTGAGTCGCTCAATCCTAGGCAAGGATTCCTAGCCCATCTTGGAAGACTTAAGATTAATGTAAAGATTAAGCTAAAATACGTCATAATATTTGAAATGTGTACATAATATACATCACATAATATGTATATATTTATTTATATCTGTATGTATATGATATATATAGGTGGATATTCTTTTGCTGCTCAAACAAATTGTTTTGTCGATAGTTCATCGATTGCAATTGCAAACAAGCTATATGTTTCCTCAAAATGCATACTTATCTATATCGCTTCAGCTATAAGAAATGTTTACATCGAGCTTCAGCTTTTACCTTAAATATTTATTAGCTAATTCAAAGTTAGTAAATTTATTAATGGGCTTTTTCTTTTCACTAAATACATAATACGTTTTTTTATACCCTAAGCCTATTGAACATTGAAATTTACGGTACAATGGCTCTTATGATAATTGTATTCTTGATCAGGAAGGTGAACTGAGTAGATAGAGCTTTCCAATTGTCCGTCTGGGAACGAACGAGCTCTTAAGCCAGAAAAGCTAGTTTCTTGAAATTTTAGCTATATACTACTGTATACCGTGACATCCCATGACTCATCTTATTTTCTCATTATCGATAAGAATCGATCATTTGTTTTGGGTTTTTTAAGCATTGCTGAAATAAGGGCTGCATTCTTCTGATTAATTGTATAGATCCCTAAAAAAATACAGCTATTTTATATATTTCAGATTTTTGATAACATTTTTCTTGTTATCGATAAAAATCGATACTTTTATTTGCTTTTTTTTAATATTGGTGGCATACCGTGAGGACTGGAAACTTATGATTAACTGTATATGTAGATCCCTAAAATAAATACAGATATTTTGTACATTTCGGATTTTTGATAACATATATATGTACATATGTATATAGGTATAAAAGAAGTGTGGAATGATTGGAATATCAGGGCTTACAGTGCTCAGGGAGTTCGTTTTCTGGGCTATAGTTAGACGTTGTTTTTTTCTTATTTTAAATATAAAAAAATTTTTGTTAAAATATAAATGTTTGTTATTAAATAGTTTTTCATTAAAAAATATATTATTGATCATAATACTATTATTTATCATATTTATTCACTCTCAAAGTCGCGCATTAAGCCTGTACGAATAGTTTTCCTGGCAAGTGTATATAAATAAAGTATAGTAGTATAGTATAGTAGATCTCTAGCACAATTTTGAGTTGCCTCACAGATCTAGGCGGAACTAACAAATGAAATGGATAACCAAAATTGTTTGTTACAGGCAAAAGGATCCTTCCTTGATCCTTTGTATTCAAAAAATGCACTTCTGTTCCTCTTCTATTTCAAAAGTAAAGTTATGTACTCCCACTTCGAATGGAACAAGAAAATATAAAATTAGCCATGCCATATATTCACTTAGGTCTTAATCCACCTAGAGTTGTTAAAGGCCCGAGCTCTGCTATTTGTCTTAGTCCCTAATCTGTATAAATACAACAATTGTTGACAATTTAAACGTGCACGCTGACTGTGTGACTCTGCACCCTCTCCTCCTCCTCCTGCCACTCCTGCTACACGCAATCCTTCAGCCAGCAGCTGGGCACTGGGTCGTTGCCTTCGCCCGCTGCTGCAGTGTCCGGCTGTTGGGCAATCAATTAAATGTGCGGCACGCAATTTCCTCCTTTATGTTGGCACAGGAGCTGTTGCTGTAGCTAGAGCAGGAGCCAGAGCTGGAGCTGGAGCAGTAGCTGTAGCTGTAGCTGGAGCTGGAGCTGGTGCTGGTGCCTTGCTGGCAATTGGGTCGCCTCATTAGAGCCGTAGACCGTTCGAGAATGTTCCGGAGACATGGGGCCAACACGTAACGCCAGCCAACAGCCAACGTGACAAACTTTGCCAGCCAGCAGCAGCAGCAGCAACAATGAGAGCATTGGGCATGGCAGCGCGCAACATTTAAGAAAACGTCTTAAAGCAAATTGTAGGGGGGGGGGGGCAATGGGGGTCCAAAAGGGGGCCAGAGGAGGCCAAGCGAGGCAGCAGAATTTAATAGAATTTAAACAGCTTTTAGCAGCGGCATGCATGGAGCAGAGTCGCACGGCGGGCTGACGACATAAATCTGCCAAGCGGAGAGCAATGCTTATAAAATAATAATGACAACAACAACAACAACAGCAACAAATGGGGGACAGCAGGTAAATGCTGTTGCGATAAAATATATACAACAACGACAACAACAAAACGAGATAAAGTCAAAGTGGTTTAAACGGTTTGCACCAGCTAAAAAAATGTGTGAGAGAAAGGAAGGGAGAGGGCGGGAGAAAGGGTGGTAGGTGGGGCGGAAGAGAGAGAGAGAGAGCGATAGAGCAAGGTTGTATGAAGTGAAGCAGACCGAGTTCTCAAAGACACTTGACGACTTCGCTGACTTGGCCTGCCACCAAATTATTTCACATATGTGTGTTGGCCCAGGCCAAGCACAGGCAATGCACGACTAAAAGATGCCCTGTAATAGATAGTTTTTATATATGTAGAGAGTGGGGCAAAAGTAATTAAATGATATTAATTTGTTGCCATTCTTTTTGTTAATAGTAAACTTTTTTTCTGCTTGTGAAATTTGTATTATTATTTAATAATAATTAATATTGTTATATTTATTATTATTAGTATTATTATTATTAACATTTTTATTAGAGTTGAGGACCCCATACTGGTTGGTTTTATGCCATTTTCCTTCACTTGATGTTCTGCATCGGTTTACATTTTCTTGCTTCTTTGATGAATATTCTCCTTAAAGGCTTACAGAGTCTGAGGCCTGTTGGCCTAAACCCGCGAAAAGCAGTCGAAAACGATTAAATTAGTTCATCTACCCAGCCAGAACGAGAACGAGAACTTCCCTCATTCATTATCCCGTGATCTTGCAGAGTAAATAATTCATGGCTTGTCGATTTATATTCAGCCTTTGTTTAAATATTAAAAAATGCATAAACATTTGACACCATTTGCAAAAGCTACAGCATTTTCCATTGATTACTCTTTTATTCTTTCATTTTCTTCATTCTTCATTTTCAGTTTAGCAGTCAATAGAACTTTACTAAAGAATTGATGTGTGAAAAACATATATATATATATATATATTAATATATATATAATATATATTTATTTAATTGAGAAGATCCCATTGAGAAGATTAAAGATTTGTAAAATACGTTTTATGTATATGTTATGTTTCAGCTACCCAGTATATATCTTCTATACGATCGATAACTACAATATCTCAATCGTTATCGATCTGCCTATCGTTTCTTCATATATACCATATACTACGTATACCTAGTATATAAGATATATGCTCACTTTCCATACCCTCTTGGCAATGTCTACAGGGTATATAACAAAGCGTAGTGATTGCTAAAGGTGAAGAGGTTGACAACGGCACAGGTGTTGCCTCTGATATGTGCTCGCCATAGCACCTGCCAGGCCACACACCACAAAAGCTGACAAGTTGCAAAACATAACAAACATTCGTTTGACAAGCTCCGTTAATTGTTCATTTGGCTGCAGCATTCGCATTAAATATCTGCAACATGGCGACAGCTGTCGATAAGCTGAGACTGTTTCATAAATAACATCGAACATTGTGACAAATTAATAAGCAGCCGGTGCTTAGAGATATGCGAATCATGTCTTTCCCTCTGGGCGCGTGTCGAATCACATTCATTAGTCAAGCAATGTTGAAATGCATAAATAACACAAGAATGCTTTATCCTAAATGCATGTTGAGATGTTCCAAATACACAGCTAACGGTACATCAATCAACGCAGGAACATAAGTATACAAATATATATGAATATAAAGAAAATATATATTTAGATATATATTTGATAGAGCACTATATGTGCTATATGAGTATATGAGTGTTCTTTATCTTCTATGGAATTGTCTTCTAGATAATAATAATGCTCTCCAAAAGATAAGAATACACCTAGAAAGTTCAAGGCAGGTGTAAAAGTTATTCATCAAACAGTAGATATGAGCACGTATATATATATATATGATAATTAAATATATCTATATATTTATAAATTTATACTTCAAAATATATTTTCAGTTTTATTTTAGCAAATCAAAATATTCTTGCGATATATAATATTCATTTGAAGTATGCAGAGATTTTGATTCATTTTTCAGATGAATTTTGCAAAGGATGTCTGATAATGACACTAAACTAATTTTCATACTCATTCATAAGCAGTGAAAAGGTTATATTGGTTTTGGTGCAATGTTTGTCTGATTCGGCATTTCAATACCAATTTTGTCTGAATTCGCCTATCCAGCATCACTTTATCTTTTGTGATTCAAAGAAAGCTTTTTGCCTTATAACGGTTTTTTTATAGGCTCACAGCTTTTGGCTATGCGGTTGATTTGGCAACCCACTTAACAGCTGTTAGTTGCTTTTTACTGAGTTTAATTTAATAATTCATTATAAATCTATCTATATATATAATCTATCTATCTATAAGTCCATTGACTTACCCTAGAGCATCGCTTGCAAATTGTTGAAATACTTGATTCCGCTCAAATTCTATCGTGCCCTTCGTCCACTTTATGGCGTTTAAAGTCCTCCTTCAAAATGGATAATCCACATTAAATGTGCGTCGATAAACCAGAGATAATGAATTATCAAGTTTCGAATTGAAATTTGTATTTATTTATTTTATTATTATTATTTTTGACTTATTTTTTTATTTATTCATTATTGCAGCTATGCAGTCTCTATAAGCCCATTTAGCTTAAAAATTTAAGTACTTACTGAGCTATTATGCCGGTATATGCATACAAATTAAATATTTATTTATGACCGAAATCATATCATAATAATATCATATATAATCATATTCATAAGCATATTTAAACATTATAGTCATAACATTTTCTACCCAATACAACATTTCATTGAAATTTAAAAATAATTTGATATGTTTTATAAAGATTTAGGCTTGTGCAACATAAACAAAAATAGCTAAACACCTTCGTAGAGATACAGTAAAATTAAAAAAAAGTCTATATCTGTCCCAGTTTTAGGACTAGGCACAGATAGAGAGGCCCAGGTCTAAAGCCTAGATTGAATGTACTCAAGCAACCACGCCCATTTGAAGGCTGTACTCTTCGAATATGGATCTTTGAATTTTGCTGATGTAGAAATGTTCACAAGTGTCGAAGATAGGCGCATATATTACTAGCTAGCCGTAACTCAAAATCAGCACTTTCACCTTCAGCTCATGTTACTTACAAACTGTATGACAAAAATGCCTAATACTTATTAATGCTTAGATCTTTCGATTCCATAAGAAGTTTCACAGATGTTTGGGTAAACTCATCAAGTCAAATATATATTCACAGAGCAAAACTCAATCTCAATCGCAAACACTCTTAAGCCAATGTCATTGGAGCATGAGCGAATTATCGCACTCGAGCCATATGCGGTTGCCATGCGGGATAGAGAGAGAAAGAGAGGGAGAGTGAAAGAGAGATATGCAATTTGATTGTCAACTCTGCTCACAGCCTCACAGCCAGATCTGAGTTGGCAAACACAGCAGCCGATGCCGCCGATCTTATCGCTTATCTTGAAGGCAGTCAACAAACGCTTCACGTCCGTCACCTGTCAACTGTGTGTGTGTGTGTGTTGATGCTGTTGTTGTTTTTTTTTTGGTCATGGGCGCTGATAAGGTCGCCAAACGCCATCGCCATAAAGTCACACGCGAGACATAAGCAGACGTCAGGTGTCAGTCAAAAATCTGTTCCAGCTTCCAGCGAGCAGTGAGCTGCTGTGACGTATACTTAACATGGCTAAAGTCCACACACACACACACACACACAGAGAGAGATCAGTTGATGCAATGTCCTGCCTTGCACGGCTGTCCTGCTGCCAGTTTGAAATTAATGTTAAGTGCAGTTTCAATTTGGCCGTCAATTTGCTAGACACTTTGATACACTGTCAGGCATTTGCATTTGGGAACTATCAAAACCATTTGCCATTTGCGATTTCCCATTTGCCACTTGCCAGTTGCCACTTGCCAGTTGCCAGTTGCCTCCTGCCAGTTGCTGCCATTTGCCCATGACCCCGGCAAAGCCATTAGACACATAATAAATGCAATATTCGCTGTCTGCATTCGGGCAGCGCCTGGCCACGACTCTCAAATGCACTTAGAACAATGACAGCACTTTGATGAATCTGCGATCCGCCTGCATTGTCTATCGAATGATATCAAAATGCGTTAACCATGAAGCTACTACAGTGTTAACTGGACTCGACAACCTGCTAGCAGGCTGAAAAAACAGCTAAGCGAACTGCAGCCATACTGACTGCATAATACTCGTTCATGGTGAAAGGCTGGCAAACCAATTGCAAGTAAGCTGAAGAGATTTTCATTCACACATATGTATACATAATAAATACTCCCATTCTCAGCGACAGATCTTTATGTACTTATAAGAATCAAATGTATTTAAGATAAGTTCACTTTTATTTTTAAACTTGAATAAAGATTCATCTAATATAGACTGTAATCCTAAGCTAACGCTCTAGAAGTCCAACAAACTTATCTAACAAACTTATTACAACCTAGAGCATAAACTGCCAGTTGTTAGTTCAACTGATATGCTCGTTTCGCTCATGCGAGCAAGCATCAAACTGAATCATACGCAAAAGAACTGAAACAATGCTTTAGCCCTATTTGGCGGGGCGTGACAGCTAAAAACATACAAAAAATGTGCAAAATAGAGACAGAGTGGGAGAGAGAGAGAGAGAGGAAGACAGAGAGAGACAGAGAGAGAGTGAGAGAAAGAAGTAAATGCATAACACGTTAAAAATCAAAAACGGAGCCCATCGCTCGTCTGCTGTCAGCATGCGAAAAGGAACATGAAAGAGTAATTCATTGATGTTAGGTATGCGACCTTGACATACCCTGTAATTAGTTTTGTACTGCCATAATACATGTTAATGAAACTCCAATGCAAATATAATACTTTTCAAATGATATTATTAAAAATGCAAACTTATAAAATTTTAATGCCAACAAAAAAAAAAACTTTTCAATGATAATAGTAACATTTTTTATAGAATTCCGTTAATTTTAATATTTATATATTTCAATCTAAAATTAAAAGAAAAAGCAAATTGCCTAACAATATTTTATTCAAATCAACACAGCTTTTATTAATTATAATATAACTAACTCATAAAAAAAATATTTTTTTTAAATATAATATTACTAACTTATAAACAAAAATATTTTTTTTTAATAAAAAATATTTTATTATTTATATATATATTTTATTATTATTTTTTCTAATTTTTATTCTTTATTAAATATGAATGTCCATATTCCAATTTTTCCTCTCTGCGACTGTTTTGCTCTCAGTAATCGTGACTATCTGTTGAATATTATGTATTTGAGCCACAATGGAACTATGCTGAACAGATCATCGACATATTTTATTGAAAATTCTAATTCATATTCAAATTCTAAATATACTATGTTATTCCTCTAAAAATAACTTATCTCTATTGCCATGGTCTCCCACGATGTTGTAATTAAAACATAGGGCGCACTTGTGCTGTTTTCTATATCCCTATACTCAATCGTGTTGTATGTTGGTATGATGCTGCTTTCACATTACAATCAAGTTCGATTTATTTTATTAACAATTATCAGCATCAAAAAGTTTAAATTCCCTTCACTATTTACAATTCTAATATACCTCATGCATCAATTCATATTTTACAGGGTATGCTAAGTCTACAACAATGTGAGCGTGTGAACAGCGCAAAAGTGTGCCTATGTTTCTATGTCTACATATGTGTGCATGTGTGTGTGTATATGTGTGCATGTGTGTGTGTATATGTGTGCATATGTATGCGTAGATGTGCACTTGCATGTGTGTGTATATATGTATCTCTATGTATGCATGTGTGTGCAAGTTTGTAATTTTTTGCCATCTCGACATGGCGCTCGACTGTGGACTTAGTCTAGTGGAGCGTAAATTGCGGAAGTGCGCTTGACGTGAGCGGAAATGCCGTTACCTGTTACCAGTTACCTGTTACCTGTTACCTGTTACCTGTGTTACCTGTGCATGGCCTATGCGCCCCTACGGATATCTGGCAGTCGCAACGCAGCGCAGCACAGCAGTCGTATGTCGTCGGGACGTCAGTACGTCAACCCCACAAAGCCCATTCCTTTCCGCCGAACTCATTAGCAGCTGTGGGGCATTGCATATTTCATGCTGCATACTTTCGAGCGCCGCCCCAAGATGAATAATAAGCTTGAATTTATAATCTCATTTATAAGCAGTTAGGCAAAGAAAGACGCCCAACTGCATCTCTCTCAAGACAACTACCAATCACTAGAGCTTACTTCGGTTGCCACGGCAATTTCACTTATGTACATTTGCGTAGCTGGAACAAAGTTTCCAGTGAAAATTGTCCACTGAGTTGCATCGTCATGAATAGTCTAATCAAGCATGATAATTGTTTCCAGTTAATGTTGCCATTTGAATTAAATTGAATAAGTGAGCTAAGAACTTACAAAGAAAAATGCTTTTATTCAGAAATATATTTTTATATCATTTATGTAAGTTTTAACTAAAAAAAGTTATTATTTTTATTAAATATTAAAATTGAGTAAAACTACAAAATCTTAAATTTATCTTGCCCTTTGTTGAAGTAATTGCAAGAGTGCTTTGTTTGGGAGTACCTGACTAAGAGATACCGGGAATCCTGTGCCGAGCTAATGCTGCAAACTTTTAAGCTTAAGTGCTTATATACATACATATACATATATACATACATATATACACAAATACAAATATTTTAAGCCATTGCTGCGCTTTATCCTCATAAATCCCATGCGTATAGACTAACTTCAGTGTTAATTTGTTTTTTTCATACAACAAATATTTTCAGATTAGTTTCCTGCTAGCTTTTAGCCAACTCTATCTAAATATATAACTTTTAAATTAAATATTATTTTTTTGTATATAAATTAAATATTATATTTAAATATATATATATATTTTTTTGTTTATTTTCAAAGTTTCTGTAGATAACGAACACTGTAAGCATAGTTTGGGAGAAGTAAGAATTATAGAGTAGAACTAACATAGTTAAAGTTCAACTGAATATTTTATAGATTTTAAGCTAAGGGCCGGTCCTATAGTTCATGCGGCTGATGGTCTCTCCTGTGTGGTGTCCTCCTTCTCCTGTTCTTCTCCTATTTCTATTAGGCCGTTCAACTACCTGGACGACTAGCTAGGCTGTTTAGGTGAGAATCTAGTTTCTCTATGGATATTTTTGGCCACTTTGTAGCCTCTAAGGTCTAGCTGAATGAAACTGGCTCTCGTGCACCTAGGAATCAAAATATGAAAAGATCAGCAAATTAGGCACTCAAGCCAAACCTCAACTTTATTTTTCAGCTTTTAAATCTAGTTTTTTGTATACCATATTTAATATAATAGTTGAATTATCTAAAAACTGGGATACTTGAGTTGAGTTTGAGTTATTATTATTACACTTTTGGGGGAAATGGTTGAATTATCCAAAAAGTTGTATACTTGTAGCTAATTATATGCTTGAATACTATCTCAAATCGAACTACTCTATATCTTAATGCACGCGATATGTAGTTAAATACAAAAATAGAATCAACATCGTGGAAAGCAATTGATGATTCGAAACGTAGATAGAGAGACTCAGCTGCAATTCCATTAAGTATATTATATCTATTCTGAAAAGTAATCTAAGTCTATCTGGCATGTTTGTCTAACTGTCTGACTGTCGCTCGGTCTCTCAGTCTGTCGTGTGTTCTGATTGCTCATTTCAATCGCTGACATCAATTTTATTATTTTTTATTACTTCACATAGATAACCTTCATAATTGTATATATAAATATGTGTATATATGTATATGTATGTGTGCATACCGTTAAAGTGTATATAAAACTATCAAAACATCCAATTATCTAAGCCTTTCTATCTATGCGTTTGGCATTTGTCAAGGTTCGTTGTTTGGCAGCAAATTGCGGTCTTCTGATTGTCGTAGTGCCTGTCATTGTCCTGGCATTGTGTCTAGGTCCATGACATTGCACACACACAGACAGAGATAGAGGGGTACAGAGACACACACACACACACACACACTCAGACACAGACACACTCACACTCACGCTCATACACACATACATAATTTGTCGGTAGCTGACTGCTCATTATCCTTGGCACTGTGCAGCAATGCTTTAAAATTGATTTTCCGCTTTATATTCTTTCGGCTTATTATACTTATTTTTATAAGTGTGCATACATGTATGTATGTGTGTGTTATAATTTGTGTGTGCTTTGTGTGTCAACGTCTGTGCCGTGCCTTTGTTTTGTTTGTGTTTCCAGTCAGCTCGTTGCCAGCCCGCCTGCCCGCCTGCCCGACTGTTTATTGACTTGACTGTGGCCTGTGTTGTACTTGCTAACGGCACAGGGCCAAGGGTTGGGCGGGCGGCTTTGTTGGGGTTGCACTGGTTAGGGCTGTGTTAACTGCTGTTAGCTGATGTCCTTTCGTTTGGCATGCAAGCGTTGGCAAAAACAGCAACGGCTGCGGCAACGGCAACGTGCTAAACGTCCTCGCCACTGTTGCCAGTGAGCGACAATTGTTGGATTTTTTAAATTTCATTTATATATATATATATATAAAGATATGTATATGTGTGCGTGTGTGTGTGAGTGTGTGTGTGTGTTATTGTGCTTACGTGTGTGTGAATTACTTGTCTTTTGACTTGATTACATTTCATTTTATAATGCATTATTGCGCGCTTGTCTCTCCCTCTCCCTCTCTCTGTCTCTATCTCTGTCTCGCCTCCTCCCCCGCTCTAGTCAAACAGTTCATAATGTGCCCTCTCGCTCACCCTCTGCCTCTCTTCTCTCTCTTCTCGCTTCTCTCTTCTCGCTTCTCTCTTCTCTGCTGCTTCACAATTTTCCATATCTTTCTTGTTGTTGTTCATTTCACATTTCTCATTTCTCTTGGCGCCTGCCACAATATTTTTTTGGATTTTCCTTTGGTGTCCTCATTTTTTTCGGGTGCATTCTCATTGCGCCACGCCTCCCCATGGGGGGGCCATCGAAGCTCATGTTTATTTCAGTAGGTCATTGGGTTTGCTTTCAATTGATGGCCTTTAAGTTAAGTCAATTCCATTATGAAACTGAACCAGAGATTCGTTGTCTTTAAGTTTCAACTGAGAGCATGTAAACGAGTATATTGGTTTGGCTAAGCTGACTGAGTTGGTATAGAGTGAGTAGAGTATAGTTAGTACTCGTATACAGTCGAGTATAATAGATCTGATTGATTTGAATTATGAATTATGTTATATGTACTGCTTTTGTATATAGACGTTCGACATATCGGATTTTCAGCTAACCTTTCTTGAAGCTTTTTATACTCATTCAGGAAAGTGAATTTTTACAATGTCCGTCTTGCTGTCTGTCCTTCAGTTCGTCTGTCCGTTCGTTTGTCTGTTTTGCTGTCCGTCCGTTTGACCGTCTGTCCGTAAAAATGCAAACCATTTCGCTGCTATTGAAACTATAGACAAATTTGGACCATATTCTCGGGTATACCCTCAAATTATTAAGTTTCGAGATTTTCTCGATCCACCCTCTAGGGGCGAGGCAAATCCGAAAGTGCATTTTTTGGTATCTCAGAAACTATGGTAGTTGAAGTGATAGGGACTTGAAATTTTGAAAATATACTCGGGCTGACAGCCCAAAATCAATAAGAAATGGCGTATGTATCTACGCCGATTGGGGGCGTGGCAAGTCAAGAAAAATCGTATTTTCTTTTTTAGAGCTATCTAAATTTAACAACTAAATTACTGTTGACATTCTCTATTGATTTGCACAAAAATAATATATTTACCAATTGGGGGCGTGGCAAATCGGAAAATGGATCTAGTAGCATTTGGGCAGTGAATGAGTATTCAGCAGTCAGTAACGCCCGACTGCACTGTTCTTACTAGTTTTGTGTTGTGAGCGGGTATTAAGCAGTCAATGATAGCCGATTGCTAGCAGCTTACTCAAATGTAGTTTTGACATCCCATTCCGTTGGAGTGTGTGTGTGTGTGTGTGTGTGTGTGTGTGTGTGTGTGCATATTGTACTTAAGTTGCTTGCATGCGTTTCAAAAATGTATTGTCACTTGTCTAGTTGTTGTGGAGACTCAACTCGAGGCTTTGCTGGCAAGCAGCTTCCTTTCGAAATAGTGCATGTCCATGGCTCTAAGTGTATGTGTATGTGTGTGTGTGTGTGTGTGCGTGTGTGTGTGTTGCCAAGCAAATGCAAATGCAAGTGCTTATTTACACTTAGGCGTCATTCTGATGCACTCTAACACAATCAGCAACAGCAGCAATCGGCCACGGCCGTTGCCTTTGACCTCTGGCAACTGGCTAGCTAGCTATGTATGTACATATGTATGTGGAGGGCCCCCAGCGAGGACAGCAACTCTGTAATGTCCTTTGTTATTTGGGGGTCGGCGCTGCACTGCGAGTGACCGCAAGGTCCCAACCGCAATAGAGACTTTGATTGGGCCAACGGCCAGCCGGACATCCGGTCAACTAATCATATTTCCGTCTTTTGGCTTCGTCGTTGGGCGTCTTATTGCTGTGGCGCTCTCTTTGTACAATTTTGCTAAGTCAATCAGTCTAAAAGGCCACTCGTTGCTTTCGCCTGTATCTCTGTGCCCATTTAAGCGCTTCCACTCCTTGCACTTGTTGGGCGCAAAATGTCTTTTTTCCTTGAGTTTATCTTGGCGACCAGTTGCATTCATTTGCCTGTTCCATTAAGTCAGTCTAAGTGGAAAGTTAAGCAAAGAAAATATGCTCAAGAAAATGGAAATAAAACAAAATTTTAATTCATTTTCTCAACTGGCCAATTATCTTGAACGTATTCATATGGGTTGGTCTAAAACTAAGTTTAATAATGAAATTCAATTAGAATTTATTTTGATAGACCATTACATGAGAACAAGGAATATAGAACGAGACCTCAAGATTCCTAAAATTGGAGACAAAATCCAGTAGGAAAGTAGCAAAAAAGTACTGAGAGAGTTTAAATAGAATGGCCAGGTGACTAGGTAAATCTCAGTTCAATTTTCTCGGAGCTCTCGCACCTGTACTAGTAGAAAATTAAGACTCTCAAGACCTACTGGATCATGTCTTGACCTAAACAATTTCAATGTAATAATGACTTCATAAGCTTTACCCATATTTATTACGCACTAAAAACTCTTTCTTCCCCTAAGATATGTATCTCATGTTAGAATGTCCTATAGCTTTTAGAAGACATATATATTTAATAAATTTCTGTTTAGATTAAGTTGCTTAATATTTAGCAGACTGTTAACCAGTACATAACTATTTCATAAATAATAATAACATTAATAATAAGGTAAGCCTTCAAAAAGAAGCAAGTATTTCCATTATTATACTCTGAATATCTTAGTCTTAGTGCCTTTAACTCTCCACTTTGAAGTTTGTTAAGAAAACGTTTGCTCCCATTGACAAAGCCGCGAGGCAATTAACGCCAAGCGAAAGCATTTTCTGTATCTCCCACACACACACTCACACAAGTATGGCGTTTTCTTATAGGAATTCTATTAATTCTGTGTGAGCTGCTGCGTATGTACGTATTGCATATTTCACTTCGGGACATATGTTGTAATGTCGGCTTATTTCTTATTTTGTGGCGACGGGTTGAGCTCAACTCCCAAGGGAGACAGACTTTTTTTATCAAATAGAAAAATATTTTATAACGATGACAATATGTTTTGTCTGAGATGGATTCGAATCATGAAGAAGGAAAAATCTCTCCTTAAGCTTACACTTTTACCTACAATATGCTTCAGTACATTGTATGTATATATATATATATGCCAGAATGTATGCTACAGCTGCTCTACAAGGGCGTAAGGACATCTTCCTGTCGTTAACTATCGAGTAGTGCAATTCTTGAGGAAATTATATTAAATTTCTTTCCCAACCGTCTTCCCCCTTGCTTCTCTCTCGGGGCATAACCAATATTTGTTGTACGATGTAATTAATACAGCCCTTTTCACTGTGTATCCAATACTCAATTAAATGGTTCTTTTATTATTTACATGCAAATTTGGAGTCTTCATTTTTGTTTGCTCTTTGATTTCGTTAATCATATTTCTTTGATTTCAAGCTTTCAGAAGTACTTCAAAAAAGAAAACAAAAATTCAGACAGTTCTTTAGTGAAGATTCAGATAATTGAAAATAGAAGCCTGACTTGGAAATACCCTGCACCCAACACAGGGCTGATATCAGGGAATATTCATTCTGCGCTTCTCTAACACACACAAATCGAACAACACACACACATATAGAAACAAGACACACACTCATACATAAGTTGGGCAGCAAGAACTTGAATGGGTTTTACTACGGCAAATTAATTTTTGAATAACTTTTGCTCTAAATGAACTTTTATAAAAAAAAAAATATATTTTTTTATATAATTAAATATTTATTTACATTTTAACGTTCTGCTACCTTTTGGGCAACTTAATCAAACAGAAAACAAGTAAGAGGGCTCTAGTCGAGACTGCTCGACTAGGATATACCCTGAACCCTGCAAAGTACTGATTCCAATCATTCTACACTTCTTTCATGCACATATACAAAAACACATACACCCCAAATGTAGGCATGCATCCATACGAACGCATAAACAATTGCTCTGCTAACTGCGCAGTTACTGCGCTTGGGCTGCCGGGTGGGCTATATTATGAAAATTTGTTTGTTGAATAAATCTTTTTGTAGTGGGACTATCTTCATCAAATTTTTAGAACGTGATAATAACATTCAAATGTGTGTATATGCCAAAGCACAAGTCTCTACTCTCTTTGGGGCGAAGGGGGCGTGGCATCCAAAATCTGTAAATAACAAAATCTTTGTATTCATCACATAAATCTACACAGTAAATCTGAAGTCTCTAGGTCTAACAGTATTCAAACTAGGCTTTAAAAACAAAGTCCGATTTTCGATTGTTATCGATAAAAAAGAAATGGGATGAGTTATCGAAAAAATATGATAAACTCGTACTGCGTATGGTATACACGAGTATACATGTAAAATTTCAAGTCTCTAGCACTTGTAGTTTAGGAGATCTCTGCGTTAGTACGGACGGACGGACGGACGGACGGACGGACGGACGGACGGACAGACGGACATGGCTAGATCAACTCAGCTCGTCATCCTGATCAAGAATATATATACTTTATGGGGTCTGCCACGCCTCCTTCTGCCTGTTACATACATTTTCACAAAAACATTATACCCTGATTTCCCATTTTCAATGGGTTCAGGGTATAATTATTAAATATATATATTTTCTAAATCCTATAGAACATTCTAACATGGGATACAAATCTAAGAATTGTAAAGGGTTTAGTAAAGCTTATGTAGTCATTACATTACATTAAAATTGTAAGTCGTCTAGCAATTCTATTTGGATGAGAATTTAAACTCTCTAAGTTCTTTTTGGCCACCTCCTGGACTTTGTCACCAATTTTCAGAATCTTGAGATCTCGTTCTATATTCCTTGTTCTCATATACCAAAGAGCCCCAGTGATCTTTCTCCGTGTTTTTGCTTGAAGCACACGCAGTTTATTCAAGTACTTGGATAGCTTAGAACAAGCCAGGAGTTAAGAAGGTCTTATAGATTTTAGCCTTGTTGTCAAAGGAAAGCTTGTTACGCACTGCAAAATCAGCCAAAATAAATTACCTAATTTAGTCCTAAATGAATGTTAATCAAAAAATGACACAGACATGTGTTTGTTGGTGAAAGTAATTTGAATGGTTTCAAGGTATAAAAGGTGATTTTGAACCCTTTTCAAGAAGCACTTTGACTTAATTTCCGTCAGTTATACTCGTTCATTACTTACTTCATTGAACCCTTTTATTTCTTTAATCGCAATTAATTATTCCCTTATGATGTTTACTGAAATCAATCAATGTTTGTTTAACTGTTATATTGAGTCAACTCAACCTTTTTTTTTGGATTCAATTTTGTATTAGCTGCAAAGCCAACGATATTCTAATTAGAGACTTTGGTTCGCTAATTAGATTCTCATTAACAAACTGCTAGACTTTGCAGCTGTAATTTGCACTCAAATTTTGCATAAACAAATAAAGATCTATATAATTTAAATTTGTCATTCTTCAATGGTCTTCACAAATCTTCCAGATTTCCGCTCTTACTCGATAGAATTTCCGCCTTACTCAGTGCGTTTCAAGTCTTCATAATCAATCCACTTTATTAATACATTACGTATTTAGAGCCTTCTCTGTGTCACCCTCTCTCTGTCTCACTCTGTCTCTCTGATTTGAAATTCAAACATTTTCCGCTGATAAGCTCGTTGATTTTGTTATTTGGCTTTATTTTTGTGGCTGCTAATTAATATAATATATATATAAGACTTCTTAAGATTTGCCGAGCTGATGGCGACTACCTGTCTGGGCAATAGCCACTCCAGATGGCCAATTAGGCCACGAGCACTTTAATTAAATGAATACATATCTCAAGTGTAACAATTTCTCAATTCCTCCAGCACACTGCAAGGCCTACATACATAATAAGTATATATATTATGTATTTAAATATAAATTGTATTCTTTAAGCAAGTAAAACTACAAAATGCTTTTTGATTGGCCAATAATAGCCCACAGCCTGTTTTTAATTAATATTTATAATAATTCTGCATTAAACGTAATGAAAATATGAATTTGGCTTTAAATGCATGTCACAGCCAGAAGTGGTCGTGGTTGAGCCTTGGGTTGATTCAGCTGCTCAGTAGCATCAGTTGAGTGCATTTAGTTAATCCAGTTAACCTATCTGATAAGTATTCAATGTCAACTGAATCTAGACTTTACCTATATAAGATTTCGTTTAACTGAATAAGGTGTATCTCTTTTTTTATACCCCGAACCCTTTGGAAATGGGAAAATTTTATGTAGGGTAGAAAGAAACAGTTCTAACCCCATAAAGTTGATATATTCTTGTTGATTTGGCTCTGTCCGTCTGTCCATATGTGTGAAAGCGTAGAACTATAGTATAAAGTAATCAAAAATCGATAGCTGTTCTCGTTTTTGTGTTATCGATTAGAAACCTTATCGAAAATCAGTTATAAAACGATATCTCCTAAATCTTTAGAACTAGAGTCTCAAAATATATATCATAAAAGTATGCATATAAATGTGTATTTTATACAATTTCGATTTTTGTATTTTTGATACCGACCCCAAATCCACACCTTCCATCAAAATTTACAAAAAACCTTTTTCAAAAATTGGAGACTTGTGTTTGGCAAATATACACATATGAATGTCATTATCACATTCTGAAATTTTGATTACAAAAGTCCATTTTCAAGAAAACATATTCAACAAATAAGTTCCCACAATGCAGCCCAAGCCCATTAGCTGCGTCAACTGCGCAGCCAGCAGAGCGCGTACATATGACGTATCTGTATGTGTGCATGTGATGTTTTTTGTATATGCATAAAGAGAAAAAGAGAAGAGCATAAAAAGAAGCTTAGAATGATAGAATATCAACTCTTCAGGGGAGATCTCCTAGTCGAGCAGTCTCGACTAAAACACTCTTGCTTGTGTTTAAACTAAACTCATCAAAAGTATTATATTTAGTGACTCGTAGGGTGCATACAAATTAGTCACATTTCATTTAATAGCCCATAGAATCAATTAAATTGAAGTTGGATTTACAAATTCAACTTCAATTTAATTGATTTTATGGGCCATTTCATAAAAGAAATTTACCTTTAGCAAATGAAGTCATTTCAAGTGGAATATCCACACATTCTATTCTAATTTTCATTGAAATCCCTTAAGTAACGCAAAGTTATTTACGTGCCAACAATTAGCACCAAGTGAAGGTATTTTTGCTAACCACACACTTACACACACACACACACACACACACACACACACACACACACACACACACACACACACACACACACACACACACACACACACACACACACACACATACACAGAGAGACATCCATTTAACGGCGTGAATTCTATATGGAATTTTATAAATAGAATTTTATTGTACTTGTGTCAGTTGCTATTTTAGTTTTGCATTTCGCACTTCAATTCAAAGTGTTTCCTTGGTGCGAGCCGATGGCTCGAGTGCCATTCGATTGTGGGAGACACGAGCTGGTATCCTGAAGGCAAACTGCATTTCCTTTTGCAAGATAAAGCATTTTACTATTATTATCATTATATTGATTGAGCAGAGAGGGAACTTAAGTCTTGCTGTGCAAATGCATCTTCATTTTTTCTGCGTCAGATTTCGTATTGGTAACGAATACAGTCACAAGCCAAGGTTCAGGGAATCACTTAGTCAAGTATTTCAGACTAAAGCACTCTTAGTTGGGGTATAAGTAGCATATACTATATAGTAGTAAGGCATAAATAGTGAGGGTTCAGGCTAGTTGCTAGTTGGGAATTTCCGAGTAGTGCACCCTTATTTGTAATTTAAGTATATACAGTCGTAAATGTAGAATGTTGTGAGTGGTCAGGGTATCTCCTAGTCAAGCACCGTTTACGGGCTTATACTTATTCCCTATGAAAATGATTCAGCAACAATCTGATGGCATTATACAGTGTGGATCGAATGAAACTGTTGAGATATGCACAGTTTAACACTATAATAACTGTCCCCAATAACTACGACAACAATAAGAAGAACTTGAACAGCATAAGTATAATAGAGTATTTAAATAATTTCATAAGTACGAGGTTGTTGTTCAAAGTTCGTTTGACTAAAAACACGACACCTATCATTATCACCTATCCATTAATTATAATTAACAACTAGATAATTATGATTGGGCTTACAGCCTAATGGAGCCCAGATTCAGACCGAGACCCGGTTCAAATGCCCAGAGGTGAATGTAGTGCGTGTAACGATATCATAACATATGTCGCATTCTCTGCACTCAGCTTCTCGATTTGTCATCAAAAGCCTCGCTTTGAACATTAAATCTTAATTAAATGCATATCCCCGACATGTGACTGCATAAATATGCATCGTTAAACTTGCAGCAGTTTCAATAAACCTTTTTTGCCCGCAACTTGAAGTCGAAAATATTCCCAAAAAGGGTAGCTTGATTTGATGCAAATCTATGTGAGTTTATGCAGTGTAGACACATGGCATATAAGACGTAAAGTAAAGTCAGATGTCCCAATCAAGGCTATGAAAGCTAAATATCTGAAATTTCAATTAAGTATTCTTGTTCCAGTTTATTATGTTTCCCAACTGAAGTTTTAATTATGTATTCTTGTTCCAGTTTATTATGTTTCCTTCTGCATCTCATCTTTTATTTCTAATGACAAAACAAAGTAAATTTCGTAATGATTGTATAAATATAACCCATTTTTGATGGCCTATTTCATTAAACCCAAAAAGAAATTCCTTTACAATTGTAAATTCTTGGGCTTTGATATATGCATACATTTAAATTTGGTATTCATGCTCTGAAAAATCATTAAAAACATAGAGCTAGAATTCAAGTTGTTCCATAAGCTGTTCACCATAGTTAACTAGGGGCTGTGAGAAGAGCAAGAGCAGCTGCTGCATAAGTAGTAAGCAGAGAGATGGAGAGTGAGAGAGAGAAGAAGAGCGAGAGAGAGAAAGAGTGAAAGGGAGAGTTTGTGTGACCTTGAGTACATGTATATAGCACTCTTACTATAGTATATGTATATAGCTAGCTATCTCCGCCAGGGTATCTCCTAGTTAACCACACCCCACTGGCTTATGCCATATGCTTAGTTCCTATGGAAATGATTCAACAAGAATTTTATGGAATTTTGCAGTATGGATCAAATGAAACTGTTGAGATACACACATCTAAATACTATGATATCTGCCTCCAGGTATATAAGGTATATCCCAGTCGAGCAGTCGTGTTTAACTAATAATATTCATGCTATGAAATAAATCTTAGTATTTCCAATGCCCATTAAAAAAATAGAACTAGAGTCCAAGTCGGATTCCAGCTGTTGCATAGGAGAGAGAGAGAGAGAGAGAGAGAGAGAGAGAGAGAGAGAGAGAGAGAGAGAGAGAGAGAGAGAGCAGCTTTGCACAGGAGTTCGGGTATATGCTAGTCGAACACTCGTGCTTGCTTTCTACACTGCTAAACATATTCATGCTATGAATTAAATCTTAGTATTTACTATTAAAACTAAAATCCAAGTCAGATTCCATAGAGCAGCTGATGCATAGAAGAGAGAGAGAGAGAGACAGAGAGATAGAGCAGCAATCCGCAGGAGTTAGGGTATATGCTAGTCGAGCAGTCATGCTTGCTTTCTGCACATGCTAACCATATTAATGCCATGAAATAAATGTTAAAAGTATTTACCATTGGATTGATAAACTTTTTTAAACGTTTACGTTGCATGGAGAACGATTTTATTGGAAACAAATTTATAAATTTGCAAACATAAAAAAGGCTTTGATTGAATGGGATGAGATAAACTTGTTTACAGATATATATAATACTATGCATACACGTATTTGTTTGCCGTTTGGAATCTATTGTGTATTATGTGGCCACATTATTGAAATTATGAGTTTGATTAATTTTACAATTTGCTCACATTGTTTGCCAATTGCTCGATTGCGGCATTCAAATTGCCTTTGTCTGCGCATTTGCCCTTGGCACAAAAAAAAAAAAAACGAAAAAAAAGCGAATATTAATTTTGTGTTATATTATATTAATTACTGATTAATTGTGATATATTTTTAAAATTTTTTTATTTGTGAAAGATATCAACAAATTAAATGCAAAGAATAAATAAAAATTGATTTGTCAAACGAAAGGTAAAAAGTCAACAAAACAAAATGCAAATAATTCCTTGAAAGCGAGCCAAAAGCAAATGAAAAAAAATATATATATATTTAAAAAAATAACAACTTTATAAAATATTATAGTATACAAAATAAATGTATAAAGTATATATATGTGTATGTATGTATGTGTGTATGTATGTATTTATGGCACTTCATCTGGTTAGGCTTTGGGGTTCATTGAGTTAGATTTCGTGCGCCTTTATCAATATTCAAATCAATTCAAATAGATTCAGCGCTGCACAGGCATTCATATTTATTTAGTTTCTCAACTCGAGTGCATTCAGGGCCAGGTCAGACTGCGTCTGGGTGTGCGGGAGTGTGGAAGTGTGAGTGTGTGCTTGAGTGGGTGTGGGGCCGCGCAAGTTCAAGGCATTTCAAGTGCGCCGAAAAAAAACACACACACAAAAAATGAAATAAAAAAGAAATAGCGTAAGAAATTTTCTTAGCGGCTAAGAAGTCAGCGCCGTGCCGCCTCTTATCTTATCAAAATATCAGTGGAAAAAAAATAAAGTAAACGAAACGAGCGCCAAATTCTATTTATACAGCACAATTTGTGCGGGGAGAGAGAGCGGGAGAGGGAGAGGGAGAGGCGAGAGAGAGAAAGAGAGAGGTAGAGGCAGAGAGCTAGACTTGAGGCTAGACTTGATCCTGCTCAGGTTGTTGTTATATGTTGCTAAGCCTCTCTCTCTCTCTCTCTCTCTCTCTTTCTCTGTCTCTGTCGATCGCTCTTTTCTGTTCGCTCGTTGTCTTTGAATCTGTGCGCCTATCTATTCTATCTATCTATCTGTCTCACCTGCCTGGCCTTATCAGCCCCAGCGATAAGCTCCCAGAGCTTGCATTTTGTTGTTGCTGTCAGCTGTTTTGTGCAGCAACAGCAGCAACAACAACAACAGCAACAGCGACGCTCATCAGCATCGACATCGACGTTCCATTGCCGCCGTCGCCGTCGCCGTCGCCGTCGCTGTCAGCGTCGCCGTCGTCGTCTGCGACGCTTTGTCAGTTCGGCACAGAACAAAATTCAAATCAGTTCCCGTCGCGTCAACGGCAACGTCGAGAGTTGCGAACGTCGAGTGCCCGTTGAACCTTTTTTTGTTGCTGTTGCTGCTGCTGCTGCTGCTTCTTCTTACACTCTTACTTATTGTGCGCGTGTCTCTGTGTGTGTGTGTGTGTTTAAATTAACAATAAATCAAAGCAAAGCCAAATCAAATACAATACACAACAAAAATATATTGTGAATTATACACGAATTTTTGCGCAGTGTATTTCAATACAATTTTTATGCAAACTTTAAATTTACAATGCAAAAATTCTGAAAATAAAAAACAATTGTTATTGCTGCTGTCGCGCTTGTGGTTTTTGCAAATTCATCCGAAACAACACACAACAAATATGCTGGCCTTATATTTATGGCATTTTCTAGGTATGTACTAACAACAACAACAAAAGTTTGTTGTTGTCCCAGACGCCACCCGCATTCGCGTCAGTCAGGCGCGTTTTTTAATTTTTAGCCACGATTTTAGCATATCCAAAAATTAGAAATCGAACTGAAACTAAGCCGACAAGTCTAGACGAAGCGGCAACAAAACTCAGCTAAACTCAGCAAAAATAATTCAAATCGAATTCGTAAAACTTTGAAGAGATATAAAAAAGAAGAAGAAGAGCAGAAAACGGATATTAAACAGCAACTGTAAGGCGAAAGCGAAATAAAATGATAAAAAATGTCTGAAAAAAGAAAAACAAAAAGTTATATAGATATAGATATATATATTGATACAGATATACGTATTTTAGTGCGGGTGCGTCTGTCTCTGTCTCTCTCTCTCTCTCTCTCTCTCTCTCTCTCTCTCTCTTTCTGTCTGTCTGCCTCTGTCTCTGTCTGTGTGTAATTATTCGCGGTCAAAGTTTTAATGTAAATATTATTATTTGCTAAAGTTGCTATTTTTAGCTCAGCTTATTAGCAGCCCCCAATGAAGTGCGCTTCGAAAACTTGAATCAACTTTTTTTATGATTCAGTTAGCAACTCCCCGATGAATTTTTCAACGTGTGCACAAAAGACTATCTCTATCTATAATACTGTCTCCCTCTCCCTCTCCCTCTCCCTCTCCCACTCTCCCTCTCTCTGTGTGTGTGCATATTCTGATGACTGCTTCAACGAGTCGTATACGTAATTTGATTAAGTTTAGTCTGAAGCAAATTTGTTGCATTCGCATGTTTTGCTAACTCTTTGGGCTGCTGCGATAAGATAGGCAACAAAAACAAAAACAACAATATAATATATAAAAAAAAAAAAAGTATTTCAAATCAGTATCATAATCAGAATCAAAATCAAATTTAAAATCCGCCCTTGTCGCGTGACTCGCTGAGCAATTTTCGTTTTGTTTTTGTTTGTGTTGCTTTTGCTTTTTTTGTTTTTCAGTTTTTCTGTTTTTTGTTTTTTATCTATTTGCGAATTGGCAACAAGTCTTTGAAGTATGCTTTGCACTTTGCTGCGTTCACATGGCGTATGCGCAATGTCGCCGCACTTGTTGCTCGCTCCGCTGCTGGCGCCGCGTCCGGACACGGATTAAGCGGACAGCGAGACAGACGGAGAGCGGGCAAAGCGACAATTGGTTAAACACTGACTGAACTGCACACTGACCTAGTTGACAACAACACAAGGCAAATGGCAAATGTCAAAGGCACGTCCTCGACTGCGTCCTTGTTTTCTCATCTCGCATAACACTGCATACTTTGTGGCGTCATTTGCACACACAAACAAACAAACACACACAGACATACATATAGATGACATTTTGACCAAGTCAAGAGCGTATTCCGCTAATTAATCTGCATTCGTTTCTTCTCTGATTCCATTTCCATTTGTTTCCTTCTTCTCATTGGCAGTCGCGTCGACAGTCGGTCAGCTTTACAGCAATGCCGCCGGGCGTTCTAGTCAACGATAGCCGGGCCAATTCCACCGATGACATACAAATCGCCCTGGCGCCCCACATTCAAACCTATCTAAGTCAAACAGGACGCCGGCATTCCTGCTGCAGCGTCATGCTGCCGGTGGCCTTCGAGCGAGCCGCCGCCAAATCGTGGCTGGATCCCAAATTCGATTCGCCCGTCCTCGAGGAGCAGTTCCAGGCCAGCGTCTTTCCGCACATACGCATGCGATACAGGTGAGTGCCGAAGACATGGCAATCAAGCGTAGTTCTCATACTTCTTTCATTAAGTGAGATGGGTATATTAGTTGATGGGCAATCAAATTTAATAGTGGTATATACTATACTATATACTATATACTATATACTATATACTATATACTATATACTATATACTATATACTATATACTATATACTATATACTATATACTATATACTATATACTATATACTATATACTATATACTATATACTATATACTATATACTATATACTATATACTATATACTATATACTATATACTATATACTATATACTATATACTATATACTATATACTATATACTATATACTATATACTATATACTATATACTATATACTATATACTATATACTATATACTATATACTATATACTATATACTATATACTATATACTATATACTATATACTATATACTATATACTATATACTATATACTATATACTATATACTATATACTATATACTATATACTATATACTATATACTATATACTATATACTATATACTATATACTATATACTATATATACAGATAACCCATATTTGGAGTAAATAAGATATAATGGAAATCCAAAGAAAATTGATATAAACTTACCAGTTTCTGTAGCGTGAACAGGTATTACAGCAGTCAGTCATGCCCGACTGAATCAATTTATTAACTTATGCGAACTGAATTCGAATTTGCATCGATTGTTGCTAAAAATAAGTTGCAACCCATTTAAACGTTTAAAATTTGCTTAAATTCAAGGCTGTGCTTGACTAGAAGATGCCCTGTAAATGATACCCTGTTAGAAATTTTAGCGAGAACATTTATCAACTTATAACTTCATTTTTCATATTTATGTGCATATATAGTATATAAATATATATTATTTATACATATTTTTTTTATTATATCTCAAATTCTGCGCTTATTTAAAGCTCTAAATGCAGGGCATCTCGTAGTCGGTCAGTCTGGTTGTTGTTTATATTATAAAAATGCAAATTTCTATGATAAATATTGTTGATAATGTTGCCAATAAGCTTATATTATAATATAGTATAACAATAAATATTTATAAAATGAGATAACATCCCATCACATAATACTTTTAACATAGTTATCGATTAATTTTTTTGAAGATTTTTGTTTTATCAAAATAGAAATGAAAACCATTTCAACTACCGTTATCATTACTTAGATGACCCCATCAGGTAGAGAACTTACAGCTGAAACTAAGCTTATACAATTTTTATCAATTGTGAGCTTACACAAAACAGGAATACCCCAAACGTGTTATTTCACTTCACACAAATTGAACTCTCGCACGTGAAAGCAATCAACGCGACGCCCAAAAGAGCAGCGGGGCGAAGAAAGAGAGGAAGAAGGAGAGGGAGAGGGAGATGGAGAGAGAGAGGAGTCTTTACGTCGGCAAATTAGCTGAGAACTGCGCAGGATATCAAAATGGTAGCCATAAATGTTAGCTTGGCGTGCGCCTTGGCCTGCAGCTGGCTGAATGGCTAAATGGCTATGTGGCTAAATGGCTGGCTGGCTGGGCTTCCATTGCAGGTCAATGCCATGTGCACAGCTTGGCGCAAGCGAATCGATTGTAGCAGGCGCCCAGTTCGAATTTTGACAGATGCCATACTCAGAGCTCTTTTCCCCAGTGCCGTTTGTCCGATTAAGAAACAAAAAAAAAATATATATATATAAAAACAATAAAAAACGAAAAAAAAAAATTCTCTGTCTGTCGTTTGACCATGTCGCTGATCCTTTTAGCCACGTTCACGGCCATTGTGATACTGCGCATCTGCAGCGAGGGCAGCAGCAAAGTGGATCGCCTGCTCCTCGAGAATCTTTGGCTCTTTGTGCTCTTCCGCCTGCTCAACCACCTCCACTTTGTCGCCGGCCTGCGCCGCTGCCTGTGGCGCTGCCTCAGCAAACAGCGCCAGCGCCGCCTCGCCCTGGTGGCCCTCAGCGTCCTGCTAGCGCTCGTTTTCGGCGGCAGCAGCCAGAGCAGCTCGACGGCCTGGCTCAGCACCGAGCAGCAGCTGCGTCGCATCGAGTGCCAGAACCAGGAAGAGTCCTTCATCGTACAGAAGCAATCAAATGCCACCAAATCGAACATTCCAGTTATCGAGTATCCATGGAGCAACTAATCGATAGGGCGAACTACAGCCTGATGTAGAACGCTGCTCGTATTACCAATGCTAATAATCATTTGTTGACTATGTGCTAATTACATCAGTTCATCGTGTTTATTACAAATGATTCACTAATTGCATGCTCCAAGGCCGACAAGGCCTTCCAAATTACTTCTTTCAATAATGAGGGCAGAAACTTTGAGCTATATGTATATAGAGAGTGAAGATATACTATATACTGTAACTCTATCTTTCTCACTCTATACCATCATCTAAAAACTATACAATTAAATCTTCCAAATAACTTTATTTTCCCCTTTAAGATATATATAGAAACGAAATGGGATATATATATATATTAAAAATATAATTGTCTATATCCTTTCCCCTCTTTCTCACTTTGCTCATTCAATTTTTAGGTTAAAACAAGCCGATAAAAAGCTTATCAATTTCTTAGTTTCTTCTGAAAACCAACAAAGTTGCAAAGTTTTTTTAGTTTTTGTTGGCATTGAAAACTACTTTATCTGCTTTTCTACTACTCTTCAAATTTGATGGAATTGCACAAAAGCTGTGATAGTTAAAAATCTTAAGATGAGCAGTTAAAACAAGTAAAAGGGCTCTAGTCGAGACTGCTCGACTAGGACATACCCTGAACCCTGCAAAGTACTATTCCAATCATTCTACACCAATACGCATGCATCCATTCGAACGCATCTTTTTGTAGTTGGACTATCTTCATCAAACTTTCAGAACGTGATAACAACATTCAAATGTGTGTATATGCCAAAGCACAAGTTTCTAGTACTTGAAATACGTTTTTTTTCAAATTTGGGGCGAAGGGGGCGTGGTATCCAAAATCTGTAAATTACAAAATCTTTGTCCTGATCACATAAATCTACACAGTAAATATGAAGTCTCTAGGTCTATCAGTATTAAAATTAGGCTTAAAAAACAAAGTCCGATTTTCGATTATTATTGATAAAAAAGAAATGGAATGAGTTATCGAAAAAATAAATAAAATTTCAAGTCTCTAGCACTTGCAGTTTAGGAGATCTCTGCGTTCATACGGACGGACGGACGGACGGACGGACGGACGGACGGACGGACGGACGGACGGACTGACGGACATGGCTAGATCAACTCAGCTCGTCATCCTGATCAAGAATATATATACTTTATGGGGACTGCCACGCCTCCTTCTGCCTGTTACATACATTTTCACAGAAACATTATACCCTGAAGTCCCATTTTCAATGGGTTCAGGGTATAATTAACTGGCAGCTAGTTTACACTTTATCTAGGCAAACAGTTTATATGATGAGCCAAAAATACCCTAAGGCTGTTGAAAGTTTAAGGGATATATTCGATTCTGGCTCTAAATCAACCAAGGAGCTAGAGATAAATAGAAACTTTACATAAGCGATCAGTCAACAATCGATAAATATCGTTATAAAATTTCAACGTTAAACTGAGCAAGGCTACAAAATGTGTCCCGTGTTCCCGCTTGGGATTAGAATCACTGTATCATATATAAAAGGACATTGCGACTTCCATCCTGTGGGTACCAATTTTAATGAATACATTATCTGAATATATATTCCCCCTTAAGGAGTATACATAGCTAGGTAAACATATAGGATATTTCGTAGTTGAGTATTTCCTTTGGCTATAAACTTTGAAGCTGTCAGCGTTTTTACCGCCATTGCACTTTGCGTCCATCAAATTGACGAGTTTTGTGACTACAGCGCTTTACGCCCTTTCGCTTATAGCGCTTGCACTCAGCCAGGTGACAATTTGGTTACCTGCTCTACAGTGTCATAATGTGGGAGATTACAAAAGCAAAAGTAAACTTTGAATAGCATAATCGAAAGACCTTTCTCTCGCCCTCTCTCTCTACTAACACAAATCATGCACTTGATGAGTCTATCAATAAGTTCTAACTTAGGTCTGAAGGCAATTGAGTTTATTACAATCCCAGATATAATAGATATAGTTGAGAAACACTTACAACAGCTTGTAAACAAATCAAGAATCTGACAAGTTTGATTGCTGAAGAAGTTTTAAAAAGTTCTAGGCATAAGCTGTGCGTATGCTTCATTCCATTTCATTTCATCGAATAGGAAATCTTCCATTTGCTATTTATCAAAGAATTATTTATGAATTTGCTGTGAATTAAAGCCAATAAAATCTGGCAATTCATGATTTTTAAATATGACTTTAAGGTCGGTTTAAGACCAGCTCTTTCCTGGAAGTCTGAAGACAAATAGAGTATATGCTTTTCTCAGTGTGAATAGTCATTCTAGCAGTCATAGCAGAAATCGTAAATGACTACAAATAAATAATAGTTTTTCCATGTCTCTCAGATTTTATAGCGGTTTTAGATGCTGATAGTTAGGGATCAAAATAACCAATCAATTTTTGTTTTTTCGTCCAGAGATTATACTAAATATGTTCCTATAATAATATTGTTCTTAAGGAAGATCGAGTGAGATATTCAAAATTGAATATAGCTTAATTTGCGCTAACCTGATGACGAATTTTTAGCAACCGTTTAATATCAATTTTTTTTAAAGATATTTTTTTTTTAATTTAGGCTTATACAGAGTTAAGTTTTATTTTATTTTACTAAGAATAAAGCAAAGTTCAATAGGAAAATAATTGTAGGACTTTAGCTCGATGAAGAACAAAGAACATGAACTATACGCTTGTCTGATGAAATGCATTATTTATAAGATATATTGGCTTTGTCCGCGAATTCAACTGCCTCCATGAAAACAGTTGAGTTAAGAGACTTGAAATCTGGAATATATGTATTAAATAAACTATAAAAAACTTTAGGATTTTTTCATGGGCTTACATGGATAGGTATTGTATATACCTATTATATAAATTTGAGTTTACAAGTTAAACAAAGTCGTATGCTGTAGAGCAGTTCCACACAATATGATCTTTAAAGCACTGAGACTGACAGTGGAAAACATTGACTATGATTATATTATAATTCTAACTTTTTTTGCACTATAGACGAGTATTGTTCAGTCGGTTCCACTTGCAAAGACAGCAACCACCTCCTATTGTTCCTATTATAAATGAAATATCAACATTCCCTTAAGTACAACATCCTTAAATAAAAGCTGCAAAAAGGATATATAATTAAAAAACAATAACAAAAAGTTCTTTTAATAACTAAAGCTAGATTTAATACTAAACTTTAAGAATCATACTTTAATTACTTCCTGCATTTACTATATATATTATTTAAATGTTGCCTCTCTTTCTAACTCTTGCTCTGTCTATCTCCATCTCTCTCTCCCTTACAGATTCACATTGTCGTACATTTTACTCTGCTCTGTCGTTTGGTGTTTGTACTTCGTGATCGATGGTGGATCGGTGGAATTTTGGCGACCAATCTCCACGTCGTTCTCGATGATGTCCCTGGTCACAATAATGGCCATGTGCTTCACACACTGGAACCTCTACAAGGAGCATCGAGTCCTGACGTCGGCAGTGACCGCGCTCATCCTATGCAGCGCCTCGCTGGGATTTCTCACGTACACCGGCAGGGCGTTCAGTCCGCTGGGTCACTTTGCCATTTGCTTGGAGATCGTGCTGCTCATCTATACGGCGCTGCCCATGCCCCTGTGGCTGGGCGCCAGCATTGCCATCTGCTATTCGATAGCCTTCGAGCTGGTCTCCCACATGGTCATCGTGGTGAGTGCCGTGCACGGCGCCACGGTGGGGGCAACGCCAACGGAGGCGGCCAACGGCAGCACCGATCCCAACCACAAGATACTCATGCTCCGGATCATGGCGCATCTGAGTGTGCATCTAGTCGGCGTGCATGTGCTGATCATGAATCTGGTGCGCATGCGCGGCACCTTCATGAAGGTCGGACAGAATTTGCTGGTGCGCCGCCAGCTGGAGATGGAGAAGCAGCTCAAGGAGAAGATGATCCACTCGGTGATGCCGCCCAAGGTGGCCGACATGCTGCTCAACGAGGGCGGCAGCGGCGGCCTCGACCCGAACCAGCCACCCGAGTCCCACTACATGCGTCCGCGGGCATCGCACGACGTGAAGTCCCTGTTCCGGCCCTTCCACATGCACAGCATGGAGAACGTTAGCATTCTGTTCGCCGACATTGTGGGCTTCACACGCATGTCCTCCACCAAGACGGCCGAGCAGCTGGTCGAGATTCTGAACGATCTCTTCGAGCGCTTCGACGACCTCTGCTCGCTCAGCGGCTGCGAGAAAATCTCCACCCTGGGCGACTGCTACTACTGCGTCTCTGGCTGCCCGGAGCCTCGTGCCGATCACGCCATCTGCTGCGTCGAAATGGGCCTGGGCATGATCGATGCGATGCGCTGCTTCGACGCCCAGCGCCACGAAGGCGTCAAGATGCGGGTGGGCGTGCACACGGGCACCGTCCTCTGCGGCATTGTTGGCACGCGACGCGTCAAGTTCGACGTGTGGAGCAACGATGTTAGCCTGGCCAACAAGTGAGTAATACGAAATACACTGATTCAAAAGGAAAACAAGTGAGAAATTCTAGTCGGGCTGGGCGACTAGGCAAGAGCCTGAAACCCGAATGATCTGGGTTTCAAGATACATATACCCAAATATGTGCTGTAAAGGAAGAAAATTAGGCATAGTTTCTAGGAACACCGCCTTCTCACTACCCGACAACTAGTTGTCCGAAACTACTTCTAGAGACTGCAAACTTAAAAACATTTCAATCACAATTGTGATTCATAGTATATGCTGAAGCTCTATCTAAATTAGCGACTGAATATTCAAACACATTTCAATCGCAATTGTGATTCTTGGAATATGTTGGAATGCACACATTTGAATGTATATGTGCACACGTATAGAACAAAATCTTGCTACGTGCTTTTGCTAATTGGCCAAACGTTTTGTTCACTAATAACTTCTGTGTAACTGAATAGATTTGTGTGAAATTTTCAGCATATAATCTACATATTCTATGGAATATTTGCCAATTTTAAAAAAATTCAAAACTATTCACATATTTGTTATATATGCAACTGTCCTTTAATTTAATGAATGTAGTTAAATTTAGAGCCACTATACAAAATATAACATAAATAAAAATGGTATAAAATAAACATGATACTTAATACAACATTTTGGAGTCTAGCTTCAAAGATGTAGAAGACATAATTTTATAACTGAATTTGGATAATCGATAACATTAAAAGGAAAATAATTATCGATTTCTTAAGAAAACTTCAAACTACCTCCAAAATACAAGTGTCTAGTTATTATAGGTTCTGATATCGACATGTTCATATATACGGACAGACGGGCGGCCGGACAGATGGATGGACGGATAGACAGACAGGGGTAAATTCATGACTCAGCTCGTCAACCTAATCAAGAATTTATATAACCTATGGAGTCTGCCACGCCTCCACCTGAGTATTACATACATTTAAACAAAGCCATTATAGCCTGATTTCCCATTTTTAATGGGTTCAGGGTTTAGGGAACCCAGAAGTAAAGGACCTGAACGAACCCTAATTATAATGAGTGACAGAGCTTTATTTAGTCAGCCAACTGATGAAATTCACATATTTATTGATATTTCTGCAGAATGGAGTCGTCGGGCAAGCCGGAACAGGTGCACATCTCGCAGGAGACATCGAGCTTCCTGGGCGACGCCTACTACCTGGAGGAGGGCGAGGAGGTGTTTGGTAATTAGCGCAATTCAAGTGCCATTCAATGCAAGTCTAATGCTGCTCTTTCTGCCAGGTCATCGCACCTACTTCGTGGTGGGCCGCCGCCGCGATGTGTCCCGTGCCAACAGCCTGAGCCCGAGCATGGCGGCCACAGCTGCTGGCGGCAGCTCGCTGCTGATGCCCGGGTCGCAGGGCGCGTTCGCGTCGCTGTCGCAGAGCGCCACAAATATATCGGCGGTGCAGCCGCATGTGCCGCCCGCCTCGCCAGTGGGTCAGCTGTCCAATTCGCTGAAGTCGTCGCCCGTGCTGTCGATGCGGCCACGCCTCACCTCGCTGAGCATGAAGCTGCGCAAGAAGTCGCAGGGACATTCGCATAGCCGCGACCGGGATCTGGAGCGTGGCATTATACATCCAGCAGCCGCTGGAATACCACCGGTGATTGTGGTGCGCGAACGGCCAAAGATTATCATCACAACCAAGTCGCTGCCGGGCAGCCTGGACTCCGATGAGCAGCCGCCATCGGAGGAGCAGCAGCCACCGCAGACGACGACGACGACGACACCAAGCCAGCTGGACACGCGCTCCAAGCTGAAGCTCAAGGTATGGAAAATGACCCGACTGCTGAAGCTGACGGGTCGCAAGGACAAGGACAAAGACAGGGACAGGGACAGGAACAAGGATAAGGGCAATGGCAATGGCAATGGCAGCGAGAAGGAGCCCATACGTCCGCACTCCAATTCCCTGCCAGCACCGGGCGACGAGACGGTGGCCTTCATTGAGCCATCAAGCCAGAATCAGCTGGGCAACGGCTGCGGCTACCAGCAGCTGCCGGTGCTCGTGGAGACGGCCTGCAGCACACGTCTGAATAGCAACCAAATGCTGGACATACCCATGGGTGGTCGGCCAGTGCTGCATCATGCAGCCACCTCGACGGCGCTCTCCAGCAGCGTGATGCGCTCGCCCGATGGCCAGGCAGCGATGGCAGCCAGCGGCGGCAGCTGCTGCTCCCCGGGTCAGTATTCCATGTACGACGACATCATCGATGTGCGCTCCTACATTAGCCAGTCGCGCAGCGACATCTCGCCATTCGGCCGCACCGGCAGCTATCGTTCCCAGTGCGGCCGTCAGTCCAGTGGCCAATCCGTCGTCGGGCAAGCGTTGGAGCAGTCGCCGTTGCCCCGGCCACGCGCCTCCACGCTGACTGCGTCCGGGCGAGCCCTCGGCACGGAGCCCAGCACCAGTGCCAATGCCAATGCCAATGCCAATGCCAATGCCAATGCCAATGCCAATGCTAATGCTAATGCCAATGCCAATGCGAGCTCTAGTGGCTGCTGTTTGCCAGCGCCTGGACCCAGCGCCTATTCGCATTCGCGCAACTCCAGCATCTGGCCGGACGGGCTCAGCATCTGCCCCTCGGCCACCTCGCGCAAGGACTCGGGCATCAAGAGCAACTCGCGCCGCAGCTCCATACAGCAGCAGATCTATGCGCTCAACCAGTCGGCCATCAGCCAGCATCGCGTCTCTGGCTACTTCACCAGCTCCACGTCGAGCATCTCGAATTTGGGCGAGGGCGGCGCATTGCCGTTCCCGTTGCCACCGCCGCCGCCGCCGGCAGCGGCTCTGGCCGCCCAGCAGTCCGCCCAGCTGATCGATCCGCTGGCCGCCTGCCTGCAGCAGCTGCGCAAGCAATCCGACCTGCAGCTCATCCGCTGTGTGCGGGACAATGCGCGCTCGCAGCGCAGCTATCTGGTGAAGGCGCCGCTGCGTCGCATCAGCTTGTACTTCAAGTCGCGCCAGCTGGAGCGCGACTTTCGCTCGAAGGCGCATCGCTTTGGTACCGAGAACGAAACGGAGGGGCCGCCCACGCTGGCCACGCCCCGCTACAATACATACATCGACATCTTTGTGGGCATCGCCGTCTATCTGTGCATATCCATATCGCTCTTCCTGATGACCCAGAACACGGTGACGCCCAGCTTCCGGCTGTGGGTGACGCTCTTCTCCTGCTTCACGGCCATCCAGGTGTTCGCCCTGTTCCTGTTCACGCGCCAAATGTGCCGCCGGCACGGCACTCGCATGCGCTCCAAGTCCAGCGCCAGCGAGGCCAACAGCGAGGCGGGACCGCCCCAGCCGCAGGCGGAACAGTTTGAGTCGTGTGCGGATCGCATCTTTGAGGCCATATCCAGCTGGTATCCATGGCACATCTGTTTGGCCATCCTGATGGCCATGCCCGTCGTCCTGATCATCGCCAACTTTCTGCTGCTCGATCTCACCCAGCTGGAGGCATTCGAGTATCACTACGGCTTCCTGATCTTCGTCTGCATTGTCCACTTCTGCAACTTCACGCAGCTCAATTGCTGGATGCGCAACGTCTTGGCCTTTCTGGCCGCGCTCTGCTTCATCGGCATCGCCGTCTCCCAGCTGACCGTCTACAACAGCAACAGGTCGGAGAACGAATCCGACGGCGAGCTCGAGTCGGAGCTGAACAGCAATGCGGCAGCATCGTATATCTTTGAGGAGATCAAATGGTTCCGTGACTATCACGTGGAGATCTATCTGGATTTGCTATTGATATTGATACTGGTCTGGTTTCTCAATCGCGAGTTCGAGGTCGGCTATCGCCTGACCTTCTACGGCAATGCGGTGGCCAACCAGGACAAGGTGCGCGTCCAGAACATGAAGAACCAGGCGGACATGCTGCTCCACAACATCATACCGAAGCATGTGGCGGAGCACCTGAAGAACACGGCCAAGTACTCGGAGAACCATCACAACATTGCCATCATCTTTGCCTCCATTGTCAACTTCAACGAGATGTACGACGAGAGCTATCTGGGCGGCAAGGAGTTCCTGCGTGTGCTCAACGAGCTGATCGGCGACTTTGATGAGCTGCTGTCGCATCCAAAATTTCGCGCCGTGGAGAAGATCAAGACCATTGGCTCCACATTTATGGCGGCCAGCGGGCTGGATCCATCGCATCGGGGCACCGGCGACGAGCACATTCACACCCTCATGGAGTTCGCCATCGAGATGCAGCGCGTGGTGAATGAGTTCAACAAGGATCTGCTCGAGTTCAATCTGATCCTGCGCATTGGCATGAACATTGGCGATGTGACGGCCGGTGTCATTGGCACCAGCAAGCTCTACTATGACATTTGGGGCGATGCGGTCAACGTGGCGTCCCGCATGGACTCCACAGGGCTGCCCAATCGCATACAGGTGGGCAAGGACTGCCTGCCCTTCTTGACCGCCGGCTATGAGTTTGAGCCGCGTGGCAGCGTTTACGTCAAGGGCAAGGATCACATGGAGGTGTTTCTCTTTACCAAACGCAGGCCACACCTCGAGGAGCAGCCCCCAAACACCGATGCCGATGAGTTGGCAAATGAAGCAACTGAGAGGCCACAGCTGCAAACTAACGATATTCAGATAACGATAAACGGGGAGCCACAAGATGAGAATGATGCGAATGATGGGGAGAAACAGGAGGAGCAGGAGCAGCAAGAGAAGGTGAAGATGGAGGTGAAGGAGGAAGAGCAGAATGATGATGACGATGATGACGATGATGATGATGATGATGATGATGATGATGGCGACATGCATTCGAGTGAAACAACAACGTTGTTCAAGTCACAGGAGTCGTTGCATGCCACGCATGCCAACGGCGGTGGCAGCCACTTCAATCCAGCGAACACAACCGAAGCTTGAATTCAAATCAAACTCAAACTTAAACTCAAACTCGAACTCGAACTCAACGCAACTCAATGTAAATGCACTCAAACTTTTGATCAACTCGACCCAACTCAATTCCTGGCTTGAAGCATTTTGAGAAATGGTTTCAAAATTGCATTTATGATGTGTTGCAGTTGCCACAGCTGAATGGAGACGGATCTGGAGGATTGCTGGCTAGATGATGGCGAGTGGGGGAAATGGAGACGTTGGGGAAAGGGGGCGTTGGGGGCGTGGGGCAGCGGATTAAACCGCACAATTTGTGATATGTAACTAATGTTGAATATGTACGATAAATCTGTTGGGGCACTTGAGCATGGATGTTACGCGATATTGTTATGTGAAGAAGAAGAAGAAGAAGAGGAGGAGGAAGCAGAATGTGTCAGGCATTATTGAGGTTACGTTGAATATAATACATATATATTGATATATGCATAACATAGATCTGAAGCTAAAACCAACTCGTAGTATATGCCACAACATGGGGCGTGGCAATGTGTACGTGTTTTACTTGTATTAGCCACTTATACTATACTATATATATATATATATAGATGTGTTAACTGCAGACAGAGACAGAGATAGACATATTATATATGTGTGGGCGGTGTATGTGTATGCATGTATGTGTATAAGTGGTGTAGCAAATTGTTTGTTTGTATAATTATTTTTTTTTTTTGTGTAACCTAAGTATGTATTTTAATATGGTAGCTTAATTTATATAATTGTATAATTGTAATGCCAATAAGTAAGCAAATTACACACACACACACACAGGCACACACACACACACATATACACACACATACACACGACATTATACTAATATACATATGTGGCTTTAGATGTATTTAATGTGTTTCCTTAGACTTAAGGCATAGCGAATATGCAAATATGGCATACGATTATTACTGTGCATGTGCATATGTGTGTGTGCGTGTGCGTGTGTATAGTTTTATTATTAATATTATATACATTTTTTTTTATATATATGTAATTATTTTATTGCCGTAATATTTAAACTAAGAAATTGCATAGAACTAACCGATAAAGCAGACTAGCTAATAAATGTTATAAACAGTTGAAACTTCTACATATATACACATATACATAAAGATATATATATATATATACATACGTATATATATATTTATTTTTGTTTTGTTTTTTTTTTTTTTTTTTTTTTGTCGAGAGCTGGTAACAACAAATTGATGTTTGAATCTATTGCATGTGTTGGTGTTGATGTTGATATTGATATTGATATTGATGTAGTTGTTGCTGCTTTGCAGTTATAAATGTTAATGTTGTTTTGATTCGGTGTATAGTTAACTTTATGTCGGGCAAGCTCAACAGCAAATATATATACATACAACATAAGAGTACAAAAACAAAAAATAGCAAGAAAACAACCAAGCTACATATGCATATTTAAATGTTCTATTTGAAATGGCCGCCGCACAAAAGTATGCTATGAAAATTTAAACATAAACGAAGCTGCTTGCCAACTGCTTGTCAATTCCTTGTTAACTGCTTGCTCGAAACGGCCAAACGCATGCACACTTACACAGATATGAACGCGAAGCACTAACCGTTACACCCACACACACACACGCACACGCGTACATGAAATTATTATTTTATTGGTTTTAATTTTGTGCAATGAAAACGAAAACGAAACGAAACCAAACCAAAGTGAAACTGAAACAACTCCTTCGATTTTGTGTACTTTTTTCTCTATACTAAGATATTTACAACAAATAAAAATGATGAAAAATATAAATAACAATAAAACAAAAATAAAAATAAATAAAGAATATTATAAAAGAAACAAATCAAGAAGCCGACAAAACGCTGTAACCTATGGACCCTCTTGTATTTTTATATGTATTGTGTATCAAGTGAAACAAAAGTATTTTCGACTAATTTATTAACTAACTAACTACTGACTAAACTTAATATACACACATGCTTCACACACACATACACACACACACACACACACACACACACATCCTAATGCATGTATTAACCTACACGCATAAATAGTTAAATGAACGAGATTAAGTTCCTCGTTTCTTTTTTCTCTGTCTTCGTTTTTGAAACATCTGAGTGTATACAATATAAACTGATATTTTTACTTAAGATTCACAACGAACAAGATATTCGGGGCTGGCTGCAGGACGAGGCAGGATGTTGAATCTGTTTATATAATTGTTTAAGTGTTGATCCATTTATCGATGTCGCCCCCCTCCATAGCAAATCTGTTATACCGCCATATACAACAACATATATATATTGTACTAAAAGTGTTTATAGAATTGTTGTAACAATAAATGTATCAAATGCGTTTTGAAAAGTCTAAATAAACAGCTGCAGTGTCTACGTATGAGTGTGTACTCTAAATTAACAAACTCAAACGACTTCTTCTTTCGCTCAACTCTTTCAGGTGGGAATGACAAAAGTAAGTATGTTTATACAGCATTGGTAATTCAATTTGGTTTTGGCGTTTGTATTGTAAACAAAGGCAGAATATAAATCCACAAGCCATGAATCAGTTTACTTCTCAAGAGCGCTGAATAATGAATGAAGCATTTTCGTCCAGGTCGCTCAATCTCTCGTTGCTGCCCAGTCAGAACCCTTCTTTAAGAAGATGCTGCCTTACAGACAGAACAAATAGACCCATATGGTCGCCAGCTCTGGCTGATATTACTTTCTCGGCTTAATGCAATAAATAAATAACTTTCACAAGCAGAACAAGCTTTTTATAAGAAAAATTACAGCAAAGCAACATTATTTTTATCCCTGGTATATGCTTCGTTGATTAAAGCTAGGCGAAATGAAAAGAGTATATTAGTTGTAGCTATTCAGAGATACTTGATATTCGGAACATATACTCAACTATACACTGGGCTGATAAGGTGTTTAGGGGAGCATGACAAATCTGAGCTGTAGCCTCTATAGTCTTACCATAGCACTTGACATAAGTTAACGTTGGTTAATTCAAATTACTTAATGACAATTCCGAACATAAAGTCAATAACAACCAGGTTTTGCATCACTGTTTACCCATAGTTTCGCTGTACACGTACACGCCAAGGCATATTGCGACATCTTCTATAGAGTTCTTATAGACAAGTTCTAAAAAAGTCTTTTTTGTCAGATTTTAATCTTGTCAAACTCTAAAGCATTTGAATTCAAAATGGCAAGGGACCAGGTTTTTTTTTTTTAATTACTTAAGTTTTCGATTTGTCAATGCTTGCATTTAACGAGAACCAAACAATTTTTGAATTGCATTTAATTCATCCCCTTCTTTTATTAATTTTATTATTTGCAGAATAAATCCTCTTGTAGTGGGTCTAGCAAAATTAAGAAAAATCTGTAGTCTCTAGGATTCACAGTATTCAAATGGGGCTATAAAAAACAAAATAAAACTATCGATTATAGTCGATAAAAAATAATTGGGATGTACTGCGTATGGAATACATATATTGTTCATACGGAGGGAAAGACGGACATGGCTAGATCAACTCAGCTCGTCATCCTGATCAAGAATATATATACTTTATGGGGTCTGTCACGCCTCCTTCTGCCTGTTACATACATTTTCACAAAAACATCTTACCCTGATTTCCCACTTCCAATGGACTCAGGGAATAACAAATGAATTAACAAAGGGACAAAATTGTATGGAATTATTTCGAATTAATGAATTCCTTTAAGATAGCTGATTTTGCGAATCATTGGGAAAATTTATACTGACTCGGCCATATATAATAAACTAAATATACCTTATAATTAACCCACCTTAACTTTCTACCTATACAGACATATAAAAATATCTAGAACACCATTAAAAGGCTATGATCCTAATTCAGAAATAGTGTGTGTATGTACATATATCCATTTCTGATGTTCAAGGTTATTTTTTAGTCTTTTTAGTATTATTAGATCATTACAAAAAAATCATCAACTTTTAATAATAAACATTTCTCATAGATACATACAATTTATGTTTATTGAATTCTTCAATATGCACAACTTAACAAGAGTTTTGATTGTTGTTGTTGTTGTTTATGTTGCTGTTGTATTGATTTATGTTTTAATGGAGTAGGCTTAAAATTATGGGCAGTCATGAATTGCAATATGAACTAGCAAACGCAGCTGCAGACAACTAACTTAGTTAGCACAAATCATTTTCTATATAAGTATGTATGTATTTATTTCACTTTTAACTATGCAGCTCACTCATTGTCTCTTTCGCACACACACACGCACGCATACATACACACACACACACACACACACACACACACACACACGCATACACAGACAACTGCCCAGGCGATTTATAATCACTGCAATAACTCTATAAGCAACATGCCCAGACTTGGTTAATACTCTTTCTTTCCTTCTTTCTATCATTCTTAGTTTCTTTCTCTTTTGTTTTTATTTTTGCTTTTGCTTTTGCTTTAGATAGGACAAGGAAACATGAAACATGAAAATACTTGGGTTTAGGATTGTAAGCTAAAGCACAAATGAAAAGATACTTGTGTTTACAAAAATATCAATACAATCTATGCACATATATATTTAGTAAGAAAAAAAAGATAATAATATAGAATTGAAAACAAGAGAAACAAGGGCTTAATGATAATAAAGAAAACTATTACAAAACTATGACATTTGCTTAAATTATTTAGAGCCAAACAGACAAATTATACAAAATTTGGCCAATACGTTTATAACATAGCAATTAAAGAAGGTGTTTGGTGTGTGTGAAAAGTACGCTCTTACTTTTTGTGCATATACGAATGTAGTATGTATGAAACAAGGAGGGGCATATTTCCGAATAGTAAGAACTGAATGAACAGATAGTGCACGCCCCCATTTGCCAACTATAGCCAAACACAATGTCTAGCTAGCAATATGCACTACAATTATTGATCTCATTTTTTGTTTATACTCATTTTTAACTTAGGTTAAGCAAATGCAAATGCTGCTCATCATTGATCATCGTTAGCTCTTGCTATTGTTGTTATTGTTATTGTTGTTGTTGTTGTTGCTGTGGTTGTTATTGTTGTTCTTGTTTTATTTGCTGATCTTCTGCAGCTTCTGCAATACTTTAAGTCCCTGCTCTTGATACTCCTGCTTGGACATCCAGAATCCATCGCGATCTTTCGTTACCTCAGCCAAGACAGCGCCGCCAATGAAAACCATATCTTTGCGACGCGGCGGATCCTCAATGCGTATTTTGAATTTCTTAACAAATTAGCCAGAGAAATCAATCGTTATAATTATGAAATACAAGAAGACTTCAATCGACCTACCGCCAATTTTTCCGTATCGTTCTTGAGCACTCGCTCCAAATACAATTGCTTTATTTCACGCTCCAGGCGACTGGGCAGACCCGGATACATGGTCGAGCCGCCAGACAGCACTATGTGCTTATAGAGCTCGGGTCGTATATCAATGTCCGCCGCCTGTATCGTGTTGAAGGCCAGCTCCGCAATGCCGGGTCCCTCAACGTTTATTAAATGCGGTTGGAATAGCGCCTCAGGCGCTTCAAAACGCTCACCACCCACTTTGATCACACGGCCATCGGGTAACTGAAATAAATGAAATCCCAAGCATAAATGTAAGACATGTGCGCTGTGTACACTTCAAACAGATCGTACCGTATAGGATTCCACCAGCACCGTGGTCTCGAGTGCCAACCGTTGCTCCATTTCAATGTCGTAGCCAATGTAGCAGAGTTTCTCTTTCATAATGCGCACCGTTTCAAAGTCAGCGGAATGATTAAAAGCATAGCCACGTAGTAAAAGTAACTGAGAGAGATTAGGAATAAAAATATCACATTAGTTAAGTTAAGTAATATGTGGACTCTGCAAATGGTAAGCACCTTAATCAAATAGCGCGTTATATCTCGACCCGCAATATCCAGACGCCTCGTTAAATGTGGCAGCGAGAACTCCTCATAGACTGGACAAATGTGCGTGACGCCATCGCCAGAGTCGATCACCACGCCGGAGATAAGACCCTGGGCGTACAGCGTTAATACCGCCTGTATGGCAATATACGTGGCATCGAAACCGTATTTCTCAAACATCACCTGTCGGAGACAATATATAAGAGTACTCAATGAGAGCAATTCATGTAGATATTATATTGATCTAAGATGGACTTACCTCGATCATCTTTTCGCGATTCTTTGTGGGATTCATGGGGGGTTCAGTCAGCAAGATCTTTGTGTTCGTCGGATCAATATCCATTTTCTTGGGCCCGAACGTATAGTCCCACACATGACACATATCGTCCCAGTTCCGGACGACGCCGTTCTCCATGGGATAGGAGACCTCCAGTAATGAGCGCAGCGTTGAGGCTTCATCGCCGACCATCAGATCCTGTAAAATGGCCATCACAGATTGTTTAATATCAATGCAGCGAGAGCATTTCAATATTATTATTATTATCTTTGTATTTGTTTTTAGTACATTTGTTGGATTCAAACAGCGTTTACGAATTACTATAGTTCAAAACATTTGGCAGGCACAAAGCATAACGAACACAAATACGAATGCAGCAAAGGGTAACGAATAAGAAATAAGAAGTAACGAGTAACAAATAACAAATAACAAATAACAAGTAACGAGTAACGCATCAACACAAAAAGCTTTAAGCTAGTTTATATTGGAAACGAATCTCCAAGATCATGCAACGCATTAATGTCAAAAAACATAAATCTATAAAGTAAAATATCTAGCATAAATATTGCTACTTACTTTACTTTCTTCATGCATAGAAACAGAGGAGGCAAACATTTATATAATATATAACTTGACTACATCTATTGCAGGTATACAAATCAAGTAAATACAAAACATAACAAATCAAATTAACTGCATTTATTTAAAAGAAAGAAAAAAATTAAACAACAAATATATTATTTTATGATAATATGAAAATTTAGTTTTCACATGATTTTCCACTTATTTTTTGAGACTGAAAACAAATGAATGAGATTTCTTTTACTTTCAATGCAAGTACAATGTCTATATATATTTATAATTATAGTAATTGATTAATTATTTAGCAAGTGCAACAACAATATAAAAACACTATATAACTATAGTTTTTTAGTTTTACTCATTATTTTTTAAACTTGATTTTAGCTTGTGCATTTTGTGTGTGTAAATAGGAATTGCAAGTAAAGTTGGAGAAATTCAATTTAATTTTATTTAATTAAGTCATTTAATTATGCATAACAACACTTGGAATTTTAATTAAATATTTGTTGTTTTTTTTTTCTTCTTTTTTTTTTGTGTTTGTGTTTTTTTTTTAAGCTATAAAACTTGACTTACATCGACATGTAAATCCTGTAAAATATTTGTTTCAAAAAAATATGTAAAAAAAGAACAGAAAAAAATGTATAAGAATATTTAAAAAACAGAAAGATTTCCTCATTAGAGATTTTATCTGAATGTTGAATAAGCTAAACTTATATATATATGTATATATAATATGATCAACTGTATTAAATTTGCCCAATAAATCGATCTACTTTGTGTGTGTGTGTGTGTGTGTGTATATCGGGTATGGAAAGCGCTCAAAAAGAGGAAGAAAGAAAAAGGAAACAGAAAAATTTATATGTGTGTATGGAAAATAAGCCTGAAAGCAAAAAGTCATGCTCTCTATAAAATTGGTCCTCGAAGCACTAATAATAATTAAATGGAGACGCGACCAGGACACAGCCTACCTACTCTAGGATAGCTCTACGCTGCTAGAGACACAGAGAGAGAGAGAGACAGAACAAGAGTCGAAAGTCGCGCTCGTATCATCCATCTATCCATTCATCATCTACATCATATCATATGAGAAACTTTGTTGGTATAATTGTACCGTTACACAGTTGGCATAATTAAATTTTAGATGCACCCACACCACGTGACAATCGCTGACAATTGTAATATACCAAGACCAAGACCAAGACCAAGACAGACACCCATTATAATAATAAGAACCATAACGATGATGATGATGATGATGATGATGGCGATAATGCTGATGACGATGATAATTATTATTGTTTCAGCAACTCAATACAAAATGCAATGAATGTAGAAAACGTTGCAAGAACAAAGAGAGAGAACGATAGAGAGAGTGAGTGAGTGAGAAAACAAATGAAATAATAGTATTTGTGATAAGAAACAATACCAAATGGCAAAAATATCATAAGTTAAGCAATTGTTGTGTTTGGTATTCAAGAAACATAAGAATGAAAATGCCAATGGAAATGGATATGGAAATGTGAGAGTGAAAGTGAAAGTGAAGATATACTAATGGACATACACTATGATAAGTATGGTGAGGCTATGCGCTAAGTTCTTGACCAATGCTAATCATACAGACACACACACATATGCACATATATACATATATACATATATGTATGTGTATGTGTGTGTGTGTGTAGATATGTAACTATATTTAGTACTTAATTATTATGAATAGATAATCGACCTGTGCATATATGTATCTTTATATGTATATATATATATATATATATTAAGTATGCATGTGTGTATGTGTGTGAGTGTGTGTGTGTAGTATTAACTATTAGACAATTAATATAAATATATATATTTGTGATTGGTATATACGCTTCTCATACCTTGACTTCGATGTCACCTATTTTGTTGACCGCTCGTATTATTGGTCGACCAACCATCGATGGGAAAATGTGCGCGGGAAAATTGCTGCCGGCATATCCGCATTTCACGAACTGTATGAAAGAAAATGAAAATTATTATTAAATTGTATTTCTTATGAAGTGTATCGATTTTTGCCACGAACTAATGCCATTGCCCAGACACCTTGCCACAGTTCCAATCGATTTACACACAAACAGCTTGCGAGGTTTTGAGAAACAGCTGCGACCACACTGATTTGTAGAGGAAACTATATACAGCAACTAATCTAAGGGGAGTTCTAGTTAAATATCAATTACTATATAGAGAACATATTTTTAAAGGCAGAATGTTTTCTAAAGGAAATTCGAGCTCATATCAATCATAGAGCAAGCTTTATAGAAAAGTTTATCTGTATGAAGTTCTAGAGGTATATTACAACTCAACGCTATGTATAATGATCTAAGGGAAGTTTAGCTCTATGAAGGATGTTCTGTAAGGAAAGTTAAAGCCGTTTATTACTGATAGATATATAGAAAATGATTTATAGAAATCTCAAGCTTTATAAAGAAAGGAGTCTAAAGGAAGCTCGAAAGGTGTCTATAGGAAGTTCTAAAGCTCGATTGTAGTTCAGACTCTATAAAGATACTACTCCAACAGTAGTACTACAGTTATATTATAGAGCATTCTTGCTAAAGTAACAGAAATTCTGAAGTTATATTATGGATTAAAGTCTATAGACAAAATTTGTCTATAGGAAATTCTAGACCTTTTTTAAAGATTAAACTTTATAGAGCAAAATCTCTAGAGTTCTACGAGCAAGTAGAAGACCTCTTTAGATTATTCGAGTTTCAATATGAAGCTACAACTCATTCGTTACATATCAACCCTATTGTTTATACAGAGCTATCAGCAATATCAAGATAAAACATTATGCCGAGATTATTAGACATGAGTTTATACAAATATTAAGGTTACATTGCTCAATTTGGCAATGGAAAATACATAAATTTAGAATTTATGGATATAACAAATGAATCAGTTATCGGAAGACTTGCAATAATCGATAGCTCATGTGGCCCAGTGAAACGTAATCACAAACAAATTCTTTATAGTCCTGATAAGAAATAAGATTGGGAATGGGTGCTCCGCCTCTGGTTGTTGTTTGTCTTCATACTGGCGCTCTTTTTGTTGTTGGCACTGGGCGTGTGTGTGTGTGAGTGTGTGGGAGAGAGATATAGTGAGAGCGTGAGAGAGAGAGAGAGAGAAAGAGAGGCAGAGTATGCGTAACTTTTGATTTGCTGCGGTGAGTAATACTATGCCGACGCAGCTTGTCCAACGCTTTTGTAGCCATGACTAAAGCGCCGTTTGTACATACAAGTATGTGCATATAAATAAATAAATAAATATATGGGCATTATATACACACACACACTAACACACTTGAGCGTAGCTTGGACCGGCAACATTAGGGGGAGCGCCCCCCCGCAACGTCAACGCCCCGATATGCGAAGCAAATCGCTGTTTAACCTACATCGCCAGGCAAGCAAAGAGCTGTAAATATGTGTGTCATCCAACTTGGGGCTAGACGAGATTTGGGTTTGGTTCTGGTTCGGGGTCGGTGTCGGTGTCGGGCAGCTTTAGCATGTGGCCACACAACGCATACATACCCCAGTGCCGTTATCACAAACAATAACTTTTCGGCCTTTGCTATCCATTTTGTGCACCAACTAGAAAATTGTACTTCAACTGAAACTGTCCACGGTTGATATTTCTGCTGCTGCTGCTGCCGCTGCTCCTACTGTTGTTGTTGTTGTCGGTTGTTGATGTCGTCGTGGGTGTTTATTGTCTCTTTGCTGCTGCTGCTGCTGCTTCTGCTGGAACTGGAGCTGGAGCTGGAGCTGGAGCTGGGACTGCTGCTATAACGGCTTAATGTTTGGGCGCGTCGCCGTAGCAGTTGGTTGACTCGAATTGTTGCTGCCACCGCCGTTTTAATACTACTGTTGAATGACTACCAGACGAAGCTGACTGCAGTTAATCACACAATTTCCAACCGTACAAAAACACACACACAGTCACAGACACGCATACACATGCCAGCTTCATTCATACACAAGCACACACACACACATATACTGGCACGCGGGCGGACTCTGCTCCGAATGCGTCGCTCTCTCACTCTCTTGCCTTGTGTATGCTCGATTGTTTTTGCTTAAAGCTTCAAATTTGTGCACACGCTTTAAACAATCAAAGTGTGTCACAAATAATCACTTTTCTAATTATTGATTGCGAAAGACTTGCAAACGGTTGCAAATTTCAATTCCTAGGCGGCACAAAACACAAGAAATAACACACACATACAGAACTAGAGTTGCGTGGTAAATATCGATATAATGATTTATTTATCTTATCAACTATCGAAACCTTGCTTAAGGGCTACACACCTAGTATCGGAATTTCGTGATTGATACGAAATTTGTAATGCATTTTCGATATATTTTCAAATTGAGCGCGAATTTGAATAAAAATACAAATGGAAATATAGAAAATTATGGAATTCTCCAAAAATTGATAGTATAAATATGCTTTAGCTAGTAATAATCCCTTTATGTAGTTTTAGTCTCTATGGGATATATAGAGTCGTTATTGCAGCCAACTTCAGTTAGCGGATGATTATCCAAGATCTACATAAATGCATATTTCTTGACAACAAATAAATAATAAAGGATTAAAGCTAAACTAAACTTGATCTGAAATGGAAAAATTTGGCTATCAGGGACAAAAAAAGAGATAAAGGTAGAGGGCTCAATATTATTAACAAAAGAAGCAGGCGGAGAGTCGCGACAATTTTTATTTTTTATTTGGTTTATATAATATGTATGTATACGGTATGTATATATATATATATATATATATATATATTGAATTTGTTATCTTTAGAATTGCTTTAAGAGGCGAAATGTTAAATGTCTTAGATATACATAATGCTGTTCTCATATACATTTGTATGCTTCTTTCATAATTTTGTATTTTATTTTTTTAATAATTTTTGTTAGTTATTGAGTAAATTTCTTTTTGATTCTGCTTAGAGTTTCTGGTCGAGCCATATATGTATGTATGTGTATCTGTGTATTTTTCTTCTATGCTCTTGATATTTATCAAAATCTATATATGTATGTATGTTTTGCGTATCCTCTGTGTGTGTGTGTGTTGACTGCCTTCATACACACTTATGTATGCATATCTGTATGTTTGGATGTTTGTATGTTGTATGTTGGTTCTAAGCGGTGGACAACAAATGTCATTTTGTTATACAACTTATAAATTGTTGTTGTAAATGGAACAGTTAATTGAGAAGCACGCTGTTTGGTTTCATTTCTAGTTAGCATTGATTAACAATAGACTAGCCATAACTGTTATATGTACGCGCACAGGCATTCCATATGACAGTTGGCGCCATTTAATATAACACTTGAATTCGCTCTCAACAAAGTATAACACATCTCTCTCTGTGTGTCTGTCTGTGTGTGTGTGTCTGTCTGTGTCTGTGTGTGTGTGTGTAAATCTTTAAACACGTCTCGCAGTTTGGTGTTTGATTTTCCTTTGATTTTCCCATTGGATTTCGTTTATCCAATATTTCATTTTCATAAATATTCTTCTCATAAAATTGATGTAAGTTTAGAATTTCATTCACTCGCTGCTCATTTAGCAACTCATTTCTTTTTCCTTAGGTTTTTTCTTCTTCTTTTTTAATAATTGTTACTAACTAAATTGGTTTTAACATTTTTTCGTTTATAAAGCGGAATAAACATAAATCACTGTAACGAAATTTATGTAGTTTAGGGCTTAAAAACTTATTTCCTATAGACTGACTGTAGTTAGTAGTGCCAAAGTGTTATATATATTAACTGTAATATTTTTCTCAAGTTGATTAATTCTGTGGATTTTTATAAAAGCTAAATTTTTCTCATTTTATCTTAGTTTTCAGTTTGAAAATATATATGTATGTATATATATTTATAATTGCATAAGTATTATTTCGACACGTGCATAATCCATTAATTTTAAGTTAATTACTCTAAGTTTTATGACTTTACATATTAAGGATCAGTTGACGTATAATAATTATGTATATATATATGTGTGTTTTAGAATTTCAAATAGATTTCGCAAATTTTGGTTGGTAAGCAAAGTACAGCGTTTTAGAAAAGTTGGTGGAAAAACAGCAAAGGTTAATTGCGACTCGACTGGAGTCGAGAACGAAACGTTGATTATGAAGGCATTTCCGTATATGTATATATATATAAATATATTTATATATAAATATATGACTTAGTTACGATCAGGGACAGTGTATCGGAGACTTGTTTCAAGGTTTACCACACTTAAATGGCTTGGATTTTTCTTTGTTTTCATTATAATTCATATTCATGTGAATCATACAAGTTATTGGCTTTGCTTTGGTTTGATCTTATGAAAGTCAAGTTTGATATATTTCTCTATATATCAAAGACGATTTAATGCACTACTTACAACATAAAAGAAACATTTTCATAGCTAACTTCTTGTTAGAGATTAGAGATATTTTCGAAACGAAACAAAACTGAATAAAGATATTCTTTAAAATTCCTCAATGTCCCCGATGCAAATTGTTGTTAATTGAAACATTAGCTAACTTGAGTTATATTATATATATATTATTAAGGAGTTGTTGATGTTTTTTTTTTTTCTTGTTGAGTTCTCTAGCATGGCACAAGTAAATCTTTTGATTTCAGTTCTAAAAATTGTTCTGGGAAATTGTTTCAAGTGCTGCCTGACACGTTCGACAGAGTTAAGTAAAAAGCTTATTGTTTTCATTTAGACTTTATACAGTACGAGTTCGATATATATATGTATATATACTATTTGCCAAAAAACATTCATATTTATATATATATATATATAATTTATATGCATGTATATATATAGTTTTTTGTTTTATATTATAGTTTATATATTGATTTGCTTGCTTGATGTCTTGTGCATAATTTGTGGAAAAGAAAAAGGGAAATGCTGTGCGTGCTTTTTCTTCTTACTTTCTACCAAAGTGAAACTCTTTGCTTAATATTTTTTATATTTTTTGTCTTTCACAATTTCATAACAAAAACAAAACAAATAAAAATTAAAAAAAAAACTATGCGAAGTATGGGTGCAAATGTTTTAGTTAGTGTTTATTTGGATTTGTTATTATATATATATATATATATATATATATATATATATATATATATATATATATATATATATATATATATAAATTTTATATATGTATATTTATTTAACAAAAAAAAAAAAAGAATATTATGAAAACATGTGATATTCATTTGCAGTTGCAGTTATACATACACACACACACACACGCACGCACATATGTGTGTGTGTTTAGATATTTTTAAGTATTTTATTTAATTAGTTAAATATATATTTGATTAGCTATTTAAATGTTAAATTGTTTTTGTTTTTTTCATTTTCTTTTTGTTTAGTTTGTGTGGGGTACTTAAATTTTAATGCCATTTTTTGTTTTCTTTTGTTTTGTTCAATTTCGTTTTGGATATTTAAAATGCAATATTTTAATTGCTAAATAATTATTTAAGTTGTTATCCAAATTATGTATTTGCGGTTTCATTTGTTGTTCCTTCTGCCTCCTTCAACATGTTTTTGGCTAAGCAAATAATAAACACAATAAATTAAACACGAATTCACACATAGAAACATATGCAAGTTAAGTTAAGTTAAGTTACATTAGGCAACAATATAAACAACAAACAAATACATATATACACATAAATATACACAGATCTATATATTTATATGCATATATATGCATTTTGTAAAATGTACAAGGAACATTAATTAATGGACTATTGCGGCACATATTGCAAATTGTTTCAAAATTGATTTTGTTTCTGCTTCTGTTTACAATGCTTAAGCAACAATTAACATTTTGTTTCTGTTTCTGTTTCTCTACAAGATTGCACAGTTCTTTTTCTTTCATTTCATATAAGTTTTTGTATTTGTTTCGCATTAATGTTAATGTTTAAGTTTTCCTCGCTTCTTTTCTCTGCTCTCAATTAAATATAATATATGTACGCTTCTTTTTGGCGCTGCTAATTGTTTTCAACAAATTAGCGCTAGGTTTTTGGTTGATTTTTTTTTCCTTTCATTTTTTTGTTGTTTAACATTTTTGTTTTCTCATTCTTCTTTATACATACAGGCTTAAGATTAGTTTCGGATTTTTTTTTTTACTTTTGTTTTTTTTTTTATAATATTTTTAATTTGTATTAGGGAAAAGGAATCTGTGGCTAGAGCGTAAAAGTAATCGATCAATGCATCAATTGTAATATCCTGTATACCTCAATGGGCATAAGTCCTTTGCTCCTTTCTTGCTGCTGTTGTTGTTTGGTTGTTTGTTTTCAGAGTGATAAATTTATATAGAATTTCCACGTGCCATATTCCGGATTATATATAAATATAAATATATATATATATTAATATTCTGATCAGCTCTGTTCCAATTGTTCAACTATTCCTTTGTTACCTCGCCTTTGACCTTTTTGCTTATCATTAAAGTAAGTATGTATTTGTGTATTACAATTATTACGAATGATGTTTTAGCTAAAACGACAAATCTTTGCAACATTATTATGTTTATATGTAGATATTTTATGTAAATATTATATGCATGCTCTCGCATGTCTATGTGTGTGTGTGTGTGTGTATGTGGGTGTGTGTGGGTGAGGGAACACAGTGTTGTCCCCTTCCCCTTTCACGTGCCCAGCCCACCCCGTCACACACATACACACATACACACCGGCACACACATCTGATCCGACAACAGGTATTACTTATTAGTACCACCGACCGCAATCGGCGCCCACACAGAAGCCACCGACTCCTGCTGTCCCTCCCACGCCGTTGCCGTTGCTGTTGCCGTTGCCATTCGCGCTGATCCATTTACCCATGCGCCGCTCCATTGTTGCCCTGACTATGATGCTGATGCGGATGCGGGTGCGGATGATCGTCGCTGGGTGTGGGCGGCTGATCTCGACGGGGCGGCATCCGCTCGTTGACCGCATCGAGTCCCTTGGCCTCCGCAAATGAGGTAATCTTGTGGTTGGGCGAGAAGCCCTGCATGGCATTCTTGAGGGACTGCTTGCCGCCGGAGAGAGCGCCGAGGGGGAGAGCGCCCGTGGGCGTCAGCCCCTTCAGCTGCAGCACTGACTCGGACTCCTCGCGCAGCACTGAGAAGACGCGCGCCATTTTGCCAATGGCGCGTATCTTGTTGCGGATGACCTCCTTGCGCAGCGCCGCCTCGTCGTCCGAGAGCGGCTCCTCGCTCTCCTCGGTCATGAGCTCGTCGTCGGAGCAGATGTTCAGCACATTCACCAGCATCTCGGTGACCTTCTCGCCGACGAAGGGCAGCGACCAGGTGAACACGTCCATGAAGTTGGGAAGCCAGTAGGGATGCGGCGAGCAATTGAACTGCCGGATGTTCATCACGTTGTTCTCGTACTTGAGTACCGCCGCCTTGTTGTTGTACACGTCGAGATAGTTGGGCGCCGAGAAGATGGTGATCAGCGAGGGGAAACCGGTGGTCTGGCTCTTGCGGTACATGCGGTAGCCGGCGTCCTGCGCCTCGTGCGCCCGTATGATCGACAGCAGATTGTTGTTCTGCAGGAAGTCGCAGCAGGCGGCGTAGCTGTAGAAATACGAACAGCCGCGCACCGAGTTGTGCGTGTAGAAGTCCGAGTTCTTCTCGTTGCCAAAGTCCTCGAGCGGATCGGACCACAGCAGGTCGCACATGGGGCCGAAGGCGGGCGGCTCCTTGAATCTATCCAACCGCCTAATGTCCTCCAGCTCGTGTATCTCCGGCGACAGTCCGCCGTGCACGCAGAGGAACTGCTGGTTCATCAACGCCGCCAACGGCAGGCAGTCGAACGCATCCATGCACGCGTCGTACACGCGCTCCGAGTATTTGATCTTGCACTCCTGCTTGAAGGTGAAGTACTCGGTCAGATGCCGGCACTCGTGGTTGCCGCGCAGCAGGAACAGCGTCTGCGGATACGTGATCTTCAGCGACCACAAATAGAGGACGCACTCAATGCTGAAGTAGCCCCGGTCCACATAGTCGCCCAGGAACAGATACTTTGTTGTTGCCGGCGAGCCGCCCACCTCAAAGAGCTTCATGAGATCATAGAACTGGCCATGGATGTCGCCGCACACGGTGACCGGCGCCTCAATATCGATCATTGTCTTTTCGTGCCGCAGCAGAGCGGCGCCCTCCTGGATGATGCGCAGTGCCGGCGCCTCCTCGATCCGGCCCTCCAAGATGAAGTGCTGCTTGAGCAGCTCGTGATTGGGTTTGCCGGTGCGCGTGTCGAATACCTCGGCCAGCGTCAGCTTGTGGCTGGGTGGAAATGGAACGCTGTCGACAACGCGCTCTTTGGTATTGACCGCGGCGTGGCCGCCATGGGCCTTATGCGTGGGGCTATCGTGGCCAGCGCTGGCGGCATTCGAGTTGCTGTTGCTGCCTGCTGTGGCATTGCCCGTGGCGGAGGCGGAGGCATTGGCATTGGCACTGGCATTATTGTTGTTGTTGTTGCTGGTGCTGCTGCTGCTGTTGCTGCTGCTGCCATGCTGCGTGTCTGTGGCATCCGTGGAGTTGGTGGCGTTGCCACCTCGCTGGTTGGCACTTGTTGCCACTTGGGCAGCGACGCCGCTCGATTGATTATTCGAAGACATGTTTGCAGTACGCTGTGAATTGGATTGTGACTGTGGCTGTTCCTCTTCCTGTTGCTGTTGCTGCTGCTGTTGCTGTTGCTACAGATGGCGCCCACACTGAGTGAGCGTATTCTATTGTGTGCGCCGTCTACTGCACTGGATTGCACTAGCTGCACACACGCACACGCACACACTGGCACGTTGGCCAACAACAACACACGCACTTTTCTACTTTTTATTCTACTCCTGCTGCTGCTGCTTTTTTTTTCTTTTTTTTTTTTTTTGTTGTAGCTAGTTAGCCGCTTTGCAGGATTTTGCTATTTTTGGTTGTTAATTTGCTATATATCTGTTACTGTTGCTTCTGTAACACAACAGCAATGTATTCACAATTTGTATTTATATTTTCGTTTCGTCTTGGCTGCTGCTGTGCCCTGCAGACGTCGTAATTTCTCTCGCTACGTTTTTTTTTCGCTTCTCAATGGAATTTTCAGCTCCCCCTCCCTCTCCTTTATTTTTATTGATATTCTACCAGTGTGACCACAAATGGCGAATGCCAAATGCTCCAATATTCAACTGGCAAGAATACCAAAAATACCGTGCTTTACGTTAAGTCAACGTACGCTGACGTAAAGCCGCACCAGCTGCAGGATGACGTAAGCGGATGTATTGCAGTATTTACTTGGAATAAACAACAGTATTTCTGAAACTTGATTATTTTGTGTATGGCCAACATTCATTACATACACACGTTTAATAAGCTATAAACAATCGATATTTTGCTTTTCATATAATAATTGTTGCATTTCTAAAGCAGGATTTTAAATCTTCGTATGTTGACTAATCTCTGTAATCCCTGTTATCGATAGCGAATGCGAATAAGCACTTATTGCCGCTTCAGCGTGTCGACTATCGATTAGTAGCATGACTAACGTAATCGTAACGGTAACTTACTTCCATTTGGCGTCAAATTTGAAAAGTTAGACTAATTAGACTGAAAGAAAATATGATCCCTAAATATAAATGTATGCAAAACGAACATTTAGAGGAAATAATAAACGTGCGCGCATTTTATTCTCAGGATAGGTACTTGTATATTTTTTTTAAATGGTTTTGTATTGTTTTGTTTTTGTTTTTTTGTTTGTTTTGTTAATATTAATTTTGTTAATAACATTGATAATCTTTGTTTTTATTTTGCATTCACTTAAGGTTAAAACTTGTTGTCTGCATTTGTTCATTATGCCATTTGTAAATTAATTTGTTCTTCTTCTCCTTCTTCTTCATCTTCCTCATCAACATTTTCTCTGGATTGCATACAATTTATAATTTCTCACAACGGCGCAATTTGCATTTTGGCAAATTTATTTGCATTTGCCAGCCAGCTGCCCCTTTCATTTTTCTGTTTCCTTTCTTTCTTTGTTTGTTTGTTTGAAATACATTTATAAATTTATAATATAATAATGCTTTCACTGTTTAAATTTGTTAATTTACTTATTTTCGGTTTTATAATAAAATTGAAAATTTTTAAGAGAATTATCTAGATGTGATGTTTTTTTTTTTTTTGTTTTTCTTATTTATTTTTTATATAATTGTTTTAAATATTAATTTGGTTTAATCTTGCTTTAATATTATTTGTTGTTGTTGTTGTTGTTGTTGTTGTTTGTATTTGTTTAAATATAAGTATATAAACTTTTTGCTTTGACTCTGACAAAGTTGCTTCAACTTATTATTAATATTATTTGTTATGTATATATATGCATGTATCTTTATATATATATATATATATATATATATATATATATATATATATATATATATATATATATATATATATGTATATATATGCATATAAATAAATGTTTAAATATATATAAAATATGCATTTAAATTGATTTATCCAAAAGGTAAAGTTTTAATTCTTTTCATAATTTATATTTATATTTATATATATATATATATTTATATATATATATATATATATATATATATATATATATATATATATATATATATTTATATACATATGTATATATATATATATATATTTATATTTATATATATGTATTTAAGTTTTTTTCTTGTGTAAAGTTTTTTTGTTTTTTGTTTTTAAAGCATTCGAGGGCAGGAAGTAGATGTTGAAAAATACATGTATCAAAAAATTAGAGTTAAAATATATAAACAGTACAAATATTAAATATATAAAAGGGGATTTATCCTTTCTTAGTTGTTGTTGTCGTTTTTCATTTTTCTCTTGTTCTTGTTGTTGTGGTTGTAGCAATGAAGACTTTAATTAATTGTAAATCAACGTTTACTTGAGAAAAACAAAACTTGGCTAATAAATAAATGAATAAGTAAATCAATAGGTACAGTAAACTACAGAGGCACACACTCGCAATCACACACACACTCACACACACACACATACACACTTGCACACACACACACACACAGACAGACTCACTAAGTTCAAAAAATCATTTGTTTATTTTCATTTATTTCGTGTAAACAAAAACAAAAAATGAAAATTTTATTTTCAGTTCAAAAACAAAAACAAAAAATTAAACTAAATTTGTTTAAAACAATGTGATTGTACATATATATATGTTTGCATGTTTGCATGTATGTATGTTTGTGTTTCAAGTATTTTATGCTAATTTACAACAAATTCTTTAACACTTGCTTTTGCTTCTTCTCCTTGGTTTTTTTTTCTTTCTTTCTTTTTTCTAATTATAACTATTGCAATAAAAACAATTAAAAAATGTAAAAATAAAAAACAAATTATTTATAACACAATTCTCTCGCCTTCTCTCTTTCTCTCTCTTTTTCTCTCTATCTCTCTCTCTCTCGCATGCTTGCTTAGCTAAGAACAGAAGCAAATTCAAATAATATATTACAAGTGTATAAGTATATATTTATTATAACTGTTATTTTTTTATAATTTTTTTAAGATTTTTAACAATTTGTATTTATTTAAAAATTGATTTTTTTTGGGTAAATTGAATATTTATTTGTGATTGTAGTAGAAAATGTACCGTTAAAAAATGTTCTAACTGCTGCGCTTGAAAGAGGAAAAGCAGTAGAAGAAGTGGAGCAGGAGGAGGTGGAAGAAGGAAAAAGGAAGAGGAAGAGACATGCAGAGCGGATTGAGTGTGAAAGCCTTAGAAAAAAGATAAGAAAAGTTTTCTCATTTTTTGTTTTTATGTTTGTGTATATAGTATAAAAGTATTAGTTTCATATAGATATATATATATATACATATATACATACATATATAAATGTATATATATATATATATATGCATATTTTGTTAGCTTAGCTTATGTTAGGTTCTTATTAAACGTTATGAATTTGAATATTTCTTTTAGAAGAGCGCGCTAATTTGCATGTGTGCGTGCGTGTCCACGTGTGTGTGTATGTGTGTGAGTGTGGGAGGCAAAGGGGCGGAAGAAAGTATGCGCATGTGTGCATGTGTGTATGCATGTATGAGTGCACATGCATAACATTGCTTGCATGCATGGGCTTTTGGAGCTTAATAAATTCATACAATTTTAATTTATTCTTGCTTGAATATCTATATACATATAAATATGTATACATATATTTGTTAAAAACCAATAATATTTATTAATCGTACTGCGTTTGTAATTGTTTTCGCTTCTTCTTCTTTTTTTTTTTTGTATTTAGTTTAAATTTATATATATATATATAATTTTGTTTTTTTTTTCTTCTGGGAATTGAAATGCAATAAACTTTTGTAAATTGTTTGCTTTGTTTGTGTATATATGTGTATATATACATATATATATTCTGTTGTTCTGCTTAGTCTTTAAACATTATTTAATTTATTAATGTATCTTTAACTATTTGGGGAAATGTGTATGTGTCTGTGTGTGTGTGTGTCACAGCTGCATATATAACACACACTGTTATACTGTTCTACTGTTCTACTGCTCCTGTTTAGGTTGGCAAAAGGCATTCGCTTAAAACTGTTGCCTGCTTTCAGGCGCTGCAGTTAATAGCGCACGCTCTCGCTATCTCGCTCTAACTAATGTTCCCAGGCTACTCAGTTTTGGTTTGTGTTTCGTTTCTTTTTTTTTAATAATATATTATCATTGGATATTTGTGGTTGTTGTTGCCTATAAATTTAATTAAAATTTGTATGCTTTTGGGGGCAACGATTTATGTGATTTTTATTTATCTATATATATATATATATATATATATTTGTTGTTGCTCTCTCTTTCTCTCTCTCTCTCTCTTCCACTTCTTCTATCTCTGTCTCTCAACTGCAACGGTTTTTTGGTTTTCATCAATTAACATGTCCGGCGAATCGCCATTATTTTAAACATATATATGTTTGTATATAATTTTCTTATGCATATGTATGTATTTGTTTGTATGTATGTATAATTGTTTATAAAGTACTTCAAATTGCTATAAGTTTGCATTTTGTATTAGATTCATGTCAACTATCAAATGTTTTCACTTTGTCATCAAATTTCAATTCATTTACTAACTCTTCTTCTTCTTCGTCGCTTCTTCATCTTCTCTTCTTCGCTCTGCTCTCCAACAATAAATTTGTTATATTATTTTTTTAGTTTTATCTTTCGTCGTTTAACATTATATAACTTAAATATTAATGTACATAGGTACTCTTCTTCATTTTGTTTCCGTTTTTTAATAAATGTTTTTTGTTTTCGTTTTTATAATGTTTAGTTAATATTCATAATAATGTATTTGTTAAAGAGAAGTTGCACTCGTTTATATATATATTTGATTTATTTTATTTTATTTTTTTTTGCATTTTATTTTTATAAATTCATTTGACTTAATTACTTAAGGTGTAGTAAACAATAAATGTATGTAAATATACAATAGGTAAAAACAAAGGTAGAAACAACAATTTAATTTATAATTCGTATGCATAAATATTACATTTGTTTATAATAAATATATATAAATAGGCAATAGGTAAACGAAAAAAAAAATATCCTAGTAACAGCTAACAACAAAACCCAATTAAACTATGCCCACTTCTTCTTCTTCACATTTTTCAGTTTGCTTTGTTTCATTCTTGATTTTTGTATTCATTTCATTTAAAATAATTTTTTTTTTTAGTTTTGCTCGTAATGTAATTAACAAATAACTAAAATTCGATTAAGTATAAAAAAAGAATCGACACTGACGTCGACGCAGACGCAGACGCAAATGTAAGGCTGCCGCGCAAAGGAGACGCCATTTGCAAACGCATTGAGTTGTTCTTGTTGTTTTTGTTTTTGTTTTCTGCGCACTTTGCATTTGCATTGCATAGTTAACAGGCGCAAGGCGCTCGCATTGAGTTTTCGTCTGCTTTTCATGCTTCTTCTGTTGACTGCTTTGCCGCTTGATTTTTTTTTGTAAGTAACAAAGAATATATATATGCATATGTATATATACATATATATAGATCGAACGAGAGAGAGTGACAGAGAGAGAGAGTAAGAGTGAGTTAGGGAGCGTGAGAGTAAAACCAGCAAACAGAGCGTGAGTTAGTTAAGCTTAGCTTATGCGCATAAGTGTATGGGTGTGGGTGTGTGTGTATTTAATACCGTTTAATATCGGCAATTTGCTTTTGCGTTGCTTTTTTTGGAGTCTGCTGCTTCTGCTGCTGCTGCACATTTGACATCTGCTGCGCTGCAGCTAATTCGTTTTAATCATATTTTTTTTTTATATGCATATGCATATATATGTATATATGCATATGCACTAATTATGTATATATATATATTTATATATATATTCAGCTAATGACTACGATAAAGATGGCACGTATATAAAGACCACATACACAATCACCAGATGAGAGAGTGTGAGGCGACAATGGCGACAACAAATGTACTCATAAACTTTGAGTTTATTTATTGAGTGTGTGTGTGTGTGTGTGTGTGTAAGTTGTGTGTGTAGTGTGTGTGTAGTGTGTGTGTTGTATGTGTGTATACTTGAAGTGTTTCAACAGTAATAGACAGAGAGTGAGAGGGAGAGTGAAAGTGAGAGTGAGAGAGAGAGAGAGAGAGAGAAACTGTTAGCTATAGAGAGAGATTCAGTCGTTTTGTTTTTGTTTTTCAGGTTGTTTTTTGTTGTGTGTTGTTTCTGTCGTTTCTTCGTGTTTCTGTAATAAAAGATTGTAGTAAAATATTGCTGTTGTTTGTTTTTGTATTTGTATTTTTGTATTTGTTTTTTTGTTTTTGTATTTGTTGTAGGAAGTAGTTAAGCGTTAGCTTCTTCTTGGTGTTTAGCTTTAAAGTCGCCCTCGGCGCCACACAACGAAAGTAGTATAATTTCTTAGCGTTTAGCGTTTTTCTTTTTTTGTTTAATTATTCGTTTTTTTTTTTTTCATTTTGTTAAAAAGGTTGATTTCTTCAATATCTTTGTTTGTTTTTTTTTTTTTTTTTTTTGGGAAGGATATATATTGATTTATATGTTGTTTTTTTTATATTTTTATTCAGAAACGAGTTAGTTTTTATATAAAGTTGATTTTTTATAACTTGCTTTTGCATTTTTGTAGCATTGCAAATAATTAAATTTACCTAATTTACAGCTTTACAGCTGCTGCTGCTGTTGCTGCTGCTGCTGCTGCGACGTCAACGTCAACGTCAACGTCAGCTGCGGCGCGCCCGTTAACTTCGCTTCGCATATTGTTTTGCTCTTTTGATATAATGTTGCACAAAATTTTGATGATATATGCATCGAATTACATATATATATATTTAAATATATATATTCATTTATATACACATATACATGCATACATACATATTATATTTGTATATATATATATGTGTATGTATGTATATGTGTACATATAACTATTTTATACAATTCTATATATTGTTTTAGCTGCATTTTATGATTAGCATCTGTGTTTTTCCCATATTTAAAATTGTATTTTTGTGTTTGCTTTTGTTTTTGCTTTTTTTCTGTAATACCAATAAGTTAAACGCTTGCATTTCATTTGCTTTTATGCTTTCCACTCGTTCTGTTGCGTGTTTAATATATATTTATGTGTGTTTTGCATTTTGGTTTTCTTTTCTTTCTTTCTTTCTTTTCTTTTTTCTTTTGCTTTTCAAATGCATTTCAGCTGCGGATGCGCAGCGATGCCTGCTTGCATGTGTGTGTATGTGTGAGTGTGTGTGTGTGTCTTCTGCACTGCCGCAGCTTGAAATTACATATATATCTATTTGATTTGCTTATTCCCTCCCACTCACTTAACTATCGACTTCTAAAACTGACTTAGCAGCGCTGCTGCAGCTGCTGCGCTGCTGTACAGCGCTCTGCTACGATTCTGTTACGCTTCTGTTACGCTTCTGTTACACTTCTGCTACTCTTCTACTTTGCTGCTCTGCTGCTCTGTTACTGACTTAGAATTATCCACTGATTGAATTCGCACTCGCATTGGCCGCTGCTGCTGCCGCCGCCGACAATGTCTTCTGGCAATCCTCCGCCGGCGAGGGCGTGGCATCGCGACGGGGCGGCATCCGCTCGTTGACCGCATCGAGTCCCTTGGCCTCCGCAAATGAGGTAATCTTGTGGTTGGGCGAGAAGCCCTGCATGGCATTCTTGAGGGACTGCTTGCCGCCGGAGAGAGCGCCGAGGGGGAGAGCGCCCGTGGGCGTCAGCCCCTTCAGCTGCAGCACTGACTCGGACTCCTCGCGCAGCACTGAGAAGACGCGCGCCATTTTGCCAATGGCGCGTATCTTGTTGCGGATGACCTCCTTGCGCAGCGCCGCCTCGTCGTCCGAGAGCGGCTCCTCGCTCTCCTCGGTCATGAGCTCGTCGTCGGAGCAGATGTTCAGCACATTCACCAGCATCTCGGTGACCTTCTCGCCGACGAAGGGCAGCGACCAGGTGAACACGTCCATGAAGTTGGGAAGCCAGTAGGGATGCGGCGAGCAATTGAACTGCCGGATGTTCATCACGTTGTTCTCGTACTTGAGTACCGCCGCCTTGTTGTTGTACACGTCGAGATAGTTGGGCGCCGAGAAGATGGTGATCAGCGAGGGGAAACCGGTGGTCTGGCTCTTGCGGTACATGCGGTAGCCGGCGTCCTGCGCCTCGTGCGCCCGTATGATCGACAGCAGATTGTTGTTCTGCAGGAAGTCGCAGCAGGCGGCGTAGCTGTAGAAATACGAACAGCCGCGCACCGAGTTGTGCGTGTAGAAGTCCGAGTTCTTCTCGTTGCCAAAGTCCTCGAGCGGATCGGACCACAGCAGGTCGCACATGGGGCCGAAGGCGGGCGGCTCCTTGAATCTATCCAACCGCCTAATGTCCTCCAGCTCGTGTATCTCCGGCGACAGTCCGCCGTGCACGCAGAGGAACTGCTGGTTCATCAACGCCGCCAACGGCAGGCAGTCGAACGCATCCATGCACGCGTCGTACACGCGCTCCGAGTATTTGATCTTGCACTCCTGCTTGAAGGTGAAGTACTCGGTCAGATGCCGGCACTCGTGGTTGCCGCGCAGCAGGAACAGCGTCTGCGGATACGTGATCTTCAGCGACCACAAATAGAGGACGCACTCAATGCTGAAGTAGCCCCGGTCCACATAGTCGCCCAGGAACAGATACTTTGTTGTTGCCGGCGAGCCGCCAATTTCGAATAGCTTCATAAGATCATAGAACTGGCCATGGATGTCGCCGCAGACGGTGACCGGCGCCTCAATATCAATCATTGTCTTCTCCTGGCGCAGCAGCGTGGCGCCCTCCTGGATGATGCGGAGGGCGGCGCTCTCCTCGATCCGGCCCTCCAGTATGAAATGCTGCTTAAGTACATCGTGGTGCGGCTTGCCGGTGCGCGCATCGAAGACATCGGCGCAGGTTAGCTTACGGCTGGGTGGGAACGGCACGCTGTCGATCACACGCTCCTTTGTGGATATTGTGCTGCGTTTTGTGGGGCTCTGTGGTGTGCCGCCCGAGGAGCCTGAACCAGTTGCAGCGCCAGATCCACTGCCAGTTCCGGTTCCAGTTCCAGTTCCAGTTCCAGTTCCAGTTCCAGCGCCAGTTCCAGCTGTCGTCCCCGTCGTTCCGCTCGCATTCTTATCATGTGTATTGTTAACGCTGCTGCTGCTGGCAGCTGATGAATTTGATTTTTGATTTTGCTGCTGAGCAGCTGCCGCTGCCGCTGCCGCCGCTGCTGCCGCTGCCGCTGCTGCTGCTGCTGCTGCTGCTGATGACTGCGATTGCGACTGCGACTGGCTGCTGTTGCTCTGCGCTAATGGCGAAGACATTTTCCCTGACTTCGACGAACGACGACGACGACGACGACGACGACTACAACTTGGACCAGGCCGTCGCTGCTCCGCCCCCCACGCGCCACGCACTAACGACGCTCCTCAGCTCAGCGGAATGTCCGGCCTGTCAAGCTGCTAACGGATGCTATGTTGACGGGCAAGCAGTTAACGTGAAACGGCTGACGTCTAACGGGTGAGCGGCTAACGATTGCGTCGATGCGTCCTAGGTCCTAGGTCCTTGTGCTTGGCCTTGTCCGTGTCCGTGTCCGTGTCCGTGTCCTTATCCAAATGGCCTGCAATGAAAATAATGCAAGAATTGTCATTATATATAAAGGTGTGTAAAGCGCACAGGTGTACAGCTGCACACCTGCATATATTATATTCTATACATATATATATATATATATGTATATCTAAATATATATCCCACAAAATCCCATTTGTCAAATTGCAATTGCACTTCAAAGTCCTCGCATCAAAATTCAATTAAAATTTTTTTACCATGCAAAAACATTCGATTTGATTGCAATTCTCCAATAGGCCAATAACAATTACGGTAGCCCACAAACCACCCCAAGCCCAATCACCACCCCCCACCCCTCCTCCCCCACCCCTCAGCCCCTTTGACATACCAATTTATATTTATAAGTTTGTAGCTTCAAAAGAGCTTTTCAATTGAATTTCATTCACTTCAATTTGATTTAAATGCATTTTCCATTTTCCCCAATGAAAATAGATTCATTGAAGCTGTAAAACTTTATAATTTGATTTAGAAATTATATAAATATAGTTTATATACTATATATAGCTGTGTTCATGTTAATAGTAGTGCAACCGAGCTATTGAGCGTTGAACAATTAAAAATCAATTTAGTGGTAAAAACAATATGCTGTGGAAAGCAATTTAAAATGAATTTTGGGTTTAAATATATATTACAAAATTCATTTAAATGTTTAGGTGCATATCCACTTTAGGGAAAAATGAACACAACTTACTATATATACGAGGACGGTCTTATCATTGACCGACCTAACAAAGAAAACCCAATAAATTTGGATATTTTTCTCTTAATTCCTCAACATAGTCTTTCTTTTAGCTCTACACACTTTTACTTTGGACATTCTATAGCTTCGATACCCTGTTTACAGCAAGAACTGTCTAGCTCCTTCAAATAACCATCTACCAAAGGCTCTACCTCCTCATTCATATCTCCTACCACCTAGACATTTTTTCAAAACACGAAATAGTTCAAGAGAACTAATTTGGCTGGTTAGTTATGGCTTTTCATTATCTTACTATATTTTGTAAAGATTTTATGTCAAGCACATAAAGATTTTATCTGTGATACTAAATATGTTTTTTCAGTGTCTGTCGTTTATTTTTGCAAAGTTCTTCTTGTCTGCTCTTCATATTGAGTATTTTTATGGTTTTGTAGTGAATTTGGCAGATAAAATGAATTAAAGTAATCGAAGTTAAGCAAAAGTATTAGTATGTTAGTATATCCATTTTTAAAAATTTTCCAGCTCAGGGGCTTACACGCTTTGTCTCTCTTAGCAAGATCTATCAGCAAAAAATGTTCAACTAGCTTTGAGCTAGAGTGTCCAGTTACTCGACGATCTCATTAATCGACAGCCTATCGTTTATCGATAGAGTAGGGTAGATGTTGATAGACGTTTATCAATAGGGTACGATAGTTAGTATATTAGATGTTTATACAACATTCTAGAATTGGCTATAAATAGAAAACTTGATAAATACAATTGTTTAGATATAATTATATATCAAGAATTCAAATTACTTTGAAAATGAGAGCAAACTTTATAGAAACAAGATAAAGTCAATTATATCAATGAATATAGTATGTCAATTATATTATTGACCTATATGGTTATATACCAGAATAAAATCAATATGCATACATGCATATATATTAACATACATTATAAATAATTACATTACAGATAATTGGTTGGTATGACTGTTCGATATATATGTAGATACGTAAATATATTGAGTGCAGAGCACTCGAAAGTTGGCGACTAGCAAATATCCTGAAGCCAAAACTGTTATTCAAATAATTCTTCGCTTATGAATACAAATGCACAAATAACATATACACACACATACATAAGCACACATATTACATAAGTTATTCATAAATATATATGGAAAATTTCAAATCTCTAGCATTTGTACATGTCGAGATCGACAGTGAAATATATAAAGACATCGCCTCAGCTTATTGTCCTGATCAAGAATATATATGCTTTATGGTATCTGCCATTGCTACTTCCACCAGTTACATAACTCTTCATGAAACCTTTCTATTACCATTGTCACTGTTTACAGGGTATGCCAATTACCATTGAAGGGTATTAGTTTAGTTGACAACTCGTATAAATATAGCATTGTAATCGCTTTAAATTGATTTAAGGCACAATACTGCAATAAATATTTAAACAATGACCAGGCACAGCTATATGCAAATGTATGTGTGTGTGTGTCTGTGTGTGTGTGTGGCAAGGGTGCAGAAATGCAAGAAATGTGCAGGTAAATACTTAATATGCTATCAAACGGCAATCACCGCATTCAATCACACAGCGCAACGCACACGCTGAGTGTAACACGATAAGCAAACTAAGTGACGTGCATATGTCACACACACACACACATATATATATATATATATACAGAGACACACAGAGGCACACATTCACTTTTTCCTTCTCCCTCTCCCACTCCCACTCACTCACCACTCACCACCACTCAGTGTGTCACTCCGTTGACAAGCAGTGCAATAGCAATTCTGATTGGAAGTGACCCAGTCACTTGACGCCACACAGGCCAACAGATGAACGAACGAACGAACGAACGAACGAACGAACGAACGTTCTGTTCTGTGCAACTGTAAACTCGACTGCTTACATTTGCAGCAGTGCAATTACACTGAACAACACAAAATGACAATCGTTAGTGATTTAAAAGAGCATTTTAAATTAAGGAGAATATTTAATGCGCGTTTGTCTGCCAGTATGAACAGGGAGTTAGGGACGTTATAATTTGCATGTATATAATTTATTGATAACAAAGAGAAATACCAAAGAGAAAGAATTATTAAGGACAACGATCAGGCTATGCTAGAGATTTGCAAGTAAAGTAATGGCAGTATCAGGCTGTGCCTTTGCCAGCAACAATGACATCGACGTTAACTAAGCTGGGTTACATTATCAGAGGCTTTCAATCTTAAGTTTCAACTCAATAAAGAGAGACAATAAAATTAACTCATATGACTACATTTACAACTCATTTAAATATGTTTGGTATTGTTAGCAAAATCTATATGCCATGTAATCAATCTATTATATATGTCTTTCTGTATTTTTTTGTTGACTAGATAATTTATAAAATTAACTTATATATTCTTATGCTTACCTATGTCAGTTAAAGTAGAGTCTAGGAATTTCTAATTCTATCCTATCTTCTATTTATATTCTATCATCTATTTCTATCTATCTATAGCTGTTTTCTTTTTCTTAAGTTGATATCGAATGATTTTCTTAAGTTGAACCGAACCTTTCGAATTTCCAATTAATTACAGTGTAGACTACTGCCAAGGCAAGTGAATTGTACTATGTAAAAGAAGTGAAAGAGAGCGTTGAAAAAATAAAGTTGTAAGAGCATGCATTTTGGCGCCCTCTTTTGTGGGAGCTTTCCTCGTATATTGCTATAAAATCACTTTGAACTTGAAACTCTAGCCAGTCAGTCGTTTACTTTTTGGATAAGCCTTAAGTTGCAGTTCTTTCTTGAACAACTCATAGCTTGTGACTAAGTTTTGATAACCCATAGAACTATAGAATCGATGACAGTAGTCAGGTATTATGCACTTCAAAATATCTTTAGATAGTTTTTGAAGCAAGAAACTATGCTGTAAACATATATTATGTATATAAAATATATGTATATCTATTTTTTATATTTATTTTTTATTTTTTTAAATATTTATTTATATTTTTTAAATATGTTGTTAATTCCAATTTAATTTCTTACAGTGTATTCGAGATTTTTTTCACTTTTGTATATTTTTCGTTCAATTTCCCAAATATTTCTTACCCAATACATATATATTTTTCATTTTGAAAGGAATTCATTTTGATTTCCAATGCAATTTCTTGCAGTGTATGCGCGCTAACGCATGTGTGTGTTTATTTAAATAAATGCATGTATATTTACATACATTAATTAGGTGCAAACAAAGTTCGCCTACCTCATTGTAAATATTGTAAATAACCAAGTCCGTGTGTGTGTGAGTGTCTGTGTGTGTGTGTCTGTGTGTGTGTGTCTGTGTGTGTGTGTGTATTGGTACGTAAACAACTAAGTCGCGTTGGGGTTTTGCGGTCGCGTCGCGTCGCGCCGCGTAACAATTGCAAAATGTGTGTTGAGTTGGATGTGGAGCCGCATGTGTTTACAGTTAGCTGCTGGAGGGAGTCCCGTTATGCACTCTCCATTGCCAAATTGATGGGCTGCATCGAGTTGTGCGAGCCGCATTGTTTAGCTGTAAAAATGGCTAAAACTATTTACAAAACTGTTTCAGCTTGGCCAAGCGACAAAGTCGCCATAGGCGGGACCAAGAGGACGGGAAAGGGGGGCCGCATTGCAAGTGTTAATATGCAAATAGGTAAATCCTTTGGGGGGGCAGCTCTGCTAGTTGCGAAAACTTAATTAAAGTTTGCACTCAGCTGTATAATTGAAAAAGTTGCCAGGCACTTTATCCACATGGATAGAATTAGCAGAGCAAGCAACTTGAAACTGAAAACTTTGCCAACTTTTTACCAGCCACGATAATCATCAGAATCGTAGTTAGCTGCAAGGCTAACGATATATAGATAAGAACGTTTCGTATCTGATAGTTTGATAGTTTCATGCGAGTAATTATTCAATTTGCACAACAATTGCCAGGCACTTTACAATACAATTTGATAGTTTGGAAAGTTAGCTTGAGCGATAACAGGCGAAAGTCAGAATGAACTCTAGACTAAAGCCATAATCTGGTAATTAAAAGTTCAGTTTAAGCTAAATTAAGCTAAAGCCAGCAAAATAAATATAAAAGAATTCGGGGAAGAGCATCTATCATGAATATCATTAAGACAACAACTAAATAAACCGAAATTTAGTTCAGTTTTAGCATATTAGTGTTACTTGTTTAATTGTTTTACCTGTTCATAATACTTCCATTGAGCTTTATAATATTGTACTCAAAAATAAACATTTGTGATAATATTAGCTAGACGTTGGGAATATATCGTACATATGCATTATATCCTATCCTTACAGCCTACCTATATAAAAATATCAACGTCACAGTTATATCTTTACCTCTCCTTGTACCTTTTTTGTTTTCTTTATAACTATTATGTCTGTGCTTTCCTCTCTATTTCTTTTTGTTTGTTTTCTCTCATTGAGCCTTCCTCATCTTCTCTTTCCCTTTGCCTCTTTCGTTCTCTGATTCTGCCTCCATCTTTCCTCTGTCTTTCTCTCTATTTGTCTCTCTCTTTTCTCGCTTTGCTTTACTTTATCTTTGCCTCCATTTCTAGTTTTTATCATTAGCTTTATCTCTTTTCCTCTCTCTCATCTTTCTCTCTATATCTGTCCCTCTATATAATTGTATCCATATCTTTTATGTATTTTATTCTTTCTGTGTATATCTGTCTCACTCCTTTTGTCGCTTTCTCTTTACATTTTTTTTCACTTTGTATGTCACTCTCTTCCTCTACCTATTTCTCTTCGCCTCTTCCTCTCTTATCTTCTCTTTATGCCTGTCTTTGTATCTCTGTCTCTCGCACTCTATCTCTCTCTCCCTCTCTCTCTCTCTTTGTCTCTTATTCTTCATCTTCATCTTCATCTTCATCTCATTCTCTTTCTCTCTCTATCTCTGCCTCTCTCAATTTCTTTCTTCATCTCTCTATTTCTGTGACTCTCAATTTTTTTCTTTTTCGCTCTTTCTTAGTCTCTATCTCTTTCTTTGTGTGTCGTTCTCTCCCCCTCTCTCTCTCTTTCTCTCACTCTCTCTCTCTCTCTCGTCTCTTTATTTTCTCTTTCTGTCGGTCTTCTTCTCACTTTGTTTTCATCTCATTATTTTTCTAATTCTTTCTTATTCTCCCTCTCTACCTCTGATTTAATTGAAATGCATTTCAAAAGCATTTGTTAAGTTAATGTCTTCTCGTGTTTCTCTACTGCATCTCCCTTCGTCTGATTCGATACCAAGATAATTGTATATTTATTGTATATGTTTTATATCTGTATTTTTGTATACATTAAGCGCTGTTATTATTATGGTGCAAACTGGTTCAAGTCGGGTGCAAAACGCTAAAACCAAACTGGTTAATGAATTGTGCCAGCTGCTGTCCAAAAACAGTTGACAAACATTATTTATTAAAAAGACAGCGCAGTCGGCGTAGCCAGCGCAGCGCTCGAACCGGCTTCTTCTCATCTTATGGCAAATGTGGTCGAAATTACTAAGCAAAATATCGATTCAAATGCACATATGTACATACATACATGCATGCATGTAATTATAGAGATATGAGATGTATATATATATATATATATTATATATATATATCTTGAATGTTTCCAAGCGCACATTTTCCATATGCTATTATTTTCTCTAATTTCAATTTTCTCTCTTTCATTACACTTGATAAATATCTAAGAAAATTTGATGGCATATATATGTATGTGTGTGTGTATATATATAAACATCGATTTTCCCACATCATGTCAACCAATATGCCCTTTATTGTGCTGTGAATGAGCATAACTAGAGCTATAATATTTGAGAGCATTTAAAGGCCTTAACTATGAACTTCTATGAGACTTGCTTTGCTGTGTGTCACACATATACACACTCACCCACACACACACTCACACACAAACACACACATGCACACAGGTGCGTACAGGTGCCATCACAAGGCACAGGTTAAGTTTCTACATAAATTTGACAAGACATTAAATTGGCTCATGCAAATTAATATGCCTCGCAACATTACTGTGACCAGATGGTGTGCGTGTGTTCATCTGTGTGTGTGTGTGTCTGATATTTGAATTATTAAACAAGTTTCAGCGCCAAAGTGAAAACAACAACATTTTATCAGGGCCTACACGGGGCTAATTTCCATGCATATATTCCATTTGTTTGTTCATTGTTAACTTTTTTCGCTTTTTATTGCCGTGCGCATATTTTTGCGTTTACACGATCGCACATGGTATACATATATATATATATGTGTGTGTATGTATGTGTGTGTGTCTCAGTGTGTATGTACACTCATGATGAAAATAATAAGTACACCCTTTAATATTTAACTTTTTTGAGTTTAGTTTAGCAAAACATTTTTTCTTCTGCCTTAAACATCAAAATTTAAATGCACGTTTCTGTATTAGGTATTTATTAATAAAAATAAGTATATATGGTAAAAAAAAAAAATGTTTTTCAAAAGTTACAAACAAAAAAACAAAAATGCAGCTTTTTATGCCTGACTAAAATAATAAGTACACTTCACTTTGGTAAGTTGTATTTCATTTTTTGATTTTAAAAATCATTTAAAATCTTTTGTTATCTTATTTTTGGACTAATATCCGGTATATCCTCCATTATTTTTAATAACTTTTTCTATCCGGTTGGGCATACTCCTAATCAATGCTTGGCAGGTCTCAATTGGAATCTTCCTCCAAGTTTCTTGGACGCAGTCCCATAATTGGCGCTTATTGTAACACTTTTGCTTTGCCATCTGCTTTTTCAATTCACTCCACAAGTTTTCGATCGGATTCAGATCAGGAGACTGATCGGGCCAAGCGAGAGTGTCCACTTTATTAACCTCAAACCAAGTTTTAACTATCTTAGACGTGAGTTTCGGGTCGTTATCTTGTTGAAAAACCCAACGCAGGGGCATGTTTTCCTCAGCATATGGTAGCATTATATTCTCGAGAATATCCCTGTAGTCAGTTGCTCTCATAATGTCAGATATTAGGAAAATCGGACCTACTCCACACCAAGAGAAGCAGCCCCACACCATAATGTTTCCACCGCCATGCTTCAATGTTTTTTTTGTGTACCGAGGATCAAATTCTTTACCTTTAGGGCGTCTTACATGTCTGGAATAGTCATTTCCAAAAAGGCAAATTTTGGTTTCGTCGCTAAATAGGATATTACGCCACTTCTTTGACCTTCAGATCCTGCCCATGTGATGTGGTCTTTAGCAAAATTTTGCCTCATGATCAAATTTTTTGTGCGCATCAATGGAACCCTTCTTGCGATACGACCTGGTAGTTTAGCCATTTGTAGTCTTCTCCTAATTGAAGAAGCGTTTATAATGTTATCCATTTCGGATGCAATGACCCTTGAAGATTTGAAAGGGTCGGATTTTGCAATTCTTATAATGCGTCGGTCCAGTTCTGGTGTGGTTTTCGATGGACGTCCACGTGTTTCTCTTTGACTTTGCACCTTTAAAGCATTTTGCACAAAATAAAGAGATCTGTTCATCAGTTTTGCTATTTCACGCAAAGATTTGCCACTCCTTCTAAGGTTTTGAGCAATTCTGCGTTCCTCACTCGAACAATGAATATTTCGACCCATCTACATAGGATATTAATAATTGTTTTTCTACTTTTAGCATCTGTGTGAAGATTACTTACTATTTTATAACAATAAATGAAACCTTTCGTAGTCTAAACTTTTTTTCAGGCTAAATAAATCGAGTGTACTTATTATTTTCAGCAAGCTTTTTTCAAAGAATTGTGACTATTATAAAATTAGGGGAAAATACAAAATTTTTTTTGGCATGCATCACGTTGCCAGATTGTGATCTTAGAGTTGCCATCCAGTTTTTTTTTAAAATGTCAAAAAATTATTAGTTATGACATAATTTCCAAAATTTTTTTGGTGTACTTATTATTTTCATCATGAGTGTATGTGTGTGTGCACATAACCTGCACTCACTCTGATTATTAATATACCCTGTAGTCGTGTGTGCCCATTGGCTTTGCTTCTTCAGCTCAGGCTCCCCAAATTGAACTAGTTCCAAAATGAACTCACAAGCTACTAACAAATTTCGAGCTAGTTACAATAGTAATACATGGTTTCAGCTGAATTAAATTGATTTTTTTAATATTTAAAAAATATTTTTGCTTATTTTTAAAGCGATATTCAAAGTTCACATATTAACTATATGAGGAAAAAATCAAATAAATAAACAAATCACACATTAAATAAATAAATATAGAAAGTTAATCAAAATTAATAATCATAGAAAATAATTATAAATTAATATATATAAAGCAAAAAACAAAAATTGAGATTATTCAAAATATACTTATAAAAATAAAAACTATAATTAATATAAAGATTTAAAATATAACAAATAAGAGGGCTCTAGTCGAGACTGCTCGACTAGGAGATACCCTGAACCCTGCAAAGTACTGATTCCAACAATTCTACACTTCTGTCATGCACATATACAAAAACACATACACACACCCGTACGCATGCATCCATACGAACGCATAAACAATTGCTCTGCTAACTGCGCAGTTACTGCGCTTGGGCTGCCGTGTGGGCTATATTACGAAAATTTGCTTGTTGAATAAATCTTTTTGTAGTGGGACTATCTTCATCAAATTTTCAGAACGTGATAAAACTATTCAAATGTGTGTATATGCCAAAGCACAAGTCTCTAGGTCTTGATATACGTTTTTTTCAAATTTAGGGCGAAGGGGGCGTGGCATCCAAAATCTGTAAATAACAAAATCTTTGTATTCATCACATAAATCTACACATTAAATCTGAAGTCTCTAGCTCTAACAGTATTCAAACTAGGCTTTAAAAACAAAGTCAGATTTTCGATAGTTATCGATAAAAAGGAAATGGGATGAGTTATCGAAAAAATATGATAAACTCGTACTGCGTATGGTATACACGAGTATACATGTAAAATTTCAAACGGACGGACGGACGGACGGACAGACGGACATGGCTAGATCAACTCAGCTCGTCATCCTGATCAAGAATATATATACTTTATGGGGTCTGCCACGCCTCCTTCTGCCTGTTACATACATTTTCACAAAAACATTATACCCTGATTTCCCATTTTCAATGGGTTCAAGGGTATAAAAATAAAATATATAATAATGAAAACTATATTTATTATATAGATTCAAAATATATAAAAATACTTTGTATATTTTACTATTAATTACTTTTTTTTATGTTTTTGTTTTAATTGTTTATTTTTATAAAAATAAATATATATATATAATAATGAAAACTATATTTATTATAATTATTTAAAATATACAAAAGTATTTTGTATATATTTTACTATTCATTTTTCCTTTTTTTTATATTTTTATTTTGATTGTTTATTTTTATAAATTTCCATTTAATTTGTGATATTTAATATTTCATGAATTTACATTGAACGTCAATTTCAATTTACATTCAGTTGAAATAAATTCTATAGAAATTGAAAAGCTCTTAAATACTATTAAAATAATTTTTTTTTAATATATTATGTATATTTAATTTATGAATTTGTGTATTTTTTTTATTGCTTGTCATTTCCTTGGTTACTTTTGGTTTGATTACATCATTATCATTATAACGAATATTGTTTTTTTTTTTTAATTTTAGAAATAATATTATTTAAAGATGAATTGAAAAAATAAATGAGCGAATGACAAACATTTTGAAAAACAAACTCTGAAACTAAATATACATTCTTAAATATTTATATTTGTTCTACATTTTTAAGAAATTTTATAATTTTTTTTTTTTTTTATGCTCAACATTTCTTTCTGATTAATATTATAATATTATTTTCATTTAATATTTCTTTTTCATTTTATATAAATTAGAATAATCATGATAAAGATCATGACAATAGTATTAATTAATATACTGATAATTTTAATACAAAATCTATTGATATCTATTATGAAAAAAATTATAAATATATATTTGTTTTATTTCAAGAAGCAATGACAATTAATCAATTTAATAATAGTAATAGTAATAATAAGCAACGACAATTCATCAATTTAATAAAAAGTAATAGGCAATGGCAATTATTGAAAATTTTCGCCCACTTATTTACTTTGCATTACTTCATTAGGCACCAAGTATTTGCAATGTAAGACAGACATTTTGAAACAAGAAAACAACTACGCCTTTCACCTGCCGATAGCGGTTGGTGGGTGGGTGGTTGGTGTGGTGTGGGGGGTGGGGCAGAGTTTGCTTTTGCGGTGCTGCGTTGCTTCAATAGAATGAAAAACGTGTAGTTCGTTTTTTTGTTCTGCTTTGTTTTGTTTTGTTTATTTTTGCAACGCTTCTTGATGCTCTTTTTGCCTAACAAATTTTCCATACATGTGTGTGTGTGTGTGTGTGTGTGTGCGTGTGTGCCTGTACATTAGCTTAGGTTCGTTTGGTAATTTAAAAGCAATTATGCATACGATACGTAAGCGTGGTGCACTTTTCTATTTTACTTTTTCATTATTTTCCTTTTTTTTGTTTTTTTTTTTTTTTGCCATGCCATAAAGCAGTGAACTTGACTGACAGCGTGTGTGGGGGGCGGGGCAGGGGCGGAGGTGAGGCTAGGCGGCGATAGGTTTCGTTATGTTAGCTTTGTCCCCAGCGTGCAATTTTTACAAGGCAGTTAACACACACACACACACACACACACACACACACACACACATACAGACACATACAGACACATACAGACACATACAGACACGCGCTCACACACACACACACACACACAAGCACACCTGTGCCATATAGTTGTAGTATACTTGTATACAGCTTTCATGTCGACGCAATTCCATCAGCACTTGTTATTAAATCTCATGTGGTATAATGGTCGACGTGTCGTAAGCCCAACTAGAGCACGAACGTGGCCTACACACGTCCAACACGTCGAAAATGAACTGATGCCAATCGACGTAAGCTGTCGCACCTCCACACTCTCTCTCTTTCTCTCTCACTCTCTTTCCTTTTCGGTATCTCTCTTTCTATTTATTTCTCTCTCTCTCTCTCTCTCTCTCTCTCTCTCTCTATTTTCTTTTCGGCACCTCTTTCTATTTATGTATGTATTTTTATTTCTCTTTTTTTCTCTCTCTCTATTTCTGTGTCTCTATTTCTTTCTCTCTGCATTTCTTTCCCCTCTTTCTCCCACTCTTTTTTCTCAGTCTATTTTTCATATTTTTCAGGCTAATTCAATAATTTTTCTCCATCTATTTTTCTGTTTCCCTTTTTTCAGTTTTCTGTTTGTCACTACTTCTCTCTAATTCTGTATCTCTCTAAGTTTCTCTATGCTTGCCTCTCCCTGTTTTTCTGTAACTTTTTATTTCACTCTCAATCTATATTGCTCTCTCTCTCTCTCTCTCTGTGCTTTTTCCCTCAGTTTTTTTCACTCTCTCTTTCTAGCATTCTCTGATGCTCTCTATCTCTCTATTTATATTTTTCTCTCTCACCCGTTTTACTTTATTTCTCCATTTCGCTCTCTATTTCTGCATCTTCAACGTTAACTTGTTCTCGCTCTCAATTTCTATTACTCTCTCTCTGTTTCTTTCTATCGCTATGTCTCTCTCTTTTTCTCTCTCTCTCTCTCTCTATCTCTCTCTCTCTCTCTCTCTTTCTCCACTCCAACTCTTTATTTTCCATTCTCTCTTTGTTTCGCTAAGATTTTCTTTCCATCTTCCTGTTTCTCACTCTGCGTCTCTCGTTCTCACTTTCATTATTTCTATCTTTCTCTCTGTCTCTCTCTCTCTCTCTCTCTCTCTCTCTCTCTCTCTCTCTCTCTCTCTCTCCTCTCTTTTCTACTATTAAAACTATCTGTTTCTCTACAATGCGCTTAGACTGATCTAGAAAATATATAGGTGTTATATAAATTTTATGGAGTCATAGAGGTTTAATAGCTTACTCATTTTGGAATATTTTTTTACGATGCTATAAATCTTAATTTAAACTAGAGCCGTAACTGTCATTTATAGGGTATTCAAAAACACTAAATGTTTGCAATATTTATAAATCTTAATGCATATTAGCGTTGCACAAACATTTGCGCATTTTGAATGGAACTGAAAAACTATATATATATAGACTACATACACATTACATATTTATAATTATACATATGTATTCATATATACATGTGTATAAATTAAACATCAGCTTTGCAGCCGGACGATTGGATTGTGGCTCGTGTGTTTGACGCCAAATGGGTCCACGAATCGCAACCCGCGAGGCACCACCTTCATCATCAACCGGTCGAAACTAATTAAATGCAATTTGAACATTAATGTAAAGGCCAAACGGCAACTTACATGTGCTTCAGTTTACCTCTACATATACATATATATATGTAGAGAGAACGCAATAGAAACAGAGGGAGAGGCAAAGAGAGAGAACAATGGAGAGACTGAGAGAGCTGTGGAAAGAAAGAGAGGGAGAAATAAAAGTAGAGATAGAAAGAGAAAACGATAAAGAGAACGAGAGAGAAAGAGAACAGAAACAGAGTGAAAGAGACAGAGAGATACGAATATACCGAGAGAGAGAGAGAGAGAGAGGGAAAGAAATGAAAGAGAAAGAGAGACAGTAAGATAGAGAGAAAAAGGGAGACAAAGAGAGACCGAGATATAGAAAGTTAGAGATAGAAAGATAGAAAAAGAGACATGGTGCGACCGAGGGACAGAAAGAGCGAGAAAGTGAACCAAAGAGAGAAAGAGAAAGAAACAGAACGAGAGAGACAAAGAGATATGTGGATTATTCCTTGTAGTTTAGTACTATGATCAATTGACTTCAAATTCTTTATTCCACTGCCGTACCCCATAAAAATTACAAGTTGTTAATATAACACCCAAATGTATTCAAAAACTAAACAACAACATTCTTGTAAGTTCTACATACTGTGAATATTATACAAATTGATCATCTATGAGGTCAAAATAAATATTAATTAAAAATAAGCAACATGAAAATCATTATGAACAAGCTAAGTCAAACATTTCAAATCTCTAGGCATACAGAACTGATTCTAGAATGTTATCTGGTATATAGTATAGTATGTGCTATTTAGGGAGTCTTACATACATTGCTAGAATTAGCGGTAGTCAAAGAGTTCCATTCTCAATTTTCCGCTTTTCATTTTCCAAGTAAAACTAGAGTACAACTTGAATTCGTCTCATGTATAAACTATTTATATCCAACATAAATGATTTCATTCATTTATGCTCTTACAGCCTCCACCTAACAAAGTGGCCCGAAACCAGCTGACAACGCTTTGATAAACGGTAAATACCTAGCCACAGCCAACTTAACGCACAGACGAAATTGTTCTTCTAGTTGTCGCAATGTCAACGCAGTACAAATAGGCTATGAATTAAGTACAAATTCAATTAATGAGGCATTACTAAGAAATTTCGACAAGCCACAGAGGCAGACGAAAAGACAAAGAATTCGCCAATTTGTGAACAATGAAAGCAATCGCGTGTGTGTGTGTGTGTGTGTGTCTAAATATGTGTGCGTGTGTGGGTGTGTACTAGATTTGGTATGTGTAATTAGATGAATACCGAAACCAACAAGAACAACAAAAATATTGCAAATATTTCACGGCGATTTCTTTAAATTGTTGTTGTTAAATTTCTAAACCATTAAATTTCGATTATAGCCACAGAAAAGCAGCAAATTAAAAATAACAATATATATAGAGAGAAATATATATATATATATATAAGATTTATTTCTATATATCAAAGTACACTTCAAATCACTATCAAACTACACTTAAAAACCAAATAGAATCATATATACATATATATATATATTTATTTATTTCTAATAGTATTTTAATATATCATTTTCTTTTCTATAACTTATCTCATTTTTGTATTATCGATAATAATCGATCATTTTATTTGATTCTTCAAACGTAGTTTGAATAGTGAATAAAAGCTAGACTTAAAATTCAATAATTAAATGGATGTTATTGAATATTTCAGATTTTGGTATCCATTTTGATGTCCTTCCTTTTCCCACTCACAGTTCAAGAAAAAACGTATTTCTTATAGCAAAAACTTGTACATTGGCAGCTAGAGACACATAGATATCATTATCAGGCTCTACAATCCACTAGGAAAGCGCTGCTTCAATAAAAGTTATTTAACAATTTATATCCCATGGTAAAGCCCATAAGCCTGTGCCTTTAATGGTCTGCCAGCTATCGATATTTATCGATATAGAGCAGAACAATACAAAATGCATATATACAAATTCAATGGAAGCGCCCACAGTTTCGCTTGCCTCTGCCTGAGGCACTGCTATATATAGCTCATTGAAAGTTGTGTTCAGGGCATAAATAAATATCAAAAAAAGAAAAGCATAATGCAAATATTTACAGTTAATAATAGGGCAAATGAAGCAGCAGCAGCAGCAGCAGCAGCAGCAGCAGCCGCAGCCGTAGCCGTGCTTAATTAAAGTGCACAAATTTATCTGCTGTTCAACTATTTGCGAAATGTGGCAAACTAATTAAAACAGTGTCGAAGTCGAATGCCAATGGCAAGAACAAAAGACGACGACCGACAGCAGCAGCAGCAGCAACAGCTCTGTCTGTCTAGATGTTTGTGTGTGGGTGTGTGGGTGTGTGGGCGTGTGGGCGTGGGCGTGGGTGTGTGTAAAGTCGGTTAACAAAAACGCAAACAACAATAACAACGACCAACAAACAGCTGCAGTCACACTTGTTAGCATACCAAAACGAAATTATCGCCGCAAAGAACTCTAAATACCCTCGCCAGAGAGCGTTACTCATGAATTAGGAATGCTACCATACTTTAAACAGTTTCTGCTAAGATATCCAAATACATACTATAATATATATATACTAATTAGTTGATTTTATAGTTGTATGAACTAGTTCATGAACTAATATATAAGTATATTCATTTCTTGCCAAAATATTCATTTACTAGCTCAAAATTGATTACCATTGTAAGCCTAAAAGAACTAGTTTACTTCAAATTTATTAAAAATTACCTAGTTCATAAATCAATTTTTCAAAAACATTTTTTCAATATGAATATTGGCTTCTGCTTAGTTATATGTGTATATGCAATATACTAATGAGTTTAAGTAATCATTTCATGAGCTAGCTCATGATCCAATATATAAATTATTCGCTCTTTGCCAAAATATTAATATGCTTGCTTATTAATTGAGTTTTGTTGTATGACCTTAAAAAACTAGATCAACTAGTTAAAAAATCATTTTTAAAAAATTTTTCAATATATGAATAATTTTGTTTACTTAGTTATATACTTATATACTATATACTAATTAGTTCATGTATGAGTTTCATGAACTAGTTCACGAGCTATGTAAAAAGTATTTATTTCTTGTCAAAATAAATCCTTATGTGCTCATCATTGATTTATGTTTTTGTTATAGACCTAAAATAACTAGATCATTTAAGATCTATTCTTAATGAACTAGTTCATAGAGCACTTTTCAAAAATACAATCTTTCCAATATGCATACTTTTTCCTACTTAGTTATGCACTCGCTAACCTCTAAATGTAGGTAATTAGAGCTTCATAGTTCATGAACTGATTCACCCATGAATAACTGTAAAGAAAACATTGCCCAAAGCCATTAAGTTCAAGCGAACGTTACAAATTTTGAATATAAATTATTATGCCCTCTACAAAGATGTTATAAAACAATGCAAAAATATATATAAATATATGCATTCATATATGTATGTACATGCATATGAATGTATGTATGTATATATATAATACATGTGTTTTTTGTGATACGAAACAATGCGAGACATGACAATATATTGTATTGTATTTTGTATTGTGCATTGTGTATTCCCAACTTATTTATGCACGCTTAAACATTCCCACTCACAGCTAAATATATGAAATATTTCTGCCGTACACATGTAGAGAAGACCTATAAAAATATCTAGAATATATATATATATATATGCATTGTTCAACTTTAACATTAAGCTTTTGACAAGGTGGCAACACCTTAAAATCTCTGCCCACACTCCTAACTTAACTTCAGTTCTAGACATATGCGATTTCGATGACATTTTCAAGTAATCATATTCACAGTTTTTTTTTAACTTTTTTTAATTTTTGCCTAGTTTTCTTTTCTATTGTTGTATTTGTGCTTTTTATATTTATTTATAAAAATATAAATTTATAAAAATTATTATTCTTTTTTTTTGTATATTTTTTTAATTTTGTATCTTTTAAAAGTATTTTTTTTATTATTATTATTATTTTGTTTATTTATTTTTTTATTTATGGTATATATATTTTTTTATTTACTTTATATATATATTTTGTATTTACTTGTTGCCTTATTTTTTACCTATATATTTTACTTCATTTATTTAATTATATTTTTCATTTATTTACTTTACGCTTGATTTATTTATTAATTTTTTTTATTTATAAATTTTATGTATATATTTATTTATTCATTTATTTTATCAATTTTTTTTTTGTCTCTTATTATCTATTTTATTTTTATTTAATATATTATAAGTAATATTTACGTCGTTTTATTTCTTTATTTTAATTTAATGTTTATTTATTTATTTATTTTATTTGTATTCATTTATTTAATATGTTTTCAACTTCTTACGTCCCGCGCTACTATATTTATGATCGGAATATTTTCAATGTATCCATAAAAATATGTAAGAAAACATCAAAAACAAATTATTTCTGACCGAAAGTATTGAAATTCTTTTGCATTTCTATTCTAAACAAAAAGTCGGCATCTTTCCATCTTTCAACGGAAAAAGTAACGTATTCATAAACACAATTGTATATACAACATTTGGTAGCTTAGAAGTTAAGTTTTGTTTGATAGATTTTTATAGATATTAGGGAAATGGAATTCAATATTAAAACTAGCTATCTATACTGTGTATGACATAAAAATAGGGTATATCATATCAAATTGTTCTAGATGGTATCTAGATTTGTGTGGAGAGTGTCTATATATGTATTTATATACTCTTATATATAAGTAAGTATATTTTTTCTGTCAAATTTTCACATTTGCATAATTCTCTGTATATATGAATATATAAATGTATGTAAATGTAAATTATATCTTAACAGCTTTACTGGCTTATATACCCTGTACATTTTGTAGGTTGATTGAAGGCAATTATGGATGGAGCTTACATGTTGATATATATATTATTCATATATATATATACATATATAAAGCTCATATTTCTGATTTGTCTATGCATATAGAAAACTTATAGAACATATAATGAATATAAATATATATTTAGAATTTTATAGCTAAAACTTCTTTCAAAATGCCTCTATAGATATGCAGCATATCTTGTAATCTGTTCGCTTAGTTCATTCAAGATTTAGCTGCAATTTATATTAAAAATTATATATCTAAAACTTCTCTCAAAGCGCCTCTCTAAATATACAGGATATCTTATAGTCTACTCCGTTATTTCACTCAAACTTTTAGCCTTTGTTACATTGTTTTTGTAACTGTTGCTGTTTTTTTTCACTCTCTCGCTCTCTCTCTCTCTCTCTCTCTCTCTTTTTGTTTATTTTGTTGGCTTAAACGTTTCTGGCTTTGACTTTGGCTTTGGCATACATGTAAAGTCCGCATTACATGTGGCTAGAATAAAACAATACTTGAAGAGGCAGAAGAAGCAGCAGCAGAGAAACAACAACAACAACTCAAACCGTTTTAAATTGCAAATTATTCTCGACTGAAGCCGAGCGAATGGCCTTTTCGGCTCCAGTGAGCGGAGCGGAGCAGAGCAGCTGTGGTCCAAGGCTTGCGTCATCGATGGCTGGCAAGAAAGCGCAGCATGTGGCACTGTCTGTGACAGCCAATAGCCAACAGCCGACAGACGACGTAAGGCACTTGTACACGCAATTGTGCAAATAACACTGGCCAACACAATTCAGTCTTAGTTCTATTTTTCGGTAAAGTGAACTGGAATTATGCTAAATGAATTGATTGCGGAACCTCTCTCTCTCTCTCTCTCTCTCTCTCGCTCTCTCCTTCTCACTCTATTTCCTTCTCTCTCACTTTTCATTGCTCTCTATTTCCTTCTCTTCTGTCTCTCATTTTCTTTCTTTATCTCTCTCTCTCTCTCTCTATCTCTTCTCTCTCTCTCTCTCTATCTCTTCTCTCTCTCTCTCTCTCTCTATCTCTTCTCTCTCTCTCTCTCTCTCTCTCTCTATCTCTTCTCTCTCTCTCTCTCTATCTCTTCTCTCTCTTTTTCTCTATCTCTTCTCTCTATCTCTTCTCTCTCTCTATCTCTTCTCTCTCTCTCTCTATTTCTGCTCTCTCTCTATCTCTTTTCTCTCTCCTTCTCTATCTCTCTCTTCTCTCTCTCTCTCTATCTCTTCTCTCTCTTTTTTTCTCTTTCTTCTTTTTCTTTTCCTTTTCTCTCTCTTTCTCTCTCTCTATCTCTGTCACCCTATTCCTCTTTTTCTCTCCTTTAATAAACTTGCTGCCATTGCAAAGTCTTTCCTTGTTGTCCAGTGTAAATAAGCACGTTTTTCATTATGCGTCACATTCTAAGCAGGTGTATTTACTTACGTCTTTACTCAAATATAAAAATAAACCAAAAAGCGACCTTTTCAACTCTTTGGCTTTCTTAGCTATTGGCATTATTGCTGGCGTTGTCATATCGATGAAAAAGCAATGATTTTTAAAGCCTAAGCCTATTGAATATGTGATTTTTGGGTATATTGGTTTTGCTTATGAGTATGTAATAGTTAGAAGGAGGTGTGGGAGGACAAATAAAATTTATATATATGCTTCATCACAATTAAGAGCTGAGTTATTTTGCCATGTCTGTCTGTCAAACTAGAAGAGCTAGAGATTCAAAGTATAGTTATTTATTTGTATGTATATCGGAGGAAGTTTGAAAGTATCACTTTTTTCGGTAGCTCACAAACGGTGTGAGCTTATCATTTTTTTCGATAACTCGCGAATAGTATAAGCTTGTAACTGTGTTCGATAACTCAACAAATTTAATTATTACCGATCAAAATCGATTTTTTGTATTTGCTTGTTAAGTTTGGCTTGACTATCATAGAAGTTAGAGACGTTAAGGCTAAAGACTTTAAATATACAAAATTTTGTATAACTCTGTGAAAATCTTTTGAAACCTTGCTGTATTGAATACACAAATTTGGTATATTTCGGATGCTGTATACCTCTTCCCATTTCCATTTCCAAAAACTCAAATAAAAACGCATTTCACACAGTAGAGATTTCTGCAAACTTTATCAAATAGACACATCTGGATGCCATTATTACACCCTGAAAATTGCATTCAAAAAGGCCAACTAGAACAGCAGCTGCAATAGCAGCTCTGCGCAAAGTTCAGGGTATCTTCAAGTCCAATACTCCCAGCTAAAACGACCCTTAATTCTGCTCCATTCAAATTTCCTTTTGGATCAACCCCATTTTCTTTCGTGGAAATTTCGTCCCTATTTGCAAACCAAATGAAATCAAAAATTTCGCTCTCCCATTGAAATTTGAAGGGTCCGAATAAAAAAATATATGATTACATTTATCCAATTAGCAATATTTGTTTGCGACTTTCGAGTCTCCTTTGCACTTGCTTATCAGCAAATGCGACTTTTCGCGTGAAGATCCGGTTGTCAATCAAGCGAAAAGTTAGCTAACTTGGCTAGCAACTTGTTGAAAAACGAAGAAGACGGAAAAAAAAGCTAAAACTAATTAAAACTGTTTTTGTTGTTGCTGTTGCCGTTGTTGTTGTTGTTGTTTTTGTTGTTGTTATTGTATGAAGAGCGCAGCCTGTTGAATTGCCTGGCGATTTGGAACCACTGTGCAATAGGCCGCGTGTTGCGTGTCAAAGCTTATTCTATATAAAATATAACTATATACATATATATATATATATATATATATATATATATATGCATGTGATATATATATATATATATATTTATATGTATATACAGTTTTTTTTTTTGCTTTGGTTTCAGTTTTGGCAGGTTTTTGTTGTTGTTGTCATCAGCGTCGCTTCTTGCCAATTATAATAATTGAGTTTGAAATGCGTTGCGACTAAGCAACAACAACAATAACAACATGGCCAAAAGCAACAACAACAATGAGCAAACAAACAAACAACAACACGCAACGAATTTTTGTTTTTTTTTTTTTTTTGGGCAACCCTTTTTACGCTGTCTAACAAGGAGACCCCAAAGCAACTACATATGAACTGTATATACATATTTATACACAAATATATATACATATACATATACATATATACATAATGTACTCGCTAACTGATTGGTAATCAACGCTCAGGCCCCCATTCTTAGTAATATCTGATGACGTAACTGTGCAACAGGATAACATTTATATGCTACTATTTTCATGAGCACAGCTGTGTGTGTGTATGTATGTATGTATGTATATAGCCACTACTATTTTCATGAACACTGAAATGTAATAAACTTATATATCTAATATTTACACAACATATATATTCAAAATATCCCTTTTCAGTCTCCTTAGCTTTCAAGTTAAGAAATTTTCTATGTTTAACTTTATGCTCTAGTTTGCAGCATTCTAATTGGAACAGTATTATATAACTCTAACTGGAGCACTTTGAAATAATTCTAATTGGAATGGAATATAGGTTTTTGTCATTCCTATTGGGAAAGTATATTGTATATCCATATTCCGATTGGATCTAATCATCACTCCGATTTAAACAAAAAAAATATCGCAATTCTAACTGAATCTACATATGTATTATAATATATTCTGATTATAATTAGAACTCTACATTATATAGTAGGTGCAATCAATTAAGATGATCATATTTGAAATAGTATTATGAAACAAATTTCAATAGTTTACCAAGGCGTATACTTGATATTAATAAGGATAACGAAGGACATACTAAATATTAAATATTAAAAAGCGAGAGAACATTTTTATTTGAGTTTATTTAGTATCCAAACCTTTTCAACTGAGCCAAATTCTGAAATTTTCTTGAAAAAAATTAATACAAATCTTATTAAATGCAAATTTACAGACCTGAAATTTATCATAGTCATAACAGATTAAATTTTTGTTATAAGAAATTTATTTTATTTCGAATCGGAGTTTTTGTTGAGGATACCAAACGCTCCTTACTTCTGCTCCTTTCAAATATCTTTTTGGGTCAACTTTGGTGGAACATTTTTAACTATATAAAATTTGATGAATATCGATAGCTTGAGACTAATGAAATTTGATAAAGAAATGAATTACTAATCAAGACAATTACTTCGAAAATCTTTTGGTCATCGATTTATGTTACATCGTAAATAAACTCAACAAATACAACTTTCAAATAGGATTTTCCTTCCAAAAATAGCTGCCATAGATATCAGCGACTATATATAGTAATGCAATTCTATATAATATGAACAATATAACGAGCAATAAACAATCTCCCGTACCTCCCACCATCCCATAATACTGAGTATAAAATACAAATGTGAAAAACATTTAGCAAACATTAAGAATTTCCGATATGTTCCCTATAATTAAATAAAATGACAGCATTACTTAAAGAGGATACAATAAATATTAAAAAAATAATAATAAATAAATTTTAATCTTTTTTTTCGTAACAAAGTAACATGAAAATTGTACAAACATGTGTGAAACATTATTTTTTATGGGCATTTTTCTAGATTTCATTCTTAATGTGTTTTTAACCACAATCTATAAAAATGAAAAATAACATTTCGATAATTAAAATTTTAACCATTTGCACATAACATTAAATATGGCAAAATAATAATAATAAAAAAAAAATACAAAATACAAAATGGCGACGTGTGTGTCCCACATTCTCGCAATGATTAAATTTAATGTTGTGTTTGTTGAGGATGGTGATGAAATCTTTCGTGGCCAATAATAATAAAATTGCTCCACATGTCAAACCTAAACAACAACAACACAAAGACTCCCTCATACTCAGGCTCACATGAGCCACGCGCTCTCTCTCACACACACACACACACACCCACACGCACACAGGCGAAATTTGAAGCGAATTCAACTTCTTATCTGTTCGCCCCTCGCCCTCTCTCGCTCTGGCAGCCTGCCCATGGCAGCCCTTGGACTGGCTATAGCGTAAATTAGTCAACGTAGCAGCAACTTTTACCGTTAGTCGCAGCAGTCGGTATACAGTTACAGCAAGTGCGCCAGCAATTTATAAATATGTATTTTCTTTTTTTTTTTTTCATTTTACATTTAATATACATTTGAAAATTTAAATTGAATTTTCAACAGATTTTTATGCGCAAAGAAGTAGCGAAAAATATAATTCCCGCATTTTCCTTTCGTAATTATTTCTTGCAGCTTGCTTTTTTTTTGTGTTTTGTTTTATTTCGCTTTTATTGTGCTTTGGTGTCGCTGTGAGTGACAGTTTGGACGCTGGCGACTGCGCTGCTGTCTGCTCCAATAAGTCAAATAGTTTTTCACTTTACGCGATTTCTCATCATGTTGTGAATGCGGGCATTTTATTTATTTATTCTCTGCTTTGCTTCTTTTTTTTTCTTTTTTGTCGCACAGTGAAATTATTTTTGGCAATTGTATTTTACTTGCCGCCGCAGGTGCTGGGCGGTAGCAGTGTGTGTGTGTGTGTGTGTGTGAGGGTGTGCGTGTGTATGTAGCAGGCGATTGCGACCTAATTTCGGTTTCTATTTCACAGTTTTGTATGTTTGATTGTTGTTGTTGTTGTTGTTGCAGCTTCAGCAATTAGCATACAGTCACAAGCACACATACACACAAGTATTTTGTTGCTTGGTGGAATGGCGTGGGCCGTTTTAGCTTTAGGCCAAAGCATATGCGAAATTGCTTTAAAACAAAAACGATATGTATACACTGTTCATGCACCAATACAAGCGCACAAAAAAAACAGCTGATTTGTGAGTCAAATGCCCCACACAATATAACGACCACAATCGTGCGCATACACACACACACATATACATATACACATCTACGTACATACAGACGATATTTATGTAAAGTAAATCCTTTAAACTGCTTCATATACTACATATACACAAAGGCATGTTTAAACAGATTAACTGTAGCATATTTGTACGCTTGTGCATGCATGCGCATGCATTCAGCCAGACACCCGCATACAACCGTTACATGCAAAGCTGTTACCCAGTTGTGCGTAACAAAACTGCAGCATCTCGCACACGTACAGACACACACATACACATACGCACCGCAGCACATATTCACAAAACTCTCTAACAAAGAGCTGGGGAGAATGAAAAGATATAAAAAGAGAGAGAGTGTGTAAGAGAGAGGGAGAGTCAGTGAGGCTGTCCGTGCCAAGGCAAATAACGTTGGAGAGCACAAAATGTAACAAGCATAAAACTCGCCGCTCATCCAACAGCAAATACAAACACACACCCACACACAGACACACAAGTATACACACGCACGCAGGCGGGCAAATCGCTTGTGGCGCAACTTTGCACTCGTTACAGTGGCGACCAGAAAAAAAAGCGCAACAGGAAACATTTTTGTGCTGTTGTCAAAATTTTTGCAAAAGCACTTTTGTTTCGTCTAAGTGCACTCAAAACAGCAACAACAGAGTGTGTGAGAGAGAGAGAGAGAGAGGGAGGGAGCCAGTGAAACCAACTTCAGTCGATAGCCAAAGCACAAAAAAATCATTGGTCCTTGACCAAAAGTTTACAGCATCAAATGGAAATGCAAAAAATGCTTGTGCTAAATCTTGCGTGCTGTTAAAAAAAAAACCTTTATGCAGATACAACAACAAGGATACTCACTCATAGGGTTTTTTTTTTAGAATCTAAAAATGTCGAAATGTGTTGGGGATTTTCTAGAAGTATGCTTCTGGTACGTTTTTCTCTGGCCACCAGTGTAGTATATGTGCGTAAAGTAACTGTAACGAGCTGGCAGGTCGCATGGGCAGAATGGGAGGAAAGTGGCAGCCCCTGAGCAGCTGTTTAAAGCGCGAGCTGAAAGCGAAAGGGCGCAACAAAAGCAAATGTTGGATAGGTGATGGATGCCTGTTGCGGGGTCATGGGAGGGTTTATGTATGAATATAAAGGAATGGTACAAAGGACTCGCTTTTGAATTTTTAATATTTATAACTTGAGCAACGAACCGAGAGATGATTTGTATCCCCACCGGAAGCTAATCTCGAGTTGAACTAACTGGCACACTCACCAACCCACACACACACACACACACACACAGACACACAACAACGCTGAAGGCTCAGAGCTTTTGTACATACATACAAATACACTTGGCAAGAGAAAGGCGATTTGACTGTGTGCGAGCTCTGGCAGCGATGTTTATATACGTGTATATATGTATTGTATATATATGTACACATGTATGTATGTATGTACATTATATGAAAACCAAAATACATTCATAAGTACACATTTTAAAGCATGTTGCACCAAAAGTGCAAATAAGTATGCTTTATCGATTCCAAGCACACGCACGCATACACACAAATATACTTAAAATATACATGCACACACACACATACGTATGTATGCCCGTCCATGCTTATACTTAAGCATATCCATATAAATATTCATACAAATTCATATATCCACGCACACGCACACACACAAACACACACATATATGTATATATATATAGAGATATACATACATACATATGACAGACTTCTTCTCACAGAAAGAAACTCAATAAGGAGGATAAAAACGAAGTAACGGCACGCGGTCCGCTGAAGCCCAAGCCTCAACTGAGCTCGCCTCGGCGCACTTAATTTTGTTGTTGCTTTTAGCAAAAGGCAGAAGAGATGCGAGGCAAGAGGAGAGTTGCCAGGCTGGCAGGCTGGCAGGCAGGCAAGTAGGCAGGCAGGCAAGTAGGCAGGCAAGCAGACAGAGAGGGGCTTCGAGTATATTCCTGGTTTGGGCTCCTGCAAAAGTCAACCCTGACCGCTGGTTTGGCAGCCTGGCGAGGCGCATGCACGAGCACGCACACACATACGCATATTTATGTATATATGTAAGTATATACATACTTACAATATATATTATATACATACGCATAAACATGCACACCCACACACACATATACATGTATAGGCTAGCATACATACATACATACTTAGTCAGTTAGTCGGTCATTATAACGGAGCTGCTGTTGCTGTTGCTTTTCATGGTGTTGTTAGTGCGTGCCGAGTGTCCTGTTGCTGGCGCAACAACACCAATAAAACCAACAACAACAACACTAACAACAATAACTCGTGCAAATGACGGAAATGAAAACACGGCGACGTCTTCTTTGGATCCCGTCGCGTTTTTGGGCTTTTCCCTAACAGCAACAAATATTGCTCTAGTTTTATGTATGTATGTGGGTGTGTGTACATAATGGGTTTCTTTGTGTATGTGTGTATGTAACTATGTAACTATCTATTTATATATATGTGTGTGTATGTGTAGCGTGCATACGAAATGGCCGGTTGCATCTGCAACAGCAACAATAGAGCAGCATGTCACACAGGATGCTGATGTCATACAGAAATTAAATGATTTATGTGCATGTTTAACACACACACACACACACACATATCTCAGTCAGAGTCGATGAAAGTGTATGTATGTAAACAGAGCAAACCATTAAAAATCAAAATGAACGTAAATGACAATTAAATAAATGAATGCAAATAAATTATCATAATGGGAATGGGAGTAGGCAAACAATATATACTGATATATACATAGTATATACTGCATTATTGAAGATCGATTGCAATTAAAATGCAAAAATGTATTAAATAACGCTATAAAGAAATACTTTTCGACTTTAAAGAGTATTACAGGATTTTTGCAAATATACCAGAATTACACACATGTAAATATGGTGATTTCAATACACAGTACGTATATTTGAAGGCATTTACTTGAGGCTGCTTTTGGATCCTTCTGGATTGCTACAGCAAGAGCTTTCTAATCACTTATAAAGCTGCAGCTGCTGCTGCTGCTACTGCTGAAGTCACATACCAATGCACCAATACATAAGCAGCAACATAAATGCAAATGCACATGCAACACACATAAACAGAGCTTGTTAAATGCTTTGCAAACGTAATTTATATATTGAAATGAAAAGAAACAAAATAGAAAAGAAAACTGGCTTTAAAACCACTGTGCGGTGACGAAGCACCGACCAATGAGTGTATGTGTGTGCCTGTGTGTGTGTGAGGGGAAGGAGATGTGGGTTTGGTGAGTTAAGCAAGACGCGAAAGCACAAACGCCCGCATTCTCTCGGCTGCCTTTCGTGTCCGTATCTATGTGTGTATGTATGTTTGCGTGCACATGAATGTATATGTGTGTGTGTGTGCCTGTGGTGAGCTTAGGCTTGCCTTGGCTAAGGCGAATTGTTGCGTGCGACGCCGACGCGAACAGAGTCCTGCTGCTGCTGCTGCCGTTGCTGCTGCTTTTTGTGAGCTTTTTTCCTTGGCTTGCCTTTGTATGGGTGCACGCAACACTAAAAGTCAATTGACCCGAAACTGTTGTATATGTAAATATGTACATATATACCTACACATACATACATACATATATACGCTATGTATATGTAAACAACGAATGCAGCACTGCTGGCAGATTTTCTTTTCTTTTTTTTTATATTTTAAATTCACTTACAGGCACATAGACAAGTACATATGTACGTACATTTGTATGTATGTGTACGTTCACAGAGAATGTTTTTTTTTTTGCTTTTTTTTTTAGATCCGTACAAATCACACACAAAATCTGTGTTGCCTTTACTAATGTATTTTTTTGTTGTGTTTTGCCTAAACATACGTGTGTGTGTATGTGTGTGTGTGTGTATGTGTGTTTTTATGCATGTGTATGTGTGTACGAAATGTATTTCTTAAACGAATTCAGTACTTTTAGTTGGTGGTTGTTGTTGTTGTAGTAGTTGCTCCCGCTATTATTAGCGCAATGTGAGTACAAAAACAAAAGAAAGCAACAACAACAACAACAGCAGCAGCAGTCGCCGTTTCGTATTTTTTGTTTTGTTCTCTATTGTATTTGATATTCCGCAATTGTTGCTGCTGCCGTTATTCTTCTAGTTGTTGTTGTTGTTGTTGTTGCGCTGTGTCATGCTTTACTTTTCAATCTATTTATGCTTTATTTTCATTTTCATTTTTCTTTCAATTATTTTGCTCACACAATATGTCGCTCTCTCGCTCACTCGTTCACCCGCTCGCTCTTCTTCTTCTCCATCTTCTTCTCTCTCTCTCTCTCTCTGTTAAGCTCCCACGCATGAATTCATTAAGCGGCAGCCACAACAGCTGCACCATGCACTCTGCATAGGCCGCCAGTGTCGGCAATTGTCTCAGCAAAGAGCGCAAATTGCTAATTGTTGTAATATGCATGTAATTAACTTAGGTGCAATTTTCACCTGCAAACTGGCAAAGTGCACTCTTTGTTGATATCGCAAAATGTAATTTACATCAAAATTCTATGCATAACACTGTTACGACCTCTGACTCGGCTCAAGACTCGTATATATCGTATTTATAGCAGGCTAAACTTGATTAGAAACTAGGAGAGCAAAGCTCAGCTGGCAAACTGGTTAATCGGTTAAGCGGTTAACCGCTTGCATTAAGCTAACAAAGAAATTAATTTGCAGCTGAATTGAATGAATTAATGAATGAATGAATGAAATTAAAGTTATAAATTTTGTACAAAGTGAAACTTTTCTAAAAATTTCAATAATTGTTTAGTTAAGTAATGATATAATATTTAATTTGTCCTTTAATGATCTTTTCTTCGGAAATATTAATATTAATATTAAGCGAAATTTTTATTTATAAATATTCCTGATTTTGTGATAGTTTAAGTCTTTAAATTATTCAACTTAAATTTTGTAAGAATTCCAATATTTATAAATATTTCTGATTTTTTGTTAGTTTAAGTCATTAGCTTAATACATTTCCATTTCAATTCGACTCCTAAACTTAAAAAAGAAGGATTTGTAAAACTCCAATAATTTTAATTAATAATTCAACATTCATTCATTAAATTCAATATATTTGTCCTTTTCTTTGGAAATATCAAACGAAACAAGTCTTTCCCCAATATTCCCCATTTCTTGTTAGTTAGTTAAGGCCATTAACTTAATACACTTAAATAGAGATTCGAATTCTTAACTTTGCTGATAATATGTCAAGGAAAACTTGTTTATATGACACTTCGAAATATCGCCAATGGCTTAACAGTTTTATCAACAAACAATCAGTAAAGTCACTCGATTGGCATATACTATATTATATGTATATACATTTATATTTAGATAGTTTGTCAATTATCAGAAACACTTAGCGTAAAGATCTCGTAAAGCTGATATGGGGGCAGCTTTTAGTAAATTAATGGGGAACGTTTTATAAAAAATAATTGAATTTTCACTAGATAATTCAAGATAGTACTAACATCCATTGTTACCCAAGTCTATCGAAATCGAGTGTAGAGAATGAAAAACTTAAATGAAATATAGCAAGGGGAAGTCAGAGTAAAATTAAGAAATTGAAACCAAGATCAAGTAATATTAAAATATTATTGGTATTGGTAAAAGACTTCGTTTAAATAGAGAGGGATTATCCGCTGATAGTATATTTTGCATTAACTAATTGCCTATTAAATAATGCAAATTTAAATTTAGATTATTATATGAAGCAATAAAGAAGCTTGAATATGGCAACATAATGATAATCGATATTTATCGATTTACTAAAACGTAAACGTAATACTCCATTATATGAAGGGAAAAATACGCTCCAATATAGCAAAATATTGATAAGCGATTATTATCGATTAGCTGAATTGCTGATTATATAACATACACATAAAACTTTAATTATTAAATGAAGAAAAAATGGGTTTCAGCGATAAACAGAAGAAGAAATAATGACAGTCAATTATTGAATAAGCCAAGTTTAACTTTCGATTATTATATGAATCAAAAGGGTGCTCGAATATATAGAATATAAAAGTTGACAATCGACCATCCATAAATGACCCAAGCTTAACTTTTGATTATATGAATTAAAAGGATGCCCAAAACAAGCGATATTTATCGATTTACGAACAAAATTTGGAGATAAAAAAGTAAAACATGATAAAACCATATGAAATAATAAGAATAAGAAATAATAAGGATAAGAAATAAATAAAATAAGAATACTCTTGCCCTGTCTCTTTTGCCATCGTTTTTAGCTTAAAAACACCCTGTAATTTGCATTCATATTTCATAGGCCTGTTCTACTACAAATGGATTCAATGCCAAACTTCAATTCTAATTTGATTACAATTTTTTTGAGTCTAATCAAAATTGAATTAAATTTTATATTTTTGAGTTAATTTTGAGTTTTTGAAAGTTGCTTTCAAGTCATGTTCGTATGTAAATATGTATGTATGTGTTATATATATGTAAATTTGTATGTATGCATGTATGAATGTACGTATGTATGTATGTGTGTATGTATGTATGTATGCATTGCATTACGCGCAATTAAAAACAAAAATAAAAAATCCATTTAGCTAACCGGGTCATCAGCTAACGCTGATGGGGGCCAGCGATTGTGTGTCGCATTAGCGATTAAAGCCAGCGGGAATTATAAAAAAAAATGCAACACAACATCAAATGCATTTTCCACGAAAAAGAGGAAAACATACAAACAAAAAAGGAGAAGAAAAGTAACAAAAAAAAAAGCAAAGGAAAACCTTGAAGAGATGTCCATGCAAATACACACACACACACACACACATGCAGAGTGAGAGAGGCGCGCACGCGACCCTGGATGGAGTTTGGAGTCGAGGCTGTACTCCGCTCAAGGACAACCAGTGAGCTGACTCCTTGCAGCTTGCATCAATTTTCCTCTTTTTGTTTTCATTTTTGCTTTCCCATCTTGTTTTTTTTTAATGTTTTGAGTTTCGCTTGACAACAACAAAAAAATAGCAGCAAAAAAAAAACAAAACTAGTGCACACGCTGCGACGCTGGCAGCGTTAGCGACTGCGCAGCAACAGCGATAACAGCGTCAGCTAAAAAAAAAACAGTTATGCCCCATCATCAGCCTCCTCTGCCAGCAGGCGGCCACCCAGTCAAGTCAGCCAGCTATCCTCCCCAACTTCCTATAGCATGAAAATTTTCGTTGTTGCTTTGCTTGGTGTCCTGCACACACACACACACACACACACACACACACGCATACACAACGTCGCAGTCGCAAGCACCGTAATTTACGTGCGGCTCTGCTCTCTTTCACAGAAAATCTCTTGCTTGTTTGCACACACACACACATACACACAGGAACACATACACACGCACGCACACATGCACGACTGTATATACTCGTGCACAAATACATAAGCTTTTGGTCTTTATGAATTTTACTGTTATTCTGGAATCTCTCTTGCCTATCGCCACTAACCATACAACACTGTGTTGTATGGTTAGTGCTATCGCCTTTGATGTATACAGCATCTACAGTTATTTTCTTGTTTTTTTTTTTTTTTTTTTTGTACATTTGTTATTTGCATTTGATTTTATTTTTAACACACACACACACGGAAGAGACGGCAGAATTTACAAAAAATGTTGCATGATTTATTTGTAGAAATGTTGAATAATTAAATACATACATATTTATGTGTAAAGGTATGCTAACTTTAAATGCATACATACAGACATACACACATATATTTATATGTACATGCACGCATACATATACATATATATACCATACTTATATATAAGTATGTATGTATGTTTGTATGTATGTATGAAATGGGCACACTGTTATTTCTCACTCGTTGCACTTTTTGGCGTATGTGGTTTGGGGCGGGGGCGCGTTTATCTTTTAGCATTTATGTTCTGCCATTTGGCCAATTGGAAAATCGAAATGAAAAAGGAATGCAAAAAAAAACTAACCAACTAACACCGCGGTCATTGAGCCGATTTTGTTTTTTTTTTTTTTTTGTTTCTTTTTGTTATTATGATTTCCCTTTTAATATGTACGTTGAGTATGTTCCTCATTTACATACATGTACTTATGTGGGAGCAAAAAAAAACAAAAAAAATACGTTTTCATACACACACACACACACACGCACAGTAGAGCACGTCTTAGTTCAGTCATATTGGAATTATACATATGTACTTCGCAGTATGTATGCATACATGTGAGTGTTGTCTGTATGCGTGTGTGTGTGTGTTTCCAATTGGCGTTTGTTGCTAGTCCGTTCGTTGCTCAGCTTTGAGGCTGCTGAGAATTTGGTGCTTGCTGAGCCATCGCAGCAGCAGCGTTTGGCGTCGCCCCCTCTATGTAGATATGTATGTTGTTGTGTGTGGTGGGGCTTTATTAATAACGCACAATTTCAGAAGAAAAAAAAAAACAACAAAAAAACATTTTGCTTGCAATTTACCTTTTTTTTAAATATTATTGCTACACTTTTTTTGTTCACACAACGACGCAGACGCACGATAAATTGATTCGAAGCAAATTTCTAACGCGCTCCCGCATACACGTCCGGCTGAAGTTTCAACGCAAAAGTAGTGCTGCAGAAACAGTCGAAACCACTATCGATATTGGCGTTGGGGTCGATTTTAATTCGATAAAAATTCACACCGATAAGCTTATCGATTTCTGCAAGCACAACTCTAAAGCAGGTTAACATTCAGCAGCAACCAATGCACCCCTTTATAACATAGCTACACTAAAGAATTGAATGGTGCAATGATAAAATAGTATTTTATGTTAGCATCAACAGCCGTTGCCGTGCAGTACGTCAAAAGGCGCTTAGGTGAGAGGGGTAACGCGTAACGACAACGTAACGTATATTGTTGCTACGTAAGCGCAATTGGGAGCAACATGTGTGTGCAAAAGTGAGTCACTATGCAATGTAAACAGTATGTTATGTTATGCTATCGGCGTACATGCTGTTAAGTTGAACTCGACACAGTGGCAAAGTGTTGATGTTTACGGCGTATGGGGGGTGAGAAAAACGCACAAAGTCAGAGCAGAAAGCAGAGTGGGTGAGAAGGTAACAAAATTACAAAGTTGAATTTCGTATGTTAAACAATAAATATATATAAATCGCGTTTAGTGTTGAAATTTAGTCATTTATTGCCTTTGCCAACGCACAGTTCAAATTTAGTGCAAATATACATAGAAATATAAATATAAATATATATATATACATATACCCGCTGAATACCCCTCCCCGAACACACACAAAGCAACAACAACAACAACGATAGCTACAAATTGACCATGAACAACGGATTCAGCACCGGCGAGGAGGACTCCCGAGGTGGGTTAACGGATCAAACCTGCTGCCTGATCGACGATATGGAAAGGTGCAGGAATCAGGCCGGCTATGCCAGCTACAGCAAACGGATACAGAAGACGGTGGCCCAGAAGCGCCTCAAGCTGAGCAGCGATCCCAGTGCGCAGCACATTTACATCTGCGACTATCACAAGGAGCGCATTCAGTCGGTGCGAACGAAGCGACGCCGCAAGGACAGCGAGGACGATAGCAACGAAACGGACACCGATTTGCCAAACTTTCCCGATCTCTATCAGCTGCCTATTTCCGCGCTGCGTCGCTACAAGCGCCACTTTAAGGTGCAGACGCGGCAGGGCATGAAGCGGGCCCAATTAGCGGATGTGAGTGAGATCAGTGCAAAAAACAAAAAGTACATATATCTATGTGTAAATAATGTTCATTTCAGACCCTTATGAAGCACTTCAAGACAATACCCATCAAGGAGGAGACAGAGATCATCACGTATTTTGTCTATATGGTCCGAATGGGTTCCAATAAATTGGATCACAAGAATGGCATTGGCAATGATACCACCTGAACGCAACTCTGTCGGCTGCCGCGGTATCGCTATCGCCCTCGTTATCGTTATCGCTATCGTTATTAACGCCGGCTGCTGAATAACAGCGCTAGCTGTCCCACTCCCACTCACTTTCTCACATACACACACACACAGTTACACAAACTATGCGTACAGTGAAATCGAATTAGGCGCAATTGTAATCAAAACTAGGGTTTTTCCTTTTCTCTTTTTAAGCGCATTATTATGATTAATATTATTACTATTATTATTACGTATAGTATTTTTTTCGATTTGTTTTCCCAAAATTTGTATTTCCTATACACACAAGTGTTTGGCATGGAGCTCATGCCGCATCTCCAGGGCCGGCCCTGTTTATATTGAGTAGCAAACAAAACAAAATGTCGCATTATTTAGACAATTTAGAGTAAAGCAATATCTAGTATTTTTATAAAGAGTTTTAAAACAATTTTACAAATTTGTGAGACTTAAGTTAAATTAGAAATATGCAATTCACTGTTATTGCGACTCTTTAGCTTCACTGTACCTTCGTTAGCCGCGCCTGACCCAAATATCCCCACACACACACACACACACACACATACCTAGGCACTAACACATACACACACAGGAACAACAAAACACTGCTGGTGCTCCCAAAATAGTATAAACGAAAAATGTTGCAATGGAAAAAACAAAAGAAAAAGTTTGAATAGTAATAGTAGCGTTTGTTGTTAATAGCTCATTATACACAAAAAACATACAAATTTTACATAGTTGTTAAAGCTATGTATATATATACATAATATATATATATATATATATATATATATATATATATATATATATATATATATATATAGATACGAAGGATGACCCAGTTTTGGGGCCAAATGCAACTAACACATTTACCTAAGCCTTTCATTAAATGCTGTTTGTCAACAATTTAGCCAAAAGCAATCAAATAAAATTCTAAATCTGCCAACGTGAAATGTAAATGAATAGATAAGAACAACAATCAAGAACTTCATAACATTCTACGTAAAAATTACAAAATCGTAAAGAAAAGCAAAAAAATGAAAAATAAAAAAATAAAAATAAAAAAAAAGTTAAGAAAAGTAAAGCAAAGCAAAGCAGAATACCTGTTTATTAATATACAATTATTAAATTAATTATAACTAAATTGTAAATGTAATTTTAACATATTGAATTTTAAGAACTAATTTCTAATGTAAGAAAAAAAAACGAAAACTAAACTAAAACAAAAACATTTTGAAATTTGATCAAAATCTGCCGTCTTCGGCAGATCAAATATGTTCGTTCGCTCGCTCGCAAAAAGATAAAAAAAAAAGAAACAAAACCCTTGCAGAATTGTTATATACACATATATTCTACCAAAATCAGCTATAGTTATAGATTATATAGAAGTAGTTTGATCTCTTCGGCTGTTGTTCCCTAAGAGCCTTAAAACTGCCTGACTATTTGGTAAATACTTATTAAACGAGATTGGTTATACATACGTTAATTGTCATCTGCAAGGGTCTAAACAAATGTGCGCGTGGCAATAAAAAGAAAAAAATGTTTTTCATTTCATTTACAAATTGAAAGCACTTCGCGTTTTAATCGGGTAGCAATTAATTAATAATAATGAATCTTAGTAGAAAATATACATGAGAAAATTGTTTTCAAAAATCAATCAAGTATTTTATTTATTACTGAAATATAATTGTTTAGATAGACAGGAAACTAAAAATAAATTTAAAAAAAAGGAAGGGAAATGGAATGCGCGGGCTTTTTAAGTCATCATTCGATTTCATCGATATTTAATTATAATTTTGATACATGTGATTAATCGATACATATTGTATTATTTTAGTAGCTCACGGAATGCTATCAATCGTGCTTTTCGCACTACTGGTATTTTGACATTTTCGCAATTATCGATATTGCTCATATATGTATCGATACGCTTCCACATCTCTAGCTTAGTTCATTTTTTGTGGTTGTTAACATACAAATGTGCTGCGTGCTGCTTTTTAACTAGTATCAAGCATATTTATTTTAAATATCTAAGTAGTTCCGACGCAGTTGAGACTATTAAGCAACTGGATCGGTATCTTAATTGTCTAGCCGGAGCGTCGCAACGCCAAGAAAGACGGACTCGGCACACAGATTAACCAACGCTACATACAAAGACTAACACACACACGAAGAAGCGTGCGTGCTGGTGTGTGTGTGTGTGAGTGTGTGTACGTACGTACGTACGTGTGCATGGTTCAGTGTATTTGTGTATGTCAGTGCGTGCTGCTGTCGTCGTTGTCGCTGCAAAGAGGAAGCAGAAGCAGCAGCAGCAAGGAGTCCAAAAAGTTGTAGGGAACGGCAAACGACTTAACTGAACGCTGCACTACTAATATAATAGCAATAACAACAATAGCAAAAGCCAGTGATCGATCCCGTTCAGCCAAACAGACAGAATGCAGCAACAAGAATCCGGGGGCGAAGAGAGCTGGTTCGAGGAGCAATGTCATCGTGAAATCAACGGCCAGAACGATGAATACGAGCGCGAGTTTGTGCGTCAGAACGACAACAATTTGAGCACCGTCTGGGGCGCATTCCAGGACTCGGCCACTGCAGTGGCGCAGCTCTATCGTGGTAAGTGTCCCTACTTCAAAAAACACCCAGTGCATCCTTTTCCCTATTTTGCCTCTCTCCAAATCAATTTTGTTTATGATAAAAATTCAGCTACATTTGTATTTGACGTTTATATCACATGCATACACCCATACACAACTGACATAAGAGTGTGTGTGTGTGAGTGTGTCTGTATGTGTGCATAAAAATAGTTTGGATGAGCATATTAATAGCGACCGTGCAGCCTGCCTGTCAGGCAGCGGCAGCGGCAGCAACACAACAACAACAACAAGTGCATGTATACAACAGGCCCGGCTTTTAAGCTCTATCCCAATGCTTGTATATACATATGTATGTGTGTGTGTGTGTGTGTGTGAAAGTTTGCTGCTTCTGCTGCTGCTCTCGCAGGCATCATTCACACGCCTTAAAATTCTCCACATTTTCTATTCTCCCCACATTCGTTTGCAATCTACGCATTATCAAACTGCAGCAAAAGGGCCTGCAATGGAATAGATGTGTGTCTCTGTCGTGTGTTCGGCATTTGGTGTTCCTCTTCGAATGTAGGGAAAGAAAAAAGAAAAAAAAAACACGAACGAGGGGAAAGCAGAAACGTAATAACATTTACGCTGCGCAGCGCAGCAAAATCAGCATTTGATTGTCCTTAGGAATTGACATGCTGCTTTCAAGATATTCCATTTATTTATTATTATTTTTGTTTAATATATAAATGTAAATGTAATCTGTAAATTGTCTCTATGCATGCGTGTGTGTGTATAAATATAGTGCGTCATTTACGAAAAAAAAAATAAGCCATTTGACAAACAGCTGTTTTGACAGTCGCTCTCAGAGTGGAAGCTGCTGCTGCTGCTGCTGCTGACGTCGCAGTCGCCGCCCTAGCGGCATATATGTATTTATCTTCTGCCTCTCCTCTTCTCTCTCATTTTTTGTTATTGTTGTTGATGCTGCTGCTGCTGCTGCTAGCTGAACCCAAACGTTTCTAATGCTCCTTATTTCCGTTTCTTTTGATTGCAATGTATGTATGTATATATATATATATATATATATATATATATATATATATATATATCTTGTTTCTGCTGCTATCTCGCTTGCACTCTCTCATTTGCCCGCCGCATTGTCGTCATTTGCTATTCCCATATGCACTGCGGATCAATAACGGCAAGTTGCTTTTTGGTCCTTTTTGCCTGTGTGCAGCAGGTGCTGTCAATTGCACACAGAAAGAGAGAGAGAGAAATAGAGGAGTGAAACAAGAGAACAATTTCCCAAGGCGATCTTTGAGTCTGGCTATTTGGTTATTTTCGTTGTCATTTGATATTGTATAAATATCCGGATGATCAAAAAGAAAACAATTGAAAAAAAATATGAATAGCTTGCAAATTTACAAGCTTATAATGTTTATATATGAATTTATATATACATACAATAGATATATGTTTATACATAGATAATATGATATACATATATGATTATAAATGAGTGAATAATTATGCATTCCCACAAAATAAATACTGGCATTTTTTGTTGTTGGTATTTTTTGTTGAACTCTGCAAAAAGTAATCCCTAAAAAATACTTAAGAATTCATTAAAAATATTTTAAAGGGATTTTAATTGCTGTAGAAATTAATGAAACTAGAGTAAAATGGAATAGAAATTAAAAATAATTATAATAATAATAGTAGTATTTTATTTTACTAATTTTTTGCCTTTTTAAAAAAACATAATTCCCATTAATTGAAAATATTATTTTAAGGTATTTTAATTGTAATCTAAATTACTGAAACTATTTAGAGCAAAATGGAATATAAATCTAAAATAATATTCTATTTTACTATTTATATATAAATATATTTATTTACTCATTTTTACATAATTCCCAATAAAAGAAAATATTTTTAAAAGGTGTATAGGGATTTGTATTGCTGTAGAAAATTTTAAAACTATATAGAGCATGTGGAATATAAATCTAGAGTGATAGTTTTAATAATAATATTGCTATTAGTTGTATTTACTATGGTTCCCCATATTCTAAAATTTTATTCCAATAATCAAATATAAATCTATAATAGTAATATATATATACAAAATTGAATAATAAATATATAATAATAATATTATTATATATATAATATACTTTAACATAATTGTCAATAAAATTGCTGTTTCTTGTGCTAGTTCAATAGTCTTAACTTATATATACTTAAACAGAATTGCCAACAATAATGCAGTTTCTCATGTGTTCTTTTATTATTATTTGCAGAGCGCTCTTCCAACACATTTTCTTCAGAGACTGGGGCACTGTGGCTGCCCTTTCAGACCGCAGCTGGCACTGTGACAACACTCTACAAAGGTGAGCGGAAAACCCTCTCGACTGGCGACTGTTTTGGCTGCTGCCCTCTCAGACTTGGCCACATGACTTTTGATATACAATGACTTTCTATATACATACAATATAATAATATATATATATATATATATATGTGCTCTAGAATCATGTGATGGTCTCAAACGCACCAGCGACGCTGCCATACAATGCGGCTACCAAAGACGCACACGCGAATTGGCCGATTGGGCGCGCAGCAAAAAACGACGCATGATACGACGCGAGGATTTGCTGGCGTATTTAGCCGGAAAGCCGCTGCCAACACAACCAACGAATCCACATGCCAATCGTCGGTGAGTCCGACATCTTGGGCTGCCGAGCAAATCCATTGAACTAATTGCTACTCTCTCGCTCTCTCTCTCTCTCTCTCTCTCTCTCTCTCACATGCTGTCTCTGTCGTACCGCTGTGCAGGTCACCTAAGCCGGAGCACCATCAATGCGGCGGAGTGCATCACCATCAGGTGAACAGTAGCCCCAATAGCGTCACTGGCCCAGCGATAGGCTTCGCCAGCAACGGACTGAACATGATGCCACCCACCACGGCCGGCGGACAGCCAACGCATTTGCTTAACACCGCCGGCGCTCAGGCGGCGTCAGTGGGCGCCACTGGCGGCATCGGAGATGATCTGCACACTTTCAAGGAGGCCTTAGTTTTGCGTCCACGGTAATTATTACTGAGTATGCTGAATACAGGCAACTGCTCCACTCGTGGCTAGTCTATATCCAGGAAGGCTTTAGCTTGTCATATATCAATATAGATTACCTTTAGTAATGTTATAGTAATTTGTATAGTCAAGTTTATGTATTGCATTTCATGTTACTTTCTAAACATATTCCTAATTGACAGCTAGATTCAATAGCCTAGCCTATTCACCTTTAATGTTTCATGTTAGCTTCCCATTAAGTGTATGCAAATCCATTTTGTTTTCATAGAATAGAATATAGAATGTATTCTATGATGTATTCTAGTTTAGGATCGAATAATATTAGATTGAATTAGAATATATCTTCAATTAGTATATATATACTAATATGTTTTCCAAATTATGATAGCCGATTAGCTGAATCATGTTTAATGCAAACACTCAAATTTCATATTTTAATGGATGCAAATTATATTTAAACCCATTGTAGAACCCAAGTACAGTGAAATGACTAAACAGATATATATATGCATTCTATATATATATATCTATATGCATTCATATATATCTCTATGATTTCAATTTTCCTACCTGTTTATGTCCGCCCTTTAAAGTCATTTAATGACTGATAAATAGCTTAGCTTCCATGATATACCATATCATTCCATGTGTATACATACATGCATCTATATCAATACCGATGCATATCTTTACGATATCCATTTTTCTATCTACTCATATGTCCGCCCCTTACAAGAACTAAATGCGCTATAATATTGATAAAACTTGATTGAAATGATCGATAAATAGCTCGACTATAATATCAATCGTATAGTATAAACAACAATAGCAACAAATTTATTATATATATACGAATTACTTTATTAAGATTGCATTACTTAAGAACAATTATTGTTTGTATACTCGTTCATGAGAAAGAGTATATCAGCTTTGTGAAATATCCGTCCGTATAAACGCAAATTCTAGATTTGAAATTTTCAATATATATTTATTGGTAGCCTTGCCTTATTAAATTAAGATTTTTCCAAGGAGGGTGATAAATTTCGTGCTAGGGCCTTGAATTTTAAAATATATAACTGAAGATCACAAATGTTTACATATATAGATATATATTAGATACAAATAGTAGATATATCTACGACCATTAAAAAATAGCATTTTTCGCAGAGGTAGGGCGATAAAATTACGAAATTCTGATATTGTTCAGATTCTCTATAGATAGATAAAAGTATTTTCTATAGATGCTCATCCACTAAAGACGTAGCAAGTCAGGATATATAAGAGTTGACGGAATAATATTTGCCCAGGTTTTTCGAACTTGAACTAGAGTTGACTTACTGTAGACTGCAGCTTGAGATTTCCAAACAATTTTTAACCGTTTTAAGATCGTGAACGAGCATTATGCAGTCGAAATCGCACGATTGTAACATTCTTACTTTTTCTTTCACATGAATGCCCTATGATTCCAAGACGCATATATTTAAGGCAATATGCTATATATTTTTTATTTGCTCAGCATTTCCTAAAGATAAAAAATAGGGCTTTAAGGACATTAGTCAAAAGACGTCACTTCAGTTGGCTTTAGAGCAGCTTGAACTAGGCCTATATATAAATATAAATATATACAGCTGCGGTAAAAAAAAGTAGTGGTAGTAATACTGTTAAACAAAAGAAACTAAGTGATAAACTCAATATTTCGAAAATGAAATTTGAAATTAATATTAAAATGAATATATATTGTTAATAATTTAGATGTCGATATTAAGTTATTAAGTATCTCAATTTTGTTATCCAAGAGTCAGTGTTTAGTCACACTAATATTTTTTTACGGCAACTGTATGTATGCAGATATAGATATATGTATGTAAATATTATAGAGTCAGTCAAGACCTTCCGTCTGTTTAGTTATTTAACTCTACTTGAGCATTACAATGGGTTCGGCAGGGTTTAAATATGATTTGCATCCATTAAAATATAATATAATAGTCTAAAATTTTGTTATCCATATATATTAATATATATCTATATATATATACTAATGACTATTGCCTTCTCTTTCACTGCAGCGGACCGGAACTATTTGCATTTGTTGCCAACGAAATCGCGCGCCATTGCAAGCGTCCCGGCAGCCCCATCGATGACAAAATGGATATTTGCCACTACAGCAGTAAACGTCAGCGCTTTATGTAATCAGGCATCCAGCATCCAGCGTCAAACAGTTGGGTGTATAAGCACACACACACATACACACTCATACACACATATGTAACCACACACATACACAAAAAATGAATGCGGCAACACAAAATGCAACAATACAATTCAGGGGAGGAGGGGAGAACAAACAAGAAATACTGTTGAAGACTAGCAGTTACCGTTACACGTTATGTGTGTGCGGGCGAGTATGTGTGTATATGTTTATGCATGGGTGTGCGTGTGCATGTGTGTGGCAGTTAGGAGCGAAATAGGATAAATAGTTTCAGTACTATGATAATGTTAAATTTTGTTTATATTTATGCCGTAAAGTTCTTGTTACTGCGGTTAGCTGCCACAAGCATCGACACAGATACACTCACACACACAGATATACACATATACATACACTGAGCAGCATAAGTTAACTTTAGTTAGTAATTAAGCGTATACAGCTTTTGTTGTAAATTTTCAAGTCAAGAGGTGGTTTAAAACATAGCGAAAATATTGTGTTAGCATACACAATCACACACACACACACACACACGAGTTATATGTAGCGTAGTATAACACATACACACACACACACACAGACACTTTCAAAACTGTTATACGTAGACTTAAACGAAATGCATGAGCTGAAAGACAACCCTTAGCCTTAGGTTCAGTCCAGTGTTACCAAAACCAACTATGTATGCAAGTTTTGAGACAGTTATGTAGTAAATGTTATAACGTATATATATATAGATGAATATATATATGTTTGACATATCTACAGATACTGTTCTTAGCCAAAAGCTGTTATGTATATAGAAGTGTGTAAGGCGGAAAAAATGGAATACGCAAAACGTTTTGAAAGCAAACATTATGTATGTACGTACTTCGCTATCATATATATATATAAGATATATATTAAATATATATTATATATATATATTATATATATATATATATATATATATATATATATATATATATATATATATATAACTTGTTCATCTAAATAACACATCATCATCGCAACGCTTCCCCCGCTCCCGCAAAAAAACCCCACTCAAAGGCAAAAACAAGAAACAAAAGCAAACTAACAAAATTGAAAGTAAAATTATTAAACATTTAGACACGATGATAATCCGCGGAACGATATTTGATCTTGGCGGCAAAAATTGTCCGCATTTTGTAGTTAGCCAGATAAAATACATCTATATATTTATTCGTATAGAGACCCCCGCCCCTACATCTATGTATATGAGTAGCAAACAAAGGTCGATCTTGAGTATGTAAAGAAAACAAAAAAAAAGAAACAGAGAAACAAAAGGAAAAACAAGAAAACAGCAGCAAAAACCACAACAACAACAACAACCACACGTACTAAATTACATGTATTAAAACAGTCCTATGAAAATATTTGAGTTGTAATAAATTTAACAAATATGCTTAACAAATATACCTTTAAAACAAAAACAAACAAAAAAAAAACACAAAACAAGAGAAAGAGAAAATGAAAAGAAAAAAATATGATAAAAAAGCAATTAAAAGGAGAAACAAATTATTATACAAGAATAATAAGAAGAAGAACACTATAAGTTAAATAAAAACTTAAAACTTACAGAAAAAACCTTGATATATATTTTTTATTTTTGTTGGTTTTACACAAATATTTGGTTTTGCATTAAAAAACATATACATTTATAAATAAAAAAAAGTAGCTAAAAAATTAAATATGAAAAAAATAGAATATTGCTCGAGCTTAAAAATTACTTTACAATTAAAATTGATAACTAATTTAAATATGTTGTTACATTTTTAAACCTTTTCGTGTTTTTTTTTTTCAAATTGAATTTAAAGCGCATTTGATTCATGTTGAACAGAAAGAGATAGCAAGAGTGTCCAATTGGCAAAGGCTTGTGCCAATTAAGTTTTCCAATTGGAAAGTACTTATTACGTTTCGCTCCAAATATGGGAAATTATTTTAAACTCAATGGGAATTTAGTTGAAAGGAAAAAAATCAAGAGTTTTTACATTTCGTTCCAAATATGGGGAATTTTTAAACAACGCTCAGAGGAAATTTAGTTGAAAAGAAAAACTCAAGAGTTTGTACATTGAAATTCATTGCTATTTTTTATTTTCATATTCATTAATATTATATATATTTTTGTTTTGTTTTGTATATTTATATTAATAGATGTGTACATATATATTTTATTATTTTGTATAACTGCACAGCTGGCAATTAATTACATATACATTAATTCGGGGGGAATTAATTAACTAATACAAAACAAGACGATTGCAATGTAGCGAGGCTGTCAAACTGTGCAGCAGGCCCAATTACTGAGGCCCCGCGAGCAGTGGCTGTCCAACTGTAACAGAACTGCAAGCTTAAATTTGTTTTTGTTTTTATCTTTACCGGATAACAGAATATAAGCTATGCATTACGGAAATAGTACAACTGTGCCAGTTACAGCTATATATATTAATATATATATATATATTTAGAAATATAAATATTATTTGAACAGAATTTGTTAAATCGCATCTAGTATTTTTTTAACAGCAACAAAATAAACGCAGCAACAGTTTGAAATGCTGCGCAGCAAAACACAATTTTATTAGATTTTTGTTTATGTTCTTTGTTTTTTGTTTTCTTCTTTTTTTTTTTTTAACTAGAGTTATCAACAAAAGTGTTAAAAAGAATTTCTGCATTTCTTTGTTGCAATTTCTAGCACACTTAAATAAATTTAGTTATAGTTGTTATTTTCATTGTTTTTTTTTTCTTTCTTCATTTTAATTCTATTTTTCATTTCATTTTAGACGTGTGTTTGCTTGTGTGTGTAAGTGTATGTAAAACAATGTGAAGTGAAAAATAAAATTTGTTAAGAAATTGATAATCGACTGTTTAACGATAACGATAACGATACTTTTTTTGTTTGTTTGAACTAATTACAATGCCTTGCCCTAAACGGAATGTTTTAGTGCTACATTTCCAACTCGAACAGAAATTGTTCTCTCTCTCTCTCTCTCTTTCTTTCTCTATCTCCCGCTTACTCTCTGTTTCAGTGTGTGTGTGTGTTTCCTGTCACGCTTAAGTTTAAATTATTTGAAAGTCGTACGTTAGTTTACATATGCAAATATACATATATATATATGAGTATATATGTGTGCATATATGTATATATATGTGTGTACATATATATGTATATGTAATGCTCAATATGTCAAAGAACAAAAGGATTTTTAAATTTAACGTTAACGGACTTATTTTTGTTTATGTAAATGTAATATATATATATATATATATATCCTTGTGTGTTTGTGTGTCCTTTTCAATAGTGAGTTTAAGTTGTGTGTGTGTGTATCCGTGCGTGCGTGTGTGTTTGGGTGTGCAAAAAAAAAACGAAGAAGCATTAAAGAGCCTTTACACAAAACCGGTGCGTGACGCATTGCGCTGGTCCCAGCCTAAAACTGAACCCAATTGGCATTTGCCGAATTCTGTTGACCTTGATTGCCGCTGGAAAGAGTAAGAAAAGAATTGAATTACTGAAACCACTTCGGGTGCATCATGATGGCTCACCCTGCGGATGCGTAATCGGTCCATTCCGTGCCAGCGCCGCCGCCGCTTGTCCTGTGTGCTGGCGATGCGGCCGGACTTTGGCGCAGTGTCGCTGCAGCCGGCGCTGCCGGCGGTGGTGCGATCTTGGCCAAGCCACCAGGCGGCGGTGGTAGCACACCACCAGTACTTTTGCCCTTGCCAGTGCGCGAGCTGCCCTCCGAGCCATCCTTTTTCTGTAGAAGCAAAGCAGGGATGGAGATTGAGTCAGATATGATTAGGTATAATTAAGGTTAAGAAAATGTACAAATTTTAAATTAGAAAAAATAATAATAATATTGAAAGCCACAGATCGTACAGATCCTTAAAGATTATATTGGGAAATCATTATTGTATTATCTTTAAGGACTATATTGGGAAATCATTATTATATTATCCTTAAGGGTAATATTGGCAAATCATTATTATATTATATCTAATATTTATCTATCTATCCATACATAATAATATCTAATACCTATCTATCTATCTACATCTATAAATATATCCAAAACTAGTTGAAGTTCATAAAGGCAAGTATTTAAACTATTATATTTCATTTATTGCAAAAAATAAATTAGCGCAGTTAACTAAATCGACTCCAATACTTTTAGATGAATGTATGGATCACTCAGAATCAGAATCAGCTAAATTCTTTGCTCAAAATTCGATTGCTATATAGACATATTTTTAATTTTGATATAAATAACTTCATGGCAGATAGTGGGATGATATCCATCCATATACTTGGATGATATATATTCACATTCATACATTATTGACATTCCTTATAGATTTTTTTACTGTCGGACAACAAAATCGATTATACTTGTTTAAAACTAATAAAACCAACTACGCGATATATATACTAGTCAGTCACATTGAAGTCGAAAATTTTATAACATATACATATTATCGCGATTCCTTTAAACATTTTACTAAGATGATATCCTTCCATACAATATATTCATCTATTATTTATAAACCTAATGAACTGACTACGCAGTATCTTCTAGTCGGTTATACAGAAATCGAACATTTTACTGGGAAGATATTCACTAGGATAATATTCAGCTATTGATCTGTCCAATATATTCATGAACTATCACTTTCCCTAAAAGGATTGCATAACTGTCGGCGGAGAATTTCAAATCTTTCTGTATATAAAGAAGAAAAGAACTAACTACGCGGTATCTCCTAGTCGGTTACACAGAAGTCAAACATTTTGCATATCATTATTGGTCTGTGTAGCTCTACGTGATTCGTCACACCACACTTACCGTAATACGCATGTTGATTTTAATGGTCTCGCCCTCCTTGAAGCCCAGATCGAGCTCTTGTTTGGGTTCGGTTTTCTCCTTTTCGATTTGCTCCTGATTTTTTACCCATTTGAAGTGATCCTGTAACGCCACATTCAAATCGAACGAATCGGAACGATCGCCAAAGCCCAAGCCCAAGAACGCCGATCGTCCATTGTCGTCCTGGACGCGTATTACGAAATAGCGTGAGCTGTCGGAAACCGATTCGATGGCCACGCCGGGATATGTATCGATGGGGCAATTGGCAAAGAGAGCGCCGCTCGTCTTATCCTCCAGCTTCAGTATGCAGGCGGTGCCCTTGGCCACCAAGCGCATTCGTCCGGTCCAGGTGGGCTCTTTGAGGTTCCAGTCCGCTGCTCTGCGTGTTTGAAAAACAGTTTTTTTTTTTTTTTCAATTCATCAATTTTGTCTCGTTTGGTTAATAAACATTGTTTACTTGAATGGCATGTGCATCTATATGTATGTGTATGTGTATGTGTATTTTGTATTTTGTGTTTCGCTTTAAGCGAAAACAAAGAAAGTCAACAAAAGTAACAACAAAAACAATTATACATGTATAAAAGCTTTAACTACATATACAAACACACACACACGCACGTACATACATACATATAGATAGACGAGCGCGCACGCAAATGCATATACATACAAACATTTCACTTGCAAGTGAAATGTACAGCAATTAAGAGAAACTGCAAAGTGAGCGTTCAAATAAAACAAAAACAACACAAGAAAAACACAACTGCATACAAAAACAACAAAAATTAAGAAAAAAAAATCAATTGGAATTGAACTTCAAAAGAGGCAGCAGCAACAACAATATTCAATGGTTTTTCTTAACCTTGGCTATATTGCTTTTGCTGTGGCTCTTTGCCACATATTTCAATCTCATTTCCGTGCCTTGCGCATTTTTAACATAATTTATGCATTTCTCACGCGCGCACACACAATATGTATATGTGTGCGTGTGTGTGTGGTATGTGGGGGCGTCTCTCTGCATGAAATCACAAAACTTTCAATTGCACCACAGAACACAGCAGCAGCAACAACAACTGGGCAAAATTTTGTTTTTTTTTTTGCAGCAGAATTTCTTGTAGATGTAGATGCAATCTCACCTGTATCCTCTGTTGCTGGCGCGTGGCGGTATTTTGTATATAAATACCTCGGGCTTTACAATTAGCACACTTTCATATTCCATGTTTTATTTGTAGTTTTGAATTAATACTATTGTTTATTATCCTGCCTACGAGTTCAGTTTATAACTTTAAGCTTACAACTACATATACTGTGGAGCTGTCAAACAATCGATGCCAGATATCGATAATATGGCTAATCGGCAGGCCCCCACAAAAATATGTTTTGAAACAAAATCGGTTGGTACACTTTTGACTTATCTACCGTAAGTAAGAACGTGCAAATATTTCGCGGGTGGCATTTATTGCTTACTTTTATTATATGGATTTCATTTCCAGCGGCGGAGTCTATTTGACTAAATAGTTTATTAAATATATTCAATTTAAAGGTGCTGACAACGCACGCGCGGCACGATGCCGATGATTCAAGCAACATCGATACCACTTGACGATGATTTTTTGAGAATTCTTGAGTTAAGGCCGAGTCTTTTACGTAGTTTTCTGACGGCTAAACGTATTTTTATTGCACCGTTTATTTGACATACGCGATTTAAAGCTGCCGATAACGAACTTGCAGTACGATTACGAAAAGTCATGCAGAATCGATACCATTTAATGATGGAAAGACCTATCGCTAAGTTTACGCAGACAAGCAGTAACAGCTGTGCGCAATCGATACAATAATCGACACCAAATTTCGGTATTTTTTATTTTGGCGCAATTCCTTTTTACATCTTTGCTTGTGACACATTTACTAAGTTTTATTCATTTTTGGTAATAGTGTTCATAAATCTAATTTTAAGTAGCGAAACCCGATAATTATAAGTAAAGTATCGGTAGAAGACTTTTAAGTAAATTTCATCGCCAGGTATCGCTGTTGCAATCAAGTTTTTCGCTATATCGATAAGTAATATCGACATTACTAGACAGCACGTTGTTTGTCTGAAGTCTTGATTTATAATAGAACGAAATGCCGCCGGATTTGCAAATTACAAGCGACAGCGACTTAGATGTGGTCTTGGAGGAGTTTCAGAGCAGACAGGCGCGTCGCAACAGCACAAGTTCCAAATACAATTGTAGCATAGCCGGCTGCAATAAGAGTTTCAAGCGTCTGGATCAATTAGATCGCCATGAATACCACCATACCGGTATTGTAAGTACAAAAGCCTCCAAAATGCTTGATATTCGGCTATTTAACTGCTCATCTCTTAATGTAGAAAAAGCACGCTTGTAGCTACGAGGGCTGTGATAAGACGTATTCAATAGTAACCCATTTGAAACGTCATCTGCGTAGCACACACGAACGCCCTGCGGGAGTGCAGAAAACAGTCAAATGCAGTCTGCCAGAGTGCAGCAAGATGTTCATCTCGACGAGCAATATGACACGTCACATGCGCGAAGCACACGAGTGTCCGCGCGAATACGTCTGCAGCCACTGCTCGGCCAAGTTCAGGCAGAAGATGAAGCTGCGCCGCCACGAGATCACACAGCACACACAGGCGTATCCGTTTCGTTGTGAGAAATGCTCGCGCGGCTTCTATCAGCAGTGGCAGCAGGAAAGACACCAGCGTAGCTGCAAACTCTACTCATGCCCCCAATGCGAACAGCAGTTCGAGAAATGGACGCTGTATACGAAGCATTGCCGTGAAACGCTGCACGGACGGGATCGCCACAAGTGCGAGCATTGCGACAAGAGCTACGATAAGCCCAGTGATCTGAGTGCGCATGTTGCTGCCAAGCATCCAGCAGATGCCGAGTCCACGTTCTCATGCACTGAGCCTGGCTGCAATCGCAGCTATTCGTATGAGCGCAATTTGCGCCAGCATATTCTGACCAGTCACACGGGCAGGCGCTTTGAGTGCCTGGCTGTTGATTGCCAGCGCTGTTTTAGCAGCGCCCAGAATCTGAGCAAACATCTGCTGCGCGATCACACGGCCAAAGAGCGCCAGCCAGCTAAGAAGAAGAAGCAAACGCCTAGCCCAACGCCAAGCACAAATAAAAAAGGAGTCGCGGCATCTAAATTGCGCAAGCGTCGCCATGATGCCGGCAAACCCGCCCGATCGCAGCTGTCCAAGCTGGCTTGCCTGGTGCTCGACAAGAAAGTTGATAAGCAGGTGCGCCTGCGCCAGCCGCTGGCGCTAACAAGCGTGGCCAAGGAGCTGCAAGAGAAACAGGACGATGAAATGGAAGTTGAGCAACTGCTGGAGCAGGCGCTGCAAGACGAGAACTAAAAGCTAATTAAAGCTTTAACTTGAACTTAAACAAAAAGCCAAGCTTGATAAGAATAAGATATATATATTTATATTTTCATATATATATTTAAGTATATCTGTCTTATAATGATATTCCTTTTATGCTTGGCACATTCGATTCATAATTTATAATTTACTGCATTAGTTTTTATTTATTGCCATAATTGAAAAGACATCCTTTATATAATATTTTATACACATATAATATTTACACACAGCAAATAGTCCAATTCTATCTTGATACAAATTTAATATTTTAGCCTCTCTAATCCATTCATATATAATTTGTCCCACTGTCTATATTATTTGAATATAAAATTGAATTTTATATAGCTAATATTCTATAATTACCAACAACTTCATATACATATATTACACGTGTGTTGTAGTCAACAAATTGGTTGTTAAACAAGTTCGACTCTGGATCTAAGATATAAAGACATATAGATGGGAGATATATACTAGATTCTAAGTATATATTTTCTGTTTAAAGAATCCTTTGAAGTTGGTTTCAGTTAGAGTATAATTTTTATTTGTATGTCATAGAAAATAGTGAAAATGAATTAATTAAATGTAAAAAAAAAACAATAAAAAAAAGATAAATTTGAAAAAAATAAAAAGTTTATTAGTGTGATTAGGAAAGATGTATAAAGGATCTTCGATAAAGCTTCGAAAAGTCTCCATATTTCAATTTACAATTTTTTAAAAATCCTAAGTTTTTATTGAACTTATTTTTATATGAGTTTTCATATTAATTGTTTTCAATTTAACTATATATGTATATTCCATGTACAAAATTGAATTAAGGAACCATTTGAAAAACAAGCTACATATTTAACGAACTTTAGTTAATGCGCTCCTCAGTCTACATAGATTAGCGAGAAAGATTAAGTCTCTTATTAAAGTCTACATAGTTCACTTTAAATGTATATGTTCTAAAAATCATAACAGTTTCATTTTAGAAGTTTTCATATAAATTTCCATATTTTTTGCTTTGCTTGAAATTAATTTATATTCTCTATAAAAAATCGAAATAAAGAACAATTTGAGAATCAAATTAAAAATTTAACGAACTTCAGTTAAGGTAATTAGCAAAGATTTATTCCGTTATACAGTTAACATAGATCTTCGAGGAAGATACTCTACATAGTTCACTTTTTATTTGTTCTATAAATCTTTAAAAGTTTATATATGAATTTAAATATCAATTGCTTTAAATTGATCTATGTTCTATATACAACATCGAATCATCATAACAGTTTGATTGCAAAAGTTGAAATTGATCTATATATGTACTATATACAAAATCGAATCAGATCTCGATAAGTACTAGTTGAGTCAGTTTCATTTTCAGTTTTATTAATAAAAGAACGATTTTGAAAACAACTTCAAATGCGTTTCATGTGGATGAGGCTGTGTATAAGGGCGTAGGCTGTGTGTGTGTGAGAGTTTCTACAACGAATTGATGATCTTTCGACTGCGCATCTGCTCCAACCACTGCTCCAATTGCTGCTCGGGTGTTTGGGGTTCGGGCAGGTAGTAGTGTTGCGGTGGTTCGCCCTCCTCGAGCCGCAGGAAGTAGTGACAGTGCTTGTACTCGACGCGTCCAAAGCGACCGCGCGCATGACGACGCATTCCCTTGAAGACGCGTCCCTTGCCCACAAAGGATTCAGCTGGTGGCAGATGAGAGGAAAGCAACTTAGCAAATTAGGGCAAATATTGTGTATATTCATTCGCATATTCATTTACCAATCCACAAATTGCTCTTGTACTCAACATTGTGCCGTTCAACGGCCATTTGCTGAGCCTCCAGTATTGTCTCCCTGACATCTGTGGCGCCCTTTTTGAGCACAAAATTCAGTTGCTTGAGCGCCTCGTCGACAGACATGCCACGCACAAAGGCCGCTATATACCACATCTTGTCTGGACTATATTTAATGTTGCTGCGCATATGGCACACGTACTATAAATTAAAGGTACAAATTTATAAATTATAATTAACTATTAGAGTTGGCCAATAAATCGAAATTGAAGCCATTTACCGCTTTGCGTGGCTCCTCGTCCACTTCCTGTGGCGGATGCACAGTTTTGTTGTATTCCAGCCATTTTCGCGGTCCGTAATTGTGTTTATTCCATTTGGTGCAAAGGCCCCCCGAGGGGGCCGTGTGCACGCCGCAGCAGTCAACGTTTTGCGTGATCGCTGGTGGCACGGCTAACAATTTGGCTGCGCCGGTTGCGGGGGCAGCTGTAAGCAGCGGCGTTTGCACCGCTAGCTGCGCCATTTGCCTTATCATTTTGTGCATGGTGCTTCAGGTTTGTTTAATAACGGTGTCAAATGATTTATAGCAATAAAAAAAAGTTGAAGCACCATCGGTCGCGTAATCTGCCAGCAAACAGCTGTGTAGGCTCTTGACTCGCACACATATCGATATTTCGATAGTTTGTGGTAGATAACAAGCTCACATCTCTTGCCTTATCATCGGTATTAAAACCAAATGCGATATTAAAAAATACTAAAGCGATCATTAATATCTTTTAAACTATCATAATATCGGAATTCGTTCTAAATTTGAAGTTTATTTTATTCAAAATGCCCTTGCTGTTAGATCTTAACCTCATGGGATGCACTTCTTTCAAAATATTTTTAGTTTGAATACAAATTATTGAATTAACTTTAAAATGCGAACTTGATTGATTTTTATACTGCTAAAATTTCCAAGATCCAAAATTTGTTCATGAACTGATTCGCGTTAGCCATGGCATCTATTTAAGCCGAACTATCGAGATCACCAATCGGTTCCTTTTTTGTCAGCGTAGTATTTCTCAAGTAGAGCTTGCAAAGAAATCACAATTTGTCGCGATTTAATAGAATGATTTGAAACAATCAATATTCGGGCTTCAACGTATATTATATCCGTTTTGTGAAATATGTCAGATGCAATTCTAATTAAAACCGAAGTCAACGCCACTTTCACAAATATCAAATGCAAGCGATCTCCATCCAAAGATGACGAGAATGAGTGCACTCCGTTGCGCGATGAAGGCGGCCAGTCGCCCCTCGGCCAGGAGGCAGTCTCTGCCAATGGAGCCGCCGGTTGGGAGAGCGATGCTGATGACCAGTCCGAATTTCTGGCAGCGCCGCCGCCGCCGTCACTGGAGCATGAGATGTTCCTAAAGCGAAGCCCCCACAATGATTATTGCCCGACACCATTGAGAGAAGCGATCACAGGCGAGCCAGAGCGGGCTGAAGATCAGCGTGAGTCTGAGCAAAATGGAAATTCTTCGGATTCGCCGGACGACAACAAAGGAGACTCAATGGCGCTGGTTGTTGTGAAGAAGGAGGAGCGCAGAGAGCTACAATTGGGGTTTCTTGATGTCCTAACGGAGAAGGACTTTCAAGGCCTCACAGATTTATCATATAGCCAAATGGATCAACTCGATCAAATGGACCTTGAGCCGCCAACTACTGCAGCCAACGAAGAAGAGCAGGAACTACAAGATCGTCTCGAGCAGCGCCAAAGGGAACTGGAGTACTTGGAGCGAACAGCTACCGAGAAGAAGAGGAAGAAACATAAGAAGGAAAAGAAACACGATAGCCACAAGAAGCGACGTCGCAGTCACAGTCGTAGCAATAGTCCCGGCTCACAGAAGAGTCGTAAGGAGCGACGCTTGCTGGAGCCTGATCGGCCCAGTGGATCAAGACTAAACTCCAAGGCCGTCGTAAAAGAGGAGCCCGAGCAACTGGACTATGTGCCAGTGCGGCCCGAGGAGAAAAGCATCAAAGTAATCAACATAAACAAGCTAAAGCAAACGGCTCCAGAGCCAACACCGGCTCAGCAGACAGCTCAGGAGAAACGCCAGCAGGGCGTGGCGCGGGCGCAGAAAGTGCTGCATCTAATGCGCCTCAAGGCTTCCAAAGCACCGGAGACCCAGTTCTTGGTGGTCAACACCATACGGAAACTGCCCAGACTTGGAGCGTATATGAGCAGTGATATATTCGAGAATCCCTCGCCGTTGTGCAACAATTTCAATGTTAGTTACAAGTTCAACTCGACATCGACATCGAACATCAATTTGAAGAAATGGGGCCTGGAGCCGATGCCCGATGCAACAAGGATGCTGTTGCGTCTAGCCGGAATTGATGTGAGGCGTCTGATGGAGCTGCAACAGAACACAAAGATATCCCTGCAGAAGTTGAGATCCGCGCAGCAGCCAGAGAATGGTAACTGCAGCAAGACGGAGGATGAATCGCTATCGACCGGTCTGTACAGGAGTGCATCGACCCAGACGGATGCCCGGATGACCAACCAAAATCGGGATGTTGGTGTCCAGGCTATGCCGGCATCCTATCAGGGCGTCTATTGGCTAAATCCTCGCTTCAATGACACGGATCTAACGCAACAGCAAACGAACGTATTGCTGGCTTTAAAGGAGCTCACCGCCTCCTGTCCCAGCTCATCCTCCTGGGCCGATCGCATATTCCGGGAACTGCGCAATGCCTTGGCCATCAAGCGTGCCGAGATGAAACAATTGAAACAATAATCAACTTAGCGATTGCCAAAGCGCACAATCACTGCAAATGCATTATGGAACAATCAAATATTATCCTACGATGGGAACAAACAATTCGAATTTAAAAAAATTATTAATCAATTAAGAGAACGCATTTACAAATAGATTTAAGATGTCCCATCAATAATGCATTTGCTTCAAGTGCAAATACACGTATCCAGACCAAAGAAACGTGAAACCAAATAAAATGTCAAATAAATAAGTGTAGCAAAAAAAAAGGACAAATTGTCTTTGTTAAACTAAGTATTTTAATGTGCCTTATAAATAAAAAAATTAAATAAAAAATAGTTTGTAAAGGTTTACGAAACTTATAATTCTAATTGGAAACTGCCAATTGGGAGTGTGATTTAAAAAAAAAAGTTTATCGATAACCGAATGTGACAGCATTTATCAACACTTAACAGATATACGGCATTGTCTGGCCACACCGTTACGTCCACGTAGAAAACAAACGGACGACATTGTCGACGTGCATATATTTATTTAAGATTGAAACATACAGCGAGATGCAATAAACAAAGATCAATAGAAAGGACCAGCCGACTGGCACGCGCAGAGGTAGTGACTCCGTGGCGCTGACACTGACACCGACACCGAGACATTGACAACGGCTCTCCAATTGAGAGCAACTACCTACAACAAACACACACAGTTATTTAAATATGTTGGGTGGTAAACGCACAAGCTCCCGTCATGTTGCGGTCGTGCTATTGATGTGCCTCTTCTGGTACGTGATCTCGTCCAGCAACAATGTCATAGGCAAAATGGTGCTCAATGAGTTCCCATTCCCCATGACCGTCACCCTCATCCAGCTATGCAGCATCACCCTCTACAGTGGACCATTCTTTAATTTGTGGCGCATACGCAAATACCAGGATATACCACGGCCCTACTACATGCGCCTAATTGTGCCGCTGGCCATTGGCAAGCTGCTCGCCTCGGTCACCTCGCACATTTCGCTGTGGAAGGTGCCCGTCTCCTATGCGCACACAGGTCAGTTGCCCTCACACGTCACCAAATGTTGATAGCTAATTGCTCTTCTTCTTCTTCGGCCACTTCAACTTCTGTTTAGTTAAAGCAACAATGCCGCTCTTCACCGTCGTCTTGACGCGCGTCTTCTTTGGCGAGAAGCAGCCCACACTGGTGTACCTGAGTCTGCTGCCCATCATAACTGGCGTGGCAATTGCGACCGTCACGGAAATCTCATTTGATATGCTCGGCCTAATCAGTGCACTCATCTCGACCATGGGTTTCTCCCTCCAAAACATCTTCTCCAAGAAAGTAGGGCACACGCTCACCTTCACTATCATTCAATTAATCAATTAATCAATCAATTCTCTCTATGCAGGTGCTCAAGGACACGGGCATACATCACTTGCGTCTGCTGCATCTGCTGGGCAAGCTATCCCTATTAATTTTCCTGCCCCTCTGGCTCTACATGGACAGCTTGGCCGTGTTCCGGCATTCAGTTGTTGTATGTCATCTATCTATATATATATATATATATATATATATATTTAGCATTTCTATATCTGCTTGCATTGCAGAAAAATCTGGACTACCGAGTGATTGCGCTGCTCTTCACCGACGGCGTTCTCAACTGGATGCAGAATATAATTGCCTTCAGTGTACTGTCCCTTGTTACACCATTGACATACGCCGTGGCCAGCGCCTCGAAGCGCATCTTTGTGATTGCCGTCTCTTTACTGATACTGGGCAATCCGGTCACGTGGGTGAACTGTGTCGGCATGACGCTGGCCATCATCGGCGTGCTGTGCTACAATCGTGCCAAACAAATCTCAAAGGCTAAAGAGTTGCCGCTGCAGATGCCAAGCAGTCATGTCAAGTACACGCCACTCAATGACAACTACTATCGCAGCTCGCTCAATGGCAACATTGGAAATGGCCTGCACAAGATGCAGACGAAGGGCTCGGCGACCGTACAAATGCCAATGGCAATGCCCCTGAACAGCCACAGCAACAGTTTGCTGGCGAACGGCAGCGGGATGCCAAGCGGGAGCACCACGCGCCTTCTATTCGTTTAGTTTTCTAATTAGTGCAATTGTATTGGCTACAGCTACAACATTCACAACGTTCACAGCCCGTCGTCGCCTCGTCGCAATTGAAATTGAAATTGATGATTGAGATAACATTTCCTATCAGACGGAGTTCGCTATCTCTGCGGGCAATCCGAATAATTGAATAGAGTATTCCCGCAATATCTAATGTGCTCTCTGCTCTGCGTGTGACACATTTTGTTTGTAGTTTTCCCCCACAGAACTTTTCCCCATCCTTGTCCTTCCTGACCCTCTATTTTTTTGTTGTTAAGTTATCGTGTAAAAAATTGTATCATAAAAATCAGCGTGTGAGGCGGTTTGTAAATAAGTATAGGATTGAGAGTGAATCCGCAACGGATTTGCCTCAATTGCCGCTGTAAGGAATATGGAATATATTGTTTCCTCAGTTCGAATTATAATGATTATGCCTTAAAACTGTATGTATTTACAAAATCGAAATGCGTGCGTATTAAAAATTGTTGACCGTGTACATAGGCAATAAAAACATGTATCTACTACTACTACGTACTATGTAATCCAGTCAGTGTTGGCTTTCACTTGGAACCGGCCCAGTGCTTATCCACTACCGCAACCAAATCCCCATCCCAATCCCAATCGAAATCAAGGATGCGTCAGCTGCTAGGCGGGCAGCAGCTTTATCCACTCGTTCACAACATCCTTTTTGTAGCCAATGCGCTTGAGCAACGCCTCCGAGCGCCAGTTGTTGGACACAATCCATGCGGTGAGCGTCACCTCCTCCTTTTTGGCAATCAGTTTGGACATGACGGCTGCCAGCAGACCGCCAAGGCCACGCCGTTCCGCCTTGGGCAGCACCTGTAGCATGCTGCGGGAAAGAAAATAGAAAACTTAGCTGAGATTCCATTTGACTCTCTCTCCTGCTACTTACCCCAGGCCAGAGAAATCATTCTGGAATATCCAGGCAATCAATTCGCCCGTATCGCTGCGGCAAGCGCCCACAGTTCTATTGAACTTGATCAGGGCACGGATGTAGGCCAAAGATCCTTCGCCCTTGTTGGGCCATATGGAGTGTACTAGCTCCGCATCCTCATCCGTTAGCTGGCGCAGCTCAAAGTCCGTTAGCAGCTCGGGCACTGTGATCACCTTGGCATCGGCATGGGGCAGCACCATGCCATAGCACTGGCGTGCATCGATGCCCGATGCGCCCTTCTTCAGGGCCAGCTCCTTGACGCGTGCGCAAAAGTCCAGATCGACATTGGTGAGCAGTGCGCCCTTAGCCCATTGAATGAGCCGCGTCTGCTCCAGGCAGGCGAAGAGCTCCACGGCACCTGCTTGCCAGCTGTAGAAGGAGACGCTCTGCACCACATCCTCGTGCAGGCTCACGTACGTGCCGTACTGCCGGAAGTCGCCACTCCGAAGCGTATAGAAACGTTTGCGCAGCGAAATGTACTTCGGATCGCTTGGGGAAATGCCCGCCGTTGCTAGCTGGCGATCCCATTTGCGCTGATTGTACATCAATAGATAATGAAAGTTAAGCACTCCATATTTCGCCTTGTACAGCGCCATCAGCTCATCCACTTCGATATCGCTGAGTGGACGCAAGATATCAAAATCCTTATCGCTCATTTTGATCGATGCCAGCTGCTGATTACGCTTTCAGAGTTAAAAATTGTCTGGTTGCGGATCGCATTGAAGTTGTTTAATTCAGCGAATAAACCAGAAGCAAATGCGCACAGGAGCGGATTCATAGACCAGCAAAAGCTAGAAATAATAGAAATATATATATATTATATTCTAAGAATAATACATTAGCATACATTTACCACGGCATATTTAAATTTCCAAATTATATTTTCAATTAGTTTATCTAATTCAATTTCAGTAATTTTATTCTAACGACCAGTTCACTTAGCGAACTTCATGATCGGCTTAACGGTTCAGCTTTGCAGCACATTGATTCAGTTTGCGCCTTTTTGTTTTTATTTATTATTTACAATTTAAATCTAATATATATATATATATATATATATATATATAAATATTTATATATACAGTGTATATTTTCATTTCTATGTTGTCACCGCAGTGCGGCCCTGTAGTCCAGCACTTCAGACATGCTAAACTAACTAATTCAACTGATTAGATTTCCCGCAATACAAAACAAGCAGGCCAGCGGACGTCGATGACGTTGCCTGCATGCAAATCGATATGTTAATTTCGATAAGTTCAATCGGTCGGTCGGTTGCTCGTTCGCCCGCCGATGACATACAAAACTTAAATTCAATTCCGAGCGCCAACAACAACAACAACTGCGGCACAGGAAACGATTTGAACCTAGCAACGAAGTGGCCTTTGTTTGTTTACAATTTGAATTAGTTGAATCTAGACTTACACATAGACATCATTAATATTTATACTATTTAAGCAATTATGGTGCGCAGTAAGTGTAACAACATTTGAATTCCTGACTACGTAATCGAATTGAAAATTGTAAAAACGTCTGCAGTTACAGAAGAGCTGGTGCGCAAAAAGTCGGAGCATAATGAGCGACTAATTAGTACGCTGGAGGAGGTGTCGCTGCACCAAGAGGACATCGAACGCATTGAACACATACAGAACTGGTGTCGTGATCTCAAGATACTGCTGCTGCAGTCCAATCTCATCAGCCGGTTGGAGAATCTGTTCAAGCTGAAGCGTCTCGAGTATCTCAATGTGGCCGTTAACAATATTGAGCGCATTGAGAACTTGGAGAGTCTCGAGTCACTCAACAAGCTCGATCTAACGCTCAACTTCATTGGCGAGCTAACCAGCGTAGAGTCGCTAATTGGCAATTATAATTTACGCGAATTGATTCTGATTGGCAATCCGTGTACCGAATATCCGCATTATCGTGACTATGTGGTGGGCACCTTACCGCAGCTGCACAGCTTCGACTGCAAGGAGATATTGCCCACAGAGCGCCTGCAGGCGCAACGTCTCGTCCAACAGCATCGAGCTGTCATCGTCCAGTGCCAGGCGGCCCAGGCCATTGAGCGGGATGAGCAGCGAATACGCGTGGCCGAGCAGCAGCAGCAACTGGCCAAACAGTGCGCCGACATGGAGGATGAGGAGGAGCGTCGACGCACCTTCTGGAATTCCAAGAGCGAGCACTGCCCGGAGATACGCACGGAGATAGCGCGCCAGCACAGACTGGGCCGCGAGAAGCACGAACCGGCACCAAATCCATTGACAACCAATATTAAGCGAAAGCCGAATCTGTTTGCGCCCTGCGGACGACCCTACAACATTAACCAGGGCAAATTGCCGTTTAATTTCCAGGACGAGGCCGATCACTACAGTCTGCTATTGGAGGTCTACAAGTTTGTATTCAGAATTGGATAATCTGATGATGAAATGCATCTCTTAGTATATCATTATATCATTAACAGGCACCTGGACACCTCACTGATCGATGTGGATGTAGAGACAAACTATGTGCGCGTGACGGTCAAGGGAAAGATCTTTCAAATTGCCTACAACGAGGAGGTCAAGCCAGCTGAGTCTGTTGTGCAGCGTTCCCAAATCACTGGCTTTTTACAGATCACACTGAAGAAGCTCAAGCCCAACGAACTGCTTACCATCAAATCCGTGCACACGCCCAAGAAAAGGTGAGTCAATAGATTCACATCCTGATCCTGGCAGAAATAATACAAACTTGTCCACTTGCAGTGCTCCTAATCCCGCTGCTTCAAAGGAACCCAGCGGCACTGTTGATATTGGCAGCATTTGTCCTCCACCCGATTTGCCCGACTTGATATAAGGATTCATTTGTTTTTTTTTTTTTTTTTATTTAAAAATTGTTTATTTAAATATTTTGTTTTGTTTTTTTTTTTTTTTGTTTGTTTGTTTGTTTGGGATTTTCTGTTTCGTTGCTGCGCCTCTCATATTCCTGCTGCCTTCTAGTTTTCATAACTCCGCGCTGACCCAGCATAGTACCAGATGTCTATATACATATATATACACACAAATGTCTATATATATATATATATATTTGCTTATATTGTATATGTAGTTACAATTCATGATGTACGTTCGTGTGTGTGTGTGTGTGTGGATATAAAAAAATGATGCAAACGCATAGTAAAAATGAAAATTATTTTCTTTTTTCTGTGTTGTGATCTAAACGGGGAATAATGATGCTAAGTTATAGAAACCGTTTGCCAAAATATCCTTACTCATGCTACGCAGTATATGTAAATATATATACATATATATGTATCAAAATGAGTTTTGGTTGATTAACTCATATATATATATTTCAAGTTTGATTTAAAAAAAAAAAAAAAAAAAAATTGCAAAAAAAAAAGAAAGTTTTAAAAATAAATGTGGTACGCTTCTTTTCTCCTGCACGATCAGTTTTATATATGTTAGCATTTGAAGTTTTGAACAGTTCATTCTGAGCCAACGGAAAGGCATCTCATCTACGGGGATTTCTCGTTTATTTCAGTCTCAGAGCGGCGCACTTTAGTTTCGACCATAGAAAATGGATTGTATTTGATTTGTGGATCGGGGCGAAGGAAGGCTAGTATTGTATTGTATTTTTTTTTTTTCATTTTTGTTTTTTCTTTTTGTTTTTGCGTTCAGTGCTTACAAGTTTATACTGCGGGAGTAAGGATCGTACGATCATTCCTGGGCCTGGCTTTATTTCGTGAAGTTTATGGTAATCATATATATGCAGTCAATATTTTATGTTCCTTTTGGTTTTTTTTTTTTTTTTTTTTTTTTGGATAGCAACAATCTTGTTTTCTCTCTCGCTCAATATAATATTTCGGTTTTTTGTTTTAGTTGTATTTTAAATAGTAAGTATTGTATTTAGCTGTGGTTGTGCATTGTATTTTGTATTTTGTTTTTTGTTTTTGTTTTGTTTTTTAGTTATTTTTCTGTTTTCTAAATACAAGTATTTTTGTTTTTACTTTGCATTTGCATTTTGTTTTGTTTTTTGTTTGCTTAAGTCCTTTTGTTGTTTGTTTTGGTTTTGTGGTTCCCATAGAAAACGTATAATAAAAAAATGTGAACAAAAAATAAAAGACATTTCGAAAAAAAGCGTTTTGCGTCTTTTTGGTTACATTTTCATCTGGTTTTTCTTTCTCTCCATTTTTTGTTTGTTTTTGTTGTTTGTTGTCTGTTGTTCTTGTATGCGTGTAGTAGTTGTTTTTGTTGTTGTTGTTGTTCTTACTGCGGTTAGACACAAAAATGTTAACAACATTTCACATGTTGGAAAACGAGGTAGGACATTGTTTTTGTTTCGATCATCTTTTGTTTTTTGTTTTGTTTTGTTCTTTATGTTGTTTCTTTTTCATCTTTTGTGTATATGTTTTTGTTATTTAAAAACAGAAAGAAAAAAAAAACACACACAATGGTCATTAGAAGCAGATAAATATATAACTAAGCGTCCGGATCAAGCGGAATTCATTTCAGCGTAACGTTGTTAAACGAGTCAAATAAATTACAAATAGCAATACATATTTTGGTTATACCGTGAGACTTAAATATCATAAAGTTATGTTCCAACTAAGCTAAGGATGCTAACTGTGCCTGGCCCGGCCACAGCGAGCACTGGGGGTATGAACTAAAATCTAATAGAATTGCCCGGCTGCTCAGCCCTATGCGTCACACCTGTTTGTTGACCCACAAGTCCACAGTCCAGTCACAGACGACCAAACACCAAAGATAGCTAGCGGTTGTGGGATACAAATCGACGTCCGAATATAAAACTATATATAAATATATATATATATATATATAAATATATTCATATATATATATATATATATATATATATATATATATATATATATATATATTTATATTTACATATATATGTTATAAAATTAAAACGCGTTTCTTCCGCTGCGTCTACAAAACCTACAACTACATTACGTTCGTCTCCGCATTGTGTGTTTGTATGTATATATATGTGTGAGTGTGTATGTGTGTTTGTGTGTAGCCTTTGTGTGGTGTGCTGCTGCTGCTGCTGCTGTTGTTTTTGCTGATGATGTCCTTTGTTGGGTGCGTGTTGGCGAGTGTGACATCAATCCAATTTCCTCTCATCACTGTCACACACACGCACACACACACACACACAGGCAGAGCAGTGTGGGTCGGAAAGGGGGCGTTGTGGCATGTGGGTGGTAAGAAAAAATTGACTCTTAGACCCGCAGGATCTCGCACGCTTTGTTATAGCAAATGGCTATCCAATCGGGTTGCGTGGCACCCCATTGTATTTGATTGACTTCGCCTTCAGCAGCTGTATAGGCTAAAATTGGATCCTCGATTGCGCGTGGCATTTGTTGTATATCCCAGATCAGTGCTTGGTGATCATCACCGGCAGTGCAAATGTGACAGGAACTGCAAGCAAAAGAGATTATATAAATTCTACTTGTTTTTCATTTGATTTTCTTTTTGCTCACCTATGCGGCGCCCACGCAATACCGTTGACGCACGCTCTGTGATTGCTCAGTCTTGCAACAGGTGTACAAGGAACACGAACATCTAAAATAATAACTTCACATGAATCCATGGCAACTGTGGCTAAGTAATTCGGATCCTGTTTGTTCCAGGCTAAACGCAACAGGGCGGTATGCGTAGGATCCTATGCAATTAAAGAGTATTTAATTAGTGATATGAAATAAAAACCAAGCATTTGTCGTAGCTTACCTCATAGATAATGGTCGAGTGCTCGAGATGACGCAAATCAAACATGCGCACTGAGCCATCAGCACCAACAGAGGCAAACATATCCCGTCCTCCGCCGGCACGTGAAAATGCAATGTCATAGACCTCCTTGTCGTGTGCTATCAGCTGCGTCTTAACATGCCCAGCCACATAGACGCGAGCATGCGGCTGTCCAGTTTCCAGGCCCCATATTGTGCATGTGGTGTCGATGGATGAGGTGCCGACCAAATTGGGATCCACCTCGTTCCAGTCGAACGATGTGAGCGGCGCACAGAAATCACTGTTTTTGTTGTTATTCAAAACGCACTCCAGATGGGTATCCGGTTCACCGGCGCGCCAAACACGCAGATAATCACCGCTGGTGGCCAACAGATCGGGATAGATGCCTTTCGAGTCTGGTATCCACATGATTTTTGTAGTTGGATATGGATGGTCAAAGGTGCTGCAAAAATTACAATTACAATTTATTAAGAACTTTGTAAACTCAGATGATGTAGATTTAGTTTAATCTGACTCTTAAGCGGACCTTAAGACCTGATCTGACTACTATCAGATTCGCTTTTCTGCTGGTGGCAGCTAATCTCTGACTACATTAAATAGGATGATCGACTAATGATAAATACCAATTTACCTTACAATCTGAGTAATACTTATAGACTTCTTTGCGTCAACTCATGCTAGATATATATGTATCTTAATATATATCTTATAATATAAACTTAAGAAAGAAGAATTTACCTTATAAGCTACATTTAAACAGCCCTATTATATCAACTGAAGCCGAATATGAATATCTTAACATACAATAGTTTAAATCAAGATAGACAGCTATTGACTTAAGATTGTCTTCTTGTCTAGGTAAACTTAATCAATAAGAATTTACATTATAATCAGAACTATATCTACACAAACTGATTTATGTCAGCTCAAGCCAAATATACATCTCTTAATATGCAATATTTGAATTCAAGATATTCAGTTATCTACTTGAGATTGTTTTTTTGTGTAGGTAAACTTAATCAATAAGAATTTAACATATAATCGAAGCGATATTTGTATAGACTTATTGATATCAATTGAAACTGAATATGAATATCTTAATATATAATATTTCCATTCAAAATATATAGCTGTCGACTCAAAATTGTCATCTTATGTAGGTAAACCTAATATAAGAATTTACTTTATAATCTAAGCTATATTTATACAGACTTATTTATGTCAATTCAAGCTAAATATACATCTCTTAATATACAATAATTTCATTCAATATATAAGCTATCTACTTAAGATTGTCTTCTTGTTTAGGTAAACTTATCTTACCTTATAATCTAAGCTATATTTACACCGACCTTTTTATGTCAACTAAAGCTAAATATATAATATTATTAATGTACAATATTTTCATTCAAGAAATACAGCTAACGAATTAAGATTGTCTTCTTACGTAGGTAAACTTTATAACAATTCAGCTAATTAATTAAACTATGTTAATACAGACTTATTTATGTCAACTTAAGCTGAATATACATCTCTTAATATATAATACATTCTGATCTCTGATCTTCTCACCTTTTAGCACTAAATTCGCTGGTATCCTCGTCCAGGCTTATGATTTGCACTTTGTTGTTGTACTCCTCGATGAAGCTACCCAAGGCAAGGCGGAAACGTTTGTCTGGCCGGACGCTCCAGTTCATGGAGTACAGTGGCCATGGCGCCAGATATTTGTATATTTCCTTACGTTTCCCCGCGGTCGATGACATAACTGTCGAGTATATAATGTTAATTAGACAAAAATCAAAGGTACTTCAAGCAGCACTTACCTAAATTTGTATGTGTTTGTGTGTGTGTTCGTTAGGGATATGAAGAATATCAAACGACAGAGTTCCTGTGCTCAGTCAAAAAACGATCCAGTAACCGAACAGAAACTTTTCTACAAGGTTTCTCACAAAAGCTAGCTGGGCGGGCGGGCTGGCGGTTGATGGGTGGTAATAAGACACAAACCTGCTAAAAATTACGATGGCAATGCGGATGATGATAATGACGAGACAAATTGAAACTTCAGAAAATTAACAAAAAACCGCTGTGCCTTTTGGTTTACTGTACACGAAAAAACAAAAACGTAAATTCAGAATAATATGTTAGTGTTGTTGTAAAAATCATTTCATTTTAATTTTCAATTGTAATTGCATTTATTTGATTTGTTTTGTAGCTCACTTCATTTTGTGTGACGACTTTGGCGGCGGCGCAGGCTAAAGTGATGCCCACTCAGCCTTTTCCGGTTAGATTTAGCTGTTTAATATCCAGATTCACAGAAATGTTTGTAAGCTAGTATAATTGGTACGGCGGTCTGGATACGCAGTCTGGCTGAAAAATAGTCGTTTATTAACCATGAACAACGACTTTGTGCATTGCAATACGTCAGTTGCATACGTTGAGTTTAACTCTTTGTTTAGCAATATCAAAATTGTAATGCACATTATTGTAAATATGCGAATTTCGTCAAAATAGCTTTTTGCTAATGCAAAAGTTGGCAACACTGTATGTAATGCGACGCGACAATTTGCGGCTGCAGTGTATTATTAGTAATTAAGTAAATACGGCTTAACGCGCCGCATGGGCACTAACAATAGCAACAGCCGCTGTTTACTTAATTAAGTATTTATTTGCATTACGATTTCATTAATTTTTAAGCGATTTTTAAATACAAGAACTTTTCACACCTGAACAAAATTTTCTCTCAAAATGTATATACTCGGCGGTGTTGCCACTTTATCTGTTGTTTGTGATGGCCATTAAAGTCGATCATACATTCTATGACTTCTGGTGCGATACAAAATCATTTATCGATACTTGTATGACGGCAACTCTGAATTTCGGTAGTTCGCTTGCAAAACTGACTCGCTCTTAAGTGAGTTCTGCGTGCTGTGGGCTGAAAATTGCATATAAAAGCCAATAATATTAGTTATTACCATGTAAAGAAGCTCAGTCAGTGCAATTTTTATGTATTTTTATGTGTGTGTGTGTGTGTCAAGAGCTGATACAATTAAACGTATACAATTTTTTTTTTCAAACGTCGTGAGTAGATTGTGCCTGAATTGAATGAATTTTATAAATAAATATACTGCCTGCCAAGGCGCCGTGTTCCCATAATTAAACATGTATATATTAAAATGTTCGAGTTCTAAAGCGAAATTCACAATCATAGTCGTCACTTTTCCACTTTCCATTTTTTAGAAAGATATTTCACTTTGCGTAATTCGTACGTTGCTTGCTTGGCCGCGTATATATATGTACATACATATGTGTAAATGTATGTGTTTGTGTTCGTCGCCTTTTGGTGTGTGTGTGTGTGGTTGTGTTTAGTGTGTCGCTGTCGCCAATATCAATATTGCTATTTCATTTGCACATATGGCGCTTATAGGCCAGGCACAGCAGCGCAGTTTTACTACTGCCGCCACCGCCGCACCACCCAACCAACGGGAACGTGGCCGCCAGCGCCAGCCAGCTGTGTGTATGTGTGTTGTGTGTGCTTTTAAGCGCTTTTATAAATAGATTTGCCTTTTTTCAATTTTTTTTTTTTTTTTTGTTGCTTTAATTATAATAATTTCGATTTTTGACGTGATTTTCGGCATCGTTGCTTCACAAAGGCGAATTGGAATGTGTGAATCTGAAACGGTTGTAGTGATGTTTATAGTTGTAGTTGTAACTGTAGTTGTATTTATGAACGCGAGATCGATATGATAGTGACCATGTGTCCGTCTGTTTGTTTACGTGTGTGTGAATGAAAGAGATAGATAGAGAGAAAGAGAGAGGTTGTGGCGCCCTACCCCACATATACTCGAGCACACGCATATACGAATACAATGACAGCCGAGCAACGGTTTCCTCGGTTACAATGACATTGCGCGCCGTATAGGGCCGTAGACAGCCTGGCGGCATCTTATACACACACACACACACACACACACACACACACATTTATACAAACAAACATATACAACTTCACTATTACCGCATAGCTACCCCACTCACTCATTCACATCCAATATGCACACGCGCACACACACACACACACACACAAACCGGCAGTTGCATTGAGTTGTTGTTATGACAAGCTGCAGCGCCGTGAAATTTCAAGTATTGTGATTTGTTGTTGTTGTAGTTGTGTTATTTTGTAAACAAGTGTGAGATGACGAAATGACGAAGTGGGCGATGTCAGCGGCGTTGTTAAGCTTGTGATACGTTTATGAAATTAGTAATCAACTGTAATTGTTAGTCAGCACCAATATATATATATATATATATAAATAAAAATATATGCTTATTAATATATATATATAAGCCTATGCTTACGTGTATTTATGTCTGTGTATTATTCGAAGGTCATTTCTGATTAATTCTTCATTTTATTTACAGTTTGCCTATTCTCCACTGCAACAATAACGGGTCTTTAATGTAGCATAAGCAACAACATTAAAAAAAAAAATATAACAATTAATAAAAACTATGTAAATAATCAGTAAACATAAAAGGAAAAAGCAACTGCAAGCCAAGCCAAACCAAATCCAAGGTGAGTGAGCGAGTGAATGAATGAGCAAGTGCATCTCGCCTCGTGCTGCCATTTTGAATGTAACTCTCTCTCACGCATCCATTTTCACTCTCACTCTTACAGCAATAATACCAGAACTATAACAGGAGCAAAGAGCACCAACAGCAACAGAAGAGAGCAAGGAACAGTACTCTCTGCCAAAACTGTAACAACAACACCAGCCATCCAGCAGCAGTAACAACAGCAATATTAACAACAGCAACAACAATAACAACAACATCATCATCATCATTATCCACAACGGCTAATCAAAACGGCAAACTGGTCCGATTGAAGCGGTAGAACGCTGCTGCCACTAATATGCGTGTGATTTCGCCGCGTAGATCGTCAACGTCAGCAGCGGGCAGTGGCAGTCTCTACGGCACAACGTCGACCAGTGGCGCTGGCAGCTCGTCCAGCACTAGCGGCACAAGCAGCGGCAGCGTCAGCGGCGGCGTCGGCGGCGGCGGCACAAGTAACGGCTACTCACGCTACTCCGGCAGCTATTACGATAATCGGGGCAGCAGTCTATCCAAATACCTGCCCTCGTCAGCTGGTTCGGGCTCATCCACAGCCGGCTCCTCATCCACATCCGCCTACAATCATCACAGCAGCAGCAGCGGCGGCAGCAGCAGCGGGAGCAACTACTATCCCAGCTCCTATTCAACCTATTCGAGTACGCCGCGCGTCAGCTCACAGCGGAATAGCATCGCATCTCCATTGTATCTGAGCGGCGGAACTGGATCGGTTCTCAATTCTGGATATCGAACTAGTTCATCGTATTTGAGCAATTATGATACAATTTCGTATGGCCGATGCGGAGTGAGTGTTATTATGATAATGATTATCGCTTTAGCCACACCTACCCCCTACCACCTACCTCCCTCCCCTCTTCAATCCCATTTAAATTCCTTCGTTTAATTTTTGAATGTACATGCATATCTATCATATATTTATCTATACATATGTGTGATGTTCCATTGATGGCTGAACAGAGCTCTCTCTCTATATATATAAAGTATTCTGTATGTGTATGATGCTGGGCATAAGTACACCCATTAGAGCAGATCCCTATTCACCTTTGAAACCCCTACAACAACTTCACTGTCGTACTTGAAACTCCTTACTGGGCTTGGAACAAATTTACAAAACTCATTCATATGCACAATCACACACACACACACGCATACACCAACACGCTCACATTTAAAACATGTGGTGAGTTTTCTATTTAAAGTAGAGTTGTCCATTGTCATAGTCAAGGATTATTGGTGTGTATTGTATTTGTATGTGTTTATGTAACTCGCATATATATGGGAATACATATACATTAATATATATATATATATGTATAAGCATCTTTGGCATATTTAAGGACTGTTCTGATTAATAATACAGTATTGAAATTAATCGAAATGTAGAGCTATAAAGTATAACATCGGAGGAAGATCTATCTTAGAGTCTTTGAATACTCACCTAAGGCAATTTTATATCCTGAACCCATTGTAAATGGGAAATTAACATTGGTTTTATTAAACCAACAGGCAGACGTAGGCGGCGTGTCAAACCCTATAAAGTACATATGTATGTTCTTGGTCAGGGCGACCAGCTGAGTCGCTGTAGCCCTGTCCGTCTGTCAGGACTTTATAAAGCACGTGAGAACATATTCAAAAACGCAGGTCTTACAGGCTCGTACAGACAATATACAAAAGAATCCGGTTGTAACGACTCCGCCTTTAGCGATCGGTTATTGGGATGGAAATTATGGTCCCCAGAGAAAAATTATGTGGCTATTGCTTTTCGGGTATAACAACGATCCCTTGATCTACTGCTTATTGTCCGATTTCCATACATTTTTGAATTGGAATATGGATCTTACTGGTTTAATGATCTTAATGCTATATAAAATCGATCTAAATATTTGAATAATTTGATTTTAAAACCAAAGACTTTACTATAAATATTTAACTACTGATCATAAGATGACAATATTTATTTATTTATTCGAGTCAATTGAAAAATGCGGAACAGCCCTTTTTATGCATACATATATATGCATATACATACATATGTATGTATGTGTATCTCTGCTTGTATGTATGTAGGACTTGCAAATTGATAGTTACTGAGCGTGTCATACACACATACATATATACACACATACATATACATACACATATTTGTCTCTGGCTGTTGTATGTGTAGAATAAGGAGAAGAAGAAGAAAGGCAAGTTTTAATCAGCTTTTGGCTGCGCGTTTCATGTTGTGCATTATCCAAGAAGTCACAAGTAGCCCATGACATACACTCACCTGGTCGCCAAAAACCCCAAACCCACTTAACACACCCACCTGTCGACACACACACACACACGCATACTTGTGTGTGTGTGTGTGTGCGTGTGTATGTGTATGTATGCATATGTATGTTTTATAGCTAGTATGCGATTCAGCCAGGCACGCCCATGTTGGCTCTGCTTTGAAGCATGCCAGTACGCCCCTTTCCCTACATAAACACACACACACTTACATAAATAAATAAATATATATATACATATGTATGAGCACCAGTGCTGCCATTTTGCCAGAGCACAAAAAGCTAGATCTAGCTGGAAAACCAACAAAAAAAAAGCAGAACCGTTATTCTAAGACATTATAGCAGGTTTTATGTAAAATATGCATACATAAATGTAAATCGTACAGCTGTGGATATATTTTATGTTTTTGGTCAATTTTATATAATATTGCGCTATTTCTTTTAGATTATTTGGTAATTTTGCATTACTCAAATTTGATATAAAATACATACAAAATTAAGAACAAATTCCAAAAAAAATAAAGAGCCTTTTCAATCCTCCGAAAAGCTAGAATTCCCGCTTCCCGCTGTCGGACTGATCTGACGAGAAAAAAAACTGAAATGGCATCACTGGTATACACACAACTTCTAGAGCTTTAACTGTGTATTTACCGTTCTTTTTGTGACACTCGTTTGACAGTTGGCGGCATTTAGAAGTTACCTTTTCAGTTTTACTAGCTTGTCATTTGTTTGCGCTCTGATGTTGTTCTTGCGTCGCAATATGTGTATGTGTATGTGTACGTGTGTGTGACAGTGTGCGTGTGTTGGTGTGTGTTTGTGCTGAAAGCTGCGATAAGGCGGCGTATGCGTCATGACCACAAACATAGACCCACCCGCCGCGCCATGGCAATGGAATGTTTTTGCCAAGTCAAACCACTTGTTGGCAACGTTCCAATGGGAGCAACGGCAACAACAATAAGAACAGCGGCAACACCAATTGCAACAACACAACCTATTACAACAACAACAAGAACAACAATAAATGTGGTCCGCCCTTGTGCTATCTGCATATGAAAACGTTTCTTGGCGGCATCAAATATTCAAAATTCGCAATATATTTAATATGACAAAGATGCATTGTGTTGGGGTGTGTGTGTGTGTATGTATGTGTGTGTGTGCTTGTGTGTGTTGTGTGTCGCTTTGGCAATAAATACATGTGAACATATACATATGCACAGAATAAGCATGTATTTGAAAATATGAAAAAGCCCATCACTTGATCTGCACATGACTTATCGATAGCGATAGCGATAACAAATTGACTCTATTTTTGAATTGTGCAAGTCATCAACGGTATTTGTCGACATCATCAATCATTTACATGCATACATGCACACATGTGTATGTTTGTATATTTGCGTGTCTGTCTGTATTCTATTTTGATAATGAACACCAAAATAAATAAATACGCGAATTATCTGAAATCATGTTGATCAGCTAAAAATATATATAAAACAAACAATTCCGTGCGAATTGATGTTCAAATTGTGAATAATTCTAGCAGATCGTTCTCTCTCTCACTCACTCACTGTCTCTGTCTCGTTCTTTATATAAAAAGCAACAAAATTTATGTTTGCTAAATAATATATTTTATATTTAATGATTTCGTACGTTTTGCAAATGTGTGTTTTTCAAACATATAGTAGATAATATATGTAAATTGAGTCCCAAAATAGAATCCAAACGATGAATAATTGCAAAATTACGATTCCAATTTTGTGCGACAGTTGACAATCGCTGAAAATATAAATCTGGAAAGATGTTACATATTAGATATTATATATATATTTACATATGTAAATATCTTTATAGTTGAAAAAGCTGGCAGCACCATATCGATAAGTTGCTTAGCTATGCTATGCAAAGTGCATGACAGCTTTTGTCATGCAGTTGCCCAAGTGCTAAGTGCATGTTAAATTTGGCAGGCACATGTGAATGCGACCTAAAATGAGAGCAACTTTTTCACTGAAATATTCAATTGTTTGTCATTGATAGTAATTGTTCTTTTTGCATTTTCTTTTTGTTTTAAATATAATTTTCTTTCTTTCCTGTTTTTGGAGTTTATTATATTACTTATTTTTCTTTTGTTTTGTTCTTTGTTATAAACAAATTTGAATTTGGTTTGTGTGTTGCTGCCCATCATGAAAACGCATAAAAAACTATTATGATCGTTAACCGTTACCGTTAACCGTTACCGTTATCGTTGCCGTCATATCACAACCAACTAAATCGCATTCAAATGTCACACATCTGTATAAATGTTTCAACCACGACACGACAAAAAAAAAAAAACATGCAAAAAAAAAAAACACGTTCAGTTGCCACGTCGAGCAAAGGGCACAATATCGAACGGCGATGGAGGAGCAGCTGGATCAGCAGCCAGCTCGACGACCGGAACAAAGAATGACGATTGGTCAAAGTATCGTCGAGATTCAGCCGTTGAGAAGAAGCGTGCAGATGGCACAGATGCGACATCAAATGGCAGCCGATCGAAACGTTTGTCCAGCTCATGCTCATCATCATCCCTAGAACATTTTGTTGCCACATCCGCATTGGACATGTACGAAAAGTACAGTCCGGCCAACTATAAACCCAACTGTGAACTGTCACGTTCCAGATCGGCGGTCAATGAAGCCGACACTGACAACAACCGCAACAACAGCAACAGCAACAGCAACATCAGCAGCAGCAGTAACAATGATAACAACTCCACCTGCACCGTGACCGTGGACAGGCCACGCAGCAGTCGCTACAGCCGCCTGTATAGCAGCAGCAGTGATGCCGGCGGCGATGCAGGAACAAGCGAAACCACACACACCACCAGGCAACGCAGTGGCTCCGGCCGCTACACGATAAGTGCCAGCAGCAGCAGCGGGGATGTACCAACGGCCACATTCACGCTACGCAACAATCGAACACGTCGCAATGCCACACAGGATGTGACAGCAGCGCCAACCATCATCACCAATGGCCATGCGACGACGGAGACCAGCAACGGGCTGGACGCCAAGCTGAACGGACTGTCGCTGCTGTCGACGTCGCCCAAGCGCAATGCCATCTATGATAGCTCCAGTGCTGCGGCTACGGACACCACAGACGATGCGGCGGCTTCGTCAACGACGACGGGCGATGTTAATAGTCTGACCACAACGGTTACAGTTGCCAAGGCTAGGGATAAATCTAATGCCAATACCAATGGTGATGTCAACGGCGACACTGATGGCGACGGTGATGTCAGTACGACGGCGACGCTGACGCTGGCAGAGGGCGCCACAGCGCGCAGCAAGGTAAACAAAGCTGAAAGCTAAAAAAAAAAAAAGCGAGCCAGAATATCTAAGCACCTGACATATTGAAATTACTAATCGCATGCCAGGGCTGCCACCCAGGACGAGCAGCTGCCAAGCGATAATGCGATAACTGCTAACTGCTCTCCACTAACTGTCGATTTTTGAATTTTGGCGCGAGACAGGCAAATTGCTAACAAATTGAAATTACTAATCGCATGCCAGGGCTGCCACCTAGGACGAGCGATAATGCGATAACTGCTAACTGCTCTCAACTAACTATCGATATTTGAATATTTTGCCGCGTCTTTTACTTGTGTGTGCGTGCGTGCGTGTGTATGTGACTTTATGCATTGTTGCTTTTGCCTTGCTTTCAAGATGAAAAAAGAAAAGAAAATGAAAATCCACCCAACCTCAAATCCAAACCCAATTCCATTCCTGGACCTTTTGTGTTAAGATAAATTAGTATTTATACTGCGGTTACGGTCGGTCGGCCAAGCAATCAACAATCATTAAATACATATGTCTATATATGTACATATTATAATTATTTATAATTTATAAAAAATCATGTATATATGTACATATATAGACATATACATATATATATTGGAATCTCACTTGGCATTTATATTGTTTCTTTTTTTGATCCATGTTCTCTGTTGTTTCATTTTGATACGATCTGGCTTTCTCTTGATTTGATTCGTTTTGTGGCTAAACACCTTTACACGCATCTCTCTCAATTAATCAAACTACATCTATATATATATATGTGTGTATTTCTATATATTTTTAGCTATACTCTCGCAGAGCTCGTCCCTTTTAACTAACCAAAACTAACTCACTTGATTATTAACTCTCAATACCTGACGAGGGCTAAAATCATATAACTATTCTTCAACCCAGAGCAATCGAAACCAAAAACCAATATACTATATATATGTATATACATATAAATATATAGTTATATATATATTTATATATATGCATATATATGTATGTATGTATATATATAGATATATATTTATGTATATATATTGTGTATATATTATCGATAACGCAACTGCAACTGTAATTAGTAGAATTGATCGAATCGATAATAATTTAGGCAGGCGTTGCAAACAAAGTTCAAAGCATCCATATTTGAAAAATTTTAGTTAAACGCAGTAGTTTGTATTTACAAACAGTCCAAATGTGTGTATAAGGTAGTTTTGAGAGTATGTATTTTTGGTAAGCACAACACACCTTTTCAAATTCGATGAAAAATAAAAGTTGAACAAACACAATAACAAGAAGAACATCAAGAGCCGTATAATAATAAGAGAATTATAATAATAGTCGCAATCACAATCACAATCACGCAAATAATAGTAATACTAATAGTAAGAGCAATCAAGGCGGATTAACTAAAAGCATCATCACCAATATATACGACAAGCAATAATTGGATTACAATTAAAGAAAAGAAAAGAAAAGAACAAAAAACAAAGACTAAAAGGAATCTGAAATCAGAAATCCAGATTCGCATTGTATCGTGTGTAAACGCCAGCAGCAGCAGCTGGAGCAGTCGTAGCAGCCGTAGCAGCAGCAACCACACGATAAGGAGCTGTTGAATGATGTTAGACATTAAGAAAACCAGAGGATTCCATAAGATTCCAGCGTCCAAACTGCAGCGCGAGGCAAACACTGCAGCAACAGCAGCAGCTGCAGCGACAACTGACGAACACTACCACCAGCAGCAACAACAGCAGCAGCAGCAGCAGCAGCAGCAGCAGCAGCTGAAGCTACAACAAAGAGGCAACAGTCATAGTCATAGTCATAGTCATAGTCATAGTCATAACCAGCAGCCGGCTCATCAGCATCCGAATCACCAGCATCAGGGTACGTCACGGCACGCCAAGTCATTGAAGGCCACCACTAATAGCACCAACATTGGAGCCACTGGACAGAAGCAAGCGAGTTTAGTTAAGTACGCCGCCAGCAACGGACCAAGCGCCAGCAGTGGACGCTCTGTGGCAGTTGGCAACGTGAATCCGGTGCGGGCGGCCAATCAGCGGTATTTTCTGGTATCCAGCTACAAGGATCCCAGTTTCCTGAAAGCCGAATGCGACTTGGCGCATGCCCAGGTGACATTCAAGCAGACGCCAGCAGCTGGTGGCAAGACGCACAAGCGCAACAAAGCGCTCGACGATCACAAGAATAACAACAACAGCAGCAGCAACAAAGCTGCAGCAGCAGCAGCGGCAGCAGCAGCAGCAGCAACAGCAACAACAGCCGTAATAACTAACGGCATTGGCAACGACATTTCAGTTAGTGAGATGCGTCGAACGACGACGTTTAATGGCAATAAAGCGGGCGGCAACAGCAGCAACAGCAACAGCACCAACAACAGCGCCGCCAACAGAACAGCAACAACAACAATAACAACAACAGCAGGCAATACAGCCGTCCACAGGATTGATATCAAGTATAGCCATAACCAGAGCCATAGTCATAGTGGCAAACAGCAGCTGACATTGGGCCCAAAGACAACAGTTGCTGCACTGCCAACAGCAACATCCTCTGCAGCAACAGCATCAGCAGCAACTGGAACAGGACGACTTCTGGCTGGAAAACTGAAGCCCATTGTGCTGCAGTGCAATAATAATCACAGTGCCATGAACAGTCATAGCAGCTACAATAATAACAACAACAATAGCAACAGCAACAACAGCAACGGCAGCAACAGCAACAACAATATGCAACGCCAGCAGCAGCAACAGCAGCAACATGATGACATTAGCTACATAGATAGCGATGATATACCAACCAGCACAGCAGCAGCAGCAGCAGCAGCAGCAGCAACAACAACAACAACAGCAGCAGCAGCAGCAGCAGCAATGACAACAACAATAACCGCATCGGGCGCCACATCAACTGGCCAAAAGATGGCCAATATATGCTATTTCAAGCCCATAACGCCGCCGCTGCAGCTGCGCAATCAGCAGCTGGGTGGCGATAAACCAAGTGGACAGCGTTCCATACGACCCAAGTCGACGATAGTATCCTTCACCAACTCGAATTTTGCGGCCAGCTATGAGAAATTCAACAGCTATAAGCACACCAATGGCGAGCAGCGGCCCAAGGAGCGGGAGCGTGAACGAGAGCGGGAGCGGGAACGGGATCGGGATCGGGATCGTGAGAACAGCGCCGGCAGCAGCAGCAGCAATGCTCGGCGCTATGGCATCGATTCGGTCAGCATAAAGGCGTCCATTGAGAAGTTTAACAATCTGAGTGAACAAAAGCGACAACCGGCACCGTTGCGCAGCAATGCAACAGCAACAACAACAACAACAGCATCAACTGCAGCAGCAGCAGCGGCAGCAGCAGCAGCATCGGCAGCAGCAGCTGCTGCGGGAACCTCGAACAGTGCTGGCGGCAGCAGCAGCAATCTGCAGCAGCGTTTCAGCGCGGACATGGAGCATACGCGCATTGCAGCCGGCTACAGCAGCTCCTTGACGCGTGCTGCCTATCGGACCGGCAGCAGCAACAGCAACAGCAATGCCACAGCAACGGCAACGGCCACAGCAGCATCAACATCAACCGTGGCGCCCATGAGCAAGTCGGCCAGTCGCATTGCCCACGGCCTGTTGGCGAGGGCGGCCAATTCGGAAGGAGCAACAGCAGCAGCAGTAGCAGCAGCAGCAGCAATGACACCAACAACAACGGCCAACAGCCACAAGGTAAATCTGCACCTTCATCACAGCAACGATACGGCGGCAGCAACAGCAGCAGCAACTGTTGCTAACTCGAGCAGCGTCGCAGCCAACGACAGCGTAAGTGGCGCCTAGTGCCCACTCTCTCTCTTTCTCTCTCTCTCTCTCTTTCTCGCTCTCTCTCTCTCTCTTACTCTTTAACTCTCATTATGTGTTTTAGTTTATGGTTTTCTACAACTATGTAAAGTCTTAAGCAATAGCTAAAGGGGCTGCTGTCCCCCTGCGTTCATGTCCTCATCCTTATCACAAGCACAGACCACAATACCGTTATTCGTTTTAATTTTTCAGCCAACCCCGAAAAAAAATCATCATTTTGTGTCTGTCTGTCTGTGTGTGAAAGTTTGTTTTTATTGTAGTTTTCTTCTTTATTTATATATATATATATGTATATATATATAAAGCATATATTTTCGTGTAGGTTTTTGAGGAACAATGCGTCTTGATTTCTAATTGGATTTTGGTTTCGTTTTGCCTTTGTTATCGATATAGTTAAAAGCTAAATAATCGATTTGTTGTGTTTAGTTTAATTTAATTTGTGCCCCATTTTTGAAGCTAACCCGCGCTTGCTTAAGCCGCCATTTTATTATTCTAATTCGTTAAGTTTCGTTAAGTTTGCATGCCAATTTATTTACATATTTTTATTGTTATACACATACACACACACACTCACATACTCACACACATTCACTTGCTCGCTCTCACACACCGATAACAATGCCAGCCAATATCGATAAATGCATCCATTTCTAATGATCGATTGCTCGCTGCTTTTGAATAACTAACTGTAATTTGATCATTGCATATTTATTTATTTATTTGTTTGTTTTACCATTTCATACCTTTCGTCTTACTTATCACTGAATTGGAATTGTGTTTTGTGCAGGGATCGCGCAATGTCGCAAGCAGCACTCGTTCAGTGCTGCCGCCAGTGTCGCCAACGTCCAGCCGCAGCTGGGAGCGGGATCGGGATAGCGGACGGACGCAGAGCACTAAGCATAATAGCCTAGACGATGGCTACAAAAGCAGCCGGGACGAGAAATTCGAGGGTGAGTAATGATCTGTGTACCTAACCCCTAGTGTATACCCAGGGCCGGATCAAGCACATTAATGTCATGGGGCCAGGTGTGGTGGGGGCCCTTAAAATACAGGTCAATATCTCAGTGATAAGAATGAAATTTTATAAGAATCATATACTTATGATTTATTGGGAATTGAGAATATTAATTATAGAATTATAATTAATAGAATTATAATTATATTAATAGAATTATAATTATATGCTCATATTATTTATAGAATATTAACTTTACGCGATTTTGTTGTGCGCAAAACTTGTAATAAAGAATTCGAAATAGAGATGATATGAATTAGAAACCTTTCGGAAAAATACATACAGCCGTTGATGTTTAACATTGATTTAAGCAACTTGAAGGATATAAATAGAATTGGTTCAGTATTTATTATGTTATACTAGGGTAGTACTTCAACTTACGTTTGTCCTTTTTAAATTGGTAAAAAAAAAAAAACCAGCAATTTACAACATGTTTCTTTACGGATGGTGGAGGTCCCTATGGCCCTATGATAATCCGGCCTTGTATAGACCACAAATCCAAAGAAACTAATTAGGTCCCTGGTATAAACAGAATATGTGTATTTGATATATATCGGTCACTATTATTTTTATGAGCATAGCCACTATTATTTTTATGAACAGCTGTATATAGTATTACAGCTGCATTCAAGTATCAAAATAGTAGTGCTGCTCTATAAACCAAACTTGAGCCAACTGAAACTTCACTTTCGGTATACTCTCTGTATATATATATTTTGATCAGCTCTGCTATGCGAAAAGTGTTCTTTGAAGTTTCATAAAAATCAAAATTTTAAAAGCAGTAGGCCTTAACTTTTTTCGATGCAAGCCACAGACAGTAAAAATTTTGTTCGTGTAACATATAAATATATACATATGTTTATATAAATAACATCCTATTTATATATATGCATGTTATATATATTATGTGTATATATATATATATAGACATATGTATATGTAGAGACAGAGAGAGAGAGAGGGAGAGAGAAGGCACAGTATAACAATTTTTGGGAAGAACAAGAAGAGGTATTTTGTGTAATTTGATATGCATAATATATCTATATTTAATTATTTTCTTACCTTAGTTCGCCGTTAAGTAGGCTGTGCTTGGTCCGTTGCTAATAGATGTCAGTTAGATTATTTCATTATGCCAGTTGACATAGTGAGCCAGATATACATACGTTGGAACTTCCGCATAAATTAGATCTCAAATCCATTCCAAAATGCCGGCCGTCAATCGACCGCGAAGAAGGCAAATCAGTAACACGCCATCCGAATTGGGGAGTGCCTTTTGGGCCACGCCCAGTTAGCTATAATAACTTAAATGGGTTTTAATATCTAAAAAATTTTGATTGAATTCCCATTGCCCACAGGTCTATGCGGTCTGAGAAATATTGGAAACACTTGCTTCATGAACTCGGTCATCCAATGCCTGAGTCACACGACTGAGCTGACGCGCTTCCTGCGCGCCCATCATACCAATACGCGCACGGCAACCTCCAAGGATCAGCAAATACTACACGGCAAGTGTTCAAACTCGATTATAGATAGATAAAACAATCATATACTCATGTATATACATATCTGGTTGCTTTATAGAATTTGCCAAACTCATACAGGAAATGTGGACGTCAAATGTGCACAGTGTAACGCCGATGGAACTGAAGCGTGCCTTTTCGACAAAGCATCGCATGTATAGCGATTACAATCAACAGGATGCGCAGGAGTTTTTGCGTTTCTTTTTGGACTCGCTGCACTCGGCGCTCAACAGCGGTGTCAAAGGTGAAACGCTTAACATTGACGATAATCTCAGGTGAGTGCTGGCACAATCAATATCGAACAAATCAATCTAATTTGAATTTCATTCAATTGCAGTGACAATAAGAAAGCCGATCTGACTTGGGAGTGGTATGCTAGGCATGAGAATTCCCTGATACGAGACTTATTTGTTGGTCAATTGAAGAGCACACTGAAGTGCACAACATGCGGCAATACGAGCGTTACCTTTGACCCATTCTGGGATCTGAGTGTGCCACTACCATCGTCATCGCGCTGCAAATTAGAGGCCTGCCTAGATCTGTTCATTAGAGAGGAGGTGCTAGATGGCGACGAGATGCCCACGTGCTCCAAGTGCAAGACACGCCGGAAATGTACCAAAAGCTTTACCATACAGCGTTTCCCCAAATACTTGGTGATACGTAAGTGCAACTCAATATGAATTTATATACACATGCGGTAAACAAAATAGTAGTCGTAGCAATTGTATAGTATAATAGTATAGTAAAGTATAAAAGTATAGTATAGTAGTATAATAGTATAGTATAGTATAAAAGTATAGTATAGTATAGTATAATACTGTACTTTTAAAACAATTTGAAACGAATAGTAAGATGAATATATATTGTTATTAAATTAGATGTCGCTATTAAGTAATTAAGTTTTTATATTATATATATTATATATTTATATATGTATCCAACATTTATTGTTCAGTCGAAATATTATATTTTTTTGTTACCGCAACTGTATACTATATAGATACATATATTATATAAGTTTGTTTTATTTTCTGCTTGCAGATCTAAAACGTTTCTCAGAAACACGCTGGAGCAAGCTCTCGAACATTGTTGAGTTTCCTACGGCGGATCGGGAACTCAATATGGCCTCATATGGGGCAAACGCAAATTCGAATGTGCATTATTCGCTCTATGCGATCTCCAATCATATGGGTATGTTTCAATCGATTAAGGTGATTGCCAGCCATAGCTAATCACATTTATTACTCGTATAGGCTCAACGGCTGGTGGTCATTACGTAGCCATCTGTAAGCATCCAGTCTCACACAAGTGGCATGAGTTCAATGATAATAGGTAATAGGCCAATAGCCACTAAATTGCTATATTAGTCGTGAATGTAATTTATTCATATTTATCGTATTCATTGTAGCGTTAGCGATGCTATACCCGAAAACTGTCTCGTTTCATCCAGTGCCTATATCTTATTCTACGAACGAGCGTAAAGCTAACTCGAACTAACTACTCCACAACACATCCTGGCAGTTGAATGCAACAAGTATGTAGCGACAGCAACAAACACCAACAGCAACAGCAGCATCAACACCATCAACTGCTACAAAGAAAGTAGGAATCAATTAAAAGAACACCAACAAAACAACTAAAAAAAAAAAACAAAGAAAAAAATGAAGTGCAATAACAACAGCAAAGTCAAACACCTAGTAAAAGTTTCGTAGAATTTTGCAAATTTGCAAACGTGCGTAAATTTAAATTTAAACTTAACTATTAACTAATTCTTAACTTAAGTCCAAGTCCGAATAACAACAACAATGGCAATGGAATTGGATGGCAAAGCATGTATATGGCGATCGTTGGAGGCGAATGATGTAAATATGAGATGGATAAACCCAAAACAGACACCAAATAAGAACATACAAACACATCTAGAAGAGAAAACAAAAAAAAACAACAACAAAATGAACGAACAAAATATAAGAATATTCAACAATTTATGTAACACAGCTTTCGGCAAGCCAAAAACAGCAAGCGGTCAACAACAGAAAACAGCAGAAGCTCTTAACTAAGCATAAACAAATATCCTAAAAGCAAAGGCAAAAGCAAAAGCAAAAGCAAAAGCAGAAGCAAAATTGCAAAAAAACAAACGAAAACTTAGGAGGAACAAAAACAAAGCAACAGAAACACACTAGAACTAGAACAGCAGCAAAATTGTTATTTTTACCAAATTTTGTCTTGCATTTCTCTGGCATATATAATTTAGTTAGTTTTCTTAGCGTCTTACTCAAAAATTTTGACCTATTCTTCTCCCCTCATTGAATATATATAAATGTATATATATATATTGAAACATACAGAAAAAAACCCACACCCAACACTTTATGTCTAGTATATATATATATATATATGTACATGTATGTATATATATTTATGTATATCTTTATATAATATGTATATATATATGTATATATATGTGTGTATTATATGTATAGCTGATCGAAGGCCAATCCGAGCTACATATTAAAGCAAGAGTTGCGATAATATGGTTTGCCGAAAGTCGTGTCAAGTGGTTGTGTAAAAAATGATAAACTAAATTAAAAAACAAACACAAAGAAACAAAGAAACGAAAGATAAAAAGCAAAATAACAACAGCAAAAAACAAAACAAAACAACACAAATGCTTTGAAACTTTCAAGAATATGAATTGCAATCAAATAGTAATTTGCGAATTCACCAAAACTTGTGCAATGTATATCAGTATATATTTCATAAAAAAGCAACAAAAAAAAAATTTAAAAAAAAAAACAGAAAATGGTTGGATGATTAATCAATAATAATAATAAAAGAAGCGAAATAAGGGGAAAACTTAGGGGCGCTTAGCAGCGCAGCTCCATAAAACAAAAACCAATACACACACACAACACACACACATATATATATATAAATATATATACGTACATATATGACACTCAACATAACTAGCAAAAACAAAAAGCTTTTAGCAAATGATTAGTTATTAAACAAACAACAACAAAACCTGAGAGACGACAAAGAACATTTTGGCGCGAAGTGCAACAATTAAAAAGAAAATATATATATATATAAAAAAAGAAAAGAAAAACAAAGAGAAAAAAATAAAAAACCTAACTGAAGCTGCATTGTGAAACGTACTTATGATAAATGCTAGCAGCTAATTATATATTATATAATTATAATGATGAGCATAGCACGAACATAAAAAAAACATAAAAACACCAACTATCAAACATAAAACAAACAAACAAACACACACCAAACAAACAAACAACTTAATTAACATTTACATTTTGTTCCAATCAAATTGAAATCAATCCAATCGTCCGCCGCGTTCAACGTTCGATTTGAACATCAAACTAGTCTCAAAGTTATAGACATTGTATCTGGCGATACAGAGGAGGAAAGAGAGAACCTTGTTTATTATCTATATGCATATATAAGTATAGTTTGTTTTGTATGTACTTTAGTTGATATTTTGCCCCGTGTAGCCCCCGGATGAACCAGATGTCCTAACACCTCCCTCACACACACACACACACACACACACACGCACATACATTAAAAAATTTATATATATATGTATATATATTTGATATATATGTATATATATATATATATTATACTATTCTTATTTTTTTGTTGCTATTGCTACCTTATTTGTTGCCTATTTAATTTATATAATTTATTTATTTATTGTATTGTATTGTATTTATGTAAATGAAACACGGAGAGCAACCGAGATACATACATATATATATGTATGTATGTGTACATAATGTTGCTTGTGCCCCGAACAAGCGAGATTCAAACAATAAATACACACTTGCCCACACACATATAACGAGCTACGATAACTTAACAAACATACAAGCACACAGACACACACATACACATATATATATATATACCTACACCGAGCATAAACACTAAAACAAACAACAACAAACAAGACACATTATTTATTTATTTGTAAAAGAATGAAACAACAACTACTACTATATATATTTTTTCTGGCTTAACTATTAGTTACAATTATAATTGTTGGATATTTTACTAACGTTACAAACAAAAAAATGAAAAATAATAAAAAAAAAACCAAAAAAAAAAAAAAAGATAACGAAATATAAAATGCAAAAAAAAAAACAAAATCCAATCTAATTGGTTTTATTGGTTCAAAAATTGAGGTCGATAGCGTTTTTCTTTAATTGTCAATTTGAGATATAGTTTTTTTGAGGGAATTTCACGATCGAGAGTGAGATAGCTATATATATTATACATATACATATATACAGTTGGCATTTGGGTGGCAGCTGCTTTGACAACTACGAATGTCTTCTGATTGGACTTTGAAAGCAGAATCGATCAGTGATGTGCGTAAAGGAGGAGACAAATCTTGACGTTTTATACCAGTTCGGTTTTTTATCGATAACTTTTTCAATTACATTTACAAAATATACATTCCTTACGGTTTGTATCGGAGGCTGCCGCGCCATGGGTTCTATTTGTGGGTCCGTGAATGTGTGAGTGTGTGTTCGTGTCAGTGAATGTGCGTGTGTGTATGTATGTTGTATTCATTTGTGTCTGCTGTATGCATGCGGGATCGCAGTTGTGTGTGTGTAGAGTATGGTTCTCCTTTGCATACGGCAATGGGCAATGATTTCGTAACTAACAAAAAACTATGCAAAACTGTTATTACAAAATATATATATATATATATATGAAATATTCATTCATGTGTAATCCTCTCTCAAAACGGATGCAGCGGCGTTAAAAAAATATGTTATATCCGGTTGTATGTTTTCAGATGCGTCTGGGCGGGAAGATCAAATCCAGAAACAACATTTGCCTCAATAAACATGCAAAAGCTTAACATAAAAATACAACTAGCCAACTGAACGCCGAATGGCAAGTGACAACGACAATAGGCGGCGACGAAGGCGCCATATAACCGTCGATCATTTGTGATTCTCATCCTTGCTGGCCTTAGCACTGGCGCGTGTCGCCTTCGTATCCTCGTACATCTTGATCAATTGGCTCTTGGTTGGCATGGGCTTGATATGGCCCCACTGCACCAGATATTTGATGGATAACGTGGTTCCACCTATAAGAAAAGAATTGAAATATATATGAATATGAAGATATGAATCTTATATTATTTGGTTAGCCCTTACCCAGTGTTAAGGCGTAACGCACTGGCGTGGCCACCTTATAACACAGATAGGCAATCGCGTAGTGGCCCATATCAGAGCCCTGCACCTTCTCAATGATGTTCTCGCTCAGGTGTAAGTACTGAAGCACGGCTGGCACGTCGACACCGCTGTTGGCCAAATATAAATAGTTAACATATGAATAGAAGAATCGTGTACGCTAGTTGCTCGCCTTTTTGATAGGTAGTAAAAGCCGCCGAACCAGCCAATTGATGTTATCACGTGAACAGGTATAAGCACATACCAATATTGCTTATACATGTGCTTGAACTTGGCGAAGAGGCCCATGTTCGCCGCCTCGCCAAACAGTTCATTGGAGTTGGATACGGTGGTGGTGGTGGTGGCCGTTGATGAAGATTTGGTGTCCGTCTTGTTAGCATTGGCACAGTGCGGATTGGATTTAGTGCTAAGTCGTGCATAGCTGCGATATTTGGCGATAAGCAGCGGGGACAATATTGTTGTCGCTGTCGTGGTTGTTGAAGGCAATGTTGATGAGGATAGTGTGGAGGCTGGTGGTCTGCCATTTCCCTTGTTAATGCTGCCCAAGAAGCTGAGGCAACGTGGATTTAGATTGAGATTCACTCTAGGGCTGGCGATGCGCGCTAGAATGCAGACAACGCCGCTGCCAACACCGCGGCCGCAGAGCAAGCTCGATAGAAGTCCAACCGTTACCATGGCTTGTGCTCTGTGGTAACACGAATTTATATATATTTTTTTTGGGTTTTTCTGTTTTTTATTTTTGACGAATAGAATAAATCGTCAGTTGAATAGAGGGCTGAAAGGTTTTATAAACGTTTACTATATATTTGATGTTTCAATACTTTTTTCTACTTTACCACTCAGCTTTAGGCAACCCGGCACAATTTCACCTGCTGATTGGAGATGAGTGCGTGAAATTATATGCTTCTCCCGGCCCAGATGTAACTACTTTTCTAATTTGAATTATGTGGTATACAATCTAATACACATTGTCCGGAAAGTTTTCTAATAAGTACTTGAATTTTTTGATGCTGTGCGTCTTTGTGGGTATTTTTGTATTTCAGTTATTAGGGAGAGTCCATTTTAATAAGAAAAAGTATTTATGAAAATCACGATATTTATACTCACGATCTCCAAACTATTTTCATAAGCGCTGCCGTACTTTACTGAAGGAAAAAGCTAGGCAACACAGCTGATGTACTAGCAACACGTGTTTTAGATTCGTTGGCAACGCGGTCATTTGCCAGCATTTGCAAGTTTCAATATAAAAGTATTTATCGATATATCGATATTTAGTATATAAATATAATTTCAATTCACTTCGAGTGTGTGTGGCGCATTCGCAATCTTTATTTATATTTTATAGTTTTCAGAACATATTCTAAGTTGGAACTCGTAAGACGTCAAGCGGCATGGCTACTGCAACTGGTGAACTGTCCAAGAAGTAAGTAGACACAATCATTTCGTCGATTGAAGAGAATCCCACCATCAAAAGGCGGCCAACTTGTCACCAAACTGTGAGGTTAAGTTGAACTGTGTCGTTGGTTGAAAGCGGCAGATAGATAAGTTAAAAATAAAATAATAAATCAAAGTAACGGGTGCAAAATGCTTGCACGCAACATAGTTAGACACTTGGTGTATATGACATCACTCAAACAACCAACGGTGACAGCAACGAGACTTTACCATGTGACTCACATGCAGCTGGCCCCAAGCAAACGCACAAAACTGTTGGTAACCATAACTTGGCCTGATGAAATTTATCTGATATTGTGGTTAATTTCAGTGAGCTGAAACGCCGGCTGAAAGCTGAGCAGAAGGCAAAGGAAAAGGCGGAGAAGGAGGCGACTCGCCTAGCTACCGAGACTCCAGAAGCCGGTCAAAAGAAAAAGTCTTCCGCCGAACTGGAAGAAGAGATCTCACCCAATGAGTACTTTAAGCTGAGATCGGCTGCTGTTGCCGACTTAAAGCAAACAGCCGAAAATCATCCGTATCCACACAAATTCCATGTCAGCATCTCACTGGAAAAGTTCATTGAACAATATGGCCAGCTCAACGATGGCGAGACGCTCGACCAGGTGAATTTGAGTGTTGCTGGACGCATTCATGCCATTCGCGAGTCCGGAGCCAAGCTCATCTTTTACGATTTGCGCGGCGAGGGTGTCAAGCTGCAGGTCATGGCTAGTGCCAAATCCTACAAAAGTGAAGCAGCCTTCGAGCAAGACACGGCCAAGCTGCGACGTGGCGATATCATTGGTGTCAATGGCCATCCCGGCAAGACCAAGAAGGGCGAACTCTCCATTATGCCCACTGAGCTGAGACTTCTCTCGCCCTGTCTGCACATGCTGCCGCATCTGCACTTCGGGCTTAAGGACAAAGAGACGCGCTATCGCCAGCGCTATCTAGATCTGATACTGAACAACAAAGTGCGTGAGAATTTCCAGATTCGCGCAAAGGTACGTGGCAAACACAACAATAGTCGTATGTATTATTATCGAATAAATTGAAATTTATTCGGTGCTTCTTCGTACACAGATAATATCATATGTCCGACAATTTCTGGATCGCCTGGGCTTCCTTGAGATTGAGACACCAATGATGAATATGATTGCTGGTGGTGCCACAGCCAAGCCCTTCGTCACGCATCACAACGAACTCAAAATGGACCTGTTTATGCGCATAGCGCCGGAGCTGTATCACAAAATGGTCGTTGTGGGTGGTCTGGATCGGGTTTATGAGATCGGCCGCCAGTTCCGCAACGAGGGCATCGATTTGACCCACAATCCCGAATTTACCACTTGTGAATTTTATATGGCATATGCCGATTATTACGATTTGATTGAAATTACGGAGCAAATGATATCTGGCATGGTTATGGCCATTCACGGCTCGTACAAAATCAAATACCATCCCGATGGCCCCGAAGGTGTTGAGCAAGAGATTGACTTTACGCCCCCATTCAAGCGTGTGTCCATGATCAAGACTCTCGAAGAGAAGCTGCAGGTCAAGTTTCCATCAGCGGACACATTCAACACTCCGGCTGCCAACGAGTTTCTGTCCCAATTGTGTGCCAAGCACCAGGTGGAGTGTCCGGCGCCACGCACCACCGCCCGTTTGCTAGACAAACTGGTCGGTGACTTCATCGAGGAGACATGCATCAATCCGACATTCATTTGCGAGCATCCGCAAATAATGTCGCCGCTCGCCAAGTACCATCGCAGTGTGCCCGGCCTCACGGAGCGCTTCGAGCTCTTTGTGGCCAAGAAGGAGGTGTGCAATGCGTACACAGAACTAAACGATCCCGTGGTGCAGCGCGAACGTTTCGAACAGCAGGCTGGCGACAAAGCCGCTGGTGATGACGAGGCTCAAATGGTAGACGAGAACTTCTGCACGGCTCTAGAGTACGGCCTGCCGCCTACCGGCGGCTGGGGTATGGGCATCGATCGACTAGCCATGTTCCTGACCGACTCAAATAACATTAAGGTGCGTACGAAGAAGTTGTCAAAAAATTTCATTCTTCATTTCCTAATATTTGGTGTTCTCTTGCAGGAGGTGCTGCTGTTCCCTGCCATGAAGCCCGAGGAAGCGAATCGCACACCAGCAGCTAATGCAGCCGATATAAAGCAGTCCGCCCAACAATAGACGAGCTATCCTCTTAATCAGTTACAAACCACACGCACACACTTACACACAGCTGTAAGGTGTGTGAAGATTCTCTGTGTATTGCTTTAAATTATTAATTGAATTAAAAATGTATTAGTATCCGATATCAATTTTTGTTTTTATAGCCTGAACCCATTGAAAATGTATGTAACAGGCAGAAACTTTATATATTCTTGATCAGGGCGATGAGCTGAGTTGATTTAGGCCTATTCGTATATCCGTATGCTTAAACGCAATGATCTCAGAAACTAAAAAAGCTGGAGACCTTAAATTTGAAATTGTAGGTTTGTGTATAGCACGTGCAGACCGGGTTTGTTTCAAAAAATCGATAACTATGCTCGTTTTATTGTTATCGATTAAAAATCTTATAGAAACTCAGTTATAAACTTATATCTTCTACATCTTTTTAGGTAGAGTCTCCAAATTTTAAATGTCGATTCATTTGTATTTTATACAATTTCGATTTTTGTTATATTTTAAATACCGGCCTGAAATCCATCCCCTTCCCACCAAATTAGTAAAAGACTTATTTCAAATACTATAGACTGGTCGCAAATACACACATTTTAATGTTATTATCACGGTCTGAAATTTTTCTGAAGATTATCAGTTCAGTCAATCAATTTAGTTATTATAAGAAGAAAAGAATCGAAGAATTAGTGAAATATCAGTTCCTCGAAGGGTTCAGGGGTCTCGGACTAGTGCTTTCTTACTTGTTTTTTATGTCTTTTCAATTCATTAGGAATTGCTCAATTAGTCTAGTCAAATAGTTGAACCGTAATCAATATGCAATATATAAAAAATAAATCAAAATTTTGCGAAAAATATATATTTTATTTCATGTTGTAGCAACGACAAAGTTCGTAGTCTTTTCTTCGCAATTTATTCCGTTAAATTGCTGCGAATATCTCATAAAAATAATGAAATTAAATAATTCATTGTATACCCAAACATTGGGTAGAAACATGTTAAAAACATAAAATAAAAATAAGAACACATTCGCTGTTCGGTTTCTTAAAAATATGCCTAAGTCTACAAAGTGCCTGAGTGGGGCTGATACTGATGGTTAATAGTCGGGCTCATCGGCTGGCCTCGTGTACACGGGTCCTTTCTTCCGCATATACTGATTAATAAATTCATATGACTTATTCTTAACTGATTCAGTGCAGGCCAGCGGATTTCCGTTTGAGTCACAGTAGCGCATCTCTTTGGTCGTTATGTGGTGGCTCAGCTAAAATGGGTTAAAAACACAATATTCAAATTACTAGACTGATCGATAAATACCATTTTTTATACCCTGCATCCATTGTAATATGGTATGCAGGGTGTATTAGTTTTATGAAAATGCATGTAACACGCAGAAGAAGGCGTGGCAGAGCCCATAAAGTATATATATTATTGATCAGGACGACGAGCTGTGTAAGTCGGTTGAGTCCTACTTGTCTGTCTGTTCATTCGTATTTTTGAACGCGTTAATCTCAGAACCTAGAAGAGCTGGAGACTTGAGATTTTTTGGAGGTTCCTGTATATTACGCGCAGATTAATTTTATTTCAAAACTGTTCCCGTTTTAATATTATCGATTAGAAATCTAGCAAATCAGTTATTAAATTATATCTTGAACGTCTTTGGAGCTACAGTCTCTAAATTTTGCATTTTATTTTAGATTTCTTTTATGAAATTTTGATTTTTGTTATATTTTTGATACCGGCTCCGAATTTCAAAGAATTCGGGGTTCATGGTATCTGCTAGTCGGTCTCGGACGTCTTTGGAGCTAGAGTCTCACATTTTTGTATTTAATTTTAGATATATTTGATATAAAATTCAACAAATTTCAACAAATTTGGGATGCAAGGTATCTCCTAGTCGGTCAGCCCGACTAGAGTTTTCTGATTTGTTTTTGCTATTACTTACTCGTTTAATGAGAAACTTGTAGTCCTCATCGCTTGTAATGCGACCCATCTTGCAGCTTTCCTTGCGATATGGACGCAGGAACTCGGCCACATGGCCGCTAATCTCAAAGCGAAACTTTTCGCATGCTGTGCGGCCAATGGACGTGCCGCACAGTGATCTGAAATTAATAAATGAGAATTTGGATTCACTTGAACATATTTGCTGAGCTTACGTTTTGCGCTTCTTTTCGCGCTCACCGCGATGTTTCTTTTTGCCATCCGTCAGCTGCGGCGGCATGGGCAGTTTACGTTTTGTGTAAATCAGGGAGTCTGCATCAGAGTCGCTCGATGTGAGTGATGCGATGCTGTTGTTCAAGTCATCGGTTTTGGGCTTGTAATTGTTGCTGGCAGTGTTGCCGGCGACAAGTATATCGCTCAACGGCTGGACGGCACCGTCAGGCTTTACGCTGGCGGCATTTGAATCAGGCTCCTCATCGGATGAGTACAAATAGTCCTGAATGGGCACCAAATCCTTGGTTTGGGCCAGTCCAGCTGTCTCGCTATTCGTGCGACGAAAGAGCTCCTTGCGGCGGCGTATTTTCTCCTTGTTCTCCTTATATTTCCGCGACTCCTGCTGATTGTGGATGCGATCCTCCTCGCGCCGTGGACTGATCACACAGACCGAGACGAGGCGATTGCGACGCTTTTCGCGACGCTCCTGGACCTTCGTCTCGATGTACTTAGCCAGCGACGTGGGACTGAGCCTGCCCACATAGTCCTCATCAATGTCGACCAGGTCGTCGGTCTCCTCTGCTGCTGCTGGTGTCTTCTTCACTGGCGAATCCTCGATCAACTGCTCCTGGCGCTGCTGTGCAGTTGGCGGCTCCCACTGCGGAATGCGATCCTGCAGATTATAGTAATAGATGTCGCCATCGGCGGTCAGACTCCAATGCCAGGATGGCGGCAATGGTTCCACATTGGCCGGCAACTTGTACTCCACATCATCGCCCGGCTCCGGCGACTGCTCTTCGTTGGCAGCATCGCTAGCTTTGCCGCAACGCAGCGGCTCTGCCACCGGCATATCCTCCTTGTTAAACCATTCGTTGGTCTCCGTATTCTGGTAGAAAGGCAGCTGCTTGGGATCGGTGCTTAGGTCAGCGCCAAAGTATTCGCAGCGCACCTCATGCTCGCGCTTATCCGCGCTGCTCACACGCTTCTCCGCCTCATCAAGGGCCACCTAAAAGGGATGGAAACATATACTATATACAGTCGAATCTTCACAAGAGCATTTACATACCTTTCGCTCGAACATTGAACGTCGCAGCTTCTTGGATATGATGCGGCGTTTATCCTCGGATCGCAAGCGAGGATCTGCATTGGCTATGCCCTGGCCGCTGCCAGCGGCGGCATCTCCGCCTCCAGTGCGCTCCTTGAGCTGCGCAGCTGTGCTGCTAGTGGCATTGTTGGCAGCCCTGGCCGGCTTTGGCTTCTCGTAGCGATTGTTGGTGTCGCGCCTGAAGCGATCCTGCCGGTAGCGATCGCTGCTCAGCAGCGTGGCGGCGGCACTGTTGCTGTTGCTGTCCTCCAGCGCGGTGGGCGCGTAGGCCGTCTTCTGCTGGAGATCCGCCTCCCGCTCGTGCTCCTTCATCTGCTCGATGCGCTCACGCTTGGGTATGCGAAAGATTTCGGGCAGGGCACTCCACTTTTGCAGCAGCGCCAGCATACGCTGACGCAGTGCATCCAGCTCCAGCTCCGGCTTTGGTTTTGATTGTTGCTCTTGTGTAGTTGTTGGCTCTTGGGCCAGGCTGGTGCTCCAGAGCTCCACGCTCTGATAGACGCGACTATCGTTGAGCATTGTCTTATTTGGGATGGGCAACGATTCCAGAGCCTCGGTCAGTGCCAGCCGCAGCTGATTATCATTGCCGCTCTCGCTAATCCAGGCGTGCAGCAGTCGCAGGCCATGGTAGTCGAGGAAGAGACGACGGCAGGGCAGCTCGCCACGCGTGAGCACGCCTAAAAGTTGGAGGCGTGTCTCCAGCAGCTTGGCGCGCACCATGCAGCGCGAGAAGCTCAGCGTATCCGCTTGATTCTTGAGCCCGCTGCGATTCAGCTGACGCAGCTGCGCCAGCACATCCGGATCCTCACGCTTGTCGAGCATGCGCAAGGCGGACTTCTCGCCGCTGCCACTGCCGGATGGACGTAGCCAGCGTCCGGCCTTGTACTCGCGTTCCTTGGGCTTTGGTGGCTTCTTGCGTGATGCGGTGGCCACCTTTGATGACTTGCTCGCCTTGGATTTGGTGAGCTTGGTTGCTTTGGCTTTGTGACACTTCTTATCTGCTGCTTCCATTTCCTGCGCCTGTTCCGGCTTCTCTTGCTCATCCATCTCCTCAGTCATATCTTCAATTTCACTGTCGCTCTCCGCGTCCAGCTGCTCACCCTCATCCGAGTCCGGCTCGCCGCCAATCCAGCCGCGACAATTGGCCGCCTCGCAGTAGCAGCGCTGAGCATCACGGCCATAGCGTTGATACTGATAATCAAAGGTGATCTCCTCCCCAGGCATGATGGTTTTAACACTAAAGAAACCTATACGTAGCTCCCCATTCACCGTCCACTTCTGGGTCTCGGCATTCGGATCACAGCTGTGATTGATGTACCGCGAAATGTTGCCCTTGGCGGTCGCATCGATGATCGCCTCGCCCCGCAGCGCCATGAAGTAGTAGTGGCGATTGCGATCGCGGGAATAGAGATGCTGGCGGCGCTCAAACTCCTCGCTGTCAATGACCTCGCCCACATATTCCATAATGAATTCGCCGGGGGGTATCTCCAGCTCCGCCGTAATGCCGCAGCCCTTCTTCTCGGTGCGGAAGACGCGGCAGGGCCAGCACTGGTGCTGCTGGAACCGCTTGTTGGTGCAACGTTCGCCATTGGTGCACAGTGGGCCGCACTCGATCATTAGCATGCGATTGATGCAGCCGGCGCCGCAGCACAGATGCCCCATGGCATCCTCGTCGCCGGTGAGAAAGCAATCGCATTGCATCTCTGCATTCTCCTGGCTCACTTGACGGGCGCAACGATAATAGTTTTCGCGCAATAATTGAAAGGAGTTGAGGCCCTCCTGGTGCAGGAATTGCTCATTGATGGCATCGATGACCGCCAACACGGCCAGTTGCTGCTCCATGCTGATGATGCCGGATAACTGGTTGTTGCTGTTGCTGATATTGGAGCAGCTGTTGCTGGCTCTGGGCAACTTCTGCTTGATGCGATGCGAGCGACGCACTACGTCCGGCTGCGACGCCGTCGACGGCGACGTCGAGGGCGTCGTGGCGGGCGTCTCAATATTTGCCACACGGCGCGCATAATCATCCTCGCTAGATGACTCCTGCTCATCGTCCGGCTTGTAGTCGCCATCGAGCAGCTTGTTGTCATCCCCTATGAGCTGGGCAAGATCTGTCAAGGAATTGGACGCGTCCAGCTCAGCTGTCGGCGTTGGTATGCCACAACTTGGCACCTTACTGGTGGACTCCGAAGACTCAGATGCATCTGTGACTTTGCCCGGTTTGCGCCTAAAAGTGCTTTGCGAAGCACTTGAATTGGAGTCCATGGAATCCTGACAGCTCAGGCTGCTCGTCAGCCGCTTCGACGCTGAGGCGCCTTTGCGTGACACATTCTTCGGCTTTGCCTTGGACACTGGCTCGGGCTCAGGATTGGCTTGAGCTGCCAGCGACTTGCGTTGCTTGTTGGTGGACAACGTTGCAAAGTCCTCGGAACGATCCACGCAAATGGTCTTGCGACGATCATTCTTGACTGACTGCGGCTTTTTGCCAGTAGATGAGTTACTGTTGCCGTTGGGGTGGCTCTCCTGTTCCTGCTCCTGCTCCTGCTCCGTCTTGGCAGTTTGCTTCTCTTGCTTAAGCTTCTTCTTAGTTTTTTCTTCCTGGCGCATCTGGAAGCTGGCCACGTCTAGCGCCTTAAAGAGCGCATCGCAGTCGACAATGAAGACGTTGGCAGTTTTCTCCTTTTCCTGATTGATTTGCCCAGCAACATCACAAGAGGCTGTGAGATTGGGACTCTGACTTGCCTTTGCCTCTGACGTCTCCAGCTTGGGATCAGCTTCTAATAGACTTAATGATGTCTCTGCTGTATGAGATTCCATCTTTGGCTTATTTATTAAATGCTTCTGCTCCGAACTCACAATATCTTTCTCTTGCTGCTTATGCAGCTCTGTAGGAACTACAATTGAGGCGTCAGTCATGGTTTGCTTTAGTTCCGATCGGGATTGGATGTCAGTTTTAGGCACTTGTTTTTGTATTTCCAATTTGCAATTGGATTCCGTTTCGGCATCCAATTGCGGCAATAGCCCTAACATGGAGCTATTGCTGATATTGTCCTCTTTGAGATCAGTGAGATCCTGCCCGGATGATTCACTCTCCAGGACTGTTTTGGTGCTAGCGGCTGCGATTTCAGCAAATGTTTCTTCCAGCGTCATTTTGCAGCCGTTTGCATTACGCGCAGAGCCGCGCAAACTGGAGCGCTTGCTGCGCCGCTTGGTCAGAGCATAGTCCTCCACTTGCTCCTTTTCTGCGCTCTTGTCTCCTAAGCTATTTATTGTACTTTGTGGTTGCAGTTGTGCCAGATGCTTGTCAGCTCCGACACTTGAGATTTTCTTAAGCGATTTCATCTGTTCCTTCTCATCCTTTTGAAGCAACAGCTTCATGTTATTAGCTGGCTTTTCTTCTTTTGATTGGTCAGCATCTTCATCAGTTGAGAGCTCAATTATTGTATCAGTCTTCTTATTTATTTCGTTTATTTCTAGTGACGGCTTTGGTTCATTCGATTCGTTGATTTGTTGCTCTGCTGAGGATCCCTTTAGGGATTCGTTGGCGGCAGAGTATGCGTGGCTCGTTGGCATAGTTATGCGCTTAACGTTGACACGCAGCTTTTTATTAAATTTGGTTTTCAGTAGATACTCGGTGTAGGGATCCATCTTACCGCTGGCAGTGCTTGAATTGGTATTCGAGTCAGAGTAGCTGATGCTGTGATCAATTCCTGCAGCGCCTCTGTCATCTTCATCCTGTGACAACAGCGCTGCCTGTGCCCTACTACGGCTACGAGTTCGCCCACATATGCGTTGTTCCCGCATTAGAGCATCTCTTGCACTTTGCTTCTCAGCTAAGTGGGACTCGTTGCTGCATTCTTGCTCAGGTTTTAGGCACTGTGTAGGCCTTGGCTTCACAAACAGATTAACCAACAATACCGGTGGCGATGACGGTGGTAATGCCGTAGCCAACTGCAGATCTGCAGCTGCTGCTGCTGCTGCTGACGTTGACGCGGCACCATCGAGTGAGGCGCATTTTGTTTGTGTTGCTTGCACAGCGCCATCAATGCGTGCTCCAGTTTGCGATTTGTTTACCTTTCGGTTTTTATTGAGCAAATCACGAACATCAAACTTACTCACTTTCTTGCGAGAGCTGCGCCGGCAATCGCTCAATGCTTGCGACACTGGGAGCACGCTCTCCGCCCCGATGTCCTCGGCTGGCGTTTCGGTCTCAGTCGGTTGGGGGCTGCTCTTCGGTAGGGGCCCGACATGTTTGCGCGGCGTCGTTGATTTTGCCGGCGTGTTTGACTTTGATTCGTCCATTGATTTTAGTTGGCGCCAAAATCAATGTACAGGCACTTTGATTTAGCCGGCGCACGCAGTTTTAACGCTAGCATTAAATTGTTTAATTAACAAATTATAGCAATTCTGTTATTTGCAATTAAATGTTGAGTCTAACCAGAATACTCACTTCGAATTATACGACTAATGGAGTGAAATCCAGAACTTTTTCTTCTTCTTTCGCATTTGTTTAAACACTTGCAACAACTCACCCGCTTAAGTCAAGAAAACAGCAAATAATAACTAAATATGTAGGTCAAGCGTTGCCATACATTGAACTATCGATATGCATATTAAATTATTTTAAATGGCGGAAGGAGATATCGATTGCCATTCACTTGTTATTTGAAACAAAATTATATGACCATCAAATTATTCACAATAATAATACGCGAAAACATCGATATGTCGATACAATTCAGAAATTCTACTTAACACTTTCTGCGCGCCTTTTCTTAAAACGCAATTTTCTTATTGTAAATAAAAATGCCCCCAAAGCGTGCTAAAAAAGCTGCCCCTAAATCTGTAAGTATTATCAAATCTAGCACTAAATATAATTTATATTTATATAAGTCTTGAGTAGTCACCGGCAACAAGTGAAGAGTCCAAGGCATTGGATCCCGAAAATCCGGTGCTCTACATTGAGCACTGTCGCTCTTGACGAGTCTTTCGTCGTCGCGCCGAGGAGTTACATGCTGCGTTGCAAAGTAAAATTCAAGATGCAGGCCAGCCATTCCAGCTCCAATTGCAGCTAAATGCCCAAGGTGCACCCAGACGCGGAGCATTCGAATTATCCTTTGCCCCACATCCCACAACAATAGCCAATGAACAGCAGCCTCTTTGGACCGGTCTGAAACGCACACCGCGTGCCCAAAAGTTCCCCAATGTCGATGAAATGTATCAGAAAATAATACAGGCGTTCAACGATCACTCGGGGGAAAAGAACAAACGCAAACGCTCATCATCAACATCATCACCGTCAACATCATCATCCAGTTTGCCAAAGCGTGCAAAGTCTGCAGCCAATAAATCCCCAAAGGAACCAGAATCCAAATAATGTGATTTTGCATCGCTTAGTTTGCTTGGCATCGTTAGTTTTCCAGCAGTAGCGCCATATGATCAGGGAACGGTAAATCCCCAACAGGAGCTGTTCTCTGTGAAGCTTTTGCCTAAAAGCTGAAAACTTTGTGACGTCATCCGCACTATGCGCATCGCTTAAGATCACATTAAGATAAATAATGCAGATGAATATTGATTGATTTTTATCGAATAAAATTCTATTAAATATAGAGCGTTAAAAGAGCTTATGGTATATATATACATAAAAAATATATTGTGTTTCCAAATAACGAAATTGTTATACTTAAGTTTCTCAATGTTTGTCGTTTGTAAGTTGGATTCGAAATAAAAAAAAAAAAAACAATATAGAGAGATCTGTTTGAAAATTGATTTATAATTAAAGAGTTTTATATACATATAAATATCTCATGTTTTTAATTCGTACAATTTTGTATTTCCCCAGCCAAGTTTTGGTGGTTGTGCTGTAAACACTATATACACATATAGGTGTACGTTCTTATAAAAAAAAGCATGTATAGTCCAGATCTATAATAACTTCAAAAATTTGTCTAAAAGCCTTCCAAAGGTTTATAAAATTATGATTTTTATTATTTTCTTCCTTTTCAATTTTATTAGAACTTTTGTCTTTGATTTTCAAAATGTACAATTTTCTTATTTTTTTGTTTTTGTTTTTTGTTAAATTTGTATTTCCGCTCTCCTCTCACTTCCTTATGAAATATACTATTCCTATAGAAAAAATTTTGGTTTACGAAATTGTGTTTGATGCGCTGGACTGGACTGAAACCCTTAAACCCTACCACACTGCCTAAGAATACATGGAGCCAATGAATTTTCAAATTTGAACTTAATTGTATTTAATTAAATAAACGAAGTAAACAACAAAAAATATATGTATAAAAAAAAAAACAAAATTAAGTTGGAAAATATTGAATATGGCGGCACAAAAACCATTTGAAATTTGTAAGGAATTTCGCCGCTTCCTTTCTTCATATTTTGTTTGTTTAAGTAAATTTGCATTATATATATAAATATATATAAATAATATGTATGTATTGGATGTATGTGTGTGTTTGTTTGTATATAGATATAGATATATATATATAGAGGTTATCAACAATAAATTGGCTATGGGAACGTACAATTAGATAGGCGGACAGAGTTACCAGTAGAATAAAAATTTTGCTACGCCTGCTTGGATGTGTTTTGTCCTGGTTTGTCTGGTCTGGTCTAGTCAGGTGCTGGACTCGAATAAGGAACTAATAAAAACTAGGTCTTATGCTAATTTTAAATTACTAATAAGTTGAAAAAAAAAGTAAATCACCGTTTAAGAAACGAATGCGATAAACAGTTAATTAGATAGATTGATAGGTAGGTTAGGTAGTGGGTGAATGTGGTCCATACGAAATGCCATGGGCTACATGGGCTGATCCTAGCGTTACAGATACTTGCGATAATTGCGCAAATGCGCATTGCCATCCTCAACACCCACGCCGCCGACGCCAACGGCAGCGGCGGCACTCTCAAATGATGGCGGCTCATTAACCAGGCCCGGACTGGGCGGATCACATGTATTGCTGGGCATGCCACTGGCGCCACCAGTGGTGCTGTTGCCCGTCGGTGTACCCTTGGCACGTCGCCTGCCCCGTGTGCCAGCGCCACGAGATCTGCGTCCACCGCTCGATGTCGGCGTGCCGCCAATATCGCCCGCTTCGATCGCTTCCAGGGACGCGTCCAGCGCCGCATCTGTGGTGGTGACGCGCGTTCGCGTCACAGCGCTGCGTCGGCGCGCGCTGTTGCTGTTGCTAGCGGTGGCAGTGTCGCTGCTGGCATGTGTCGATCCACGTTTGCCCGGCCGGCGTTTGCGTCGTTTTTTATTGCCATATCGCGGATCGTAGTCGTATTCATCATCAGCTGGTGATTTCGGATCCTCCAGCGAATCTACATCGTTCATATCCATCTCATCGTAGAACCACTCCTTGGGCAAATCATCTTTTGATTGATGCTGCTGTTGCTGCTGCTGCTGTTGTTGTTGCTGCTGCTGCTGTGTCTGCAATTGACTGTCTTTGCTGTCGGATGTGTCACCGCCGGCGGCGCCCAGCGAGCACGACTCCTCCATGCTGAACGCCCCGTTGAAGTCGTGCGTTGTATCATTGTGCAGCGTACTCAGCACGGTCGGCGTTGTCGATGCTCCCCCGCCCGTCAGCATATTGAGGCTTAGCGTTGAGCTGCTGCTGTTGGTGCTGGCTATGCTGGCGGTGCCGCTGATGGCAGTGCCGCCAATATTAATGCCACTAGCCACTAGTGCCTCGTGCTCCTTGCGCAGCGCCTGGAAGGGGCGCTCGGGAAACCGGCTGTATGTTTGTGGTGGAGTAGACCTAACATTTAGGTATTAGAATATCTTGCGAGTTCCATGATTACTCACCTGTACATCTTGGTCAAGTACTGGCGGCGACTTTTGCGCCAACGTGCCGCAGGATACGTGTAGATCTGGCCCTGGCGAAAGCCAGGCATTCGCTGTCGCTTGTCCATGAACAACTGTGAGTGATTCTGTGCAACGCCCGTTTGTGGATCGAGGAATGGCAGTCGTAATCGCCGTTCGATGCAGAGGCGTGTGTTGAAATTGGCGCTATATTCGATCGTCTCGCGGTAGCTGACATCCTTGAAAAAGCTCTCGATCTTGGCCAGATTCGGCATCGATACGATTTGTATGTTAACGGCCGAAGACATGGCTCCGATCTGCTCCGGTCCTGACCGCGCTCTCGCTTCGCTTCCCCCTGGTGTATTGTTATCTGCTTGAGCGAGCAACGCTTAATCCATTTAAAACCAGCCCCAGCGGCTAGCGCTGAGTTGACGCTGCGCCGCTGCTGCTTGCGTTGACTTTTGTATTTTGTTTCTTATCTCTATTCGCCTGCTTTTTTCACACCGCTTTCACTGTTTTCGTCTTTTGCAAATCTTATAGTGCTATAGGTTGTGTGTGGCTGCTATTAGCAATGTTTTCTATGCGATATATCGCTACTAAATAACAGGCCTGTGTTGTTTTGCATAGTTGCAGAAGCATTTATCGATAGCTCCGACTTTAACGGACATTTGTAATATGTAACTTGTAAATATGACTTGGCTTTATTCAAATAAGGTGAGCTGTACTTAAAATTAATAGCTGTGTAACATATTTTTAATTAAAAATTTGAAAATATTGCTCGCTTAGCCACCCTGGTATTCATCGGTGTGGCAACCTTAGCATATATTGTTTTTGTTTACTGCTGACGTTGCCACTTTTGACGTTGACAGTTCGTCGTGAGTGCGTGCGCGAATGACTGGTGCGAGTGCTTGTGTATGTGTGAGCGTGCGGGGGTCTGCCGCTGTTCCGTTTTAGTTAATTTTGAAAGCATTTAAATGGAGTTGCACAACCAAATAACACTGCCAGTGATATTATTTGGGCTACTGCTATTATGCGGCTCATCCAACGCCTGGCACTCCGAGGAGCTGGAGATTTTTGACCTGGTCGAAGAAGTCAACAAGAACTTCTACGAATTTATGGGCATCAATCAGACTGCCACGAACAATGAAATAAAGCGCGCCTTTCGCACCCTGTCCATTGTGCTGCATCCTGACAAGAATCCGGCCGAGGATGCCAACATTCAGTTTCGCAACCTCGTCTCCATCTACGAGGTGCTGAAGGATGCATCGAAGCGCGAAAAATACGACAAGGTGCTCCGCGATGGCATGCCCAACTGGAAGTCGGCTCTATACTACTATCGCCGCATGCGGAAGATTGGCCTGTATGAGGGCGCCTTCATTATATTCCTTATCATTACCGTGGGCCAGTATCTGTTCGCGTGGGCATCCTATCTGGAAACTAAGTACACTGCTGAGCAGGTTTTCGGCACCAAGCTAAAGAAGCTGCAGAAGCGCAACAAGAACATTGACATGGACGTCATTCTGAATGAGATTCCGATGCCATCGCTGCTCAACACGCTGCCCATTCAAATACCACTCGCCATTTGGCATTTGCCGAGAACAATTAAAAATGGCTTCAGCAAAGCCAACGAGCTCAAGGAGCTGGCACTGGAGAAGCGCAGACTGTAAGTAAATGGGGCAGGATGACTCAGCTGGTGCACCAATTCATTATTATAATGCTGCTTGCAGAGAAATCGAAGAGGCACGTCGTCTGGAGGAGCAGGAGCGGGAAGCAGAAGAGCTCGTGCGTCTACGCAAAGAGCAAAAGGAGAATTTGCGTAAGCGCAAGCAGAACGCAAAGGCGCCTGAGAAGACCGAGGAGGAGTTGCGTGGCTATTCACAAATACAGGCACGAGAGCTTACCGAAGACGATGCAATACGTCCAGTTACTCAAAAGGTATAAGCAGCAAATATCAAGCATTCCTTATCTAATCTTCATTTATTTTTTATAAATTTTGCTTAAAGAGCACCGTCAGCGGCGGATTTTGGACCGATGAGGATCTAACTGAGCTGATTAGGCTGGTTAAAAAATATCCAGGCGGTGCTGGCAGTCGTTGGAACACCATAGCCGAATCCATGAACCGCACCGTGCAAGAGGTGACCTTCATGGCGGCCAAGATGAAGGAGAACGGCTATCGTATACCCGGCCAAACGGATAGCGTTGCCGCGAACATAGTCCAGGAATCCCAGGAGGCAGTACGCAAGGAGAAGGTCAAGAAGGTGACGCCGACCGTGAATGAGAAGAGCATGCTTATACCAGAGACTAACTGGACCCAGGATCAGCAGCGTGCTCTCGAGGCGGCCATCGTTAAATATCGAAAAACCGCCGGCGGCGATCGTTGGGTGAAGATAGCCAACAGTGTGCCAGAGAAGACCAAGGAAGAGTGCTTGGTGCGCTACAAATACTTGTGCGAACTGGTCAAGACACAGAAGAAGGCCGAGGTGGAAGAGGCGGATGGCGAGGAGAAGGAGGGCGTAGACGAGACGCCAGCTGTTGCTGCTCCTACTCCGGATGCTGCTCCTGCTGCAGCGCCAGCCAAAAAGCTGAGCAAGCGCGAGCAACGGCGACGCAAACGCGATATGTCCAGCGACGAAGACTCTGATGATGCATATCAATATGAGATCAGTTAGTTCTGTCGCTCTCAGCCCATGCCCCAGAGACACTTTGTCCTCTAAATCAAACTAATCCATATCGCAGCCAAGCACCAATTTGGCTTAACTTTTGCCAGAGCGAGAAGGGTCATCAATTAGCTGGGTATATGAATATAAATATATATGAATGTACTACCATGCCTAGGGTATTATCCAGCTCAAGTCCCATTTGAACTAAGTGAAATTGTTATGTTTAATGGTTTTTAATTTCTTTTTTTATTTTATTTTGCGTTTTATCAGAACTCTTAACAATTAAGCACTAGTTTTCTCTCACTCAAAACGATTGCCAAATTATCATTTTTTTCTCTCTCCCTCTCTCTCTCTCTCTCTCTCTCTCTCTGTTTTTCACCTGTGTCTGTGTAGGGCTTCTTTAGTGATTAATTAATTTACATTTTTGTGGCTCAAAATGGAACTCTTCAGCGTTTCGTTGCATGAAATTTAATTTAGCCTCAACACGTGGTACGTGAACCGCTTGTTTTCTGTTTTGTACATAAATGTATTTTATAATTATAATATACCTAAATATTTCTTTGCTAAGTAAAGAGTTGAAACGAAAGAAACAAAAAACAAATGTCGCGAAAAGTGATGGAAATCAAACCCTAATTCATTTCAACTGCAGTCATGTGTCACTTACGCCAACAGATTGCCTTTGGAGGTTCAATCGATGCTGGCGGAATAATATTATGTATCGCCGTGTTTCTCCAAGTCGAGGGATCCGGTGGCCAGCACAGATTCCTTGCTGATCTCTAGGAACGATGTCTGTGACATTTCCGTGTCGTCCTCCTCCTCCTCAATTTCCATTTCAAATATCGTCATCTTGCGCCGCCGATCGGAGAGAACGGTGGCTACCTTGCGGCTGCCCGAGACGGCCAACATTTCACAGACTCCATCCAGGGCCTTGAATGCAGCCGCATCTGGTATATCGTGGACACTGTGCGTCACCGTCGCCTCGTCCAGTTTCATGAGTGGCGCCAATTGGTGCTGGGTGCAGTGATTCCTGGCGGCGCTCAGCGAGAACTGCAAAAAGTAGCTGTGTGGACGTGAGCCTGCGGCGCCTGTTGTCGTCTGCGCCAGCATCGACAGTGAGGATTCGTTGTAGAATTGCAGATCGACAAAGCGCAGATTGTAGTAGTCCTCCTGCAGCTGGGAGGTGAATGGACCCGGCTGCAGCTGCACGCGAATGCAGCGCAGCAGGCAATCCTCGCCTCGACTGAACTCCAGCACCATCGCCTCTTGCAGGCCGATTGTCAGTGCCAGCATATCACATCTGGTTGCCTCGTGCACATAGTAGCTGCAATTCACAAAATCATAGTTCGGCTGCTCCTCCGACTCAGCCGCAGACTCGGCTTGACTCGGCAAATGTAGATCACCGCATATCACAGTCGTGCTAAGCTTGAAGCTGGCACTGATGCTCTCCGTGGGCTTGTGGAAGACGGCATCGATGGCGTTAAACATTTTGTCGCGCTGCTGTATCAGGGAAAGCCTCTTATCGTGAGGCACAAGCAGGTTGCAATGAGCTAGGCACTCATTTTCGGCCAGTAGGCGTGGCCAAATCTCCGATGGGTTCACGGGGAGCAACTGAGTCAAATAGGCATTCTCCAGATACTGTCCCACGCGCTCCAAATTGAATTTACTGCGCGTGGTCACCACCGGTGTGGGGCTATCATCAGCCGACAGTTCCTCCTCTCCTGCTGCTGCTGCTGCCGCCGCTGCTGCTGCTGCTGCTGACGTAGTCGCTGATTTGTCCACGCTGATGTCCAAGCCTTCATATGGTTCCGGTACCTCCGGTTCCATGGAACAAAAGAATTCAGCGAGCGCTAGATTCTCCTTGCCGGTAAAGACCATATCCTCGGGTATCTCCTGATGGGACAGACGCAGTATGGTGAATATAATCCAGGAATGGAACAGCTTCATGTCATACACCAAGGTGTCAATTGTGCGCTGCAGCTCATGCACCTTGAGCAAAAAGGAGCCGCAAGCACGCATTGCCTCGCTGGCCACATCCGGCGAGATGAGCGCCTAATGAAGAGAAGAGTATTGTGAGAAACTTTTGTATGTATGAGCAAGTTAGGCTAACCTCGAAGAAATGCGTCATGCGTCCAAAGCCCGCAATTGTATTGAGAAAGTAGAACATATTAATGGCGGCACCATTTAGCTGCTTAAAGACTAGTCCTTGCAGATTGTTCAGGGACAGATCCACTGAGTTGGCGATTTTCTTGAAGCCCTTCTCCGTTAGGGTTCTATTGTATTCGATGTCGTTTATGTTATGTCATGAAAAGAGAGGAGAAACCGGCGGAGCCCATGAGCACTGTATACTGAGTATAGGAAAGTAACTCACTCGAACAGAAACTCTTCGACCTCCAGGGTGGCGTATCCGAATACGAGCAGCTCCAAGAAGTGTGCAGAAATCATGCCATAGGCCTGAGAATTGGCGTACTTGGTCAGCTTGTTGTCCATTTCCAGTTGCACCGTCTCCCAGGCCTCCGTTAGGCACTGCTGTGTGTCGTTGATGTAGCTGATGCAATAATGAAGCAATTAGTTGGCAATACTCCCCTACTCCCTATCCACAAACTTACTTTTTGGTCTCTAGAATGTGGGCGCAGTGGGAAGCCAGCTCCAGCATGGGTGATATGGAATCCTGCAGTACTTGATTATGGAAATGCAACAGCTTCAGCTGTTGGCCATCGCGCAGCAGTGCATAGATGGCATTGAAGTCCCCATTCAGCCGCACATCGTACACATCGAATTGATCCGGATTGAGTACATGTTGTGTGAGATCTATGCTTCCCGCCTGCAAGGCGCCAAGGAGCAGTAAGTGCACTTTGCCGCTGCGCATAATAACGACCAGGAAACAGGGTGAGCCCTTGGGAAATGACTTTTGATCCAGAGTCTTTAGGCAAGGATCGATATTGGTCAGCGGTGGCAGCTTCGGTAGATATCGTTTGTGCTTGTCCTTGGCGTTGCATGTGTAGCTGTCCAGGCCTTCCTTGCAATTGATCGCTTTGCTGAAGTAGACCTTCTTGATGTCATCCTCGTAGATGAGGCCCGATATTATTGTTTCGCTCTCGGCATCGAGCAGCGCAACCTTTCCATTGCTGTAGCCCACTGCCAGCAGAGTCTCATCCATTTGCCAGCTAAGGGAACGCACGCGGACATCCTCGCCGGGTGTCGGAAAAGTAACGATCTTTTGCCAGTTCAGGCGCTGTATAATTACCTCGCCTACAATACAGAGATAGATCAAATGCTTCGCTAAAAAAAATTGGCGACAAACCTTTCTCGGTGCCGTAGGCAATGAGATCCATTTTGTTGTTCCACTCCATGCGCTCCACGATGCAACTCATGTTGCGTGCGCCAAGCAGCTTCATCGAGCTTGATTGTGCCATTATTTTACTTTTTTATTTTTTTGAATCAAGCTCACAACATTTGTATTTGTAGTTTCTTTATTTTTTATTTTCGTTTAGTTTACCGGCTTGGAAGCATTACTTATCGAATTAATCGATAGACGCCGCAGTTGGCGTTGCCAGACCTTATTTCTATATGTTTGTAAAAAGGATTTTATAAATCTACTGTCAACTAGATACTAAAGATACGGAGACGTTTAGATTCAAGTTACATATTTGTATGTACGCTTATTTTATTTCAGAAATACACTTAACATTTTTTTTCACTTATGTTGATGCAATAAAGAACCTGCCTGTATATCTATATATGTGTATATGATTATGTCTATGTTATTTGTATGTAAAAATGTAGGAGCGAGCATGTTTGTGTATGTGTTAGTGTCCGTGTGTATCCATATTGGCTCTCCATGGGAGTTGTTGTTGTTGCTGGCTTAACAAGTTCTGGCAAAGCAACTAGATAGCGTCTCCACTCCCCAATTCGGAACCACCGTCCGGTTTGATATTCTCATCGTTGATGCTGCCGCTCGGACTTGCGTCTGCAGTACTGCCAGGCGTGCCGACGCTTCCTCCAAGATGCGTACTTCCGCATGCGCTGCCCGATCCGTTGCCGTTGCCATTACCATTGCCAGTGTGCCAGGTTAAACGCTCCTCGTAGAATTGTATTACCACTTGGGGACATTTGATATTGGCCAGCTTGGCGGGCACTAGGTCGGCATGATCACTTCCCTTCCATTTCATCAGAAACATCAGATATCCGGAAGAGTCGGTTGCACCAAGGATTTTTGAAGGTTCCAAGCCACGATCGAAACCAATGAGCTTTTTCTGTTCGTCTGTTTCTTCCTCCATGAATGATTTTCGTTTACTTCGTATCGACTCAGGTGTTGAAGATGTGGATAGGCGTTTTTTTGTTTCTTTTTTATTATTTTTTAATGATTCCTCGAATGTGGCTATTAAATCGGGACAATCTAGATTTTCGACCGGCTCCCAAGTGTTTTCACTGCGTGGATAGCCCTTCCACTTCAAGTAGTATTCTGTGCGACCATTCACTGTGCGTTTGTCCTCTACACGCTCTACTGAGAATTCGGCCATTGCAATTTGCTTTTGTGTTTTTTGCACACTTTATTTATTTACTGTAAATTAAAAAATTTGTGTTTGAAAAAAGTGACCAGTCTACAAATTGTTCGGTGTTTTAGGTGACCAACTTGCAGAAATGCACAAAACTTCGACAATCGATATAAATTTAACAGGGCTGCATACAAGAATCGATAAAAAAAAACACTTGACAGCTGATTGCGAACTGTATGCGGACAACGTGCGCGAGAAGCAAAAAGCAATTAAATCCATATAAATTTACAACGCGAAACTGCCCTTAAGCAATAACGTAATTAAATAATTATGGGTGAGTTTATTGCGGAAATGCAGGAGCGCCTGCTACCGGAGTATGAGCAAATGAAGCTCTACCAAATTTTTCGACCGGAGCAAATCAGGTAAAAATTTAGTACGTTTAAAATATTGAAATACAATACAACATATGAATAATTGATTATCAGAGAATGTATACGCAAACGTGAACGCCTACTGCTGAACTTAGCCAAAAGCAAGAAAACTATGTCGGACTATTTGGAGTTTATAGTCTATGAGAAGACGATGCATAAAACAATAACAGAAAAGGAAAAACTCGCCGGCATAAAGCTAACTGGCCTCAAAGCCTCCACTTGCACGCGCATTATGCGAATGTACAGGGAAATGTTGTCCAAGTTTGCACACGAGCAGCGTCTGTGGGAGAATTGCATTAAGTTCAGCAAGAAGTCGGCGCCACAGGAGGTAGCTGGTATATACGAGAAGATGCTTTCGGTAAGTTGCAAAAAATATTCACCTTCGGCAGTTGTAATGAATCCATTGTTCTCCCTTTTAGTATCATGGTGGTGATCCACAAGTTTGGATCAATGCCGCAGTGTGGCTTTATGAGTACAATCGTGCCAATATGCCGCGCGTCCAGGATATACTGCTGCGTGGACTTCAGCGTCATCCCTCTTCCGAGTCGCTGAATAATTGCTTTTTCAATATACAGCTAAAGGAGGCCTCGCTGGTGGATGACAAACGTAGCTTGGGCGACAACACAGTCTCCGAGCAGGACATACAAATGGAGCGTGTCGTGGCCATCTATAAAAACAGCCTGGCCAACATCACAAACTTGGAGTACTTCTTGAAGCTGCTCGAGAGCTGTGAGGATCATGCAGAGCTCACTGCAAAGCTGCAGTACCTCATAATTGAGGACATACAGACAAAGTTCTCACGTGAGCCAGCGCTATGGGATGCATTCGCGAAGCGTGAGCTACGTGGCTATCACCTAGGTGATCTTCTCAGCATGGCAGAGAACGATAAGGATGGAGATGATGGCGAGCCGAGTGAGAAGAAGTCGCGCACGGACACGCCAGTGAAAGTCTTCCAGACGCGCTCCAAGAAGCGTTGCATCCAACTGTGCGCGGAGGTGTACAAGACGGCTGTGCAACACCTACAGACACAGGAAATGTGGAACCTATATCTGGACGCCATGCTGGCGTTGAGCAGGAATCATAAATCAGAGCGCGCCTACATCCAGAAGTGCTTGGCCAATGCTCTGCAAGACGGCCATCGCTCCAAGCTGATGCACTCGCGGCATTACGCCACCCTCAGCATGATATTGGGCAGTGATGAGAACGGCGGAGAGATCTGTGTGCGCATCCTGACCGAGGCACTGCAGCACGACGACTCGCTGCGCATGCACGAGCTGCTTTTAGCCGCTCACATTCGCAACGATGATGAGCCGAGTGTTCAGAAGCTATTCGGTCAGGTGCGCCGCACGATGGGTGCCTCTGGCCTGTCGCTCTGGCAGATGGTCATTGCCTATTATAGGGCGCGCAACGATAGCCAGGCCAAGCGGCAGCTGAACGATATTTACACACAGGCTTGCAAGGAGACCTGGCCGGAGTTCGCCGATCTACGCTGCAGCTACCTACGCTACCTTTGGCACGAGCACTCCCCAGCCAAGGCCCGGGATGAATATGCCAAGTTGGCACAGCAGCCGCCGATGTCGCTGCAGCTGCATCGCGAAATGATCAGCCTGATTGAAAGTACCAAACTGAGAGTGAGTCTAATCTTAATGATTCACCTTGTAATATCTTAATCAATATCATTTTATTACTCCACAGGATCTGTCTACAATCAAGGCCTGGCGCATGTGCTATGAATTCATGGCCACCTACTTTGGCAAGCGCGAGCCAAGCGTTTGGATCGATTACATTGCCTTCGAGCGGGATCATGGCGAGGCCAAGAGCATTGCCCTGCTCAGCCGGCGTGCGCTCTCCACACTGGAGCCACAGTTTGTGTCTGTCTTCGAGGCGGAGCGGGCAATGGCCCACGTTGGCATGGCCATAACCAGATAGTTAAGTTATTTCTAGTTAATTTTAACTCCATTTATCTAATTTCTCTAATTTTGCCTATGCTAAACATAAGCAAAAGAATAAGTCTCATAAGAAACTGTTTCTTTTTCTTTTATCCGAAATTTCTATTCAAAATGTGGGATAAAAATAAAACAATATAAAAACTAAATATACTTTCATCTATACATGGAGTTATTACACTAAAAGTAATTGAGCGGCAGATAGTAGATGTATTTGAAAGCTGATAAGCATTGCCCCAAATTCTATGGTTATTAACTATAAATATGTATGTTTTTATAACAATATATTCAATTTAACATTATATACTTCACATGCATACATTTTATTGCTGCTCACCAGCATGAGAGAGAGAGAAGGACAGGGAGAGAGAGAGAGATAGAGAGGTACATCATGAAAGCTACATAGAGATAGGGTGACTCTGTGAGAGGGAGATAGAGAGTGATTTGTATTAAAGGAATATGGAGTCGGTGTGTTATAGTGAGAGAGAGAGAGAGAGACAGAAAGAAAGAAATAGAGGGAGGGAGAGTAATAGGAAAAGATAAACAGTGAAACAGTGAATACAAGAATATAGAGTCGGTGTGTTAGAGAGTGAGTGAGAGGGAGAGAAAGAAAGAAAGATAAGGAGAGTAAAACAGGACAAGACGAGACAGTGAATGAGAGGACAGAAAGGTAAAAAGAAAGAAATTAAGAGAAAAGTAAATAAGAAGGTTGGGAGAGATTCAGGCTCATAGCTTGAGAGAAAACGAGAAAGAGAGACATGTGGCTTAAAGGAATGAAAATGGGATTATTTGGCAGAAGGAGAGGAAGAGTTTTAAAAAGAGCATTAGGTTGAGAGAGATAGAGAGATAGAGAGAGAGAAATAAATAGTATGCCGGAGGTCGAATAGAGAAGAGAGAGAGAGATATTACGATAAATAAGTTATATTATGTAAATGACTTTATATTTATGTATAAGAATTATTAAATAACCAATAAAACTAGTTAGGTGCTAATCACTTGCATGACAGCAGATGCTTGAAATTCTTTAAGCTGTGCTTAAATTTTTAATAGAAGAATATTAGACAATTTAGTGAATTCTTTTCGAGTAACGTTTAGATGTAGATGTAGATGTGTAGATCTAAAACGTAATTGGGTTTCGTTTAGTGTTTCCTTTGGACCATAAGTATATAAATATAAATTTTTAAGTTACGAATTATAAAACTCTCTTAAATATCCAGCAATAATTCGCAATACATATAGTATATATACATATATAGAAGCGTGTTAAAAATTCTTTAGTTCTTGTTCATTATTGTTTTTTTTTAATTATTTACTTTTTTAATACAAATAAAAATAAGGCCTTACTTATGCACATTCACATGCATACATATGTACATACATACATGCATATATATGTGCATATAAAGGTACAATATATTAACATACATACATATGTTAATATATTTTGTATTTGGCAATTGATGTTGATAAGAATTGGAGTATCTCTCCGTATTCGTAAATATGTGCACACGCACACACACACCTACACTAACACATCACCAGTTGCTGTTGTCGACGTCAAATGCGTCGCAGTCGCAGTCGCAGTCGCTGTCGTCGCTGTTGATTTCGGTATGACTGCGCCTCTGCCTGAACTGCCTGAGCTTTGAATACGCGCGCTGGCGTACCTTCGGTTCAGTCAGTTTTCGCACAGCGCTTGGAAAAGACGTGCACACACTCAGCTACGTGAAGTGAAGTAGAATAAACAAAAAAAAAAAAAAAAAGAGCTAAGCAAAACCGTATCAACGAAAACGCAATGGAGTTTAACAATCGTTTGCTATTGAAGATCATTGAGCTGGTGAGTAACAATTGTTGACTATTGTAGTTATACACATACATTCATACATATGTGCGTGTGTGTACACTATTTATTCTGTGTTGCTGTATATACTAATTTATCTACTCTGCTGTGAGTCTTGTTAAAACTGTTCTCATTTCTGTGTCGCAGCTCCTTTTTGGGCTACACTTTTTCTCTTTGCCCTTTACACTTTACTTCTTCACGCACCGGCTGCTGTTGCGGAGTTTGTCTCTTGTTCTTGTTCTTCGCCATCTTCTTATTCTACTACTACTAGTACTACTGTTATTGTTGTCGTTTCTACCCTTGCATCAGTTGCCTTGAAGCAACCGGTTTGCATTGCTCAGACTCGTTTTCATTATTGGTCATGACTTGTTGGTTGTTGTTGTTGTGTTTTTTGTTTTTATTGTTGTGCGTGCTTCCTTTTTTGTAACTGCGTAGTTCTCTAATGCGTGGCTGGCATTTTAAGTCTTTTGTGTGAGTCCCGGGCCCGGCATGATGTCATTAATCTGTTGAGATCGTCTGACCAATTGTATTAGGCGAAGAAGAAGAAGAATAATGATTGGTCGCTTCGCTCCATGCACACATGTGGCCAGAGAATCGTAACAACAAAAGCAATCAACTCGCTTTGACTTCCGCCGATGAATGATGCTCTGCTATCCATGATGTCACCGTTGAGCAGATTACTAAATATTTATTCCCATATCTTATTTATTTTCGTTTCTTTTTTGCTTTTTGCCTGTTTTCCGTCGACGTCTCTTGATTTGCGATTGTCGAAAAGTGTTTTGTCTCCCTCCATCTGTCGGCATAAACAAGAAAATGTTGTTTATTATAAAATTGAAATTTGGCAGAATTTGAATGAAGATCGGATTAAAGAACGAAATGCGGAATGCCACAAATGTTGTTAGTGTACTGTTAATGGGGATTACGTAGTCCGGTATACATTCCAACTTTAGTTCTGGGAACTTTGGCTAATTTTTAAAATTTGAGTTGCCAAAAATGGGAAATTTGTTTTGAAAACATATTGAAATTCATATGAACAATTAAGTTTATCAGCTGACCTCGTTCCCTATATGTGTTTATTTTGCAAATTCGCAATTGCAATTGCATATAGTACTTGCTTGAGGCATAGATAGCGTCGACTTGCACTCATTGCAGTGCAACATGACGCATGCAGATTGCAGTTCATGGATCTAGAGTCTTATCGCCTTGAGATGTGACTGGGATGGTTGGAATGACTTCAGAATAACATTTTTATACCTGTTTCGGTTAGCTGAGCTGTGTATATTGGCTTACTGCAATCAGCGAATTGCTATCAAAATATATTTAAACATACTTAAATATATTTACTCTTTTATACAATTACGAGTATTATATAGTCGCTTACAGCCGCCTGCAGCGCTTTGAGTGGATATTAAATATAGAACACTTGCCCTAGCATTTTATGATGTCAGATTGCAATAATATTTCATTTAAGATTTTTTGGCAATTTCGAGAATTTCAGGAATTTCTATATTCCTTAGTATTATTATTGTATTTTCGGCTTTAATGAACTTAGAGTCGTGGCTAATAATAGATTTAGTTTATATATAATCATATGATATATATAAAATAATATAGTAACATATATATTTTATAAAATATATTATATATAATCTAAATTATATTTTATATACCCCATTGAGGGCGTGGCAAATCGATAAGAATTCGATTTTCCTAAGTTTTTACAGTAACTACACAGATGAGATTAGAGACTTAATAGATTAAAAATGTTTCATAGTCATCTTTTGGAGGCGTGGCAAAACAGACAAATTTGTTATCATCTAGAGTTTTGGAGCTAGGATTCAAATCAAATTATGCTTATGTATTACAGTTGACGTTCTCTATAGATACTCAATAAATTATATTGGGTCTTGGATGAATTAAAAGTAATGCACATAATAAATAATACTAATAGCTAGTAAAGTACAGCTAAAACGAGTATTATATAGTCGCTTACAGCCGACTTGAGCACTTTAAGTGGTTTTTGAGGTCTGTAGATCAGAATTAAATATAAAACACTTGCGTTGGCATTGGAAGATTTCACATTTCAAGTGAGCAATTTGTTGCTTAATTTAGCAACTATTTTAATCTTGACTTTCAATTAAGATGCACGCAACTAAGTTTGATATACATATATACAATTATAATATACATACAAATTCTTAGATATATTTATATATATATAAATAATATACATATATTAATAATGAAAAACCTATAGAAAAATTCTAGGATATATCTGAAAAGTTTATGGATAGGTGAGACAGATGATAGGGGACTTGACTTCAGCCAATCCTTAGAGTATGAGATCTTCAGGGAAGCAGCTTCGAGCTAGGGCCTTACGGACATGGGCTGTCCTGATCGAATTAGACGTAAAATAATTGTGGATTTGTCATGAGTCAGAGTGTGATAAGCATATAAATACTTTAAGCCGCAACTGGTTCTAGCAATACTCTCAAATATGTGCGCATTCTGGCCTTGGTTGTATATATGTAGGGACCACACCTCTCAGAAGGTATATAATATAGCTGAGGTTTTTGTGGGAATTTTCATAGCTCTCTCGCTTTGGCTGGCTAATTAAATGAAATGAAATGAAATGAAGTGAAATCAAACCAAGACGCGCCTCAAGTCGCATTGGCACGTAATCGACGTCAGTCGATCACGAACTTGTGTCGATGATGATGTTGATAATGATGATGATGATGTCATAATTATAGCAAGTGCGAACTACAACAGATTCATATTACGCATACGCCATGTGCGGCAGCGTTGGGGGCAGCCGACAAAGGTCGAAGCTGCTGGCGCTGCATTGAATAAACAATAACAAAATGAATGTGTGCGAGTTAAGAGTGCGAGTGTGGCATAGCTAATTTTTAATATTTAATGGTTGTTGTTGTTGTTGTTGTTGCTGTTATTATTCGGTCATTTAATGAGCTAAAGTAGCAGCAGCAGCAGCAGCAGCAGCAGCAGCAGCAGCAGCAGCTAGAAGCAATAATTGCCAGCAACAGCCACTGCCAGCAGCAACAGCAACAGCAGCAACTACCAGCAGCAACAGAGGGACCAACAGCAGAAACAACAACAGCTAGCAGCAGCAGCAGTAGCTAGTAGCAATAACTGCCTGCTGCAACAGCAACAATTGCACGCAGCAATAATTGCAGTAAAAATTTGTTAGCAACAGCATCAGCAACTGCCAGCAGCAGTGGCAATAGCAACTGGCAGCAGCAACAACTAGCAGCAGCAGCAATTGCCAGCAGCAACGCCAATTTCCAGAAGCAGCAGCAACTGCCAGCAGCAACAGAAATAGCAACAGCAACAGCAACAGCAACAGCAACAGCAGTAGCAGCAATAGAAACAACAGCAACTGCTAGCAACAGCAGCAACAGCAGCTGCTAACAGCAATTCCCAGCAGCAGCAGCTGTCAGTATCAGCAGCAACTCCCAGCAGCAACAGAAGTAGCAACAGCAACAGCAGCAGCAACAGCAGCAGCAACAGCAGTAGCAGCAATAGAAACAACAGCAACTGCTAGCAACAGCAGCAACAGCAATTGCTAACAGCAATTCCCAGCAGCAGCAACTGTCAGTAGCAGCAGCAACTCCTAGCAGCAAAAGAAGTAGCAACAGTAGCAGCAGCAAGAGTAGCAGCAGCAACAGTAGCAGCAGCAACAGTAGTAGCAGCAGCAACAGCAATTCCCAGAAGCAGCAGCAGCAAAAACAAAAGCAGCAGTAACAGCAACTGCCAGCAGCAATAGTAACAGCAATAGTAACTGCCAGCAACAGCAGCAACTCCCAGCACCAACAGCAACTGCCAGCAACAGCATCAAGTGCCAGCACCAACAATTGCCCACAGCTGAGTCATCTTCATTCAATAATATTGCGAATTCGCAACATTCACAGCATTCTTTGGCAACAAAATATTTTTGTTATTTGGTTTTTGGCAGTGCCAGTCACGGGCCCCGAGCCCCAAGCCCCAAGCTCCAAGCCCCAAGGCGTAGCAGATAAGGCGACGCATTTAGTGTTTGCATTAGATATATGTACATATGTACATAAACAGACAGACAGATAGATAGACGTGTTCATAGTGTGTACTCCATGTTCGGACCTCTATTCAAAGTCTGTTTCTGTTTCTTCTTTTTTTTTTTTTTTTGCCAGCCAACAGCAGCCACAATTCTTGCAACACACTCGCAAATCTGTTTACGAGCTAATAAATGTTTTAACTGCGAATCTGTGCGCGCTATTTGTAGCGCATTTATTATTGTTCGCATTGTTAATTTATTTGCGCTGCTTCTTCTTCTTCATTGTTCGTTTGCTGTTGCTGTTGTTGCTACTGCTGTTTTTGGGGCATGGCCCATTGTTGGCAGCTCGGAGCAATGGCCATTGTCAATGGCGTGTCGGCGTCATATAATTAATTGCTAAATGCTTTGCCCCTCCTCACCTGCCCTTCCGCCCCCTTCCCTCCTGCTCCACCTTCATCACCTCCGAACTAAGCGCGTTACAAATCGTAGCTGATATATGGGCATGGCTCGCCTCGATCACTTTTGAGCACAATTGTTGAATGTTTACTTTCCAGTCGCATAGGCTTAACTTTTGGACAGTCAATGGACAAATTTCAACTAACGATCCGCAACACTTAAAAAATAGCTAACTATCCAAATTAATCATGGATGTGTATACCCTGTATAACAGCATTGAAAATGGGGTGTTCCAATATGCAAAATCGAAAGTTTTGTTCCAAATTTTGTTTAAAGTAACTCGTCCAGAAACTAAAATGAATATTTTTAGATAAAGACATCTTTTGTATAACCTGTATGACAACAGTCTAAATGAGGTATTTTAGTATCAAGACTTTCAGGAAAGTTTCATTTTCTTCGAATGTTGATTAATGTAAAGAAGAGTGAAATTTTTTATATACCTTCATGCATAAAAAAATGAAAGTTCTTGTATACCCTGCACAACAAGAGTCAAAATATTTTTGTGTTTACTATTAAAAGATTCAGAAAAGTTTTTCTGATATTGATTAAACTAAATCATTTAAAATCTTAAATGAATATCTATCGATAAACTAAACTTGTGTATACCTTGTACTACAACATTCAAAATGAGCTGTTTGTGCTTTAAAACTTTCAGAAAAGTTAGATCTTCTGTTAATATTGAATACAGTAAAGAAATCATTCAACAAACATTTCTATTTGTGTATAAAGAAATTAAACTTTTGCATAATCAATACAATAGAGTCTCATATTCTTAATAAGAAGACTATCGATAAATCTGAGTTTTCTTCTAATTCCGAATATCATTCAAAAACTAAAATAAAAAAATCCATTGACAAAGTAAGCTTGAGGAATAAGTTAATAAAAAGTTTCACCTATTTGGGGTATTTAATGGAAATATACATATATATTAAAATATTTCCAAACAGTCGAAACTTTTTAATACTTTATTCCAATATTTTCATATTTTTATTACATTTAAAATATTCTCCAACTTTACATAGCCTTTTCAAATTTTTTTGGATCCCTCTTGATTTGGTTCTTGAACGCAGCGATATCAAGTTTTTGGAAAATCTTTTGCTTTTTGTTTTTTAACTTGTGAGCTATAATGCTTTATATATAGAAATATATAAAAAACATTTGTTTATTTATTAATTTCTTTTTTTTTTTTAGATTTTTATGCATTTTTTATAGCGTCGAAATATTTTTTGATTATAAACAAAATTTGACAACAATAATGAAAAATAGAAAAATAGAATAGGCTTTTATGTTGAGTTCATGATTTTCGCTATAAATTATAAATTTCGATGTACTCGAGCCATGTTAGGCATATGGGAATTCTGAATTAGACAGCCAGATAGATAGGGATAGATGTTTTTACTATTATATTGGATTAGTTTATGCCCGCTCACAAAGCGAAATGAGCATATTGGCTTGAGGCAGATTGCTTTAGATCGCTTTGGAGAATTATATACATATACATAAATGTCAAATATAAATATCAAATTTAACTATAAATTTGATCTTAATATTTTAATCAAAATTGATATATGAAAGGGGCGTGGCAAAATGGAAAATACTTTAGCTTGTCTTGGAGATAAAAGTTAAGCATCTTTGTATTGCTATTCACCATCTGTAGAGAAAGCATTAAATTATTGGATCATCCCCTTGGAGATAACTTAGCTAAGAATTCGCCATGTGTTCGATGTGCTTTATGTTTAATTAAATTACACAAAATATCGGTATGGCAAATACAAACAATGGGCGCCAGTTAGTAATTATTTGGCATACAAAATTTTATTTGTTCTTTCCTAATTTTTTGTTCTCTTTTTATCATCCGAAATTTATTTGCTATTAATGGGCGCGACGTAAACAATAATAAAACACATGCCCAGGCATTCAAATATAAACTATATGTATCATCTTCTCGCTCTATTTACCTCTCTCGCCCTCTCATTCTCTCTCTACAATATATATAGACCGTTATATGTATCATGCATTATCTACAACTTAATAAACATGCTACCTTAATGACTTTTCGTCGTAGTCGTTGTTGTTGTTGTTGTTAGCTCATATTACAAATCAAACAATTGCCAACTTGTGTGTGTGTGTGTGTGTTAGCCTTGACAGGATATGTAGCCCTGTCTCATCCTTTTAGCTGGCAATTAACGGCGTCTAACATCGTTTCTAATTGATTGATTGATTGCCCCAGTTAAGCAGGAAGCGTTCCCATGTCATTTATAAACACACACACCCATAGACACACACATAGCAGTTATCTATATATAGACATATATAGTGTTAGCCTAATAGATCCATTTGTTGACAATGGGCCGTCAATATTACGGCCATTTGTCATATCAATATCTAAATAATTTTCATATTTGATAAGCAAATTGGCTTTAGTTCATTGGGAATTCCGTATGGCATTAAGTCCCGCCCGACTTATAGCCATTATAGAATTATTATATACAGCAACAGGCAATACGACTTAGGGCTTATATGTGAATGCAAAGTCTTTATTGTTTACGTGTGGGGCACTCAAAGTGAAAGAAGTGAATTATAAATATACATATATACTTATATATGTAAATTAAAGAAAAATAGAGGTATCTCTCTTTCTCTATCTCGATATATATATATATATATATATATATATATATATATATATATATATATATATATATATATATATATATATATATATATAAGTATATAAATAAAGTTATGGTATGAATATATGTGTATACATTTATATATAGATAAAAATATAGATAAATATGTATATGATATAGATAAACATACAGATAAATAAAAATGTAGACAGAAAAATAGATAAATTGATAGATTGAAAGATGAATAGATAGAAAGAAGTGTGTATAGATTGATTTATAGGTAATTGGATCGAGTAATAGAAACATAGGCGTAGAGTAGAGAGATAAATAATAGACTAATAAGATATATAGATAAGACTACGCACTCAAATCGAGGATCAATATATTATATAAAGATTAGATGGATAGATGTAAACATATAGATAGAAACAAATAAAGATGCAGAGATAGATAAATAGAGAAACTTTTAGATAAAATATGAATAGATTGATAATAGATAAAGCTTTCCCAAAACTACAATATTTAGTATTTTAGTTTTTAATCTATTCTAAAATTACTGAAAATAATTTTTATATTTAAGCTTTGGTAAAACTTTGTGCTATCAATACTTAACTAATTAATTTCTCTGTGTTATCAAACACTATTCAGATTATGTAAAGCCAATTTTTGAAAAATATGCAAATACATGCATTAAAAATTTTTTTGTATATACATATATATATAGAAAAAATCATATTGTATTCTTGTTTAAAATCAAGAATCTTTGTTTCCTTCTCAATGCATTAAGTTTTTTATTTTTACTTTTATATATATATAGGAACATTTATAATGAGGATATTGTATTGTTGTTTCAAACTAAGAATCTGGTTCTTTCCTTCTTCTATATTAAAATGTTTCTGAATGCACTTTTCTACAGTTGATTCTGTCTTTGCTTATGCTTTATAGTTGATTCTGTCTTCCTTTGCTTTCCTATGTGAGTCTGTTCAGTTATCCCGTTGTCCCGTTGTCCCATTGTCCCACTGTCCAGTCGTTCGTGCAGCCTCCCGTCTGATCCAAAACTGTAAGCGCTAATCGCAGATCTTCACGGCGAGCATCATCATACTGATCGAGAGCGTGACGGATCACAGCTATAGCAGCCAGGCGATGCTCGTCTGTGGAACGCTAACCGGCTATCTGATCATATGCAGTGCACTGAGCATAGGTAATATCGCCCCCCACCCACGATGATCCTTGGCAGTTGCCCGCCAACATTCCATTGCCATTGCAGGCCACTTGCTGGGCGCCAAGCTGGACAAGCGCATCGATATACTCTTCACGGTCTCCGGCTGTGTGCTGTTCGTGTCGACGGGCGCCATCATCTTCGATCGCTGGATGCACCGCAGCGAGCTGGCCAGCGATAAGAACACCATCCTGGCCTCTGGAGTGCTGTCCTTTGTCACCGCCGCCTTTTTTATCGCTGACACATTTGTCATATTTCATGCCCAATAAACGCTCGACAAATGCCAACAATTTCAGATACTACATTATTATTATTCACTTGTTGTTTTCATGGAAATCTGGATGAATCACTGGGCTTACGTGTGTACAATATAGAGTTTAGTCATTGAAAAACAGCTGAACATTTTTTCTAATTAAAATTCTAGTGTCTTAGCTATGCAATTGGTATTCGATCATAGAGAGCTATAAAGCAGTTGTAAAAGTGGGTTCTAATCGGGAGTGCCTGACTAGGATATACCCTGAATCCTGCGCATAGTTCCTGGAAAAATTTATTTACGCCTCTTTTATACTTGTACAATAAGAAACATGTACACACTCACATGGGACTTTCCCCATATTCCATGGCCTCAGGGTATCAAATGAGAGTAGCTAGGACATTGGAACTTGGAACATTTCTGCAGTATTTCAATCAACTTGAATATGAAAAAAACTTATAAATTGTCTTCTGTATTACAGAAAAAAAATCATATTTTCTAAAAGCTTTTCTTAAAATATATATAATTTTGTTCTTATATTATCTTAATAGTTTTTCTTATTATACATATAAGTATATATTTTGTTATTTAACTCAAAAATTTCCCATCGGTTTTTATACTCATTTATGAGATATGGCCGATATAATATCGTATCGACGCCTGTAAGGGGAGTGGCGAACCACAATGGCTTTTATCTCCTAAAGTTTTATAGCTGGAATCTTTAAAATTAAATAAATGAGTTATTGGTGACTTCCTTTATCGAGGACTTGATAAATGATTTATACGCCTTTTTGGGGGCGACGAAATATCGGAAACTTTATGTTTAGAACTGTCGAAATTACAGGGTATTTTTAAGTATTTAAAATGGTAAAGACTAGCTAAAAATGATATGTCCACGCTGACTGGGGGCGTGGCAAATCGGATCTGACTATTTAACTTTTTGTTTCTTTACGTTTTGCATCACTTTTTATTTGAAATGAAAAAAAATATTTTTTTTTGGAGATCCTTTGATTCTAGTTAGATTTATCTGTATCTTCTATTGAAAGTATCACTAATAAGGGTTCAGTTTCCAGTATATCATGTAAACGAAATCATGTAATATATATAGCTTATAGGTACAATAAAGAACATACATATATGTGCATAAGAGCTATATCTATAGAAGGCAGACAGTTCTATATTTATCGCTATCGTATATCGTATCTGTTTATAGAGAGTATTTATAGAGCATGTATAGAGTATAGAAAATTATAGAGAGTTTACACTATATATAACGTATATATATATATATAGCTCCTAGGCAAATGGAAATCCTGTACTGTTTGGCAGGGTATATAAGATAAAAGTTTTCTTTTTTGCCACCTGTCCAAATTAATTAATTAATAATTAATAATAATAACTAATTCCTATCACCTAATTACACGAGTTGTTCTATCCAACATTAATGATGTGTTCTATGTATTTACAGGGCATTGCCATTGCCTGTGTTGTGCTCTATGAGGTTGTTGGAGACCTGACCAAGCGTCCACTGATTGTGTGCGGCACCATTGTGGGCTACACAATCATCTGCGCCGTCCTGCTGATCGGTGAGTAGCTAAAAACAAACTTGGGTAAACACAGATCTTAACTCTCTCTCTCTCTCTCTCTCTCTCTCTCTCTCTCTTTCTCTCTCTTGCTATTCCTTTTGTATAGGACACGTGCTCAACTCGGTTGTGGAGAAGCGTCTCAATGCGCTTCTCTCGCTGCTCGGCTGCATTCTGTTCGTGGCCTCAGGAGCCTTGGTCATTGATGAGTGGCATGATACCTACGATTTCTTGAAGGATCGCAAGCGTAATGCCATCGCAGCTGGCTCCCTGATGATCATCAATGGCGCCGTCTTTCTACTGGACACGCTCTCCATTTGCAGAACGTAAGCCCCAGAAAAAAAGAAAACATGGGGTATCCATACAGAGAGCAACGTCTCTCTCTCTATCTCTTCAAATATATCTCTCCCTTTTTTTTTGTGAATCGAAATTCTCATGGCTTCTGTGTGGGTCATAAAATGCAAATAATGAATCTTGTGTAAACTATATACAATATATATACATATATGAATATCATGTATACCCATCTATATACTATGTAATTGTTTGTTTTTTTTTTTTTATATATATATACATATATACATAAAATACGTATACTATATATGATAATATCTATAAAGCACTTAAGCTAAATTCAGTTGTGCACGAAACAAAAATTTGCTAAACGAATATTAAATTGTGAACAGGAATCCATTAAATATCTATCTACATCTATATCTATATATGTACTTGTATAAGTATGCCTATGTCTATGTGTGCATTCAGCTATAACTGTTAAAACTGTTGAATCTGTCTAATCTGGAACTGGCCCATGTTTTTCCATTCAGCTGCACACCTGACGTCACCTGACGTCGCCAGCTGCCAGGCTGATCAAATCTCACCATTTACTATTCATTCCATCCAACAAGCCATGCACAAAGATTGTTGTTATATGAAACCTTACTAAATGTACAAGTCTTGCAAAGAAACTATATGCCTATAATTCTCTCTACAGGATATCGAATACTTAACAACATTTAATTATCAAACTGAAAACTGTATGTTTTTTTTTTTATATTATAAAATTAAAAGTACAATGCAAATTCACAAATTTTCATGAATTGTTTTTTTAAAACGGGCAGATTTCTAAGTGAGAAGAGAAGAGAATATTTTAAGTGAATATTTCATTAGGTTTTCTATACTTGCTTTTGCTTTTTCCTTAAAATTATAAAATATAATTTATATAAATATTTTGTATTCGTTGCGCTGTTCACTTTGTTGCTTCATATTAATATTACTAAAATTACAGGGTGTTTAGTATTCGTCGCACTGCTCAGTTTGTTGCTCATTGTCTTCGTTATTTGTAAGTTGATTGCTGCTGCTGTCGTCGTTTTGACTACTTAGTTAAGTAATTTATTTAATTTCTTAATTAATTTTTTAAATTTTATGAAAAGCCGGGCAGATTCCTGTGATGAGAAAAAGAGTATATTTTAAGTCAAATTTCATTAGGTTTTTATATGCTTTTGCCTTTACATTAGAATTACTGAAATTACAGGGTATTTACTATTGTTTACGATGTTCACTTTGCTGCTTTTATCCTACATTTATTAATATTACAGGGTATTTAGATTCTTTACATTGCTCACTTGTTGCTATTGCTTAAATTTTCTCAAATTACAGGGTATTTATTATACGTTACCTGTTGTCTTTGTTGCTTCACATTAAAATGACAATTACAGAGTATTCAGTATTCGTTGCGCCGTTCACTTCATTGTCTTTGCTATGTGTGACTTGATTGCTGCTGTCGTTATCATTGTCGTTGTTACTGTCTTGGCTACTTAGCTAAGCAATTTATTTAATTTCTCAATTTATTTTTAACTCACTTACCTTTACCTACCCCTCTTCCCTTCTCCCTCCCACTAACTAGGCGTGCCGTTGTGCCCGTCTTTAAGGAAGAGCCGCGACCGCCAAAAGAGCAAGTTGAGAAAAATCGGTTTTAGACGCAGCCACAAAAGCCGCTAACCAAATACATACATCTTACAAAACAAAAGACTTTAAGCCGAGTTGTGATTTAAAATAACATATGTTTTATATATACATATTTTGAACTAATTTACAATAAGTATTTAATGCAAGTTTTCATTTTGTATTTGACAACTTTTTCAGTTGAATTATATTGTGAACTAATTTACAATAAGTATTTAATGCGTTTTTTCACTTTGTATATAATGACTTTTTCAGTATTTTTATGTTCTTTTTCCGTGGCAATTTTTTGTGTCATTTTGAACAGGAATCGACGTTGAATAAACGGCTTACTTTGTCGCCAGATATATGTAACATTTGACTACTTATAGGAGAATAACTTACGAAAACCTCATTCAGTCACAACCTCTCGAGTTGGTTGTGCTCAAATAAGTTTTCATAGTTTTCTGAAATCATCAGCTCAACCGAAAGTACTATTATTTATAATTTTTTTCATCTCTTTTTGAACGATCAGTGATCAAAAAGAATCGCGAATGCCTAAATTTTGGAAGTTGCGTATCTGCTTGTATATCTTTATATATTTCTTGTGGCTTTATATTCGTCCACATGTATCTGAATTTTGCCGCCAGCATTGGCCGTTCCGCAAGCCCGGCTAAGTTCTGGCAGCCGTTCAGCCTCGTCCAAAAAATGCAGGAGGAATCTGCATACACTTTTTTGGCCAATCACAACACACTCAAGATGCCGCAGCCACCGCATGCACTAGAGCTGGCCAACTGTGAGATTCTGCTGCTGCCGAAGGGACGAGGCGTCGCTGCGTTGGGGAGGATGCCGACACAGACAGCAGCGTTGGAGGAGATCAAAGGAAAGGATGATGAGGAAAAGGATGTCTCCAAGGGCGGCGATGACTTAGCATAGGGTGGCCTAAATGTTTTAATCTTGGGTTTTTAGATTAGGTGGTGGTCAAAATAGTAGCATTCATGAGTAAATAAAAAATGTAATAAAAAGAATACCAAAATCAAACTGCATTTTATGGGCATAGCGGATATATTTCCTTTCATTTCAGATACGAATATATTTTATTCGTTTTTGAAATGTTTTTGATGGCCAACTTCTGATTCCTTAAAATGGAATTTGCAATCTAGAATTTGTGGAATTTTTCCATCAGCTCTAACGACCAAGTTATGGGGGTCTAAGGGCATAGGTAATGCACCTTAGCAAACTTTGGCCTTCGATCAAGATATAGATTTACAAGAATAAGCGAATATTTGTATATCGTAACCCCCACACTTGCTCTTTTGAGCTGCTTTAAGTCCCCCCCCACTAGTAAGAAGATACTCAGAAAGAGAAAAGCACATTCCTTGATTATCTAAAGATATATCAACAAAAACTCTGTAAAATTGCAAGTTGCACTTGTTACCCCTAAAAATCAATCATATATACATAACTCTGATTGCCTTAATACTTCGCTTTAAATGTCAGATTTCTATCAGTTTTTTTTCTTTGCCAAAGGTTTGAAATTATCTGTCTATTCTAACATCTATTCAAATATCTACAAAATTTACCAAGGCTACGAAAAATGGCAAGTGGAAAAGAAGCTGATCCAGAGGGAAAGATTATGGCCTGTGACTTTGAGATCAAAGGGAACCTGCACAAGGAGGCCTTCGAGCTGTTTGCCGTCGCTCAGGCCAAGCTCTTGGGGCTGCGTGGCTACATTATGCAGGTGGCTGAGGAAACGTTCAAGGGTCAGCTGCAGGGCGAGGGCAAGGTGATTGAGGCGTTCCAGAAACTTATCAAGAGTGCCGCCGAATATGTGGCAGCCATTAAGGAGTTCATCATCAAGAACATGAAGATCATCGAGGAATACACCTATAAGACATTCGAGATCAAGAAACCATAACACAATGGTTAGTATATTTTGTTAAAATTCAATGTGAATAAGCCCTGTAACCTATGTGGGTCATACCAAAAAAGTGACCTGATAAGATATGATATGTACTTATAAAGGTAGTCTTGGTCAGAATCTATCATATCTATCATATTCTATTCTCTATAAGCACCAAACTGGACACGATGTTTACAGTGCAGCTGGAGCCGCAAAAGTTTGCGATAAATATTTTATTTGTAAATTTTGCGGAGATCCCATTACATTTGTACAGTTACTGGTGCAGGTGCACGTAATGTCTGTATATACAAACCCATATGCGAAAAAGCCGCAAAAATTAAAGGAAATTAACTGAGGCAAGACAGCGGGCCAGCGGCCAGCGGCCAGCGGCTAGCGGCCACTGTGTGGCACCATCGGCAGCTAATCAGTCGGCTAAGTGCGACGGCGACGACGGCGACGACGCCGACGACGACACAAACGGCGGGCAATGATTGCGGTCGCGGCGAATAAGTCGGTGTAATTGCAACGCAGTGGCAACGCCGACGAAGCGAAAAGAGCAAACGCAACAGTGTTGATAGCTTTTAACTGGAGTGAGTGCTGAGCAAATTGCTAATAGCTTTTTTTCTCCAGGCAGCAATTTCTGTTAGTTTAATAATTTGCTAATTGCAATGGGCATACATAAAACAATACTATTTATTATGTGTGGAATTTGTCAGTTTTATTGCAGCCATTAGCTGCATTCCATTTGCTTAAATTAGCTAATTATTTAATTATATTTTGCATATCAGGCAACCATTTTTGTTAAAATAACAACAGAGTGCATATGTTATATGCGGGCATTAACAATAATATTTAAGTTTCTTCAGCTATCACAATATTAAATATTAAATTTACTCGAAGCTATGCTCACTTGCTCATTGCTGGCTTGAAAACGGTCAAAGCTGTCAGAGCTGCTGGTTGACTTCGGCGATTGGCGCAGTCGCAATCGAATTGGAGGAGTCGTCGTCGCCGACGTCGTCGTCGTTGCCGTTGTTGCCGTTTCCATCGCCATCGCAATCGCCGTCGCTGTCGCTGTCGCTGTCGCCGAAGCCGTTGTCAGTTAGTTTGCTTTGAACACTCGTACGTGAAAGTAGTCACTGCGCTCGCAGCTCAGTGAAAAAAGCTTTGCCAAAACAATTTTGAAAGCGCAGGCGTGCAACGGTTTTTTCCTCTTTCTATACACGATTTGTTTTTGTTATCGTTTGATGGTGCTTCTTTTTTTTTCTCGTGTATTATGTAGTGGAAAGCATATGAATTTTGTGCATATTTTAAAGAGTTGTTTCGCGTTCCATACTGTTTCTTTTGTTTTTGTTTTTGTTTATTTCTTTTTGTTCCTCTCGCAATTTTATGATCTGTGCAATTTTGCTGAAAACTAATGAAAATATGCAGCAACATTAATAACAACAGGCGAAACAACAAAAGTCAACAGCAGCAATTACGAGTGTTTCGCGTACCAGCCCATTACGACCAGAGGAAGTGGTAAGCAAATATGCATTGCATTTAAAAAAATAATAATAATAATAATAGACAATGGCGAAAAAGCGAAAAGACCAAATCTGGCTCTGATAATCTGACTGGCTGACTTGGCTGACTGTCTGCCTATCCCAGCTGACATACATACAAATACGGATACAGATGCAGATGCAGATGCAGATGCAGATGCAGATACAGATGCAGATGCAGATACAGATGCAGATACAGATAAATTTGCACAGATACAAACAAGCTAGACATAACCTCATTAAAGTTGTCGCCGTTGTTGTCCTCATTTTATCCGGCTGCCACTGAGCCCAGCTCCATCATGGAGTTGGAGCCGCAGTCGCTGTCGACAGCGCTGTCGACGTCGCAGTCGGAGCCGTCTTCGATTATTGAGCCGTTTGACTTTTTCTCAACAGCGACGAACCTGTTACCAAAGTAGCAAAAAAAAAAAAAGAGTAAAAGAAAAAAGAAATAAATATAAATATATATATATATATATATATACTATAAATATATATATATATAATAAAACAGAAAAAAATACAAACCATCTCGCTGCCTCTGGCTGCCTCTAGAAATCTGTATGCGAGACAATCTTAAAGCTCTTTTTCAGTCGATACACTTCAATTAGATCAGGGTAGCAAAACATGTTCATTCAGGCTTTGCGGGTTTACGCATGAATGGACCAGTTCAGCTGTAGCTGAACTTCGCATAGTTTCAGCTCAAATACATAAACTTAATCAGTTTATGGCTAATACACATATTTTTTGTTTGTTTTCTTGTTGCCTTAATTAAGCACAGATGAATTAAGAACATTGAGCACATGAGCTGAGTTTGTCAATGAGGAAAACTAGAATTGGAATTTGATTTTAATCCTTAAACAACAATAGCTAATTTTACGAGATAACTATATTAAAGTCTTTTTATTTTGTATAACTTAAGTATATCTCAAATAATTTCTCTATCTCTATTTCTCTATTTATATAGCTAACATATTTATAATATATAAATATATTTCTCTCTATTTTATCTTTATTTCTTCATTTTGCATACTTTAAATATCTCTATATTAATTTCTCTTCTTTTTATATACTATAAAAATATCTATATAATTTTTTTTTGTATTTTACATAATTTAAATATTTTTTTTATAAATATTATATCATTATATATTATATATTATATATTATATATTATATATTATATATTATATATTATATATTATATATTATATATTATATATTATATATTATATATTATATATTATATATTATATATTATATATTATATTATATATTATATATATTATATAATATATTTAAAATTTTAAATTTGATATAGTTTCGATATATAGAGAAATTTATATAGATGTTTACAGTTACATCTATATAGAGCATTCACAATTCGTTCTTATTCAACTTTAGCTTCATTTTGATTCTACTGAACTTTTTGCTTGTTGTATTTGTTATTCCTGTTGTTGTTGTTGCCATGAACTTGCTTTTTGGCCAAAAGCCTGGGTTGGCCAAAAAGGCAAAAAAGGCAGCAAGCAAAAAAAAAACAACAACAACAACAACACAGTTTAGCACTCGCGGCACGCCGTGTTTCGGAGCAATTTTCGTTTGGATTCGCCCGCCTCAATTTGTTGCCGCATGCGAGCGAGTACTCAGAGCTACTCCCTGCCCCCCTTTAAGCGCCCCTCTCATCAGCCATTGCTCTATTCTAGCTATACGCACGATTAACCCCCAGACAACATGAAAATTATTACATTACCGTGCCGCATCATCATAATTGGCGCGCTTGAAATCTACTTTTGCCACAGCTTCAATTTGCCACACGTTTTTATTTTGCCCACCTGCCCAACTGCCCACCTGTCCCTCCCCTTCCCTTCTGTGGCTCTTTGCCCGTTTCTAATCGACGTCAGCGTCGTCATCCAAAAGGAATTGAAAGTGCGCGCGCATGCGCAATTAAGGCCAAGTGCGCAAAAAAACAAAGCAAAGCAAAACAAAGCAAAACTCAACTAAAGAAAATAAAATAAAATAATATAAAATAAAAATCAAGAAATTGAGACCCAAAAAACAGCACAACAACTCAACTAAATAAAATAAAATAATATAAAATAATAAAAAAAAAAAAAACAAAAAACAACAACAACAATGGCAATACAAAAGCTTCCAGCTCGAAGGCTGAAGTGGAGCGCGAGTGCCGCAAAAATTCACTTTTTATATTTTGGGGGCACACAGAACGCGACTCCAGCGCAGTCTCGTTATAAGCAACAACATGTCTAGAGCTACACACACACACACACACACACACACACACACATACACACACACAGGTGTGTGTTGATGGTGAAAATCAACATACAGGTTATACAGATTTATGATCACTTTCTGATACTGTTCGCTGAGTGCGTCCGTTCATCAGGCGCCCGACTGCCCCACCATGCTCACCTGCCCCCACCTACCGCCTGCCCCCTGCCCCATCCACCCTCCATCTCGTCTATCTATGCTCCCGTAAATGTAGGTGAGCTTCAGCTAGAGACTCTACTCTACCTGCGCATTGTACCTGTACATGGCTGGAAAACACATTAACGCAAGAAGATGTGCGCCAGCCCGGCCAGCCGCAGATCGAGGTCATCCACAGCTAGCCAAGCCAGCCAGGCAAGCCAGCCAGCAGCTAGCCAAGCCAAAAAGATCTTGGTGAAAAGGCAATTTGAATGTCATGGCGATTATTATACATTATTTCGAGTTTGGCATTTATTATAAATTATTTGTCATTTCATTCAGCAAATGGCTAAACTATACGCCTGCCAGCCAGATTACCTGTGTTTTAAGGTTTTTTATTTCGCGCAAATATGAAAGTTTGAAATTTAAGCTTTGAATGAATATTTTTCAATTTATTGTTAATGTATTTCTTTTGTATATTTAATATATAGTATATATAGATATATATATAGTTTTATAGTTTGTTATATAGTATAACAGTCAGAAAAAGGCGTGGCAGATCCCATAAACAAGACGGCGAGCTGATCTAGCCATGTCCATCTACCGTCCGTCTATTCTTCAGTCAATCTTGTAAGCCATAAAAGATGGAGACTTCAAATTTCAAATATATTATGCTTTTACCATATGCATTTCGATTTAATTTCAATAACTCCTACCATATCCATATAATCGATAATAATCGATAGTTTTGTTTTAAAGCGCAACAAAATTTCAAAAATAACACCCAACACACATTTTTGTTATTAAGATTGTGCAATTTTCTGATATTCCCCCCTTTACCCCCAAATTCGAATAAATGGAATTTCAAATAGTAGAGACTTGTACTGTGGCGAATAGATACGTCTGAATGCCGCCTGTCAGTCTATTTTTCTGGCGATCAAGTCAGGGACTCGAAATCTGAAATATATTTTCCTTTTTACCAAACGCATTACGACTTTATAATTTCCATAGCTCCTTCCATATCCATATCAAATTAAATAAATTTTCCTTTTTATCATAAACACTATGACTATGATTTGATGATCATTTGGATTGATCCTTACATATACATATTACCGATAATTATCGATAGTTTAATATCGAACACTATCGGGCTCTACAAATTTGGGTAGTGACTCTGGGCAGGGCTCAGGGTCGGACATAAATGGCTTTAAATAGAAAATTTTAGTCTTATTACTGTATATATATATGTATATATATATATATATATTTTAAAATTAGTTTTTTGTCAATTAGGAACGGGACTGAGTTTTATGTTTACTCAGTCCCGTTCCTATTATTGTGAGCACAGTTCTCTGTCTTATTTTGGATAGCGACGGTCGCTGAAATTAGTAATTTGGCTTTCTAGAATAAATTTGATAGAAGTGATTGATGTGTTTGACTGGTTGAGCCAAGGCAAACACTTTTGCTTAATTAATTTAGTTGTAGCGTAAAATGTCTTCAATTCTTGGCTGCACAGCCACCTTTACCTTCACAGCTGGAACATTTAGGCTATCGGGCCTTGCTTCTTGCTCTAAAGATAGTGATTGATTCTTGAGCTCAAATTGCACCTTCAGGCCTTCTATTCACTTTTAATACTCACTTCGAACTTATATACAGTCAAGATAGCGATTGTTTCTTAAGCTTCAGCTCGAACTCTATTTCCAGTACCAGTTACAGCTCCAGTCTCTGCTCCACTTTCAACATTTGCTGCAGTTTTCAACTCCAGTTCCCATTCCAACACTAGTTCCAGTTCAAGTTTCAGTTCCATATCCACCTTCAGCTCCATTTCCAGTTCCAGTCTGCTGCAGTTTTTGGCTACACTTCCAACTGGAGCTTTAGCTCCAGTTTTAGCTCCAGTTCCAGTTTCAGCATCAGTACCTGCTCCAGTTCCAGCTTCATTTAGAGTAAAGATAGCTCTAGCTCCAGTTGTTAGCTACAAATCCAGCTCCAGTTACAGCTCCAACTCCATTTCAACCCAAGTTTGATCTGAAGCTTCTGTTTTCAGTTCCAAATTTAACTATTATTCCAACTTCAGCTCTAGTTTTAGCTCTAGTTCCAGTGTCAGTTTCATATAGAGTAAAGATAGCAATTGATGCTTTAGCTTCAATTGATGCTTCCAGCACAAGCTCCAACTTCAGTTCCAGTCCAGGTTCCAGTTCCAGTTCCACTTCTAGCTTCATTTAGAGTAAAGATAGCGATAGTTGTTCGACCTTCAACTGACGCCTTCAACTCCAGTCTTAGATTAAGCTCAACTTCAGCTCCAGTTAAAGTTCCAGCTTTAATTTTTAACTCCATTTTTAACTCCGGCTTCTGGTCCAGCTACTTCTCTTAGATCCGTCTATAGATCTAATTCCAGCTTTAGTTTCAGTGCTTAGCTCCAGCTGCTGTCTCGCCTTTAGCTCCACTTCCAGTTCCAGTTCCAGCTCCATTTCCAGCTAAATCATCTCATAATTTCAGCTGCCGCTTGCAATAATTGTAAATTGCATAGAACGCGCTTTGGTCACGGCTCGATGGTTCGACTTCTCTGCCGCTGGCTCCAGCTTGGCTGGACTTAAGACTTCCTTGGTTGCGCTTCCCATGCCTACAGCTGAAAACAACAACAACAACAACTTTATATACATTTTTGTTGGCTGACAACAAATTGGATGCTTTTGTGGCTTAAATGTCGCTTGGCACACAGAACAAAGAACTCTGAATGTTCGTCAGCATCAACCGAAAAACTCTCACGGCGGCAGCAGCAGCAGCAACATGGCAGCTGACATGTTCTGGCTATACCCTGTAATAGCTGCAAATGGGCTGTGATGATGAGGCTTGGAATATTAGTTCTATATTCTGATTAAATGTGTTGGTCTGACAAAGTGAATGAACTTGGGACAGAGAGCGAAACTTCTGCTGATGTTGACAGCATGTCAGTCATGACCTGGCTATACCCTGTAATAGCTGTAAATGGGCTGTGATGATCAGACTAGGAATATTTGATGATTAAATGTGGAAAAGGTGAATGAACTTGACACAGATAGCGAAACTTATAGAGTTCATCATTATCATTCTTTAAAAAATTTAAAGGGTGTTTTTGTTGTTTTGCTCTTTTAAAAAATATTAGATCTATATTATGATATTATGTGTTTAATGTTTGACAAAGTGAATGAACTTGAGTGAAAGCGCAAAGCTTCTGGAGTTCATCAAGCTCAATATCAATTTGCCAACTGTTTACAGGGTATATAGTTAAAAACACTTGTTGCTCTTCTTTTAAAAAATTTAAGATATATAAGATCTTTATTATAATATAATGTGATTAATGTCTGACAAAGTGAATGAACTTGAGACAGAGATCAAAACTTCTAGAGCTCATCAGTATCAATATCAATTTGCCAACTGTTTACAGGGTATTTTCGTCAGGAGCACTTGTTGCTCTTCTTTGCTTCTTCATCTACTTCTTCAGTTTTATATAATATTTTGTTGCTGATGTTGGCATAAACTTGGCTCTTAGCCTGACTTAATGCAAACAAACGGCAGCAACAGCAACAATAACAATAATAAGCCTTGGGCCACACAGCAGCGCATCAGCTGCTGGAAAGTGAACGGGAATTGGATTGGAAATGGGAATGTGTGATGATGTGTTTATGTGTGTATATATGTGTGTGTGTGTGTGTGTGTGTGTGTAAATCACAATGGCAACATCTATGTATGAGCATATTTCCGATTGTTTATTTATTCTTTGGCAAAGACAACGGCCAATGTCTATATGCGCCAGATAAACAAAACTGAGCGTGACTAATGGCTGACCAAGCCCCAAGATCACCAGCAGCAACAGCGGCGGCAGCAACGTGGGAAAGCTAGCACTCGCCCACGTTATATAGTAGTAGTAGTCTCTGATCTTTGGCTAGGATCAGGGCCGGATCAACACCCATTCATGTCATGGGGCCAGGTGTAGTGGGGGCCCTTAAAATAGAGGTCAATATCCCAGTGATAAGAAGGAAATATTATATAAGAATCATGTAACTAGGGAAACGAAATAGAGATGCTACGAATTTGAAACCTTTCGAATAAATACAAACAGCCGATGTTGTTTAAAATGGAATTATGTTACTTGAAGCATATAGAAATAGAATTGATTCAGTATTTAGTATGTTATACTATGGTAGTAAGTAGTTTTTAGTGGTAGGTAGTAAGGATTTTATACGCTGAACCCATTGAAATTGGGAAGTGCATGTTTTATTTCTTGTATAAGTAGTCGAAGAACTATTGAAACTTAATAATCAGTTCCTCGAGGGGTTCAGGGTATCTCGTAGTCGAGCAGTTTTGACTAGAGCTTTCTTACTTAATTCTTTTCAAATTTTATTTACAATTGGAGGAGGCATTGTCCCCTAAGTCAATCCGGCCCTGGTTAGGATTTGTTTGCAGCTGGCAACGGGGCAATGGGCAACGGGCAATGGGCAGTGAAAGCGTTTGTTGCATGTGCCACGGCTGCCTGCTCCGCATTCGTAATTGTTGCTCTTGTGCCGATTCAAGCGTTGGTCATTTAATTGCCCCAACACAGTTGCCGTCAGCCCGGATATTGAGCTGATATTATTACCCCTATCCAACAATCGCCCTCTCTCTCTCTCTCTCTCTCTCTCTCTCTCTCTCTCTCTCTCTCTCTTGCTCTGTCGGCCTTTCGCATCTGTTAATTGGTCATGCAATTGACCGAAACTGGATTTGCATATGGCTGGCAACTGTCATATAGCTGTCATTGCCATCATCATTAGCAACAGCAACAACAGTAACAACAACAACATCAACAACAGCAACAACTACAACAACAACAACTACCACTAATATAAGCCATGCTAACTTCCTGCGCTGTTAGACATTTGCACAGAGTTGATCCCAGTGCTGCCATTTTAGCATATTTAAGGCTAGATCGAGCTTATTGAAAAACGGAAATGATTGAAAAATTATGAAAATAGCCTTAAATAGCCTTAAGTGTATGATTTTTTGGCTTATTTTAGCCTTTCTATATTCTACATATAGTTTTAGGTAATTTTGAAGGCAGCTCGAATTTGTTTTGTGAACTTTGTATGTTTTTGTAGCAAATTTAAGTGTTGCAAAGCAAAACTATCGAATTATCAATTGAAATTATGGAACTGAATGAAATCGATCAAAAAAAAGGACCACAAATGCTGTAAACCCGATTCAGCTTTTTTTGCTCGCCTTTCCAGCTAGATCTAGCTCTCGAAAAATGGCAACGCTGGTTGGCCCATACCAAAAGCAGTCAAAAGCATAAATCTCAACTCATTTGCGTTAAACAGTCGCTGCGATCTGTTGTCATGGGTAAGAATTTGGGGCTCATTACGCCAACGCATTTGCGACAATTTAAGGTCAATAGTTTTCCACAATGGTATTACAGAAGAAAAAAAAACATATAAAAAGAGTATATATATATATATATACATATGTTTTATAAATAAAACCCATTGAGGCATTAAACTGGCCTACATGCCTACGTGCCTTGCACTATATATAGGCATTCTATTGTGCTTCACATAGACAGCTATACCCTGTAGTCATCGCGACAAGTTTCCGTATACTTATCGAACTGCTAGCAAGTAATCGATAAAATATTATCTTTAAGAATGATTAATAAACTTTGAAAAAAGAAAATAACTTTTAATATAGATATAGCTACTATTTTTACAATTTCACACATGCTATTGTTATCGCTATCGATATATAACATATCGGTTTGCTGTTATTGTATACAGACAGCTTATATTGCTCTAGTTGTATGATTAAATAAAACTAAAAATAGCTCAAAGCCAAGTAGAGGTTATAAGCTATAAAAATGGGCATTTGCAAATATATCGATAAACATATTTCGTATAGAAATATCGAAATATCAAGTTAAAGCTTTATTTTTGTCATTTTGTGTATATTTCAGCAATAAAACCAGTATATACAAGCTTAACCATAATTTACTATGCTGTTATCGATAATCGATAACGGCTGAAATGATATTTAGACTTTCATTGGGAAGATGAAAAAGTTAATTGAGACTCTAAAGGAAGATATTCCGCATCTTAATACCTGAAAGAAAAATATATATATTTTTTTAGTCAAGTAAACGATAACACAAAAGTAGCTTTAACCAACACTCTATTCAATATATGTACATATGTACAGAGGGTATCTGCTAGTTTAGCTGATACCACATTCATAAGCTCACTTGTTATACGTTTTTGCTAAACTTGAACATTTTCGGTGATTGTTGCCCGCATCAATTTGGGCCACTTGATTGTTTCGGGCTTTGCCCATATGGAAATAAAAGCAAACAAAAGCTATTGCCAACAGTTATGCATAGATAGTTAGATAGACCCAACTTGGGGCTCTAGCTGGTCAGTGGGTGTACTTGTAGTGCTTCGAAAGCACAGAGCACCGAGCAAAGAGCGAACCGCACACAGCACTCAGAGCAGACAACAATGAAACAAACGCAGCAACAGTTAAACACTATTTGGCTATAACCATTCAATGAAGCCCTGTTATGTTGGCCAACTTTATGAGCGTCAACAAAATCATATCTATTCAAATTTAGTACAATTTCTAATTCAAAATACTCCACGAGCTGAGAGCGAATCATTAAAAAGATAATTCATCGTAAATGAAATAAGAAGGAAGTACGTTCGAAATGGTGATAGCCAACTGCATAATACTCTTACATCAATATCATTTTGAATTTTACAAGCTGGATTTCATTTTTTTGATTCAACAAAGAGACAGTTTATTGTTTGTATATATATGTATAATATTTGCATATATATGTATATCTTGTAAATATATTACTTACAAATTTATAAATAATTATAAATTAATTATAAATAAAGTCGCTTTGCAATCAGATCTACATTTCAAGAGCTCCCCAAAAGCATTTTCGGTATAGCATATATTTTATATTCTAAAATTTGTAGTTAACTTTTAATATGTCTTTTATTATTGCATCCTTTTATATAATAATAAAAATATGTTAAAATTTAAGTTTTACAAGTTTTTGTATATAAAGTATATGTTTATATAAATTTACAAAATTTTAAAAATATATCCAAAAGTAACTTAACTGAAAATTAAAATAAATAATGGGAAAGTTCAATTAGATAATAATGCTAGAAGATAGACCTTATTAAAATGATATTTTCCAAATATAGTTTTTAAAGAATATTTGATAAAAATAATAAAAATACTTCTTATTCCTATAAAAAATATTTATTTATCTATAAGAGATAAAAGAATATAAATAGAAATTGTATATAATATTTGAACTGCAATAATAATACAAAAAAATCTGTTTCAAAATGATTCAAAGATACAAAATAAATCGATAGACATCTTCTTCAAAGATAGAAACTCTAACTGATTTTATCTACTGGTATAAATCTAAGATAAAAACTAATAAATGGTAATCAAATCTTTAAGGAAATATCTCAAGTAGATAAAACTCCAGTCGGAAGTACAAAAATTGTATAAAAGTTAGGGTATATGAGCTTTAATATATTGCGGAAGTATTTAAATCGTGGGCTTGTTTTTGTTTTCCCTGTTCTCTATTCGCGCGCTGAGATCAGCTCTAAGCTAATTGAACGCATTAAATGTGATATTAAACGGTAATCATGACGATTAGCTGCAGCAAGTAAAAGGTCGCTGATGATGACATTGACTGACATTCACCCAGTTCCCAATTCCAATTGGAAATTTCAATGGCTGGCTGGCTGGCTGACTGGCTGGTTGGTTGGTTGGCTGGCCCACTCCCATTCGAAAGATCGAACCCAGAGTCTATTATGTCGAGGCGAGCCCCAACAGCCCCGACTGCCCCCGCCGCAGCTTGCAGCCCCTGTTAGACAGCGCCAAGGTCATTGCTGCCGTGATGATGTTGGGCCACTTGCGGCTGTCACTGGAACTGGTCATACAGCACTGTCCACACCCATCACAGATATGTATATGTATGTGTGTCTGTGTGTGTGTGTGTGTGTGTGTTAGCTGCTTTTCACCATGGCTTTATTTATGCCCATACATTAATGTCAATCGACTGGGCGGTCTCGAATTCCGTTTAGAGCTGGAGGAATGTGGCAAGTGGCGCAACGACTGCATTTAAGCTCATAAGCTTAAATTGATGTGTGTGGCAGATGAACTTGCCAAATGCTGCTGTCAGTTAGCTATGGGCAGAGGGCAAGGGGCAAAGGGGCAGGGGACATTGGGGCAATGGGGCATTGGGGCAGCAAGATGCATAGAAAATTAAAATAAAAATAAATAAATTAGGCAAGTTGTTGCGGCTGTTTAATGGCCATCAAAAATGTCAACGTTAACGAAATAATAAGCGTATCATTATGACGTCACACACACACACACACACACACACACACACACACACGGAAACTTCTTTGTTGACCTTTTGCAATCAGCGATTGATGCAAAATGAAAGTCAAATTTTGTTAACGGATTTCCAAATCGAACAAAAAATAAAAAAAACGAAACCGAAACCTGAAATTGAAATGCATTTTGATTGCGTCTAAAAGAAAAAGAAAATCAAAGAAAAAAATGAGAAAAAAACTAGAGAGCGATAAATAAATAATATAAAAGAAAAGTTTAGCTAAAGTTGATCTTGTTGTTGTTGTTTAGTTGTTGTAGTTGTTGTAGTTGTTATTTCATTAATTGTGGTTGCTGCTTTCGTCACGCTTACACAATGCTAGCTATGCATATACCCTATACTCATTTAACTGGGCTAATAGTGGGTATTATGGAACAATGCAAATCAACAGTCAGAGAGATATAGATAGATAGATAGGTATAGATAGATAGATAGATAGATAGATAGATATCTGTCTATCAATAAATAGATCTACCTATAGATAGATCTATCTATCGAAAGATAGATAAATTGATAGATAGGTAAACAGACAGAAAGATAGATAGATAGATATATACATAGATAGAAAGATACATAGATAGATAAAAATAAATACAATTCGCGACTGCATATCTGTAGACAAGTATTGCAAAGTAACAATATGATTTTCTCAAAGTGGATCGCCTATCTGTCCTTCGTATTACTGTCTATAAAGTTTTCTTCAGCTGAGTTCATAACTTCTATGAAAATATGTAATAATACTTAATTTTCCCATGTCTGTCAGCTTTTCTAGCGTTTTTTTCTTGAAAAAGTCGAGAATCAGCGCATGATGTGATTTTTCCTTTAAAGTTAAAACAACATTATTTTCGTACAGTTTCTTTTTCTTAAAAAAGATCAATTTTGTGAATTGCTTAAAAAAATTTTGTAATTCTGGCTGCCAAATTAAATGAGATATTAACAATTGAACTTCTTTTTACAAAATTTTTCACAAAGTATTTGCTGCAATTTTTGAGCCAGTTTTTTGTTATTTAAAAAATAAATAAAACAGAGCCGTATAGGAAAAAAGTTAGAGGTCTATATTTTATTGTCTACACAAAAACTTTGGCAGCAGTTGCCGTATTAAGATTTGAATTTAAAGACAATTTTTTTAAATTTGTTTTATATACATATATTTTTTTAGTAAGTATTCAACATTTACGGATGTTGTATTCTGGATCATATCTATATATGGATCAGCTCAATTCATACATGCAATTGATAAGAGCTGTGGTCTCATTGGTTCTAATGGAAATTATCTTGTCGTTGCCAAATCTATATTAATAGCCCGAAATATATATTAAACCGTTTTCCTGATGTCGCTCTATAGATAAACTAAACTTATATATAATTGATAAGAGCTATGGTCTCATTGGTTCTAATGGAAATTATCTTGTCGTTGTTAAATCTGTATTTATAGCCCGAAAGATATATTAAACCGTTTTCCTGATGTCGCTCTATAGATAAACTAAATTTATATATAATTGATAAGAGCTGGGGTCTCATAGTTTCTAATAGGATTCATCTTTTCTTTGTCAAATCCATATTATCGATAACATAATCCATATTATCGATAACATAATATTGCAGCACGAAGTCTAGATCTACTTTATCCAATCAGCAAAATCTCTATAAGTTCAAAATATCAAAGATACTAACCAAACTGAATTGATTTCAAATTCACTTTCTTTTATCTAGTTTGCAGTTCGATTTTTATTTATTTATAGTTACCTTATGCATGATTCGACTATGCATACCTAAGCTGTGAGTTGAAGTAGTATCTGCGCGTTGATCTCTCGAAAGTAAATCGAATTAAATTTAATTGGTAATTAAAAAAAAATATTGCTCTTTAACTATTGTTTTTATTTACTTTCAAATCATATGTGTGTATATAAACTATAGTTAGTTTAATTGTATTTTATGGTGCGTTTATTATGCAAGCATCAACAGCAACAATAACAAGAACACAACATTAGCAAACTCCAATTCGGAATCGCTGAATTCAATTAAAAATTCACAATCAACAATAAATAACAAACTCTAGCGCTTGGCGGCATTTACTCTGGCTTGGACTTTGAGATATCAATGCAAAAAAAAGTAAAAAATAAATAAATGAATGAATACAAAATATAAAAAAAAAATTAAATTAACAGCACACGGCAGCGTTGTGCACACTGGGGCAAGTGGAAGAGAAAACAAATGTTTAAAAAAAGTTTAAATATATTTTAAGTGTACGAATTTAACAAAAGAAAAGCTTTGAATTCTTTAGATTCTTGAACTGTTTCGTAAGTTCTATAATACAAGTCTTTTTATAAGCTCATAAGGCAAGCTCATAAATAAATTATGGACATAGAAATAAAACTTGTTATAATAGAATTTCCATACCTCTTTAAGGTGTTTTCCTTTCACATATCTTAAAACTTCTATGAATGTTAGCCGAACTCAAAATACTCAAGCCAAAACGTCTTTCACTCGAAATTTAGGTAAACGTCATAGGCATAGAACAAAAGTAGAAATTCGAGAAGTGTTAAAGACTCTTTCACATAATAATTCACTAATAGCTATGAATGCCTAGCGAAATCAAAATACTTAAACATATTGGATTCTTTATTGTATATTATTATGATGAGCTTAAATTACACACATGGAGATTGAATTAAGCTGGCACCATTCATCCAAACATTTTAAGCATTGCCCTGAAAGTATAAACATATATTCCTATTTATTTACTCTCTGTAAAACATATATCCCTCTTCAGGTGTAGAGAAGACTCATCGACTTTTATGATCTTAAGTTATACTCACAGACTGGAGACTGAATCAAGCTGGTACAGTTAAACCAAACATTTTAGATAATGCTCAGAACTACACATATACCTATACCTACACCTAAAATATTTATTTTCTGTAAAATATATATTCTCTGTAAATGGCATTATGTTATTCTGCAGGTCTGTTTGTCTCGCTGCGATTTCTTGTTTATGTATTTGAATCATTTATTAATTAATTCCAACTACTGTAATACTTCATAAACTTTTACTTGAATCAATTTCAATTCAATTACAAATACCATTTGTCACACTGTGCGACTGCACGAAAAACGCAAATCAAATGAAGCTAGTTTAGTACTCAGTGTGCATAAAACTGCGACTGCGACTGCGACTGCGACGGCGGCTGTGAGCGTGGGAAAAAGCGATGGGGCAGCTGGCTTGGGGCCAGCTCTCTGCTGCCTCGTCCCTGCCCCTGTCCTCTGACCACCGACGATGGCACGGTCAGTCGACAGCAACTGTGACTGTGACTAACTTTGCCCGTTTCAGTTCCAATGGCCAACGCATTTACTAATGTGCCGCTTGACGGGCAATTGGCGTCGGCTATAGCCGACTGCAATATACTCTGTTACTGAAAAGAAAAAAGTAGGAAAAGTTTCAATTAGATTGATAGAAAAATTTAAGCTCTAAGATTGAATGTAGCTGAAATTAGCAGATTGATAGCTAAAATTATATATAATAGCAATAAGTTAGGTAGAGATCTATGAGAGACTTTTTTGTAATTCTAATGTGAAAGATCTTAAAGCAAACTCTAACTTAAGTTTAATACTTCTACGACTTATTCAATACTCTTTTGCTGAAAAGACTTAAAACTAGTTTTGATGAGAATGGTAACATTCTATTGAGAAAGGTTCCAGATTAAGATTATGCTTGATAGATCCAAAAATGGATGTAGCTGAAAACAGATGAAATGTGATCAATAGTGAAAATGATATATTAAAGTAATGATATATTAAATAATCTATAAGAGATTCTTATTTAATACTATTGAGAAAACTTGATGATGCAATTTCCAACATAAGTTTAATAGATACAAAATTGTGGTCAATAGGTAAAATGTAATATTAAAGTGGTGAGAGATATAAGAGATCTTTATTTAATGCTATTGACAACGCCTTGAAATTCGAGCTCCAACGTAAGTTTGATAGCTGTAAGATCTATTCTAGTTAAAAAGAGATGCAATATGAAATATGGTCAAGAACCAAAATGATAATATATCATATATGATGTATTATATTATATTATGAAAGATCTTAGAACCAATAATTTCAATTGAAATCATCATCATTTCAAGTTACTTCAAGCTCTGTCCCAAAGCAGTGTAGAATATTATAGAGATTCGAGGACATGTTTAGAGTCTATCTAATAGCTTGAATGCCTCTAAAACTGTAAGTGCAAGGCACAGTCGTCTCTCAACTGTGCCATTAGGTCACTTACATTCTCTTGCCATATTAGCCATATTTAGTTCAGAGATGAAAACTTAAGCCAATGCAGTTGATCACACCCATTGTGGGCGTGGCACACACTCTTCCAGCCATCCAATGCCAATACGCCCGTTTCACACGCACTGTATCTAAGCTCTGAGCTCCAACCTGAAATGACGGCGACTTCAACGTGTTCGTGGTTTTAGGGTCAAAACACTTTTTCGATATCGAATGCAAATGCGAATTTCTGATTGAATGGGATCCAAGCGATGCGGATCTGAGGCGCGCTGCTTATGATTTCTTATTCTATTTCAATGCTGGCCCGAAAGACTTATGCGACTTTCATTGATGGAAACTTTCAAAACAAAAACAAAAACAAAACAAAAATCAGCTAAAAAGCTAAAAATCAAGCCAACGGAGAACGAGCCGGCGGGCAAAAATTTTGCGAACAGGTTTTTCATTTTTTTTTGTGTGTTTTTGTTTTTGTTTCTGCTTTGGTTTGTTAAATTTTTTTTTTTTAAACTTATTTTTCACATATTTTGTCTTCCTCTTGCTCGCTTCGTTTTCTCAGTTGTCTTTCGGCCAGATACGCAGATACATTTTGCAGATACTTCAATTCTTTGGCATCGCCATCAAACTAACAGTTAGCTGCTAATGTGTGTGAACGACTGCGTGTGTGTGTGTGTGTGTAAGTGAGTGTTAATGTGTTTGTGTGTGTTTCACAAACCATCAGCAGAAGTACATAAATTACATTGGCAGTTGGACGACGTCAACTGCGACGGCGACGGCGACGGCGACGCCAACGCCGACGTCATCATCGTTGGCGTTGATTGTTGTTGAAGTTGTCGCCTGATCGGGCCGCTTTGTTGCCGGCATTGTTTGAGCCGGGCCTACAAAAGTCTCCACAGATTTTTATTGGCCCGCTCGGCGGCGTTCAGCTTTACGTGTCCACAATGGAGAACGGTCCGGTTTAATGCGTTTTAGCGAGCACATAACAAATAGCAAATGCGAAAATAATAAAATGGAAAAAAAACACACACTCAGCCAGACAAGCCAAGAAAATGGTAGAAACATCTTGTGAAATATTCATGTCTCTCGCACTCGCTGAGCCCGTCGACTATCTAGAAATTGCAAAAAAATTGCAATGCAATTAACTACGGCGCAGCCAAAGACGACGACGACGTGGAAAGCATTCGCTGGAGAGCCGCAATCGACACGTATTTCCATTGAATTCAATCGAACCGCTACTCAACGGACGAGCCTCAATGGAGTTTGTTATCCAACTTTACTGAATGCCACACACACACACACAAACACACACGAAGCGCGCGCTTAACTGTTGCAAAGTTGTTGTCATACTCGCTAGTGCTCGTGCAGCGATGAGTATATTGGTTTTGTGTAAAGATTATAGAATGTTATAGCTTCTAGAATGTTGTTATCCAACTTCACTGCACTTAACTGTTGCAAAGTTATTTTTAATACTCGTTCAGGTTGCATAGTAGAGTATATTGGCTTTATACACTGGGAATTTTAAATAAATATGCGACTATAGAGGTATAGTCTATAATGGCGTATGGCCTATAATGAAGTTGTATTTATTGAACTTGTCATACTTGTTCAGGCTGCAATTAGGAGTATATTTGCTATGAGCAAAGACTATCTCCTAGACTCGTCTATACCTTAATGGATGTTGTCATTCATATTCTTGCAGAGAAAAGAATATTGGCTTTGTGTAAAGATTATTTTATAGGCTACAGTATATACTTCATTGCATTTATTATCGAACCTCAATGAGCTTAACTGTTGCGAAATTTCTTTCGTTAGTGCAGAAAATAGTATAATGAATTATAGATTTATAGACTAAATTATTGCTCAATAGAGTTTGCTTTTTAACATCCTTGATATTCACTGTAGCACAGCTTTTTTTTATAGTAGCTAGATTGCCAAGTTTTTTACTGTTAATATATTCTATAGATCATTATATTCTATAGATATAGCTCGTTTCGGAAAAACTATATCTATCACAATTTTAGAATACTATATAAAAATCCACGACATTTTAATATTTAAATATTTTATTATTTTGCATAAATTAGAATGTCTTTAAATCGTGAGCGCGTATAATGCAGTCACCTATGCCCGACTGCAATGCTTTCATTAGTTTTTAAGCAACATTAGGATGGGCCCTGCCTACATTTTAACAAATTATTCCACAAATTATTGTATAGATCTTTTTTTTTTCATTCATATTGTTTTCTAGAGTCTCGTTTCATTTGTTTTCACATTTCGACCTGCCCTGAAATCTGTTTCTCACAGAAGCCCTATGGGCTGGGCTTCTCTTGACCTAGTGCACAGCTAGTTGAAGCTCGCATAGCCATTGAACAAATTGAGGAAATACGTACTTAATGCAGGGCTGTACTTATTTCTATATAAGTGCACAAATGGGCAGACGAGGAGAAATATGATGAAACGATGTCAAGTCAAGTCAAGCAAAGTTCAGCTAAGTGAAACGCAATCAATGCTCGTTATATCGAAAGATAACTAGACTGTTATCTAAATAGATTGGCAAACAGGTCAGAGAAGGAGAGAGAAAGAGAGAGAGAGAGGAAATATATAGATATATACTATATATAGACATCATCATCATCAGCTTGATGATCATAACTGATCATATCGAATATGGGTGCGACAGTCATCTTTTTTATAGTCGACACAATTTCACTCATAATTAAGCAGAGCTTAAAAGCCATAGCAGATTTTGCTTTAATACCCACTCAGCCAGCGAAGAGGGTATATAGATTTAGAACAAAAATAGAGGATAGAGAGAGATAGAAATACAGATACAGATACAGATACAGATACAGATACAGATACAGATACAGATACAGATACAGATACAGATACACAGATACACAGATACAGATACACAGATACAGATACACAGATACAGATACACAGATACAGATACACAGATACAGATACACAGATACAGATACACAGATACAGATACACAGATACAGATACACAGATACAGATACACAGATACAGATACACAGATACAGATACACAGATACAGATACACAGATACAGATACACAGATACAGATACACAGATACAGATACACAGATACACAGATACAGATACAGATACAGATACACAGATACAGATACACAGATACAGATACACAGATACAGATACAGATACACAGATACAGATACACAGATACAGATACACAGACACAGATACACAGATACAGATACACAGATACAGATACACAGATACAGATACACAGATACAGATACACAGATACACAGATACAGATACAGATACACAGATACACAGATACAGATAAAAAGATACAGATACACAGATACAGATACACAGATACAGATACACAGATACAGATACAGATACACAGATACAGATACACAGATACAGATACACAGATACAGATACAGATACAGATATAGATATAGATATAGATATAGATACAGATACAGACACACAGATACAGATACACAGATACAGATACACAGATACATATACACAGATACAGATACACAGATACAGATACACAGATACAGATACACAGATACAGATAAACAGATACAGATACACAGATACACAGATACAGATACAGATACACAGATACACAGATACAGATAAAAAGATACAGATACACAGATACAGATACACAGATACAGATACACAGATACAGATACAGATACACAGATACAGATACACAGATACAGATACACAGATACAGATACAGATACAGATATAGATATAGATATAGATATAGATACAGATACAGACACACAGATACAGATACACAGATACAGATACACAGATACATATACACAGATACAGATACACAGATACAGATACACAGATACAGATACACAGATACAGATACACAGATACAGATACACAGATACAGATACACAGATACAGATAAACAGATACAGATACACAGATACACAGATACAGATAAAAAGATACAGATACACAGATACAGATACACAGATACAGATACACAGATACAGATACAGATACACAGATACAGATACACAGATACAGATACACAGATACAGATACAGATACAGATATAGATATAGATATAGATATAGATACAGATACAGACACACAGATACAGATACACAGATACAGATACACAGATACATATACACAGATACAGATACACAGATACAGACACACAGATACAGATACACAGATACAGATACACAGATACATATACACAGATACAGATACACAGATACAGATACACAGATACAGATACACAGATACAGATACACAGATACAGATACACAGATACAGATACACAGATACAGATACACAGATACAGATACACAGACACAGATACACAGATACAGATACACAGATACAGATGCAGATAAATATGGGAAATGTAATTATAATCAAATTTTCCCATATTTAATAAATATTTGAATATTTATTGTCAATTTGCATTCGTTGCTTGTATAACTAATTGATTGGCTCAAACTGTTACATAAAAGCCGCAACTCGAATGTGGCTAAAATCATAAATCACAATACAGAAATAAAAGAATTATCAATAGAATCTTCGAGATGTGTGTAGAAGTTCTAAAGCAAAGGTAGCTGGAAATTACAATAAATAAGCTGCGAATGGAAGCCGCTAGCAGGAATTCTTTAGTGTTGGCCAATTGTGCTGATTGGCATTAAGTTAACTTGAGGCCATAACAGAACCTGCCCTAACTGACACAGATTTCTGTTCTATTGTATACTGCTGGGGTATACTTAAAGGGTATTATAAGTGTTTTGATAGAAATGAACAGCTTTAATTTATGGATGTTATAATATATACTGTTATACTATTATTATTATTATATAAATATATTATATATACAATTCTTATTGGACCAATCAGAAATATACAAATTCTTATTTGCTGAATACCTCATGATATTTTATTATTCCTATGCATTTATGGACTTCACTAAGACTTCACATATCACATTATATATTGTTTATATAACTACATATAAGCACAATAGTAAAAACTTTATTTATTTTCTATATTCTTGGGATTCCAATAACTCAATTTTGAAGCTTGAACATGCTGTAAACATAACTGGAATATCGAATTACCAAGCCTTAAAACCCAATAAAAAATCAAGATTTATAAACAAAATTGTTCCATAAAAAAAAGCCCCTTTCCTCTGAGGCACTCGTTCCTAAGGGTATCTAATATTCGCTGTCTGGTTCACATATCCAACTAACCTTGGTTGAAATTCTAAATTCTTTTATGGCAACAAGGTGGCACGATCTGTCGGTCTGTTGGTCTGTTGGTCTCTCGGTCTGCCAGCACCTGTTGCCAAATGTTGTCGCATGGCAAAACTTGTTGTGAGTTGAGGTGGCGACACTGGACACTGGAGAGTGGCCAAAAGGAGAGCTCAGCGTGGACACTGGAACGATAAAGTTGCTTTGTCAATGCCACAGAGAAATAGTTAGCGCTATACTTACATAGTTGTAGGAATATATGGGTCGACGGGTCTTGGGAAAAAAAAAAAGAATACAAAACGAGAAAGTGCGTATGTTTAGCACAGAAAGAGCTGTACAAGTGTGTGTGTGTGTGTGTGCATATGTGTGTGTGTGTGTGTGTGTGGCACTTGACAATAAAAATGCATATTTCAAAAGCGGTATACGCCGTTAGCAGCAGCAGCAGCAGCAACCTGAATGCATCGTGGAAGCACATTGCACAGAAGTCTCAGCGAGATGCCTCGAGCAGAGGATCATACTAGAAGAAGAAGAAGAAGAAGCAGAAGCAGACCACACACAAGGAATACAGCGCAGCTAAGCAATAAATCAGGCTATGAAAATTTATAAAAGTATACGAAATATATTTATTTGAACTAGTTCCATAAAGGTTTATTTGATGGGAGTGCCCGACTAAAAGATGCCCGGCTAACTAGAACATCTGCACTATTTAGCGATATTGATATGAAATTTTCAGCATATGATTGTATCTGTAGAATAAGCACAACAAATGAAAACTTCATAACATACTGGCTATATTTACAAGTATGCTAGATCTTAATGAAATTTTGAAAACTTTCAGTCGATATGCTGAGATCAATGCGTACATATATGTATGTATGCATAGACAGCCAGGCGATACGTAAAAGATCTCCCGCCTACTTCTTTCTATTCTATACATTGTAATAAAGCAAAATGTTTCCCTGAATTGCCATTCAGGGTTTAAAGATAAGATACTTAATTCATAGATTGCGTAAAGAATGTTTAATTATTACCATTTTCATAAAGTTATAGAAACTGATACTTAAACATATGTATATGCTATACACACACATACATAGAAGCATACATAAATATACATACGTAAATTTTTTTGACATTTATACTTTCGTGAGAATCGCAAAGAAAGCCAATAACCAAATTAAATTTATGTTAAATTTGCTAGGCAGCTGAAACTCTACTTTATCTTCGATAAGTTTGGCTTAAATAAATATGTAGATATCTATATAAATTCATACAATATATGATTTCTTATAATATTCATTTATTTATGGCATAGTGACATAATGTTTTCACTTAAACTACGCATTTTTGAAATTTTTCTTTTCTTCTCTTTAAATCTGTTCAAAATCTATAGATCTGCTTATTAGAAGCGTTGCAAATGGAAATAATCAAAACAGTTTTAAATGAATTCCGCTTCCCTGGATAACATTTGGGTTAGCATTGGATTAAATATGCCTATGTAACTGAGCAGCATAAAGTCAAGCTGGTATTTTATACATTATTTTCTAGCTGTCTCGTAGTTAGAGAATTAAATAGAAACCAGAAAAATATTTAAGTAAGTGGCCTTAAGCCTAGAAATAACATATTAAAATATGCTGATATAGTTTTGAAGAGAAGTAATTTCTAATTTTATACATTATTTTTTGGCTGTCTGGTATTTAGAGATATAAATAGAAAGCAGAAAAATATTTAAGTAAATAGCCAAAGAGATCCAGAATAAAGCGGCCAGGAATAATTATATTGAAATATGCTGATATAGTTTTGAAGAGAAGTAATTTCTGAGAATTTTCTGGGCGATTTGTATAATATATATATATATATATATATATTTGGAGACAATTGCTCCACAGATCTAAGAGATCAAACAATCATGGTAGAGGGGGATCTACATCAACAAATTTAGCTCGTATAGGCTCTGAGATAGATACAGACACAGACAACCAAAAAATTGCCTTAACCTGAGTATTTATTTATGAATTTTAGCTATGTTGCTCATATTGTCTATGAAAATATGATCACTGAAGATCTGGCCCAAGTCTTCAGCTATAGCTCAACCCAGATGAATAAAACTTGGAGCATATGGCTCGAAAGAAAACTCTCCAAGACCTAGGCCTGTCTTATTTATAATCTTAGATAATAAAGTTTGTTTTACATAGAGGTAAAAGATATTCTAAAGATTTCCACATATTTATCCCTGCATCATTGCAGCAGCTGCCCGCTTCAGGATGTCTGGGGCCACGCACATGGCGCTGCCGGCGCACGCAGTCGGCGCTGGTTCGTCTGGGTCCGCCTTGAACTTGCCCAGCCTGGGCAAGCGGGGCCACAAGCGCTCCGTGTCGCTGGAGACGAATGCGCCGCTGGCGCTGCGCAGCACGCCCAGCCTGAGCAGCATGGGCCAGACGACGCTGGGATCGCCGTTGCCGCTGCTGCAGCTGCCGCAGCACGGAGCTCTGCACACGGGCACGCTGAAGTCGCGTCAGGAGCAGCGGCGTCTCAGCCAGAAGTTCAGCAGCCACAGCAATCTGGACGACGAGACACTGAGTGGACCACAGATGCGCAGCAAGTTCCAGAACATCCGGCAAATGTTCGAGCTGAGCCGCAGCTGTGTGGCCAGCGCCGCGGAGCTGGGCGACGGCAAGGCCGCTGAGGATGCACTGCAGTCGCTGCCGGCGATGCTGGGACAACAGACGCCAACGCTGCGCCGCACCACGCCCATCACAGCCGGAAGCCGTCTGGCCATTACCGAACAGCTCTCGCAGTCACAGGCGCAGTCGCAGTCGCAGTCGCAGCCGGGCGAGGCCAAAGAGCAGGTGAGGCATTTGACATGGGTGCGCCCTGGGGCTGGGTCGCAGCTGTTATTGATCGATGTTGGTTTTGTTTTTTGTTTGCTTGCCTTTCGCTGCAGCCAAACGGTGCCGGCAACTTTCTGCGTCCGATTGCCTTCAAGCCGATACCATTCGAGCCGGACTATCGCATTGCCGCCCAACAGCAACAGCAACAGCAACAGCAGCAACATGAGCAGCAGCAGCAGCAACAGCAACACCAACAACAGCAGCAGCAACAAAAGCAGCAGCAACAACATCAGCAGCAGCAACAACAACAACAACAACAGCAGCAGCTACAGGGTTCCGGCCAGCAGTCGGTGCCGGGCGAGCGGTACGGCTACGGCTCTACACCCTCCTTGGCGCCGCTCTCAGCAACATCCACACACAAGTTTGGAAGTAAGTGAATAACAATCAGCTAGTGTTGCCTTTGTTTAGGGAACACAAAAAGCTAGATCTAGCTGGAAAGGCTAGCAAAAAAGCTGAATCGGAATTTTAGCACATTTTTGTAGATTTTATGTAAAATATGCATATATTAATATTTGTAGCTTTTTTCTTTTTCATTTCATTTTGTAATTCCCGTAAATAATTCCGTAATTTTGCATTATGGCAATACTCAAATTTGATACAAAAACACAAAATTAATAACTAAAAATTCGATTTATCTTAAAAATTACCCAAAATAAACCAAAAATCGAAGCTACAAAATACATATAAATATATATTATATTATATATATATATATTTGTAGCTGATTTTCGATAAGGTTTAAAATCGATAACAAAAACCGGGAGTAGCTATCGATTGTTAAAAACAAACTCGATCTGCGCGTCCTATAGATGGACCTAGCTGTTATATCTCCTGAGATCGACGCGTTCATACATACGGACGGACGGATAGACGGTCAGACAGATGGCATGGCTTAATCGGCTCAGCTCGTCGCCCTGATCAAGAATATATATGATTTTTTGGGTCTGCCACGCCCCCTTCTGCCTGTTACACACATTTAACGAAATCTTAACCCTGAAAAGGCTTGATTAAAGCATTTTCATAATTTTTCAAGCATATCCGTTTTCAAATCAGCTAGATCTAGCCGTAAATAGGCCAAAATGGCAACACTGCATTTAACTGATTTCTTTAATTTCTCTAATTGTTGCAACTCTCGCCAGGCACAACGGATCTGCGCCATTTGGCGGCGCGTCGACGCAGCCATCGAGTTGTCCAGCGCAGCAGCAATGAGGATGGACTTGGGCTTGGCCTAGGGCTAGGGCTGGGTCTGGGCCTCGAGTGTCTCTCCGGCCTAGATAGGCCAGATGGCGGCAGCAGGTGCGTAATACCACTAGCCCTAATAATCCTATCCGATTAACCAATTCGATTTACAGCAAGGGCAACGCCTTGACCGGTGGCAGTGATCTGACGCCCTCGCCCTCGGACTCTGGCATCTCGGAGCTGGAGGCGGCGCTCAAGGATCGCGACTCGGAGCTGTCGTATCTGCGACAGGCCATGGAACAGAATGAGAAAGTAATTTTCAAAGTCCAAAAGGTTAAACAATGAACTAGATAACCCAACAGCCTGACTAATCCTTTCGGTATCTCTCCTCTCGATTTCAATTTGCATTTCAATTAGGACAAGGAAGTCTACTGGGAGCACGAGACACAGCGCCTGAAGCTCTTCTATGAGAGCCAGCAGCGCGAGTATCATCTGAAGTTTAAGAAAATGGAGCAGCTGCTCGCCCTGCAGCAGTTCCAGCTGAAGCAGCACAATTTGCGCCAATCGGAGCAGCTGCAGAAACTCCAGCAGCAGTTGGATTTGACGCGCAGCAGCAACAAGTGCCTCAAGAACTCCGAGCAGCAGCTGCAATGCTCCGCCCAGGAGCTCAACCAGCAGCTAAACGAGGCCCACCAAACGATATCGGCGCTGCGCGTCCAGCTGGAGGACAGCGAGTGGAAGGTTTGCGAACGCAACGGCGAAATAGCTTTACTCAAGACGCAGCTGAAGGAGGCGCATGTAAGTTGGCATCTTAGCGATATGGAGTTGGCTTACATTCCTACTTTTATTGGAGTATAAATTAGAAGGGGAAAGGGTATACACCACAGGAGAAAAGTTAATGAGGATGGTATATAGGAATGTACATTTAAAACTGCTAGTCTCTAGCTTATGAGGTTCACGTTGAGACAGACGGGCGGAGGGACGAACAAATGGACGGACGGATGGACGGACGGAAGGATGGTATAACAGATGGATGAACAGACGGCCGGAGGGATGGTAGAACTAACAGATGGATGGACGGACAGTCAGACGGATGAAAGAAAATAGCGATAACGGGCAGGGATAAACGGACGGACGGGCTGATGAACGTATATATGAACGGATAGATGGACGGGCGGATGAATAATTGGACTAACTAATGAACGGAGGGATAGACAGACGGACGCACAGACGAATGGTTGGATAGACGGGCAGAGCGATGGTATGACGGACAGATGGATTGACGGACAGACGGACGGATGGTGGGATGAACGGGAAGAGCGGTGGTGGGACGGACAGACGGACGAAAGGACAGATGGACGAATGGATAAACGGAAGGACGGTTAAAAGGACATACGTATAAAAAAAACAGGATAAAATGGCATACGGATAAAAGAACAGATGGACGGATGGACGTATGAACAGATGGATAGATGGACGGATTTGTGGACAGATAAATGAAAGGACGGATTGACCGACTGACGGACAGACGAAAAGGCAAACGAACGAAAGGAGAGGCGAACGGACGAACGACAGACGGACGGATGGACGGACATAGCTACATTCACTCTGCTGGCCATCCTGATAGAGAATATATATATGTTTTACATATTTCCTCTGCTTGTTACATACGTATCCACAAAACCATTTTATACTAACTTTCCATTATCTCTGGGCTTAGGGTATAACAAGATTTGCGTTCACAAAATAAACCGCAAGACAGGGAGCTATTACGAACCATAAGCACCACTAGCTGTTTAGAATGGCTCTGAGCTTGGGCCTAAATAACTGTCTAATCTCAATTAAGAAGCAGCCAAATTATGACACTTTCAAAAAAGCTTAAAAATCAATCAAGTTTGGGTTAGGTCAGTCAGCAGGGGGCAATGGAAATCAGAGACCCGCTTGAGTCTAGGTCAAAGAAACGATTAGCGTAGAGAACAGGTTTTCCCACTGTTGAGCTATAATAATAATTAATATTAAATTATGTTAATGGCTAGAATCAATGGGCCGTAATAACTACGGAAAGACTCTAAGTTAAGTTGATGTCTAATAAGTTTTAATTAATATTTTTGTTCTACTCACTTTTCTGCCCAGCTTGAAATGAATATGAAGGATCATACAATTGTCAGCCTGAGACACAACAACAACAACAACAATAATAACAACAACAACAACAGCAACAACTGTCAGACAATCACATGCCAAAGTCAACCAAAGCAACAGGCGAAGGAAACTCAACAGCAAAAGGATCCGGAGCAGGAGCAGCAGCTGCAGCAGCTAAACAAGATCATAGCACTAAAGGATCAGGTGATTGGAGCCCTCACCAACGAGCTGGCCAAGCTGCGCAAGGAGCTGTCCGACCTGGCCATCGCCCACGAGTATGGCGAGGAGCCGTGCGGTCGCTACACACGGCTCAAGCAGCAGCTGGACAACCTGAACGAGATCTGCCAGAAGACGCACAAGTATACGAGGCAGGCGGCGGCCGGGCCCATGCAGCTGGACGCCATCATGGAGCGACTGCAGCTGGATCAGGGCCAGCCAGCGCAGCTGGCGCTGGACACACTGATCGAGGAGTCGACCACCTATGCCGAGGACATAGCCAAGCTGCGCCAGAAGCTCGACGATTTCCGCATCAATCTGGAGCTGGAGAAGCGTCAATGGTGTGCCGAGAAGGACAAGGTGCTGGGCTACCAGAAGCAGCTGCAGGCCCACTACATTCACATGTACCAGAAGCTGCGCTGCCTGGACAATGCAGCAGCAGCAGCCACGCCCCCTCCGGCCACAGCTGCCGCCGAGGTGAGCAACCAGGGCTAATGGCATTTTCAGCTATTACTGTTGCTGTTGTTTGCTTGGTGCTTGGTGCTTGGTGTTGCCCCACACACACACACACTGCTGATAAAATAAGTTAATTTGTTTTGTCATTTTTAGTGGCAATTAGTTGGTTACGACAGCAATACCTAAACAGATGCTTCCGAACGATTATCATTCCAAACGTGACTCGAAACTAAGCTGGCTCCGTTTCCAGTGCTTGAGTCAACAAAATCGTTTAACTACGACTTCTACTATCTATAATTATATATATCTATATACATATATACATATATATATATATATATATATATATATATCTTGCCTGTCAACTTTCATAATGAATAGCTACATTTATGCTAGCTCTAGGCTGGTTTTCCATCTAACATCCAGAATTTATTAATATTTAAAAATGTTTGAAACAATTCAACTGGCATAAATGTAGTAAATATCCCTAAAATGCTAAGGCGGCGATATTTTAAATATTTAATTACAAATTATTTTTTGATAGATTTTTAAGAAATATACATTATTATGCTATAAATATATACATATATATATATATTTACACACCTATATATTGAACGTGTTTTGTCTTGGGTAAAAATTTGGTTTAACTGAAAGTTGGAATCTTTTTTTTTTGTAAATATTTAATACATAAATAAACATTTTCTTTAATATCAGAAATTTACTCAGAATTGTTTATTTATGTGAAATATAAAGCTTCCATTTTCAAATGAAAGTAGGCTCATAAGTAAACTCAGCGTAGTCGGAAAACATTAATTTATATTTGTCAATTCTGTCTGAGGCTTTTGTTGCTCTGGCTTTAAACTAAATTGTTATTCACAATTAATTCTCTGTAACAATTAAATAAATAAATAAATATTTGTCAATAGATCTATTTAGAAGCCAAGAGTAATAATTTCACTGGCTCAATTCAGGTGGGGCAAATGAATGTGGCATTCTGTTAGCTTTGAATATTTATAATGCTACGAAATTATACAGAAATATATATAGAAATATATAAAAACAAGCCGTAAAATGTTTTCCACAAAAAAGAAAAAAAAAAATACAGCGTGATAGCTGACAGTTATGGGTTATTAAAAATGGAGCGCTACACCCATAAATCAATAAAAGTTAGTTAAAAGCCTGTGTTTTCTATGCAAATTACTTCGCGGTTTTGAAAATTGCATTTGCTCATAAAAGATTGAATAAAATGAGGAAAGGTTTTTTCTTCGATAAAATGAAAACAAAAATTTAAATAAAATAAACCTCGATTGAAACAAGCTCGATCTGCGCATGATATACAGGGTCCTCCCAAAAAGATTTCAGTCACTAGCTCTTATAGCTCTTAAGTCGACTCAGCTCGTAGTACTGATCAAGAATATATATACCATAACAAATACCTCCAAGTAAGAAAAACATTGCTTGTTTAGGATTTGTATGTTTATATTTAATATATATATTAATTTGTGTATTACATATGTAGTTTCATTTTGTATATGAACAAAAAAAACATATTTAATAATATTGACAATTACACAGAGTCACAAATAGGTGTGCAAGAGAAATGGCTTAATTGGGAACTCTACGAATAATACTAATACAAAAAAACAAAAAAAAAAAAAGTTTGATTTCAATATAAAATATGTTTGATTTGTTAAAATTTAGGTATTTTAATGCAGAGACCGTTAAAGCTCGTTGTAAGTATATATATATAATATATGATATTTGATATATGATATATGTATGTATATTAAAAAAGGAAGATAAACGAAATCAAATACAATTCGACGTTCCCCCAATATCACGCACACACATACTCTCCCACTCAGACATACATTCTCACACACACACGCACGCACACAGACTTAAGTCTCCAGTCACACACTCTTACACAACTATGTGACTTATATAGATCGGCAGCTAGGTACAGTCCTCCACGTAGGTCGCCGGAAAGATGCCAATTTGATTGCGCAGCGCGCCCAGCCACCAGCCGTCGTCCTGTTTGGCATGAATCTCGATGATGTCGCCGGGCGTCAGCTCCAGCTCGTCGTAGAGCTTCGGGGCGTAGCTGTAGAGCGCCTTGCAGCGACCGAGCACCTGGCACTGGCCGCCATCCTTGGAGCTGACGTTGGTGAAACTGCTATTGGCGCCCTGGGAGCTCAACGACGAGCTCTGCACCTCCTGCGTGTTTTGATAGAAATTCTGTGCCAACGGTGGGTCAGCGTCAGCGTCGTCCTCGTCCTGCGAACTGAACTCATCAAAGTCAGAGTCCTGCTGATTGGAGCCGCCGTCTGCCTGTCCACGATCATCTATTCGTCCATTCGTCTGGCCAGCGTTCAGCGTCCTGGACCTGCCGCCCCCACCACCTGCCGTGGCCGTCATAGTTGTCGCCGCCAGCGCTGCGTTGGTTGTCGAGATTATCTTTGGTTGGCTGGTAAAGGTTTCAATGTTGCTCTTGCTGCGATTGAAGTTTTTCATCAGCGCCGCGGTGGGCGCAGCCACAACGTTAATGTTCGCACAGGAGCTGTTGGTCTGCGCCTGCACTTGTGCATAGTCATCCTGGTCGGTGACAACGCCACCATCGCTGGTGTCCTGCGACAACAAGGCATTCGTCGGCTGTGTCTTGTCATTGTTCTTCATCCAGTTGGGCACCTTCAGGATGCTCTGCTGCAGTCCAGTGCGATCACGCGTAATCTGTGTGAAGCATATTATAAGTATTAGTAAATATATATATTATATACAGTTGCCGTAAACAAAATAATAGTGCGACTGAACACTAAATGTTGGATAAAACAAGTAAGAAAGCTCTCTCTTTCTTGGAATATAAACAAAAATGGAAATTGTATAAAACACTAATATATATACATTAAAAATTTGGGGACCCTAGCTCTAAAGATGTAGGAGATATAATTTTAAAACTGATTTTCGATGTTTTTAGTCGATAACAATAAAACGGGATTTTTAAAAACAAACTCGATATGTGCTTGCAAAACAGGGATCTACAACAAAATTTCAAGTCTCTAGCTCCTATATCTTCTGAGATCGACGCGTTCACATATACGGACAGACAGAGAGATCTATATCGACTCAGCTCGTCGCCCTGATTAAGAATATATATACTTAATGGGGTCTGCCACGCCTCCTTCTGCCTGTTACATACATTTAACATTTTCAATGGGTTCAGGGTATAACAGAGGTAAAGACTTATTACTAGATATCGACATCTAAATGAATAAAAATATATATTATTCCTAATATTCGTTTCAAATTGTTTTCAAATTGTTGAGTTTATCACTAAGTTTTGTTTGCCCAACTGTACTACTACGACTACTACTACTGCTACTATTTTTTTACTGCAGGTGTATATATACATATATATATATAATTTCCAAGATCACCTGTATGTGCTGAGCCAGTGGATGCGTTGTACGTGGCTTGTGATCCAGCTCCAGCAGCGCCGTATGCAGCTTCAGGCGCGCTCCTTCCAAATAAGTTAGCATCGAGCGAATCTGAAATGAAATCCCAATTAGTTACAAATAGAATTGATATATATATATATATATATAGCTAGATCATACGTGATAGAGCTTGTCGGTTATGTTCTGATGCTCCTGATTGTTGAGCGACTGGGAGAGGCCACGCAGTCCGTCTCTGGAGCGTCGCTCGCGTTCCAAGTCCGTTTTGACCAGCTGCAGCAGCTTGATCAGCGAATGCTTGCGCCGCTCCCGGTTCATGGCCAGCGTTGTGTGCTCACAGTAGAAGTCCGGCAGGAGCTGCTCGCTGGGCCCCTCGGAGTTGCGCCGTATGTTGCGCACCACCTGCATATCCTTGGCCACGTTGCAGGCGTCCAGCTGCTGCTGCAGGGTGTTGGTCATGCTGCCCAGTATGGGATTCATGTCGTTGATGAGGCGCGCATATTGCTGCACAAAGTTGTGCATGTTGCCCACGCGATGCTGTTCGCTGCTCTGCAGCTGCGAGGAGCCACGGAGCACGGCCATCTCCCAGTCGACGCGCGCACGCTCGGCGCGCACACAGAGCGTGTAGTATTCGACGTCTGCTCGCTTCACTGCCTCCTCGGCCTTCTTGCGCTTGTTGTCCAGCTTGGCGCAATCCTTCTCGGCCGACTTCAGCTCCTTCTCGGCGGCCAGCTTGTTGGGTCCCTGATGCAGCAGCGCGATGGATGGTGACTTCTGTATGCGCACGTCCAGCATTGCATCCTGCAGCTTCTCGTTCTCCCGGGCCGCCGTGTGCGAGGCCTTCTTGGCCTTCGCCTCGCTCACACGCCATTCACTCAGCACACGCGCTGCCTTGTCCACGTTGCTTTCGACCTGGTTAAATGAGTTGAAATCAGCTTAGATGATCATCTTGTCTCAGTTTTTTTTTTTGTACTCACCGCTTTGCGTGTCTTGTGGTGGTTGTCCACGACCGTCTTCAGCGGCTTCACCAGCTCATCGGTCAGCGAGGCTGCCAGCTGGCGATGGATGTCGCTGCGACTTTCCATTTCTGTAGCCACACCACGCCAGGCATCCGCCACGCTGCCGGGAATCTCACGACCAGCTTTATTCAGTTTGTTGGCCAACTTCGAGAGCGACTTTGAATAGATCAGCTCCGAGTCAGCGCTATATACATGGAGGAGAGTAAGAGATATAGATTGATTTTATTATCTGGAAGAACTGTTGCAATTAAGTGTTTTCTAGTCGAGACTGATCGCCTAGGAGATCCTAACTACGCAGTGGGCGCCTCCGCTTGCGGTGCAGTTTGGCCTTTACTGTAGGAACTTATTTGTTGAGTAAATGTTTCTCTAGATAGACTTCCCAGATCAAACATTCAGAACGTGATAGTAACACTCAAATGCGTGTATTTTAAAAAGCGCAAGTCTCTAGCATGTGAAATACGTTTTATTATTTCAAACTTGAGGCAAAAAATTAACAAATCTTCATTATATGCATCTACACAATAAGTCTGAGATCTCCAGCTCTAATGGTAGTCAAGTTACGCTTAAAATACGAAGTCATATTATCGATTATTATCGATAATAAGGAAATGATATGAGTTATCGAAACAAAACTTCAATTCGTACTTTGTATGGTATACACGAATATACATGTCAAATTTCAAATCTCTAGCTTTTCTGGCTTACGAGATTTCAGAGTTATAAGAAATGGATGGACAGACGGACAGATGGACATGGCTAGATCGACTGAGCTCGTCGCCCTGATCAAGAATATATATGTATTTACTTTACAGGGTCTGCCACGCCTCCTTCTGCCTGTTACATAAATTTCTAGAAAATCATAATACCCCGATTTCTCATTTTCAATGGATTCCAGGACACTTCACTTTAATTCCTTCCGGAGTACTTACCGCTCTTGCAGGACGAATATGAGTTCTTTGCTGAAGTCGCCGCCCTGTTTGACATAGCGTCGGAGCTCCTCGAAGCCGTTTTGTCCCTGTGAGAGAAGAAGAAACAGAGAGAGAGAGAGAGGGGGATCTTTAAGTGAATGAACATAAACTAGAAATGTAATAAATATAATAAAAATATTCTCATTTAGCCACCAAACAATGCTCTAGCCTCTGTAGCTGTACCTCGTCTTTGAAGCGTTTGGCGTTCGGCGACAAATCCTCCTCACTGGGATTGTGCGACAGTGAAGGATCGTATTCGGTGCGCTCAGTGACATCCTCACAGCTCTCGGTCATGTCCCGGCTGCGATCCGGCGACTGCGACTGGCGATTGCCACTGGCCGTGGACTGATTGAGATTGAGCTTGGATTGGGCCACGCGCTTCAGTGGTGTTTGCTGGCGCACCACCTCCTTGAGCTTGGTGCTCTCCTCGCCCAGCCAGTGCTTCATGCCGTGCCAGCCCTTGCGCAGTTTCTCCTTGTTGTGATTGAAGCTGATCAGGCGCTGGTTCTTGTTCTTCAGCAAGGTGATGCGCCGCTCATTGGGACGCAGCTGATCCCGATGTGTGCAGTACTCCAGATCGATTTCCCGACTGAAGTCCTCCGTCTCGTTGATCTGCCTGGTTATCTCCTGCAGCTCGTCAATGGACACGAACAGATTCTGGGCATTCAGGCTCGTATAGCTGACGGACTTGAGATCAAAGTCGAATTCATCCGTGATGCTGATCTGGCTGTTGCTCAGCAGGCTTCGGCTGCGACTCCGACTGCTGCGGCAGCTGGCCAAGCTCTGCTTGGAGCCCTGCTTCGATGTCAATTCGATGCCATTGAAGCCACACATATAGCGGCTCGACTCCGGCGTCTGCGTCCCTCGCTGGCTACGCTGCGGTGTGCTGTGGTTCTCCTTGTTCTCGCTGGCCGCCAGGCTCAGCTCGCTGGTGCCATACAGCTCCGGCAGCTCGGGCAGATTCAGGCCGAGCTGTGGTGGCGCCGTCATGTTCAGGTCCAGCGTCATCGATGGCGACTTGTGTAAATAGACTTTGAGCTCGGAGCGATGCAGATTCTGCACTGATTGCGATTGCTGTTGACGGGCAATGCGAGGACGTCGGATGGGCGGCTCCAAGGATGCAGCTGCTATTTCCACTGCTTCCGATGCTTCTGATGGTGGTGCTGATGATGCTGGTGGTGGTGGTGGTGGTGGTGTGGGCGGTGGCGACAACTTGTTGTCGGGCTGATGTGTTGGCGTCACAAACTGTTCAATTTCAACACCATCGCCGGCTGACTGATGCTCCGCCTGCGGCGTGCCACAGGCGTCCACAAACTCCTCCTCGTCGGAGCTGCGCGGCGTCAGGGTGCGCACTATGGTGGATGTCTTGGCAATGCCGCCGCCGATCTGCTTGAGGCGCGCCTCGGTGACACCAAAGCGATCGGTGTCCAGGGTTGTGGTCGATATGAGAATGGGTGCCCCGATCTCCAGGCGATGATCCTCGGAGTTGCTGCCGGTCATGTTGTAGCTGCCGGTGGCCAGTTTGCTCGGCGAGCCGGAACGATCCTTGCCGGAGCCGCCGCCACCCGGCAAGGTCATGCTGCCCAAGTGACGACGGCCGAGTTTATTGCCAAGCACCGAGTACCGTTTGATGCGTGTGAGAAATCCTTTAGCACTACTTCCATTATTATTATTATTATTGTTATTGTTGTTGTTGTTATTATTGAGGCTGTTGTTGTTGTCCGCGGGGCCGTTGGCTGAAGGAATTTCGGCCATAGCCGCGTTGTCCTTGCCACCCAATTTAAATTTATGCACACGCAAATGATTCATCGTTCAACGTTCTGCGCGAATTATTTAAATAAATATTTTAGATTAGACTTTCGATTCAAATTCGATCTAACGGCACTGCGCGACTCTTGCATATGTGCGTTCACATTGCGTGCGCACCGCTAATTGTCGAAAAACTGAGAGTGGAGAACGCAACTGGAACTGGCGGCCAGTGCATAAGCAAACGACGAGAAGGCGAAGTGGAGAAACGTCGGGGCCGAAGGAAGCCAAAGCAAAAGAATAAACACAAATGATGAAGGTTTTTTTTTTCACGTTGCTGTTGTTGCAGGCCACTTCGGTTGACTACGAACAGTAGCACGACTCCCCTACACCCTTTAGCGATGAGAACCCAGTGGCACAGAACAGTATATTTATATGTATGTATGTATGTACATATATAACTGAAGACATAAATTTGTACATTAAGATAGCTATACAATAAGATAACTCATAAAGCATAAGTATATCAAATACATTTCGAACTAAACTGATAGATTTCATTAATCACAGTCAACCCACATACATATATACCCTATGCTCATAAAGCATAAAGCGCGGACAACGCTACACACACACACACACACACACACTAGTAAAGAATTGGTAAAGGGGAAAAGAGCAAACGGAGCATAAGAATCAGCTGCAGTCAAAAAAATAACAATAAAAGAGACACATACGCACTTTCGCTCTCTTTCTAGCAAGCAAGTGTTGCATTATTTGACCCCTGCCTATGTCCGTAAGGCTTACATGCATATGTATGTATTCATGTATATACACACACACACATGTGCACATAAATACTCAGTTTGGACATGGCGACCCGCCGATCCCGACCCCCCTCTATCAATGCTCTTTTGCTCCACTTTTAGTTCAGGTAGAGATTACAAAACTGTTTGTTTATTGATCCACGGCGATGAAGGCAGCGACAGCGGACAGTCAAAGAGTGCATTAAGAATTGGTGTGGAAGCATAAAGAAGAGACAGCGGCGAAGGCAAAAGCAGAAGCAGAGCCAGAGGCAGAGGCAGCGGAAGACCGCAGCTAAACAGTGATGTGCGTTTGTTATGTCAAGAATCGCCGCGTTGGCATCGGAATTGACAGCAACTGCGCTGCCCTCAGCGACGCGTCCGTCTTCGGCGTTTCTCTATTTTGCTTCTTAAGCATCGACAAAAACATATACACAACATAAACAACAAATGCACAGCTATGCCGCACACACACATACACATAATATTTGGTATGCTACTGAATTATGGCTTTTATACCCTGTTCACACAATGTGTAAATATAAACTAAATCAAATGAATAAAATGTCAAATAAAATTCGTATATATGATATATTAATGTACACAATGTGCATACATATATCCTATATACTTATATATCTTCTACATTTACATACACAAGTGTATGTATAAGCTAAAGGGTATATTTAAGTTGAACATTATTGACAACCCAAAAATTTGTTTTTCTTTGTGCCATTTTCGTTTCATTGATTTTGCTTGCAATTGTGTTGGTAATTATTGCAAATAATTTATTTATGAACTATTTATTTTCCAGTTAAGCGAGGGTGCCAGGCAGAGCTTGTACGACTATCGTATGCTCTGCATTCCAGCGCTTTGTTATTGTTAGTTCAAATTGTATATAAATTTGATCTAAATGCATATATTTTGCAACTGTAAATAAAACAAATATTACTGTTACTTAAATGTATTGAATTTACATGCTATGTATGTATGTATGTATGTATATAAGCTACGTGCCTTTCGTGATCAATGCTAAGACCAAGCACGCCATCAAGCAGTCTGCGAGTTCTATCATTCGCTAAACGATACACTGAGCAAAAGTTCGTGTTGGCTAACTGATCTGAGCTATGTACATATCATCTATACATACTGATATACATATTTCTGCATATGTATGTATGTATGAGCTAAACTGTAGATTGATGTAGTTGAAAATATTTTAAGGTTGATATTCGATGGCATTTTTAACTTCTAAATAGAAATTTTCACAGTGTATAGCTGTACGTGCACGTAAACACACGAATAGGCATGTGTATGTGTTTACATATATGACTGTATGTATTTATGTTTGTACATATGTATGCATTTAGCTGCGTCAAGCTTACAATGGAAAGTGGGTGGAGTGCGTGGAAGGGCGAGACGAGACGAGGCAAAGCAGCCAATTAAATGCGAACTTTAAAAGCAACTGTGTCTAATGGAGCCTCGCACTGTTTGCTATTATGAAATTCCAATATACATACATTCACATACACATACATACATACATATGTATGTATGTAGAACTGTGCTTGCTTGTGCCATACGCTGTAAGTGAATATCGACTTAAGGTGCCAAGGTACGACTTTCGCGCCCGGGTTCTGGCACGGGATCGGGTTCCCGTTCTGGCACGGGTTCGGGTTCGGGTTCTGGCACGGGTTCGGGCTCAGGTTCGGGTTCGGGTTTATCTGGTTATTAATTGCACTCTGCTTGCAACAGTTAACGCTTTTGCGTTTTCTATTCTATGATGCCAACAAGCGAAACCGTAGTAAGTTAAACAATTTAATTACATTTTGCTATTGTTTTTATTACAGTTGTTGCTGCTCTTGTTGACTTGCATTGTTGTTATAGTTGCTGTTAAAGCTAATTGCATTTGTAATTTGCAAAGAGAACACGTGAACACTAGTTAGAAAACTTAGATCAGCTAGTGAATGCCCTTTAGCTTTAACTTATTTAAGAAACTTAAAGAAGTTTTTTTTTTCATATAAATTCTAATAGTTGAAAATCTTGAAAAGCGCAGATCGCTTGGAATTTATTTAAATATGATTTAAGTTTTAGTTGGAGTGTGGGATTAAGTTTTTAATATACGTATGCATGTATATAGAGTATAAATATGTAGCATATTTGTATATAAAGCGTGGAAAATTTCATGATATAGCATCATAAATTTGAGTCTAGACGAGTTAAAAAAGATTGATCTACATTAAGGTACTATATATGTATGTATGTACATATACACGTATATGTACATACATATATGCCCAATAAATGATATATGTATGTTTACATATATTAATGTATATGCATGTATACGATTAAAGCTACAATATCTTAAGCTTCCATATTTAAAGAAAATCTACTAGAAGCTTAAGTAAAAGCTGCAATAGAAGCTTTCGTCTTTTGGAAGGATATCAAACTATTTCAGTACAAAGCAGATTCCGAAAATTCAGAGTATATATACATACACACGTATGAACTACATATGTTTATATAACTTCTATGTATATGGAAAGTCCTAAATCATACAAATTAATATCAGAGCATAAGAGATTAATTATATTAACAGTTTATATAACTTCTGTGCATAACATACTTATGTATACATAAATCGAATATCTTAATTATTCACATTTAAAGCAAATCTATAATAGAAGCTTTCTTTTATATTGGAAGTGGAAGGATATCAATCGATAGTAGAGCAAAGCAGGTTATTAATACTAATAGTTGATATATAAATATATAACTTATGCTCAAAACAAACATACATATGTTTACATAAATATAATATCTTAATTATTCATGTCTAAAGAAACCCTATAATAGAAGCTTTCTTTTAAAAGAGGAAAGCAGATAAATGCAATTAAGAGTTTATATATGTATGTATAACATCTATATAACACATATATATGTATACCTAAATAAAATACATATCTGAACTATTAATATTTAGAGAACTACAATAGAAGCTTTCATCTCTAGCTGAAAGATATCCATTATCTAATATATATAATATACTATATTAAAACAAATGAAATCTTCCACATTTGTAGCTAGTCTTATAAAAGTCATGAGCGAGTATTGAGCAGTCGGTTATGCTCACTTGTTTATATACGGCTAGATAAGCCGATAGACAGAATCAAGTTTAGTTCTTGTCTGATATTAATGTTAGTCAGGGATGTTGCCTTTCTCCACGCAATCCCTGTCAGCTTCAGCCACTTGTTGTTGTTGTTGTTGTTGTTAGAAGAAAGGTTAATAAAGAGAAATGTTGTGAGTGGAAAGCGCTGATGTGGCACGTATCTGGCTAATGGAGTGCAACTTGAACTGGAGTGTGACAAGTGAAGAAACAATTGAGCTAATGAACAGGGCCCATATCTGAGCAAATGTCGGCCTTAGCCTCAGTGTGGAGTCACACAGTCAAAGGCTTTGACTTGGCCAAGACAAGACGAAGGGCCACTTGAGGCAGCCGCATCAACCTGCTGAAGTTGCAGCAGTGGCAGAGGCTAATTGCACGGGGCGCATCGAGTGCCCGCTGCCAGCAAAACCCCGCAATTATGCGAGCTCTGGCTCGAGCTCGGGGTCCGGGCTTTAAAGTCAAATAACATAAATTATTGCCAGACGGATAAAAGAAAAAATGAACAAGAAGGCTCTAGTCGAGACTACGAGATACCCTGAACCCTCTGTAATTCTTCGCTTCATTTCTGCTTACACAAGAAAATAAACATGCACACACAATAACAAAAATCGAAATTATAAAAAATACATATGAATCTGTATTACAAATTTTGATTTCCTAGCTTTAAGGATGTTGGAGAAATAATTTTATAGCTGATTTTCGATAAGGCTTTAATCGATAACAAAAAAACAAGAGTAGTTATCGATTTTTGGAAACAAGCTCAATCTGCGCGTGCAATACATGGATCTACAAAAAATAATGCAAGTCTCTAGCTCTTATGTCTTCTGAGATCGACGCGCTTACAGGACTTAATCGACCCAGCTCGTCGCCCTGATCAAGAATATACATATATACTTTATGGGGTCTGCCACGCCTCCTTCTGCCCGTTACATACATTGAACAAAACCAATATACCCTGATTTCCCATTTTCAATGGGTATAAAAACGAAATGAAATGAGAAAAAATCATCTGAAAACAATCAGTGGAGTCGCGGCTAGCCGCAGGCCCAGCGCTCAGCTATAAATAGGCGCGATTGCAATTGCAACCAGAGGAGTTGTTGCTGCTGCAACAACAACAACAACAACAACAACAACAACAACAACAACAGCAACAACAACACCTGCCAATTGAATATCCTTTGCGGCATGCCTTTTTAGCCCAATTGCCCCCACCCACCCAGTCAGGGCAATTTATGCTTAATAAATAGGGCGTATAATGCCATAACCACAATTTGTGGGCGTGTCCAAAGCCAAGGTCACCGCCTGAAGCTAACGAAGCAACAATGTTAAGGCAACAACAGCCCGGCTACAGTCCACCGCGCGCTCTGTTAGTTAACAGAGCTCTGTTATGCTCTGGTTTGTGGTTTCTGGTTTCATTTACTTTACATTACTTTAGTTTAGTTTAGTTAGTCTAACTAAATGAGTGTGGATTTACCATTTAATGCATCTGCTAACGTGTTTCGAATTTGGATAATTTTACAGGAATTTTTATTATGGATAATTTGTATTTTGATTTCTACCAAATTGCGTACATTGAACGTGAACTAAATTTTATTGTGAACTGAAAGCGAAAAGGCGAAAAATTCGACTAGATATATTCCCAAAACTGATTGACAGCTGAAAAACGGGCTACTGTGACATGGCTATATATGTCTATGTATGTGTGTGTGTATGTTTCAATACATCGAGATAAAACTAAGTGATTCCATGGCACACTAATGTGTTCTTTGTTAGACGCACAGTTTCCAGAAGCCCATTTCCAAAATTAGATCGTTGAGATCATTAGATCATTAGGAAACTGTGCCACAGCACGCCCCAGTTCGCCCCATTCCAACTGGAAATACTATATGTAGAGCCATCGACGGCTGCCAACTATAAGATTTACTTAACAAATGGATATTTAGAGAGAGTATGTCGTTCCAAAACTATGGCTGTGACAAACTGTCATATATGGCTTCAAGTAAATCTAACATTTCTGCTAAATCATAGAATGCTGCTAGCTCTACTTGAGTTCTATCACAAATACTCTTTATCAATTTACTTTATATTATATGTGACAATCTTTTTGTAAAAATAAATTTTTTGAAATTTTGAAATTTATCTGTAATTTGAGTAAAAAGAAGAAGAGACACGTTCTATGCACTTTACATATCTGGAATAGAACTCCAAAATATTCAAATATCTCTAGTTTTCTTCTCTAGTTTAGCATCTGCGAGTTTCGGTAGCTCTATTTATCTCAATTAGGGTTGAGTACAGTACGAAGATTGTTGCCAAATATATAAATGGAAAAGCCAAAGATATATAAAAACAAATATAAAAAATATATAAAAAAGAAGAAAAAAAAAAAAAAATTCTTCTGATTGCTTGACCTGTAAATTTCAAGCCATCAGCTCTAGGTGTCTAAAATTTGATTTTAGTGTATTATACATATATATATATTTATACTTCAACTATTAAGAATTTGTTGGCCTTAGGATTAACAATAGTTTAAACACCTGATAACAGATAAGGTTTCAGCAGAGAGCTGCCAGAATATGTTATGCTAATAGTATTCCAGACAAAGATTCATTTACCAAAGCTTTATATACATAAATATTTTGAGTTTCACAAGAAATTGTGGAAAATGCGTGGAATGCGAAAAGAGAAATTGAAATTTTGGCTGGAGTTGAGCTCGAAAATACTTTGGCTAAAGGTATTTTGGTGAACGAATCATACACTACAGCTCTACATAACTATTTAAATATCTTTTTTTAATTCTACAAGTGAATATGGAAAATAAATAATAAAAAACAAGGAATTTAATAAGTAATTGATTTTTTTTTGAGTTGAGGTAGAAAAAATCTTTGGCTAAAGGTGTTTTATTCAAAAATACGAAAGTGTTATATTATATATACTTAATTCCACAATTAGAAGTGAAAAATATGAAAAAATAAGAGAAATTGAAGTTATTATTATTGTTTAAGTTGAATTTGAAACATTTTTGATCAAAAGTATTTTGCCCAATTGAAAGGTAATTTAGCCATTGATGCAATGAAGCTCCCTCTCTACATATTTAAATATGAATTTCAAAATCCTTTGATTCCACAAGTAAATGTGGAAATTAAGTGGAATGAAAACAAAGAAGAAGTTGAGCTCGAATTTAAATATGAAAAGTTTTTAGCAAAATTCTTTTGGAACACATTTTGCACTTTGCTAGCCATGAATGAAAATGAATAAACATATATATACATACATATATAAAGTCAAATATTACAGAGCATAACATCTACATATAAATATATGTATATATATATATATATATATATATATATATATATATATATATATATATATACATATACATATACATACATATATATATACATACATATATAGTCGCCCTGTGCCTGAAGTGAATTCGGTCTGCGGCACTTTCTGTTTCACTTAAGCAAATATTTTTGCAACTTATCTCGCAAAAATGTTGCGACAAACGCGAAAGGTCGGGCGGGACGATCACAATGTGAGATGTTCACCTAATGAGGTATATTTAATTGTTCTCGTTTTTGTTGTTGCTGTTGTTGTTGTTGTCTCTCGAAATTCGTATTATTTGCGCAATGTGATAATAGGTGTTTCTGTGTTTCTGTATGTGTGTGTGTGTGTGTGTGTGTGGGCCATGTCATAACACTTAGAATCGGCAGTTCATTTAGCTATTTTAGGAAGAATTCTCGAACCCAAAGCGAACTATCGAGACATTCTTGATAGACGGCCAGCGGCTGTAGGACGTGTTTGTCTAGCATTTAAGTTGTCCAGAAAGAGAGATATATATAGAGAGATATATACATATTTACGTATATTTGGTGGGCGATAGGAGCAGTTGAGCTGGCCTCTTATATAAGCCAACTGATTACTGATTACGCCTCCAGATAGCCAACGAGATTGCCAGTTTTATCTTTATCTGGCAAAAATGTGTATAGAATCAGCTAGCGAGCCAGAGATCTGTAATGACTAAGTCTGCGTACGTTTATCAGATCTCGTATCACATGTTTCGTTCCGGAAACTTTTAGCTCTAAGTCAATCTAAGCTAAGATTGTGACATACATGAAATGTTCGTCATTTAACATAATTAACCTCGACGGCAGCTGCGGTTCATGGAGTTCAATCATTTCTGTTGTAAAGTTTAAACAATTTACAACCGGGCGAAAAGTCATTGACATCGCCCAGTGCATAGCAAGCGGCAAGTGTCAGCGTTGGGCGACAGACAAAAGCTGCTTGCTCTGTGAGTGATAATAAAGCGCAGAGTGCGGCCAATTGCACTTCTCACCTCAACCCACACTCCACAGTCCACACTCTCACTCTCTCTGCCTCCCTCTCGCTCACTCTCACTGGCTCTGCCGATGACAATTGATTTTGCTTGTTTAGAAAATGGGCAGCATTGGCTGCAGTTGTGTTCTGATTCCAATTGGATAGACGGCTTATGCTTTGCTTGACCCATTGGAATGTTGCGAGTTTTTCTATTCATGTTGTTTCGTGTCGTTCTTGCTGTTGTTGTTGTTGTTTGTCTTTTGTGCGATGGAGAACTATGCATGTTGGGATTTATGTCGCTGTCATTCGATGTTGCCTCTTGTCTAAATTTGTTGTTATTTCGTTCGACAAGTGTGAAAGGGACAGACAGAGAGCGAGAGAGATGGGTAGAGGGGCAAATAAATAAAGAGGCGACTAATTAACAATGCTTGGTCCGGTCACAAAGAATTAACTAACGGTTACGGCGCTACATAAATTGATGACTAGAACATGGAAGGGCCTCACTGCTTATGCTAAATAGGGTCGACAGGGAGATGGAAGAGGGTATAACAAAAAGGTATATATATATATACATATATCTATATCTATATAAATAAAAACGATGTGAGGTTGAGCGCCCAAATACCATGAAACTGCTGCCGTTTTATTGTGTTCTATTTTGGCCGAAAGTGAAACAAAATAATTGGCACAATTTCAAGAACCCAACAACAACTATAGCCGAAATGTTTAGATTTTCATTTGGAAACACCAACAACAAAAAAAAAAAAAAAACAACAAAATGATGTGGATCATAAAATGCATTTGGCAAAACATCTCACGGAAAGTGCAGTGCGTAAAAGCCACGTATTGACTGAAAGATACATTTGTATCTACATTTGTTGCAGCTGCACAAGATACAGATCTTGTAATTTGTCACACGTCTGACCATCATCAAAATATTTTCAATGTTTTTTGTAATTTTTTGTACTTTTTTTCTCAAGCTCAAGTTCTGCTCGATCTGAAGGTCGGCGAAACATGGGCGGCATTTGTGGGTTGTATCTATAGAGCTGAGAACATGTTTTGATTTGTAGATACAAATGTTCTTGTAACGGCCCAGTGCAGTGCAGTCACAATCGATAAAAACAAATGTTATGGGCTCTAGAAGACTTCAAAACTTTTATATATTTGCAATATGTTTTGCTATATTGAAAATCTGTCACAGGTGGGGAAGCATTAATCAAAGCGAAAATGAATAATATAAATTAAAAATTTAGATCACACTGCGTTTTGTTGTTGTTTCTTCACACATTTGACACAAGCACAAGAGTTTGAACAAAAATAAAAAAAAACTAGACCAATTTTAACATTAATTTACGCGTCTGCGTTATGTAAAAGCGAATTACCGAAAATAAACGATATTTTAATGAAGTGAACACAGAATTTACGTCGACGTCGACGACGGCGTCGGCATTTACTGCGCCCCTCGCGGCCGCTGCGTATCCCAACTAAATTTAGAACGGTTCACAAATACAGCTAAACAACGTCGAGGCGACGTCAACGACGTACAACGGCAGACTAAGCGCAGCCAACGGCAACCTCAGCAGCAGCAGCAGCAGCAACAGCAGCAAGCAGCAGCCGCCGTCGCAGTAGCAGCGACGCGCCAAACGTCAAAACAGAACCGATGAGAACATTTTAAGAGCAGCTATGTCGCTATACAGATACCCGGGCCAGGGCAGCACATGCACAACTCAGAAATTCATCAACTTACTTAGCGTAGCATATTCCATTCAACAGACACTGGCACGGGTAGCTCAAACGAAACTGAGTGCTGGAGAGCAAGAATTGCGCCGAACGCTTAAAAGAGAGAGAGCGAGAAAAGAGAGTGCGGAGTGCGGAGCGCAAGCGCATCATGCCGGCTGCTGCTGCAGAGACGTGCTTTGCTGTTGACCGCTGCTGCGACGCGACGCAGGAGAGCCGCTACACCTGCTGCGCTGCTGCTGCTGCTGCTGCTGCTGCTGCTGCTGCTGCTGCTGTTGTTGTTGTCAACGCGTAGGCCAAATATTTGGACGCGACTGCACTGTTACGGTATAAGCATCTGTCGCCGCAGCATGCAAAGCGGTATTCGCTGATTGGGCAGCACATATACCGTTTGCTATTACGCATCGTGGGGCGAGGGGCGAAAACTATTCAATTTTATTATAATAATAAATGCTTTATTATAGTGTTTTCTTAAACAGCTTTACTTAGTTGCCTTAGAAGTGTTTGCTTAATGTGTTGCTATAATAAATGATTTTATTTAACCAAAGGTGGGCAAATTATTTTTAATGGCTAAATGTGTTTCATATATTTATACAATGTATTATTATTATTTTTTATTAATATAGGAATTAAGAATTTTTCTTATTAAATGTTACATTTATAGTTATATACAAAAAAAAAATAATTTTTCATATTTTGTATCTTCTCAAAGACGAAATAAAAAGAGGATCCGATAGATAATACACGAAAATGAATTAGCTCTGGGATCTAGGATCCAAGATTTCACATCCTAGACCTTCTAAGTAGACAATAGAGTATTTACTTCTCTGGATCATTCTTCTATGGATTGAATTCGATGTCGCTCAAACCATTTGGTTATTTATAGTTAATGTCAATCAATTTGCTTAACACAGATTGCAAAAAACACATCATTTAATTAAAAAAAATTTTTTATAACAAAATTTTTCTTTTGTAAAATTTATTTATTTTTAAATATAACTTCTATATATTTTATAACACAATTTTGACATATTTCTTTTTATTTTAATGTTATTTAAAAAAAAAAAAAAATTTTTTAAACATTTTCATATTTTTTTTTCCATTTTTTCTTTATTTATATGTAACATTAATATAGCCTATATTTTTTTACACAATTTTAACAAATTTCTTATGTTCAATGTTACATTTATTATTATTATTTTTATTTTAATTTGTCATTCATTTCATGACACAATTTTTACATTTACATTTTACACTTATTGTTATTATTATGAATGTTTTTTTCATAATTTGTGTAACACGATTTTTACATATTTATTCTTTAATTATTTATTTTTTTTTTCAATATTAAAAAAAAATTTTTTATTACATATTTGAAATACTTTTGAAAGCTAATAACCACTGTGCGCTGGCTGTTACAATAATTTAACCAGCTAAATGCACGTGCTGCTGCTGCTGCTGCTGCTGCTGCTGCTGCAGATGCTGTCGCAGTCGACGTCACGTCGTTGACAAGTACCGGTATTATGGGCAATGTCAGTTGCAGTTGCATAACTGCTGCAAATTTATGCTGCTTAGCAGCAGCCATCGCAGCTTTATGCATATGTATGCTGAGAGATGATCATATGTGCATTCACATACATCTATGTGTGTGTTTGCGTGTCTGTGTCTGTGTCGCTATATTAGCATTCAGCGCGTGATTAGCACTAACGGCGCAGTTCACATGACGCTGGCGTTGACTGCGACGCTGGCAGCTCGGCTGCTGCAGCTGCGGCTACGGCTATTGCGGCTGCACTTGTTGCTTGACCGAGATTCGCAGGGTTCTTGCACAAGCTAACAGCAGCAACTGCTTCTCCATAAAAAAATGTAAAAAAAAAATAACAAACATCTTCAACAGATGTGACAATAATGGCCGAAAAGCCGTTAATCGGGTTTGCTTTGTATTTTTGTTTTGATTTTTTTTGTGTATTTTTTTTGTAATCATTTTATTTTTTTTTTGCAGCAACATTTCATTGTGAGTTTTGTATCTTTTGACATTTATGTGACAATCTGTTGTTTATCGGAAATAAAAAAAACTTAATTAAGCATTGCAACTTACTTTGGCTGGCATTGTTTGGTCTGTGCTGAAAATGTTTTGGAATTGAGCTTAAGCTTACCTGAAAATACATAGAGAACAAAAAATGAGAATGTTATATGATGTCTATATGTATGTATATGTGGTAAGGATATGTTTTGATTGATGGATATGTAAACGTGATGTGAGGACTTTGATTATGATTTGATTTAATACAACACCAACACCAATACCAATCCCAGTAACCTTTAAAGCTAATACCAGTATACCATTTATTTAGATATATTATATGGGTCTATGGACACGTTAAGCTTAATATATTTAATATGTATGTATATATGTGGTTAGTATGTAGATAACACCCGGTCTATGGATAAGTTAATATTTCTGTATTATATGTACATATACACATATCACCCATATATATATTTTTTAAATATATCATAACTAAGAACCAAATACAAATACTCGTTCAACATGCTAAACCAGATGAATTTAATAAAAAATCGTTGTTTTCCAATTTGCCATGCTAAAAATTTATGGTTCCATCTATGGAGAAGATCAGCATTGATCCATAGCAAAGATCTTGTTATCATAGCAAGAAACTTGTGTAAGACATGATTCTTTCTTTTTGGAAATGCCACGCCTTCAGTACTCATAGTTTCCATGATCATTGATTGACAAAGCAGTTTATATTACAGTTTAATAGCTGATCTAATTTTGAGCTACTCTATTAATTGATAGTCGAAATTTAGCTTTATTCTATACATATAGTATATGTACTTATATGCCTTCTACAGCTATATCCTCCACAGCTCAGATCAAACTGCAAGATCTAAATAATATATATAATGTTTTGATCGATCTATGTTATTCTATTCAAATTAATAATGATATTTATAATATTGCTGCACTGGATGCCTTTGTGGCACTTGTCGCTTGTTGTGTTGTTAAATGCCCTATAGATATACACCATTTATAGCAGGGATATATTGGCTGTAAAGTGAAATGACAATGCTAAAAATTTAAATTAGTTCTGGTATGATATATTATATATATATATATATATATATATATATATATATATATATATATATATATATATATATTTTTTTTTTTTTTTTTTTGATTATTAAATTTATTAATTTGTTGTACTCTTAATGACCTCCAATAAACAGCTTAGAGCGGGTATATTTATTTCAATAATATAGATCGATCAAAACATTATATATAATATTTAGATCTTGCAGTTTGAATAATTATATATTATATATCTGAGCTGTGAAGGATAGCTATATACTGTAGAGGGTATATGTAAAATAAATAGCCAAATTTCGAATAATTATCATTAGAAACATTCAAGAATAGATGTATTCCTAAAAACATGTCAAATACAGTTTTGCCGGTTTGCCACGCCCTCACTGAGCAATACAATACTAAACATATTTATGCCCTAATCTGCACTATGAAAAGTTCTAAATTCTAAGAATTAGTTTCAAGAAAGGTTTGCTTAATTTTTTTATACGGAGAGATGGACGGACAGCAAATCGAACAGTGCACTAAATCAATACACTCTTTTCATTTCATGAGCAAGCATATTATATATATTGTAATTTTATTTGGAAGCACGCAGAACTTCTTTATGCTCTATAATCAACCATGTCTCTAATTTACATCGCCATGTTTAGAAATTTGTAAATAGTGTTTTCAGATTCAGACTAAAAAATCAATGCCTAAAATGTAGTCTAGTTTTAGACATACAAATTTAATGAGCTAAACTAGATACTAACTTAATCAGACTTAACTAACTTTCGTAACGTCTTTTAAGTTACTTCAGTTAGTTCAGCAAACGGCCGCACTGGTGGCGCCATCTATGTGCGAGTAGCGACAGTGCTAAAAGCTTGCATTGAAAGCTTTCGTCAGCTGTTGCCGCTTTTGCTTCAAGCTAGTACAAGTCTTGCACCTGCGCAAACAGCATCTTAGCCGTGTCAATGATTAATTAACAGGTGCGCGATCAAAAGACCTTGCAAAATATTTATTTGCACTGGAGAGATAAAGAGCGAGAGAGAGCGAGAGCGAGAGAGAGAGGGTGAGAGAGTGAAAGAGAGCGAAGGCGTAGTTGTAGTAGGAGGAATGCTGAAACAGGTAAATGGCTCAGAGTCTGTAGAGACGTTTGCCATCTGTCATTGGAGCATTCGAATGGCTTATAAATAAGTTGCACTTACTTGCTAAATGCCGAATGGCTGCTGCCAAACGAGTTTAACAATAACATAAAAACAAATACACACACACAAACAAATAAACACACACACATAGACACACCTGTCGGCAGGCTATAAACAATAAGAATGATAAGGGTTGGCGGGGGTAGCATGAGGTTGTTGATGGCTTGGCCAAGACGTAATCAAATTAATAGCCATTAATTGAAGTTGGGTTCGAATTCGAGTTCGAGTTGAATGAAGTTAAGTTCGAGCTTGAGTTGGGGTTGAACTGAAGTTTAAGGTGAAGTTGAGTTTGAATTTAGGTTGGAGTTGAGTTTCAGTTACAGTTGAGTTTCAGATGGAGTTGAGTTTCAGTTAGAGTTGAGTTTCAGATGGAGCTGAGTTTCAGTTTCTGTTGAAGTTGAATTTATATTAAAGTTCAGTTTAAGTTCGTGTAGAGTTTGAGTTTGAGTTAAATTGAGTTCAAGTTCGCGTTGAAGTTAAGTTTAGTTGTTGGTAGATTTGAATTGGAGCTGAGTTGAAGTTGAGTTTCAGTTGGAGTTTAAGCTTAAGTTAAGTTTCAGTTGGAATTTGGTTTCATTTGAAGTTCAGTTTCAGTTGGAGTTGAGTTTTTAGTTTCAGTTGAAGTTTAATTTATATTAAAGTTCAGTTTAAGTTCGAGTTGAGTTGAGTTGGAGATAAATTAAGTTCAAGTTCGAGTTAAGTTCGAGTTGGAGTTGAGTTTAGTTATTGCTGGATTTGAATAAGAGCTGAGTTCAAGTTGAGTTTCAGTTGGAGTTAAAGTTGAAGTTGAATTTGTATTGAAGCTAAGTTTCAGTTGGAGATGTAGTTTAGTTCGAGTTCAGTTGAGTTGAGTCTTAGTTTAGGTTTACGTTGAATTTGTATTGAAGTTGACTTTAGCTTCAAGCTGAGTTTAAATTGGAGTTGAGTTTCAGTTCGAGATGAGGTTGAATTTAAATAGGAGTTGAAATTGTGTTGAAGTTAAGTTTAAGTACGAGTTGAGTTAGACTTGAAGTTGAAGTTGAGTTTAAGTTGTTGGTGGATTTGAGTCGAAGTTGAATTTCAGTTGAAGTTGAGTTGGAGTTCGAATTCTTTGTGGGTTTGATGACGATGGGGCTGTTTGGTTGGTTGATGGCACACGTAGTATGGAGGAGGCGACTGGGGGATGTTCGTGTTGAACGCTTACCTGCGCATTACCCATTAGAACATCGTCTTCGATCTCAGCTGGCATTAGCTCTTCGACATTCGCATACAAAGCCTCCTCCACCTGCTCTTGCTGCTGCTGCTGCTGCTGTTGTTGCTGTTGCTGTTCGTGTTGTTGTAGATTTTGTTTCTTCTGCTGTTGCTTCAGATGCGCATTAAGATTAATCGCCGATTTAGATTTGCTTTTGGCGTAGCGAGCGGAACAGCGCAAGCTTTTAAGCACGCCATAAGAGCGCGCATTGGCGAGCTTTTGTTTATCAGCAGAGTTAGAAAGAGAGAAAGAGAGAGAGAGAGAGGGCATAAGGGGTATGGGGCAGCAAATAGCAAAGAGGGGTAGGTTGGGGAAGATTGGGTGTAAACTTAATTTAAGTAGCATTTCTATATCGTATATAAATTTTATAATCTGAGGTGCAAATTGTGATGACTTAAGTTTTAAGTATTTGTGCAGTTGCTGAGGGGGGAAGGGGTGAGGAAAAGGGAGTGTGAGAGGAGGAGGGGGGGCTGTTGTTGTGTGCTATCCACTTTCTATTGGTTAGACGTGCCGGCATGTGCCATGTTCAGCAGCCAAGCGGTGTCACTCACCGCACATATGCCCAAAACTATGGCTCTGCCAACTTCCGGCACAAGTCGACAGCAACTAGCCACAACAACAACCACTTACAACTAGCTGCTTGGTTGTTAGATACCCTGTTATCTTGGCAGCTACTGGCCATTGATGATGCACTGCGCCGCTTTCTATATATAGCCATATGACCGATGTTGGCAGCGATTGCAAAATGTCGATAACAATCAATGAACTCAGCAATTAGCAACAACAAAATTGACTTAGTTGAAATAATTAATGAATTGTTAAGCACTGCGCATTTGCCAAGTGCTTTAAAGCAACTGTAACAACAACGACAACAACAACAACGACAAGATAAACACCATTACAGCAAACACAACAATTGTTGCGCATACGCCGCATGTGCCCTGACTGATGTTTTTGATGTGGGCCAAAAGAAAGTTGGATGTGGCAACAACATGTGGCAAGCCTCGCCTCAATGTGTGTTTGTGTTTTTTTTGTTGTGCAAAGAGAATACAAACAAGTCTGACCAGAACCAGCAACAGAATTAGCAACACAGCCAGCTCCATTACCAGTTCCCTCACCAGTTCCAGTACCAGTTCCAGAATTCAATTCTGAACCAGCCAACAGCTTCGATTGCCAGCCAGCGGCAATTAGCGCGCTAACTATTCGATGCAAAGCCTCGAGTAGAGAATGTCGCGCTTCGAGCTGCACGTAGCTTCAGATTGCGCAAATTAAAAAAAATACAAAATAGAAAAAACAATAATAATAACACTAGAATACAGAAACAAACACATGTACAAAAGCCCATTGACGAATTGACGCGGCAAGCTTGTAAAGTGTAAAAGCTATTATTCGCTATGCGAGGGCTGTTTGACAAGTGCAGCATAATAAAGAAAATTGATCTGTTCTTATTGTTTTCTAGGGAGTGACTGACTGTATATATATATCAAGGTACCTGATCCCAGCACACTATGATGTTTTTTTTTTTTTGCATTATCTGCTGTTTTCTTTTTCCCTTTCTTTCTTTTCCTTTTCATACCTTCTTATTCACTTCTCTTCTTTGGACTTTCTATGATTCTATTTCCTTTCCATTCTCTGCTTGTCCCTCTCCCATTGTCTTCTGATCCCATTCTTTTCTATTTTCTTTTTGCTCTGCTCTTCTATTTTCTTCCCGTTTGTTTCCCTTTCTCCTCCCATTCTCTTTTCTTCACCGCACTTCTCTTTCCGCATTCTTCTCTTTTTTCGCACTCTTTATTTGTTTTACCATTCCTTCTCATCCCTTTTCTTTCACTTTTAACCTCTTCTGTTTTGTCCAGACTTTCTGGACTTCATTTCCCATTCTCTTCTCTTCTCTTCTGCTGTTTGTTTTGTTAGTCCCTTCTCGTCTCTTCTCACACTTTTCTCGTCTTTTCCCATTCTCTGCGCGTCGATTTCCATTATCTTCTTTTCTCTTTCCATTATCTTTTCTTCTTTGCTCTTCTCATTCTATCCTTATGTGTTCTCTTGTCATTTTTCCTGTTCTGCATCCATTATTCTCTTCTATTTCCATTCTGTGCTTATCTTTTCTTTCCTTTTCCATTGTCATCTCTTCCCATTCTTTTCGCATCTCTTCCACTTCCACTTAATCTATTCTTATTAAATGTTTTTTATTTCTGTTCTTGTTCTCTTCTCAGGTCATTCTTTTCTTCTCTAGTCATTCTTTTCTTTTCTAGTCATTCTTTTCATCTCGTTCCATTCTCTTCTCTTCCCATTCCTTTCTCATCTCTTCCCATTCTCTTCTCTTCTCTAGCCATTCTCATTTCTTCTTTTGTCATTCTTCTATATTTTCTTTCCATCCTCACTTCACTTCCTATTCTCTTCTCTTCCCATTCTTTTCTTCCCCATTCCCTTCGAGCCACCCTCGTCATGGCACATAGCCCCCTAGTTGGAATTCACACTCCACTGGGTATCCAATGTGCCTTGTGAATGTTGCTCAATGAAAATACCCTGGGCCCACGAAGGGGTCGAGTCGGCTGGGCTGTGAAAAGTGGGCGGCAGTCGATTCGATTTGATTCATCATCGAGTCGCTGACTAATGAAAATCAAATCGATTTGTCACATTGTTGTTATCGTTCGAAAATAAATTCAAAGTTCAGCAAACTGTCTGTGGCCCAAGGAGAACTTCAACAGCAACGACGGCAACGGCAATAAAAACTAGCGCAAGAGTTAATTATTGAAATCTAGCACAGATTTAAGTAACATCGACTTCAAGCAGAAAACTATTAATCCAAAGAGCAATAAAACTGTTCAGGGAGTGGAACTAAATCGATCAATTGATCGAGGGAATGCATCGATATGCAGATTTGCGATATATGTATACATAATCCTGACTTCATTGATCTAGACATAGATTAGATCTAGACATGGCTCGCAGACCTGCGTATTGATCTATTCCCTCGAACGATATATATATTTACATTCAGCTTCATTATCTAACCATATTCTAGATCTCTTTGCTAGCTGAACTGAAAGTGAATCTAGATCAATTAGGAATAAGTTACATTCATAATCTCTAATATCTAATCATATTCTACAGTCCGCTAGTTAAAGACTCTCTAATCGGCGACTATTTTGTAGCTCAGCTGCTTTTAGTTCTCAACGCAGTTGATATTGATTTCCAAATATCGATGACTTCATCAAATTTCACTAGTTCCATTTCCAAGCTCTTTGCATTTTAAAGTTGGTAGCCGTAAACAAAGAATTTGCAGATTTCACTTTTTCCATAGATATCACTAATATGAAATATAAAGTATCTAACTAGTTTATCATACTGAAAAGCGTATTTTATTAGAATAGAATACAAATATTTTAATATACATATAAAATAATAATATTTTAATATATATATAAATAGAGATATATTAATATACACATATACAAAGTAAAAATACAGCAAAAGGTTGTACTTTATGAATTGAATATGAATTCAGTGATTCATAAGAAAAGTCATTGCGCAATACATCATACAGTATTATTATTATTGCTGTTATTTGTATTCCATATTCTTTATGCATTTCATGGACTTTGCTATTTAGTCTATATTTTTATGGCTCTTAATTGGCATGATGTTATGTGTTGATTGTTTTTCTACTTTTAGAGTTTGTTTATTTGCTTTTTTTTTATAGGGTATTACCTGCCTGTACAATGTAGAGTTGAAGATGTCTTTGACCCTTTTTTAAATATTGTAGTATATTTGTCATGTTTGTGTCAATTTGTTCAGCATCTATTATAGATTTTATAGTTTTACAGTCGCACCCAATACGAAATTCCCTCTGAGCTGTCTTTCACAATGAGTTTTTCCAGAATGACGAATCCTATTCGCCTACACTTTGTGCATTTCAGACTGAGAGTAGCCATTTCACTCTCACTCAGCAACAGCTGCAACTAAGTTCAGCAACAGCCATTTTTGTCTCTTTCTCTCACACACACAGTGAGCCTTGGAGGATACTGCAGTAGCTAGAAAAGAGCAGCGCTCAGCTAAGACACAAACCCAAGCGGATAATATTTTGACAGCAATTCTAGACAAGCTTTCAACCTCACTAATACTACTGCAACAGCATGAGATGGGAAACTCAGAACAAAGGTTTAAATTATAACATAATATATATTATGCATTAACAAAACTGCATATATACTAATTATGTAAATAAGCCTATAAATATACTAATATACACCTATATATATACATATACTAAATACCACAGCAGGTACACAAAATCGAGAAATTAGATAATAATAAATAGTATCACCTAAACAATCACTCATCATCAATCAATCAATCATTAATCACTCAAAATAAAGATGTTATTTGAATAGTTCTCTATTCCCCCAATTGGAAATTAAAATATTTAGAAATATATAAAATAATAATCCAATCAAAATTGCTAAATACTCCTAGAGCAATGCTCCTTTTATTCTACTCAAGTTATTTTAGCTTAAGGCCAGTTCAGCATCCATTTATATATACAAATAACTCTCTGCGTCTTTGAAAAATAGTCATTAGCACCAGTTCTAGTTGTAGTTATTCTACCAGTTTCTTTTATCGCTTTTTGGTCTAGGTTGTGGGAAATCAAAGTCAGCTGTAATCTTTTGATATATCCTGCAAAGATAATGCTATATATCTATACTATATACTATAATAACTGCTATATAATAACTTTTTTCTCAAAGAAGATCCATTTTATGGCATACAAAACAGATTTAGTAACTAAATAAGGTTATTCTATATTCTACTTACTTTATATAAACGATTACCCTCATTATATTAAACTATTTTATTTATCAATTTGGAAATGTTTAGCTGTATACTAAAGCTTTTATATTTCATCAATATTATAATATCAATTATATAATACATCAATGATGATTAGACCTATAATAATATATTCGACTTATAAAATATATTTTACCTATTTTACATCAGCAATTACTCTCATTTCATATTTAACTATTTTATTTAGGATTCAGTTTATCAATTTTGGAATGATTAGCTATACTCTAAAGATTTTATATTTCATCAATTTTAACTATATAAATACTGTATTCTATATTCTATTTATATTATAGAAAAAATTACTCTAATTTCATATTTAACTATTTTATTTATCAATTTCAAATGTTAAGCTACTAAAACTTTGTCTGATTAGATATCAATATATAATAGACAATTGTGGGTCAGTGACAGGTGCACAGACATAAACGCATACATACATACATATATCTCAAGCCACGCCCACCACTCGCACGCCCATCACAATGACAATAAATATTTGATGTGTGACAAATTGCGCGCAGTTGAAACATTTCATTTATGATCATATTCTGTGCAATTGTTTGTGAGCAACAACAATTGGAGTCATTCAGCAAAACGTTGAGAATGACGGGCAAGGTAAATAACGATTCAGCCGAGCTGAATGTGCGCTGAACAAAGTGAAAACGTTTCCGAATATCTCTCTCTATCTCTATATATCTCCCTCTCTCTCTCTCTCTCTCTCTCTATAGACAACTTGAGTGCTAAATAGTATGCGATCTGCTATTGTTTAGAGATCGCTTTGTCACAAATATTTTCAACACAATTTGAACGCGCAAAAGAAAAGCAACTAAGAAAGTTCTGGGTGGGGTGTGCACGACTAGCAAATACCTTGAGCTTTAAGCAGAGCTGATATTTCAAGCAAATACCTTTAATCAATCTAAGCTTTCTTTATGTATACATCATAGGTGGGGAATGCACGACTAGCGGATACCCTGAACTCTAAGCCTAACTGCAATTTCAAGCAATCTATGATTTCTGCATATATACATCATGGATGGGGAGAGAACGACTAGCGGATACCCTGAACTCTAAGCACATGTATGCATTTTGTATATATACATGATGGGCGGGAGGTGCACGACTAGCAGATACCCTGAACTAGCAGAATTTCTACCCCAATAATTCCCCTGATACCCTGACCTCTAAGCAGAGCTCATATTTCAATCATTCTGTGCTTTCTGTAAATTCATATTCAATACAATGCATACATACACATACACACACACATGCGCTCTGCTTACTGCGCAGTTCACGCAGCGACTGCAAGGTCGCAGGTCTTTACTATGGGAAATTAATTGTTCAATAACTTTTTGAGATGCATTTTCTTAATGAGCGTAATAATGACATTCAGATATGTGCATGTGAAAAAGCACAAGTCAATAAGCACAAAGCTTGAAATACGTTAACAGAGGGAAGGTATCAAAAATCTGAAATATAAAACCCAACTCAACTCGTCATCCTGATCACAAATATACTGTATGGCATCTGCCACGCCTCCTTCAACCAATTACATAAATTTTCACAAAACCAATATACCCCAAATCCTCTTTACAATGGGTGTAAAAAGCAAGCTTAACTAGTTCAATCCAGAGTAAGGGAATTGACCTTATTTATATTGATATTTTTTTGTCTACAAAATTTAAGGAATTTATTGATGCTTTATAAAAAGTAAATCTTTATTTATCTTTTTACCTTAGCTTATAATAATTCACAATTAATTTGGGAGTCGATCTCGTATCTTCTCATATTTTGTTTTGCTATTAAGCATATACAAAAATTGATTTATTAAAAATAAATTAAAGACGCACATTAAGGCTTTAAACCAGTTCCAATAAACAAACCAGTTCTAGACTGGAATTGCAATGAATCCAAAAAATGTTTAGTCCCGAAACAATTGATTCTGAAATATTTTATATAAATAACTTGAAAGCCAATCATTGAATTTATCTAATCATATTCTGAAAGATGCCAATTTTTGCTAGAGATTAAAGATCACAAGTTTTATATATAACAAGTAAGCTCTTCCTCTCTCTATCTCTCACCTCTCTTTCTTCCACCATCTGTCTACAGACGTCAGCACAACAAACTGGATAGCCCATATACTCTTTCAACTTGGTAAGCGAGTATAAAAATTAAATTTTATATATTATACTTGGTTCATTCTGAAACCAAAGCAGAAATTATTGAAGGGAAATCAGCAAAATATGGAAATTTTAATATGTGAGCCTGAATGCTGGAAACTATTTTGATCCCTAGCTTTACAGTTCTTTGCAGACAAGTGCATTATGTTCTCTAATGCATTCAAGACTTAGAATCGCTTAAACTTATATAGGAGAATTAATCTAGAAACTCGATTTGATAAATTTTGATCCGAACCGCACTTTAAGTCGGATCGTATTTGTGGGTAAAGCGAAACTTGTTTTTGATCAAGTGTAGATTAATTATTGCAATTGAATGCTAGAGATATGGTTGGCCAAGCTAAATAATAGCCAGGCATTGAACTGTGGGCAGAAAAGCTCATATTTTAAGCAATATTTTGTATATAATAAAAAAAAAAAAATGTACATTTATGGAGTGTATCTATAAAGTGGATATAACAATGTAAAAAAATTTAGAATTGATAAAAAAATATTTATTATTTATTTAAAATATATTTATCAAATACTTTTTAATATTTTTTTATCGTATATACATATCGTTTATATCGTATACCTTTTTTGGGAAATATTGATTTATTTTTCTATAATTGACAAGCAATGTGAATTCAAAATATTTCCAAAATTATTTTTATATATCAAAATAATTTTATAATAGTTCGAAATATTAAAATATATTAATAAGAACTTTGTGGATATTTTTCCAACTTTGGGTTTTTTTTTTTTTTTATGATAAAATAATTTTGAAATACGTTTTAATAAATATACAGCTATTTTTTAAATAAAATAATTGTTTATTTTATTTATTTTTCAGTATTTTTCAAACGAAATGAGCTCAAAATATTTCCAAATATATTTCTATATGTTTATATTCTATAATACAATTTTTTCAAGTTTTTTTTTATTAAAAAATAATTATAAAATACATTTTATTAAATATTTAACTATTTATAAAAACGTATTTATTTCTTATTATATATTTTTCAAACGAAGTGAACTCAATTATTTCGCAAAAATTTTTCTGTATATTTATAGTAATATATATATATACTTTAAAGAGTTCTATAGAAATTTGTTTAGTTTTTATTTTACCTAGTGACTTTTGAAAGAAATCTTTGGCGTCTGGCCCATAGTGCTTCAGTCTGACTCTGAGCCTTAGGTATTCGATGTTTCAGATGTAATCTATTTAGATGATTGTGCGTGAGCGTGCGCGTGTGCTCGTGCTCACGCGCTCACGACATTTGCTCCGCTCTAATGCACAATAAATGCGTTTGTCTTCTGCCCAAAGCTTTAACAGTTGAATTGGCCTGTTCTCCATTGGGTCAAAAGCACCGACTCATGCGGGTGGCTGTATAAATTTCTACTAACAAATGCTTAAGACTTCTAATTGTTGTTGCTTGTTGTCTGCTTGTTGTTGTTGCTGCTGTCAGTTTGTTGCTGCTTTTGTTGCATTTTAACGAGGTCGCGCGCGCCTGGGCTCGAATCGAAGTCTGGGCACGTTTTTGTTACCATTTCAAAATGTTTGTATTTTACTTTTTGGTGTTTGTCTCTATGAAAATCAATTAACATTCAAGTTTCCACGGTCTCGCCGGCGCTCGCTCTCTCAGGGGGCTCGCAGTTTATAGCTGGAGCAGCAGCTGCTCGTATATGGGCCATTGAGCTGACCGTAGCATTGAACGTGACTTGGCTTTAACTGTCTTTTTGCTACGTTTGTTTCTTTATCTTCTTCTTCTTCTGCTTCTGCTTCTTCTTCTTATGTTGCTGCTACTGCTACTGCTTTTTGTGCCTGTTGCCCCCGTTTCAAGGTCGCCGCTGCATTTTGTGTGCCGCCCATGACTGGAATTATATTTGGGCCACATTTCCACACAGTTCGCTTTCCACGCTCCGAACCCAATTTAACTGTCTCTAAGCGTCGGGCTGCTTTTAGCCGGCCTAACTGTAGTTGCGGCTATTTGTCAAAGTTTTGCACAAGTTTTTTTCCCCATTTTTATTTTTAAACATGTCATAAAAAACAACTTAAAAACATATATATCATTATAATTATAAGTAAGTATATATATATATATATATATATATATATATATACTATAACACTATTATTGTTGCTGCCGTTGATGATAGCAAAGTTTATCTTTGTATACCCTAGACCCATTGAAAACGGGAAATCAGGGTATAATGGTTTTTTTAAAAGGCATGCAACAGGGCAGGAGGCATCGCATAGACCAGAAATTCTATATATTCTTAGCTCTGTCGATCCGTTCGTCTGTCCGTATGTGTAAACGCTTCGATCTCAGAAGCTATAAGAGCTGGAATTTTTGTTGTAGGTCAGAGCATAGCACGCGCAGATCGAGTTTGTTTTAAAACATCGATAAATATTTCCATTTTAGGGTTATCGATCAAAAATCATTATCAAAAATCAGATATAAAATTATATCTCCTACATCCTCAGAGCTAGAGTCTAAAAATTTTGCATTTAGATTCACGTTAATTTTATACATTTGCGATTTTTGTTAAGTTTTGGATACCGGCCCTCAATCTATCAGCCTCCCTCTAAATTTGCAATAAAAATATTTCAAATATTAGACTGGCTCAGTCATTATCACATTCTGAAAGTTAGATTACAAAATTCCTTCTAGAAAAGCTATTCAACAAATTGCAGCCCAAGCTCAGTCGCTGCGTCAACTGCGCTGTCAGCAGAGCGCGTGCTTATGCGTGCATTCGTATGTGTGTGTGTGTGTGTGTGTGTGTGTGTGTGTGTGTGTGTGTGTGTGTGTGTGTGTGTGTGTGTGTGTGTGTGTGTGTGTGTGTGTGTGTGTGTGTGTGTGTGTGTGTGTGTGTGTGTGTGTGTGTGTGTGTGTGTGTGTGTGTGTGTGTGTGTGTGTGTGTGTGCATGTGTTGTTTCTTGTGCATGCTTGGAATATCATTTCTTCAATGGGTTCAGGGAATCTCGTAGTCGAGCAATCTCGACTAGAGCTTTCTTACTTGTTTTTATTTTCATTTTGCCTTTTTGCTTTGTTGTTGCATACCCCATGCCGCCCCTCTCTGTCCCCTCTCTAGTCCACCTCTTTACCCTTTTTTAGTTTGCTATTTAAGCTGACAAACAGAAGAGAGAAAAAATAAATTATTAACCCAACAACGCAGCATTTCGGCACTTTCACTGGTTAATTGTCGCTAAATTTCTTTGCTCTGCCTCCAGCTTCCATTTTGGCCAATTTGCGCAGCTCGCAAACAATCGAAAATGCCAACAAGTACGCTCTACATAACTCTTTATATGATCTACTATTATCACTAGCAATGATCAGAAAAAGAAAATAAACAAAAACACAGAGTCTCGAACATAAATAAATATTCCCTATAATGTGAAGAGTTGTAGGGATATGTTAGAGCAAAGATTGGAAGGAACTTAAAAAATTAAATGGCAAATGTTTTTTTTTAATTTTATATAACTATTTAATTTTTTATATTTTGTATATATTTTGTATATACCATGTTTTTTATATTTTTTATTAATTTTATATATTTTATATATTTTACATATTTTATATATTTTACATATTTTTATATATTTTACATATTTTACATATTTTATATATTTTATATATTTTATATATTTTACATTTTTTTACATATTTTGTATATTTTACATATTTTTTATATTTTATTAGCATTTTTTATTATATTTTATTTTTACTATATATTTATATATATTTTTATTTTTATATATATTTTACATTTTTAATATATTCTAAATATTAGAAAAATTTTATATTTTTTATATCTTTTATATAATATCTTTCTTTTTACATATTTAAGTGAACTTAAAGCTTTATTTTTTAATATTTTATATCTTTCACGTATTTTATATCTATGATATATTGTGACAATATATTTGAGATTTATATCACAATATTAATTTTACTTTAATGTATTTTTATTACTATAAGTATTTAATACATTTTATATATTTTCTCTACCATATAGCTATACATCAATATTTCTCTAATATATATTTCATATAATATCTTTCTTTTTACATATTTTAATGTATTTAAAGTTGTTTTATTCTTATTTTATATCTTTCAAGCATTTTATATATTTGATATATTGTAACTATCATATATTTAACATATGGGCTATAGATAACACTATTTAATTTCACTTTAAAGTATTTTCATTATTTTAAATATTTAATAGATTTTATATATTTCCTTTATTATATAGCTTTTACATATGAGCTATTTATCAATATTTCACTTATAATAAACTTTTTAAATTTACAATATATTGGTAATATTTTATACATTATACGAAAGGACAGATGAACCGACATAGGGACAGCTCTAAATTGATTCCTCTATTGCTTCTAAGCAAGTGTGTATCTATTTTGTGGGACAAACAAAGACGAAAAAGCAGACAGACAGATGAGCAGTCAGATGAGAGATCTATCGACAGTTTGAATCGACTGTTGCTGACTCGCCCACGTCTTCTACATATAAGAGAAGTCTTATGAAGGGCATCTAGAAGCATTTAGTATTTCCGCTCCTTTAAACAAATCACAATTTCCGTTTGACGTCTCAGCCATTTCCATTGTGATTACTAAGTTAATGCTACGTTGAAGGCATTTCAGTGGCATTCCAAATTGTTTGGATTTTCGCAGAAATCGAAACCGCAATCCCCAATGCCCACTATCTCAACTATCCACAGCCCATTTCCCATTTACCATTTCCCATTTCGGAGGGGGCCAATTATGGCAATTTGGGGCTACACATAAGTGTGGCCTGGCCTGGCCTGGCCTGGCTTGGCTAACGCACTTGCGACACATGAAAATCAACTGGCCAAAAGGCAATCGCCAATTGCCAATGGCCAATGGCCAATTGGCCAATCGGCCAAAGAGTTTCACTCAGGCAGCTACTCCTCTTCCTTTGCTAATGCTAATGCTGATGATGGTAATGGCAATGGCAATGGCAATGGCATTGGCAATGGGAGCGGCATCTGCATATCCGGTGGCCAAAGTTTTTCCGCACTCACTTTTTTTTCCCAACCTGAGTTTACTTTTTACTTTACTTTTTTGTTTTTTATAGGTAATTTAAATATTTTCTTTACGAAACGAGCCTGGGTAATTAAAAGTTCATTGTCGTGGTTTGTTGTTGTTGTTGTTAGTTACCCAGCAGCCGGGCGCATTATGTGGAAACGATTTTGCAACATGCCAAAAAAAAAACAAAATACAAACCAACAAAACAAGTAAAAAACAAACAAAAAATGGAAACCCAGCCAGCAAACCAGTTGAATGCGCTTCAAAAAAAAAAAAAAAAAAAAAAAATTGAAAAAAAACATGAAAAGAGAAGAAGAGGAAAAACGTTTTATAGATACACACAACAAATTTTCCCACATGAAAATTATGACAAAATGTGCAGGAGGCGGCATCATCGAGTCATCGAGTCAAAGCCATCGTCATCATCAACGTCATCCAAGCAGAGATGCTGAGGCTGGTAGAGGCAGAGGTAGGCAGAGGCAGTCGGTAGAGGCAGTCGGTAGAGGCAGTCGGTAGAGGCAGCTGGAGAGGGGCAGAGGCAACAACAACTGGCAGGAAAACCATGTGCGAAGATCACGTACCCAGTTCCATGTGCATAGTGAAAGTTGAAGCAGCTGCCCGGCTTTGGCTAGAGCTCGGCCTGTGTTGGCCATGGCCCGGCCCCAGTCTGCCCCCCCTCCCACCTGCTTCACTCCGCGGGCCGTTAGCCGCTCGGCCAATGCCTGATGACAATTTGGCGTAATTGAACTTGAAGTTGCTGCAGTCGAGGAAGCAATCGTTGCTGGCCTGGCCTCAGCTGCAGCGGCACCTGCGCCAAAGATGCGCCAGACACTCAGTCACGACATTTGCGCAATCAATGCGCAATTGATAGATTGACGAATTGCCAGCTGCAGAGCGGTAGAGTGGGAGTGCTGGAGAGCGGGGGTGGTGCATGCAACAGTCACAGTCGCAGTCACATCCGTCACTTGTGGTTTATCGGAATCAGTTAAGACCCAAAGCATTGCCAATGGTCATAACTTGATTAGAGCCACAGTCATAGATAACAATCGGTATTCTCCCTCTCTCTCTCTCTCTCTCCCTCTCTTAGACACTGCAGTTGGTTCTACGTGCTGCTCCCATTGTTAGTGCGCAAAGAAAGTGGAGTAGCATCAGCCAGCGGCACAGTGGACAAAAAGCCAAAAGAAAAAAAATTACAAGTCAGAATCAGATGTAAGCAAGTGTTGACGACTGTCTAATGCTCGTTAAGTCAACTAATGCCTGCTTCAATTTAAGCAATATTAATTATCATTGACTCGACTCATATCATGATTTATACGTTGCTTAGTCACATAATCTAATATCATTTAGCAAACAAAGGAAACTTATTGTCTTATGCCAAGTCAGAAAAACCTAATTTCAAGAGAGCCATAAAGAAACAAGTATGAGTGGTATAGATTGAAGAGTATGAGTGGAATAGAGTGAGAGTATGAATGGTATAGAGTGGGAGTGACTGACTAAGAGATACCAGGTACTTTAGGCTGAGTTGATATTACAATCATTCAAGTCTTAGCAGCTTCAATTTAAGCCATATCAATAATCATAGACTCAACTCATATCATGATTTACACTGTGCTTAGTCACATAATCTAATATCATTTACAACCTTTTATGCACAGCATATATAGCAAAGAATACATACTGCTCTTGGACTGCCCCCATGGGCTTTACTAGGAAAAATTAGTTATTGAATATCTTTTATTCCAGTTGGGCTTTCTTAATGAAAATTTCAGAGCATAATAATGTCATTTAGATGTGTGTAAGTGCCAAAGGATGAGGCTCTACTATTTGAAATACATTCCTCTCAAATTTGTATTCATTATCAAGCTGTACAGATGGATCCTAAAATCCAAACTATCCCAAGTCTGTGTATTCATCACAGAAATCCGCACAGCAAAGTTTTTATTTCTTAATATATTCAAGTTAAGCTTAAAAACCAAATAAATTATTATTATCGACAATGTGGAAATAATTACTATCGATAATATGGAAATATTTATGCGTTATCGAATAAAAATGATTCGCACGTACTGCGTATGGTATATAGGAATATATATCTAAAATTTCAGCTCTCTAGCTTTTATATTTTACGAGATCTTTAAACAGAAGGACATGACTGGAATCGTATCAGCTTGCTTCGCATGACTATATCTGCCACGCCCCTTCAGCCTATTTATACAAAACTAATATACCCCTCATACCCATTAACAGTGTGTTCATTTAACAATGTTTTCGTGGCATAAAAACATGGCACGCACATGGAACGAATCCAATATGCTCGTTTTCACTTTGAAATCAAACAGCAAAAAAGTACGTGATCAAAGAACGTTACGATAATGACAGACGAGAGAGGGAGAGTGAGAGAGGGAGAGAGAGAGAGGAAGAATGCAGCATACGCGTGAGGCATACATAAACTAGATCGTATCGCGCTGATTTCTTATAAAGACATTAAATGCGATAGATGCCACAGATGCCACAGCAACATGCAACATTGTGTTTTGTTTTTTAGTTTTATTTTGTTTGACTTTTTTTGCTAGCCTGAACTTTAGTGAAATTTCACCAGAAAATATTTTCTGAAAGCATTTTCTATACATATACATAGATAAATCGTTTATCTAATCAGGCATGAATTTTTGTATTTACTTTCTTAGATCTACATTGAACATTTTACATTCATTTCACAATTTTTGCTTGTTTGACAATTTGTATATATACTGGTCTTTTCCTGTATATTTCACTTATTTCATATGTTTTATAGATGTATATTTAGACAATCTAGACTTTTCCTTTATAGTTTACTTATTTTATATAGTATTTTATATATGAATATTTTGGGTATATATATCTCTTCTCTAAAAACCAAAAAAAGTATTTCACTTATTTCCCACTTTTGCAGGTGAATATCATTCAACTCTTAACTTTACATATTATATAATTGATTTAATTTAATGACCTTTGAAAACTTAATTTTTTGTATTTATGCAGCTGTTGTTTTTTTTTTATTATTTAATGTGCAATAAAAGCAATTAGCACTTAAATTATGTTGATAAACTAAATTTGTTGTATCTGCCTTAAATAATTTTGAATGAGTTTATGCATTCAAAATTTCTGTTTTATATTGTTTTGAATTGATAAATAAATTTGAATACGATTTGAAGTCTGACAGAGAATGAACGAAGTTGAAATACCCTTTCGGCTTTGCAGTGATATTATATATATTTTGTTCTTAGACCGAAATTTAGCTTTTTCTTAGTATAACAGGATTCTGCCCAGACTTTAAGTAATTGAAGTATATATTTCTTCGGGATAGACTTATAGACTTCTCGGCTTTAAAGACTTATAGATCTTATAAAGTGCTGAGTTTTGTCTCAACAAATAATGTCAATATACAAAAAATATAAATATAAATATATCATTTATTTCTCATTTGAATAAAATCTTGCTAAAAAAATTAATCGTAAAGCATTTAATTATAGTACATATATACACATACTACATATACTGCTAAAATAAATCAGATCTATTAGAAGCTCTCAATAGATCGATTCAGAATAGAGCCATAGAAAGACTCATAACAGACAGACACAATTCAGATGGGAATGCCTATGCATAAGACATGACTATATATAAAGACATACTTAGATGAAAATGACTGTATTAATTGATATACTAACTCATATATCTATATGTATTGATCTATACATGTATAAATCAGTTTTTTATATCAGATAATACAATATTTTTCTTTCTGATGCCCTGATGTGCATATATAAACAATATATATTAACTTAAATTTCAAATTTAATGTTATACCTATTATGTTAAAAACAATTTTATACGTAAATTGTCTTAAAAATATTTAATTTAACACTAACTTTTCAAATTATAGTACATATTAAGCACATAATATTATGCTTAACACCAAACAATTTAACACGTAAATAAATTTGATACGTAATAAATCCATATATTATATTTAACACTAAATTTCATCCAACATTTTGTGCTCAATATGTACTACTTTTTTTATAGAACATAACTCTATATATAGATTTTCACATATTCCATAACAAAATCATAATACACTTTATTACAAAGAGTATACAAAGTGAATATAATATGTATACAAAGGTTATACAAAGCTTATACAAAAGGTATCTGAATCTCTTTCAATTTCATTGAATACAACAAGGGAGCACAGCTTCCAAAATTTGATGCTCTCTCAAATCTAAATGTTCTTTCACTTTTGCACCACTGTGCAGCACTTAACGGCGAATTTCGTATGCCAAAAACAATACAGGCCCTAAACAAGAAGCGAACATAAATCAAATAGATCGCGAGATAGATAGAGAGTACATACACAGCATCTATATCTACATCTATGGTTCGCACTCGATTGGGGCCTGGTTGGGCGCGTCGAACCGCTAAGCGGGTCAGATGCAGATGCGTGGGGCCAATTGGCCAATTGGCCAATTGGCCAATCGGGCCAAGACAGGTTAATTAACGATCTGTGCTAATTAAGTAACGCAGCTGTGACAACCAAGGGAGGAGGGAGAAGGGGGAGACTTTATGAAAAGGGGGTTGACAGCTAACGATGTCGTCCATCGCACAGCGAATTGTGCAAAGCAAAAGTTGGTGTCAAAAGTTGTTGTTGTTGTTGTTGTTAATTGTTGTTAGCATTAGTATTTAGTAAGGAGTAAGTGTAGAGCCAAGTTAGTCGGTGTGCTTGGATTGATTGTGTGTATTTAGCATGCGGCAATCAACAGTGATTTAGAGCTCAACTCACCCATGAATTATCTCGGAATTGTGACATATTTTGTGCGGACATATGGGGGCCACACTGGCGCCCAGTTAGCAGTCAGTTAACAGGTAACAGGTATTGATCTATATATATATATATATATATATATATAGCAGATGTATATATATGTATATATATATATGTATATTACGATCTTGGCGTGCCGCGTTTACTTTCAATTTCGTTAACAATTTCTCGTTTTTTTGCTAAAAGTTTTCGTTTTCCTTTGCGCTGCGGCGGCGGCGTCGACGGCGGCTTTTGGCTTTCATCTAAGCATTTTGTAAGCAAAGCTGGACACACTCACACTCACACATACACAGATATAAAGAGAGCAGCGCACGCACACATACACCCGCAAGCTGCAGTTAAGCGTAACGCATGAAAATGAGCGCCAAAATGTACAAAGTACAAAAACAACAAAACACACAGAGTGAGGAAGAGAGGGAGGGAGAGATAATAGAGCGCTCGAGTTGTTTGTTTTTTTCTAGTACTTTTTTTGTTTTTTGTTTTTTGCAAGCACTCAGCCGCAACAGTGCACGACAATTATTATGTTTTATGTCAGGGCATATACCCTACACAGGATACACTTGTTACGATCTACAACTTGGCATCAGATTCAGATTAAGTTTCAGTTTCAGACACATTTGGGCCGCGCTTTAGTTATGGTTGGGCCACAGCCTTGCGTTTCGTTTACATTCGACAGTTGCAATTTCCCGTCTCCAGTTGTTAAAAACAAAATTCAAAACAACAACAAAAACCAAAAAAAAAAAGGAAAATGAAACACAAAAAAACAAAATCACACACGACCGCCGTTGGCAAATATTGCAAACAACAAAAAAATATATTAACCAGAGAGCGCAAAAAAAACGGCAAAAATAACCGCGATAAGCAATTGGCGCAGCGCGGATTCTACTCTCGAATGCTGCGAACCGAACTTGTTGACTCTTCGCCGCTTACTAAACAGCAACTGTCCCAGTCCGACGCTGCTCAGGCCGATACTCAGTGTCCAAAGCCCGCGCTCCGCACCCCTTAACAGAGTTGGCAGCAGCTACGAACTTTCTAAACGCTTTGCCGACTCTCATCGCTCATCGCTCATCGCTAGTTCACCCGCTCGCCGCCCGCCGCTCTCCATTCGCCGCTCTTCATTCGCCATTCGCCATTCGCCGCTCGCCGCTCGCCGCTCTTCAGACTTGATTTTCTTTTAGCAAGTGCAGGCGACAGACTGGCTAAGCCAACAACAGGTGGGTCGCCATCGGCTGGTGCATTTCTCTGCTTAGCCAGTACACGAACCACTGCAGCGAATATTTAACTCGAAGTCTTTTAGCAAAGCTTTAAAGCTGCTGCGCACGCGCTTTTGTGAAAGTGCTTTTAGAAATCGCGCTAAGCAATATTAATTATTCAAAATTTAAATTAACATATAGTTTAATTAATACATTAGTTTATAAATATAATTATATTTAAATTGTCAGCTATATATGGGAACATGACTGAGTTACAACATATGAACAGCATTCTGTTATTTCTGGAGAAATCGTGAAATTATGAGAATTGTTAGGGAAGGCAAAATTATATATCATATACATATATTACTAGAATTATATAATTAGAATATTAGAAAACTATCTTGAAAGAATATATTAAATGATTCTGATAGTATTTGCAATCTATGCATCTGAAATCAAAATTCGTAGAGATACAGAAGCAAATATCATCTATATATACTGGCCCGGATTATCATAGGGACCAGTGGAGCCCAGGCCCCAGGGCCTCCGTCTCTAGAAAAATTATATCCTCCGCAATCTCTTTTTTGAAATTCTTATTATAAGTTTAGCGCACAAAATATAATTTATATACGCTATGTATTTTTAAATCTTATTCAAATCAAGGACATAAGTATATGCTTCTTATAATATTTCATTCTTATCACTGGGATACATATTTACCTCTATTTAAAGGACCGACACCCACCCCCACCCGCCACACCTTTCTCGTGCAATCATTTTATGTTCAATTGCTATAATTTAGAGAAGTTCTTTGATGAGAGATCCTCATCAGTCGCTATTATAAGTATACAAAGGAGTTTCAAAGGATACACGTTTTATAAAATGTAGAAAAAGGCAAGAAAGAATGATATAGAAAATAGAGGGAGAGGGGGAGATAGACAGAAAAAGACTGAGAGAGACAAAGAAGAGAGGAGATAGGAGATACAAAAATATTTGAAAAGAGTGAGGATGAAAGAGAGAGGGAGCTACGAGACAGAGACGAAAGAAAGAGAGAGAGAGATAAGAGAGGAAAAGAACAAGGAAGAGAACAATCTAGAGAGAGGGTAATGAGTCTGAGAAAGGCAGAAAAAAACGAAAAAAATTATTTTTTCTTGTTCAATCAAGAGAGAGAGAGAGAGAGAGTAAGAGTGAGAGGAAAAGAGAGAGAGATAATGGAGAAAAAAGGAAAAGGAAAGAGAGAAAATAGGAGAAAACCAATGTGGGAAAAATATTTTCAAAAAGACAGCAAAAAAATAATAATAAACGAAAAAAAGGATTAAAAGCGTTGGAAGAGAGAAAAACAACAAGTGTAACTAATCAAGGAAAAGAGACATCGAGAAAAAGAAAGAGAGAGAGACTGCAACAGACTGACTCAATATTTCATAGGTTCAATACCTCCCAATTATTATATATTTTCTTATAGAGCAAATGCATCAATGAAAACAATCGATTCCAATTAAACAACAAAACATTCAAAGTCCTTTATTAGAGCGTTTGTGTGTGTGTGCTACGTGTGTGTGCGCTTTTGTGTGTGTGTGTGGGTGTGGGCTTAGTAATTATGATATATAAAATCATTTACATTTAATACATTTGTTACATTGGCATTGAAACTGGAAGCGATAAAATTGAATTAAAAACATTGCTAAAACAGCCCGAGACAATGGGCCATATATGCAAAGATATATATGTATATATAGCTATATATATATATATATATAAAGATATATTTGTATATATATATAGAGATATATATTTGTAGGCAATGTTATTATTTTAGTTTTCTTTTGTTACATTTTCATATATATAGTTTTTTTTTTTGTGTTTTGCTTTTGTATTTAATTTATTTCAGCTGCCAAAAAATGAATTCAGTACAATTCACATAGAAATACATACATACATATATATATGTATGTTTTATAAGTATATAGCGAAAGAGAGAGAGAGACAGAGAGAGAGAGAAACAGAGCGAGAGAAAATGTTGCAAGTGCATTTAAATGCAAAGTTTGGAATTGTTTAAGTTAAAGCTATTAGACAATGCATTGGCATATATATATATATATATATATAATCATATATATATATATATATATAGATATATATATATATGAAACCATACACACACATATACATACATTTGACAACATATATATTCTTAAGTCAAGTCTGAAACCAACTATTTTGCATGCGTTAAAGGAAATTGAATAGAAGAGAGAAAGTTTAAAAAAACGTATATATATAGTTTTATATAACTATATATATACACATGTATAAAGTATTATGTGTTGGCTTTTCTCCACTTTTTTTTATATAATAAAAACGTTACATTTCGTTAAGTCTGCAATATTCGTTGGCTCTAGTTACAATATGTTAATTTCTTCAGTTTATAAAGTATATATAGTATATATATCGTATATATTCGTGAATGGATGTGTGTATATATAAGTAGGCATAAGTTGTTATTTTCTAAAGCTTTTGTTGTTGTTGCTGTTGCACACAATTCTGTGGCCACATTTCGTTCAATTTGTTAACATTTGCGTTTCCAATTATACATAAAGTTCGTATCGTTCACATATATATATATGTGTATATATTAATGTTAACATTTAAGTATATATATAGATATATAGATGTATATACGTTATTCAGTTTTTCGTTACATTTCCTTTCTTTTTGTATATATGTATATAAAGTTTAAAGCTTCTTGTATGAAATGCCGCACAGCGCATTTGTTTAATGTTTGTTTGAAATCATTTTTTTGTTTTGTTTTAAGTTTTTACTTTCTTTTGTTTTTGTATTAACTTAATCAAGTGCAGCGCAATACACATTAAACACATAAAGGGAAAATATACAATTTGAAAAAAAAAAATGTATATATATAAAATAATTTGTAAATAAACTAAGTTGCCATTCACACATGCTTACATACTATATATAATTATATATATATATATATATTTATTGCAACATACAATTAGTTAAAAAATAAACGTTATTTTTTTTTGTAATTTTGTATAGAACATTTCACGTAATCATAGAAATCTGTTCTGTTTTCTTGGCACTAATGTTTCGAGCGACGCAATGCAAATAATTTTTTGAAAAAAATTCCCTTTAAAAATAAACAATTTTTTGTTGTATATTTGAACTAAGTGCAACAAATATAGCTTGCATCATCATCCTCATCATCCTCATCATCATCATCATCGTAGTCATCATGATCATCTTCATTTAACTGCTGTTCTCATTGTAACTGTTAATCGCATCCACATTTGTCGCTACAGGTGTTTCTGAAATGGCCGCCGTTGGTGTGCTCGCTTTGGGTGCAAAGTAAACCTCAGAGTTGTAATATCAAAGCTCATCGCTCGTCACTGGATGCTCCTGCACGTACTCCTTGGGAAAGTAGCCCACCTGCATAGCAGTTCATATTACATATATATTTGTATCTATATATATATATATATTTATATGGAAATCTCTGCCCACTCACCGTATCACCAATTTTGCCACGCCACCAGCCTTTGCTGTCCCCATCCTTGCCAATCACCAGCACCTGGCAATCGGTTCGCAGCTGCAGCTGATTGCTGCCGGGCTTCGGATCGAAGTCGTATAGCGCCGTCGCTATAACCTCACGGTAGGGCCACTGCAGCGACTGATTGAGCCTGTAGAGAAAGCAAACATTAATAAAATTGATGAATGGATTGTTGAGCTGTACATTTAATATTTGCATTCCAAGTCATAGCTTGCAAATAACTGTTGATCGTTTGATTCTTCACGCTCTATACGTGAAATCAATCGAAAAGGATTAGAGTCTCTCTGTGAGTAAAAGGGTTCGTTTCCTTTTTGTGCTGGCTGTCGCTTGAGCGCCTTGAGTTGAGCTATTCGTGTGATGAGCTTCAAACGAATATCGTTTATCGTACTGAGACTCAATGAACTCAATTAAGTTAGCAAATAACTCAAATAGTCAATACAAACACACATACACACACACACACTCACTCAATTCACGTACTCTATCAATGTGTTTAGCGAGCACAATCCTCGCCTACATACGAATACATACACAAGATACATTGCCCTCAATTAGATTTGGGAGCAACCAAAGATCGGTTTCTAGCCGATCGCGAACAAAGTTGTTGAAGCACCGACGTAATCTGTCATGGTTGCTAAGCAAGAAAAGCAAGCTCTCCCTATCAAACAAGCGCAAGATCTTGACCCACATAATCACACCAATCTGGAGGTACGGTGTGCAAATTGGGGGAGTCGCCGCCAAGACAAACCGCCGAAAGATCCAGGTGGTTCAAAATAAGGCCATGCGTCAAATCACAGGCTGCCCCTGGTACGTCCGAAATTCATGCCTGCACAGAGACCACAAAATAGACACAATGGAAGAGCAGATATCATTCCACTCAAACCGATACAACGATCGCTTGAAGGTCCACGCAAACCGGCTTGCAAGGAAGCTGCCTAATTCCAGGCCCATCAGCAGGCTGAAAAGACGACAGTTTCTAAACCTTTTTTCCTAACATAAGAAATTAATGTTCCTAAAAAATATGCTTAAATTAATCTTAAGCCTGTGATAACTAAGTTGTATCGAGGGAGATTATAGAGCAGAAACATGCTCTGGTGCTTCCTTCAAAAATAAAGAAAAATAAATAAATAAATAAAAAACCGACGTAATCGGTTGCACTCTAAGTTTTTGTTCAAAGTGTGAGTGAAGAGATCAAGAGACGGTCAACAGTTATTTTCGATCTATGACTTTATGACAAGGTTAAAATATACAAGAGCAGCCTAGCTCCTGGCGTCTTCTATGCCATACAAGTGTACTGCCAGGACGTATGTATGTATGTATATATGTATATATATGTATATGTATATAGTTACATACCCTTGGTATGTGGGAGCGAGAGATATAGAACAAGACCTCAAGGGGCCAAAAATCAAAAGAGACAAAATACTGGAGTCAACCAACACAATACATCGAGAGATTAGAGTCTTATTCAAATAGCCTAGCCAGGCGACTACTCTAAACTCTGCTATCCTCACCATCAGTACTAGGAAAAGATTTAGACGCCAGCAGCTTCAAAATCTGTTTTACTTAAAGACTTCCCAATCATCTTGTAAGCATCTAAGCTAGTAGTTATTGATTAATACAAAAAAAATTGCAAGTTTCTAGCTCTAAATCAACTCAGCTCGTAACCCTGATCAAAATTATATATAGTTACAGGCTGAGCCACGCCTCCTTCCGCCTATTGCATACATTTCAACAAAACCATTTTAGCCTGATTTCCCATTTTCAATAGGTTTAGGGTACACTAAAAAAAAAAGGCGGTACGCACCCGGCAAAGTTTTCACCCAAATCATTGCGCTCATAGTAGGAAACCAGCTCGACGATGGTCTTGAAATGTCGGCGCGATGACAAACAATAGAGCATGGACTCGCCATCGTTTTCCTGGTTGATTTTCATATGCTTAATCACATGGTCATCGGTTCTGCATAGAAGAGAGAGAGATAGACATAGAGTGAATAAGAGAGAGGGAAAGATAGGTATATTATAAGAGCTTATACAGTAGAATCCGCTTATAACGACTGCCCAGACAAACATATATGAAAAAACTTATATGGTTATGGCGTCTTCCGGGTATTACGATAGTCCCTTGAGCGTCGTTATAGCCGGATTCAACTATATTTAACTCTCATTTACTTTGCACTCACTTCAAGCTGAGCGCATACATTGTCTCGTGGGGCGAGGAGGCGCCCTGTGGACGCACACGCAGCAGATAGGTGCCAATGCGACGATTCTCTAGGCGATTGGCCGCCGTCTCCCGATCCATGTTGCCCACAAACCAATTGAACTCGGACAGCTGGCGATCGCAGACGGGCGGCGGTATGCTGACCGGATTCTGTTTGCAGCGTCCCGTGGACGAGATGCAGCCCCGATGCACGCTGATGTGACAGACCTTGCAGCGATAGCCCTGGTGAATGCGTCCCTTCAGGAAGGTGGAGCAATGCCGGCACGTCGTAGGCGCATCAAAGGTGTAAATTTCCATTTTATGATCCGTATTGCGACAGCCAGGCGGATCGAGGCTCTCCCTAAATAAATAGAAAAAACAAGTATGAAAACTAAAGTCTAAAGACTGCTCTACAACGAGATCTCCTGAGCCCTTAGAGAAACTGATAAGCAGGCATGGGTTGCAGTGTCGGTTTACTACGGGAGCTTAATTGCCTAATAACTTTTCTTGTAGATGGACTTTCTTCATGAAACTTTCAGTATGTGATAATATCATTAAACTGTGTGTATTTGACAAAGCACAAGTTTCTAGTATTTGAAATACGCTTTTTGCAAGTTTTAGAGTAAAGGGGGTGGACTTGGGGGTGAAGCGTGGAATATAACAAAAATTGAAGTTCTATAAAAAACACATGAATCTAAATCTTAAATTTGGAGGCTCTATCTCTAAAGATATAGGAAATATAATTTTTAAACTGATTTTCGATAAGGTTTTAAATCGATAACAAAAAAACGGAAGTAGTTATCGATTTTTTTGAAACAAACTTGATCTGCGCGAGCTAAAAACGGATCTGTAAAAAAAACTTTAAGTCTCTATCGCTTGTATTTTCTGAGATCGACGCGTTCATACATACGGACAGACTGACAAACGGACAGCATATGAAGAGGGCTAAATCGACTCAGCTCGTCGCCCTGATTAAGAATATATTATTACTTTATGAGGTCTGCCACGCCTTCTTCTGCCTTTTACATACATTTAATAAAGCCATTTCCCATTTTCAATGAGTTCAGGGAATACAACAAAAAATTATGTACAAGAGTAACTTCATTCGGAAGTCTTCACTGTACTCACATGGCTTCAGTGAGCGCTTTACGCCACTTGTCCCGCTCGTGCTCCGACTTGAGGTAGAGCGTGAATGCGGTCTTGGCCGACTTCTTGGCCAGCAGCAATTGGTATTTGAAGCGCGTGTCCCGGCCGAGTGTGCGCCGGGAATGGCTCTGCTCCACCCGATAGTCGGCCAGGTTGTGCGAATCCCGATATGTGTACTGCATGTCGCCGGTCTTAATGTGGAGTGGCTTGACCAGTATCAGAATCTTGTCGAACACAAAGGCGTAGCGCATTTTGGTCTTCTGATCCTCGTGGGCCTTGATATGCAGATCGCCGTCGAGCAGCAGGCGTCCATATTGCAGCAGATCGTTGCCGTTGTGCGGCAGGTTCAGATCGAAGATGCTGTCCTTGACCTTCTGGATGATGACCAGGTGATCGGAATCCCGCTTCACCTCATTGATGTACTGCGAGACATCGATCATGGCATCCTTGGCGCGCTCCAGCGATCGGTAGTCCTCGTGCAGCGGCGACGTCTCCTTCACCAGCTTGTCCAGCAGCAGATGATACTTGAGTATGCGCTGCATGGGCACCGACAGGATGTCCCGCAGCTGCAGCTTGCCCACATTATATTCGCGTTCGCACTTCTGCACCAGCTGGTCAATTATTTGGTTCTTCTTGCAGATGTCGGCCAGATAGTCGATGGCGTTCAGCAGGCAGGAGCAGTACTCGCCGTAAATGAGGAAGGGCTCTCGGAACTCCAGGAACACCTGGCCCATCTTCTGCTTGGTGTTGGGCATGAGGGATTCGCGCAGCTTCTCCAGAAACTTGGTGTGAATGTCGGCCAGCTCCTAAAGGAGCAACAGCAATAAATATATCAGCTTAGCAAAGAAAACCCTTCCGACTCTCACTACTCACCCGTATGCGTGGAAAGATGAGACGCAGTTCATCCTGATTGAGATGCCGCTCCAGCGGCAGCATAAATTTGGCCTTGAGTGCATTGAGCACGTCCAGATAGTTGGATTCGGTGTCGATGAGCTCGCGTATGACATAATCTCGCTGCTCGAAGCTGGTCGCCGATGTTGTCTACACGAACGGGAAGAGATGCAAAATCTTTAGTTTATCTGAGCCGAGTTTGGGCAGCATCCGCGCAGCCTTTTTAATACAGAGTCATGCAAACTAAGCAGAGCTAAACATTGGTGTTTACTCTTTTTTTTGCAGGCAGGCTTTTTATGCATATAATGTACAAACTAAAATGATATTACTACCTGGCCTCTACTCGTTCTGTGCAGTGCGCACAGATCTTGATAGACCTCCTCTTCTTTTGTGTTGGTGTGATCATAAACGGTTCCATTGCATGCAATGTTGTCGGTGGTACTAAATAAAAATAACAACAAAATAATAAATAAAATTATAATAAATTCAAATCAAAAAAATTAATAACGATAAAAATTAAATCAAAAAGGGAGCGCCATTAATCGCATACACAAAAATCGATATCGATACGCAACAGTTTTACCCCTACCAGCTGAGCACAACAGCAGCTTAACAGAGCGGCCATGTGAATAACATTGAAATGTTAAGCTAACATAACCAGGGAGGCCAGACAACAGCCCAACAGCAGCAGCCGAGCATCCAATTTACATTTCTTTTATTTTATTTTTTTTGTGTTCATTTATTTGGCTGTGCACGTGCGTCGAGAGCATTTTCAGCTGCCAGAGTGCGCAATGGAGCACCATACATATGCAAAAAGTGGCTCCAAGAAGTGTGAGTAGGACAAATGCATATGTGCAATGTGTGTGTTATTTACTTGCAATAATATACTTAGGGTCGGTGGAGGAGAAGCGTCTGCTGGTGACCAAACGCATCGAAGCCGAGGATTTGTTCTCCAAGTACTCCTCCAAGCAGGCGGAGCCATGGAAGTAAGTGCACTTATATACATATATATGTATATATGCATAGCTGACTTTGTATGCGTTTGTCCTTGGTGCCTTGCAGAAAGTTCAAGGACATGGCCAGGATAGGCGATTACAGCGAGCGCGCGCTGCGCAAACAATGGCTCAACATGGTGCAACGTTATCGCATCCAGAAGTCAAATATGCAGGTGACGCCACTGAACAAACAATGCATCGATGTGCTCAACGAGGAATGGGAGTTCTTTGGCGAGATCCATGCGTATATGAACCAGAAGACCACCGACCTGCACTCCTACGCCCTCAAGGAGCCCAATGTGCAGGAGCAGCTGCAGTCCCACTCCCAGTCCCATTCCCACTCGCAGTCACCCAACAATTTGGCCATTCGTGGCGTTGTCAATGATCACAACTTTGGCCCGTTGATAGCCAAGCAATTTCCGAGCAAATATCAGGTGGAGGAAATTGCAGTGGAACCACATGACCAGCAGGATGAGCAGCTGGCACGCAGCAGCTCACACTACAGTGTGACAGCACGTGATGATGATTCGCCCTTGGATCTGTTTACGGATTCCGATTCGCAGGAGAGCTCACAGCCATCGGATCCGGTGGCTGTCGAGGTATCCGATCTGTCGGAAATGGAGTCTCTCTTGGCCTCCCCCTTGCCCGCCAAGTCAGCCTCCGATATCGGCGAGTCCAACACTGTGGAACAGTTGACAGCATCGGGCTCCATGCCGCTGGACGAGCAGCCGCCGGCAGCCAAAGCAGTCAGCTGGTCGGGATCGCAGCCGGCAGAGCAGAAGCCAGAGGCGGCTCAGAGGAAGCGCAAGGCACTGAGCGAAAGGGACAAATACTATAGACATCGACGCCGCTACGAGCATCGCATGGAGCGCCGTCTGGGCGGGCTGTGCAAGGTGGCGGGACAGCTGCTGGAGCAGCTGGTGCCGGGGGTCAATGTGACGCCGTTGCTCACGAATATCTACAATAGCGTCGAGGACTACAACTGCGACAGCAGCTGTGAGGACGACGACGAAGATGGCGATGGCGAGTCCAATGATGATGGGCCTCAGCTGTGAGCGAAGAGTTTCTTCAATGGCAGAAGCTTGCAACATCATGTTCCTCTATATAAGAATCATATATTGCTTTATTTACACACACACACAAATAACAAACACACACACACACGCACACACACACATAGTCAGGACAGGTAAAAGTAGAAAAGTAGCATGAACTGTATTCAAAGAAAAGACTTGAGAAAGCATTGAACGCTTTGCTCTAGAGAGTTCCAATTATGATCTCCCTAAGATCGGCAAGGATTATTGTATGTAGATACTCGCCTATTGTTAAAGATAAACACAAACACACAAATACACTATAAAGAATATTATATATATATATACATCTGGTTAGATATTCATGTAAATATAGGATTGATTGAAGGAGGACGAAGGCAAAAGATGCGTGTCTTAAGATCTTTAAATTGGCTCATATAGTTGATATACATTTATACAACTGGAATAGATATTTATATACATATACATAGGATTGATTGAAGAAGGAAGAAGGCAAACATATTTTAAGGAATTTAGAGATATTTTAAGGAATATATCATGATGAATCAAGGTTGGGGAATGTTCTAAAACAATATCTTTAAATTGGCTTAGATAGTTGACATATATATATACATCTTACATATCTATGTAAATATAGAGGCGGTAGAAGACAAAAGTTGAGGGTCTTAAGATTCGCTAATAATGACTGTAGAAGTGATCTAGAAATTGTTTAAGGAATAGATCATAGAGCGTATTATCTTTGTGATAAATCATATATTGGCGAACGATGTGTGTCTTCAAATGATTCTAGTTTATGGACTATCATCAGATATAAGATTCGAACTGATCTAGTGATTTGTTAAGGAATAGAGCATAGAGAGTAATATCTTCTTTGTAATGAATCAAGGTTGGGGAGATCTCTAAAAGCGAATTTGTAAGTTGGCTTAAATAGTTGATATATATATGAATATATATCTATGGTTATATATAATATAAAAAAAAATCTAAAGCTTTAAATTAACTAAATAATTGATAGATATATATCTTGGTAGATATATAGGATTGAGTGAAGGCGGAAGATGGAAAATATGTGTGTCTTAAGACTTGCTGTCAAAGATTCTAGTTATAGGGCTAAGACTAGAACTGATCTATAGATTTGTTAAGGAATAGAGCAATATCTTATTTGTCATGAATCAAGGGCTGGGAATGTTTTGTAGAAGCTAGAATATCATTGATCAGAGTTTGGGAATATTTTTAAATCTTTAAATTAGCTTAAATACTTAATATATATATTTATATATCTGGGTAGATGCTTGTGTAAATATAGTCAAATGATTGATTTAAAACGGAAGAAGGCAAAACTTGTGTGTTTTAAGCTCTCATCAGATGTGAGAATCGAACTGATCTAGAGATTTGATAAGGAATAGAGCATTATTTTCTTTGTCATGAATCAAGATTTGGGAATTTTTAAAAAGAAAATCCTTGAATTGGTTTAAATAGTTGTCAGATATATATATCTATATATAATATTGAATTTCATTGGTCAGTGTTTGGTAATGTTCTAAGATATTAAAACAGTTTTAAGTATTTGATATATATGCTATATATAAGATAATATTTCATTATTTCGTGGATTATAACTATGAGTTATAGTTATGCGGATTGTTTATTATAAGTTTCAAGAAATCTGCTCAGAGTTTAGATATGGAATGTGGGATTTTTTCAGATTCTTGCTTGCTAGATTTTAGGATATATTTATATATAAATATATATATAGTAATATATTGAAATAATTTATAAATCAAGTCGGATTCTTCGCTGCAAGATCTTTTCTTATATATACTATTACTTTCAAAAGATCTATAAATCAAATCTGATTCTTTTTTAGCTTGCAAGATCTTACGGTAAACATATATATAAAATAGCTATAAATCAACAAATCAGATTCTTAGCTTTCTCGATATTCTAAAACAAAATCTCTAAATCTATGTTTTTATCAGCTTAGACAAACCCTACAAAGAAATGAAGTTTGAACAAATCTTTTCCCTTTTTTGGAACTCAATTGCATTCGAGATTAGCTGAAATGTGAATGGGTTTCAGATACGCATTATGTGACAACATGCTCGATTCAGAGATACCCATTTGGGATAGCTGTTATCTGAAGAGCTGATAAATAAAAAACCCAAAAAGTGTCGATCGATATCAGAAGGGGCGTGAGTCAGTGGATAGTGTCTGCTGGCATAGAGTATGCTCGAGCTCTAAAAAAATAAACATATCTATATATAAATATATATATAGACATAAAGGTGTATATATATATATATGTCCAAAACTAATGACACTTGCGAATTTTCCTGCTTTGGCTGACAACCGATTTGATTATAAAAAACAAAAAAGAGTGCGAAGTAGAAGAAGAAGAGAACAACAACAAAACAAAAACAAAATAAATGGTTTGCCGTTTCCGTTGTCAGTTTGGTTCAATTGGAATTGCATTTTATGGTATGTGAGGGGTTACGAATAGTGCTCGAGGTCTGTTCAGAGAGTGAGCGAGAAAGACTGAGAGAGTGTGTGTGTGAGAGAGAGAGAGAGGGCGAGCGTGCGGCGGGGCTTATAGTGGGCAAAGAAAGAGATAACGCAACGGAAAAACAGAAAGCAAACAGAAAAGAATGCACAGACATAATCCGACATACATATATGTGTATATATATATATAGGGGTGTACATATATGTAGGTATAGGTATACGTATATGTATATGGGTTGCAGGTGGATTATACAGTAGTAGCCGGTTATAACGACTCCGCTTATAGCATTCGATACGGTTATTGCCCCAGGCAAACTTATAGGGTTATTGCGTCTGCCGGGCATTACAACGGTCGTTATAACCGAATTATACTGAACATAGCTATGTGTGGGTGTGCGAGAGAGATGTCTTCTTTGGGCGGGGGCGTGTCAGGTTAGTTGTTGCTAATGAGGACTCAAGAAGCGGTTCCTCCGATTAGAGTGTGTGAGGATGAGGGATGAGGGATGATGGGTGACAGATGATGGATAGTGATAGTGATAGTGATAGCTATTGATAGTTGGTGGTTACACATTGTTTTTTGTTTTTTTGTGTTATACAGCGAGTACAGGTTGACAGCACACCTCTGGTTTGGCCTTGGACTGGAATGTCACATAGCAGAGATCCTCATAGACCTTCTCGTCGTCCTCGCTGTAGATGTCATTGATGTAGGCATATTCGTGCTCCGTGGACGCCATCATCGAGGAGCGATAGTTGTAGACAGCGGCGGCGGCTCGCTGCAGTCGCTGACTTTCGCTGACGAAGAGCGAGGACGACGAGGAGCTGGTGGATGCACGATGTTGCTTCTCCAAGCCGGAGCTCTTGCCACTGGTGGTGGTTGCTTTTGATGGTGTCGCTGCTGCTGCAGTTGCTTCGGCTGCTGCTGCTGCTGCTTCTCGTGCGGCTTCTTGAGCGGCTGCGGCTGCCGCGGCCGCTGAGGTGCTCGCCTTGGGCGCCTCCAATTGTGGCGTGGGCGTGACACAGTCAAAGCTGCCGCCGTTCGGATTGAGATCAAAGGAGAGCGCACGCAGCTGCCCCTGGACGGAGTGATTGACATCGACACTGATGGCATCGTTGTCAATGCTGGAATCGCACATATTGGACAGCGAATCCTCGATATAGTCGTCAATGTCCTCGGTGCCGTTCTCAATGGTAATATCGCTATTCTCATCCTCCACCGAAAGTGAGCCGCTGTGCGAGTTCCGTTCGTAATACTCCGAGGATGAGGAGCCGGTGGCATCGATGCTGCCCGTTGTCCTCAATTCATTATTGCTGTCGGTTGGGTGGATTGCCATGATGTGGGGTGCGGGGGGTGGGGCATTCAAAAAACACACACACACATAAGCACACAGAGACACACACACGCACACAGAGGAGCGAGCCAAAGCATGGGAGTTGTGTGTATTTTTTGTTTTTTTTTTTTTTAGGGGGGGGGGGGGGTCGATAAAGAGACAATGCATTAGAGGGAGCAAGAGTTGAAACAGACGGCCGGAAAAAGAAAACCAAAAACGGGAGTAAAGAGAAAGAGAGAGAGAGAGAGAGAGGGAGAGAGAGAGCGTGTGTTAGATAAAGCTGGGGCATGGATATTTGTTGGTTTTTGTTGCTGTTGATGTTGATGTTATTGTTATTGTTATTGTTGTTGTTATTGTTGTTGTTGTAGCTGATAAGCAGTCAGACAAGGGCTTAAGCGGGTCTCGGGTCTCGGGTCTATGGGTGATGTTTGCCATCGGGATATTGTTCGGGTTGCGCGAGCGCATAATGAAATCCGAATGAAACCAGCTCACAGACAGGAAATGCAAAAAGAAACAATTGCAGCAGCTTCAGGTGATGGGGGCAAAGGGGGCGGGGCTGAGTGGGTGTTTAGGGTGTGGACAGAGCACGCACTAGAGATAACACATTGAAATATCAATTCAAGACTCACGTGGAATGCAGATCCTTGTAAATGGCCTCATCCGAGTGGGAACGTTCGCTGGGCGACAGCTGCAGATTGAAGCCGCTGCAAGGAATTCAAAATGAGAGCAATTGAGAGATTGGGATTGGGTATTGGACACCAGTCCACTTACAGCAGCTCCGGATGCAGTTGCTGCACCTTGCGACACTGCGACAGCTTGGACAGAGTTATGAGCACGCGATGGAAGTTGGTCAGATCATAGAGCATGGTGGGCTCAAAGAGATCCGCTTCACGTATATTGAAATGATTATGGCAGACATCCAGAAATAACTTGATATTCTTGCAGCACAGGAACTAAAAAGAGATTTTACAGTTAATATATATATATAAATATATATATGTATACTTATATATATTTAATTACCTGCGCCATTTGCGGCTTGCGATTGAACTCGCGCGCATCCATGCTGCTGGGATCCAGGTGGATGACCAGATTGCAGAGCAGCACTCCATCCCGGAGCGTCATGGCCAGAATGCGTATCTCGGCATCGGGCAGGGCGGCCTTGTGATCCGCTGGTATCACCTTGCAGCGCACCAGCCAAGCAACGCATTCCCGCCACAAATCACCATTTACAGCTGCGGCGGCGGCGGCTGCAGCGGCAGAGACCGAGGTGGCTGTGGCTGCTGCAGCAGGATTGCTGCCAAAATTATTGGAGGCCATTGCAGCTGAAGCTGGACGTGGGGCAGGAGTCGGAGCTGCAGCGGGAACTGGAGCAGGAGCTGGAGATGCAGTCGAAACTGGAATCGGAGCAGGAGTAGGAGCTGGAGCCGAAGTTGGAGCAGGAGTCGGAGCTGCAGCCGGAACTGTAGCTGGAACTAGAGCCTGAGCCGGAGCTGGAGCTGCAGTCGGAACTGGAGCAGAAGCTGCAGCTGGAACTGGAGCACGAGCTGCAGTCGGAGCTGGTACCGGAGCAGGAGCTGCAGCTGGAACTGTAGCTGGAGCTAGAGCCTGAGCCGGAGCTGGAACCGGAGCCGTAGCCGGAGCAGGAGCTGCAGGCGGAGCCCGAAGCTCAATCGAAGCTAAGGCCTAAGCCTCAGCCTGAGCCGGAGTAATAGTCGGAGCCGGAGCTGCAGCTAGAACTGGAGCACGAGCAGCAGTCGGAACTAGAGCCACAGCCGGAGCTGGAACCGGAGCCTCAGCCTAAGCCTAAGCTCAAGCCTCTGCCTTGGGATCTAGGGCGTGTGTGTGTGCGGGCAGCCTTTGCTTCTTCCTCTTGTTCTTTGCTGCTTGCTCTTCTTGCTGCTCTTGGGCGGAACAGTTAACAATGGCGTGGCGTCGTTTGGGGCGTGTGTTGCGCACATTAAATTTTTTACTTTTTTTATTACACTTTTTTTTTATTACTATTCTTTTTCGATGGCGTTTAATGAAAACAATTGAAACTCATCAGTTGGCCGTTGCGCGTTGCCGTCAACAGATACACAGCGACAACAACAACAACAACAATATTGACAACAACGACAACATCAGCGAAAACAACATTAAGGGCACCGACAGCAACGGCGACGGCGACGGTAACGGGAAATCGCAATGGAAACAATTATTATTGTGGCGAACGCCAGCGGTCGGACGCTCGTTTGATTTCTTCTCTATATATATTCAATTGATATTTGCTATTCCACACACTTAATAGATTGCACGGAGGCGCTTACACGCACGCACACACACACACACGCGCGAACACGCTCACCCACACATGCAAGTGCACACAGCTGAAGGGCTGCGTACACGACTGTTAAGCATCGATTAGCACTTCCTATTATCGATATATTGTGAAACTATATTTCTGTTACGCTTACAGTGGTCTTAAATAAACTCGTCTGGCGAACTAGCGCCTCTTGAATAATTTATTAGTTTTATAACTTTCATATTGCATACAATTTAATCATTTCATTGATTACTTTAGAAAACTGTTAGCCTACACCTCAGCTGTTAAGCTCTTAACAGCACTGTTGAGCTCATAATGGCGCTGTAATATGGCTAAAATATCGATTATTTAATATATCGACTAATCTAGGTGCGCCGCTCGCATATTTTTAGTTTTGCGCTTAATTTGAATTCAAATTCATTTATATATGATATTAGTTATTTATAATAATTAAAAACTTTAAGTTTGGTTATTTGATTTTAAATATATGATACTTTTTAAAATTATGTTGCAAGACAATAAATTCTCTGTTAAATGGCAATTGAAGGTTCGCTTGCTCTGTTTAAACTTTAAAGTAACACAATCTACAAACTATTAATTTTCCTGCAACAGATGTGCATACAAATGTATGGGAACAATGAATTATTAAGCACAGCAGGATCAATAGATATATAACTGTCGAATACGTATTAAAATTATTACACAAATTCAACTATAAAAAGCTGGGGAATTTGGACAGCCCAATTCCCATAAATTTTGTTCCATGCATATTTTTCATATTTATGGGGCAGCTGCCCCAGGGAAGCGAATTTTGGGCTCTGCGGGAACAGAAGCTGCCTTGGCAACAATCTCTGGATGCTCTCGATTTTGGTGGGGCCAGAGCAGCTGTATTTTATAGTTGTCTGCAGTGGTCGTAAACAAAACATAAGCAGCAGCAGCAATACACAAAAAACCAAAAAAAAAAGAAAAAGAAAAAGAAAAAAATAAGAAAAATGAAAAGAAAACAACTGTAAGCTTCAATAAACAAAAGCTGATCCGAAACGAGGTGGCGGCCATTGGTCGTGTGCACCTCACAGCAACAGCAACAACAACGCCAAATGGCGTTTATTCTACTTGGCGCTTCTCTTCCTCTCTCTCTCTCTCTCTCTTTTCGAAACGCCAACGAAAGAAAAAGCACTACAAATTATAAGCTTGCGATAAAACAAAAAGCGCAAATTGAACTGGGCGAAAATTAAAAAAAGAAAAGAAAGAAGAGGAATAGCGAAAATGAAACGAGTAATGACCGCAGACGCGGCAGCACCTGAAGCGGATTTGGATGAATCGCAGTCGTGGTATCAACTTGACCAGGAGGCACAAACAATTTGACGGCCTGTCGGGATGTCAGCCTGGAGCTGGCCGCTTGGGCTGCGTGCCGAAATCAAAGATAACGACTCATCAACGGCGTCATAAAAACGTGACATCAGTTTTATTGCTGCGGGACGTCAGCGACAGCAAAAGGAACTGTAAAAACGGCAGCGGCTGCGGCGGCGATGGCGGCGACGTCATCGTTTGACGCGGCGCGTCGCAAAAGGTCACGTTAAAGGCAAAGGCAGCAACAGCAACAGCAGCCGACCGAGCAAAGCAAATTGCTGCGAAGCAAAGCAAAGAAAAGCAAAGTTGAGCAATGGCGGCGACAAAGCGGCAGACGCGCGAAAAAGTATTGCGGCATAAGCTGTGGGGCAAAAACTAACATAACGCCAAAAAATAAAATAAAAACAGTACTGTTCACAAGTAAAGAGACACTTGAGGAATGGGCGTGCTCATGTACATACTATGTATGTACATACATGCATACATACATATTGTATATGGCTTAGTACTTGTTCTATTATAATTTAAAGATATTAAAAATAATAATAAAATATCTGTATTATTAATTTAAATTAATATTTTAACTTTACTTAGAGTAATTTGTTTCATAACAAATATTGCAATTTAATTGCAATTGCCTTAAATCTGTGAAGCGAAGTATTTTTCGCCGTACACTTCTTATTGATGTTTGTTTTTGGCGCTGCGACTTCTGCTGCTGCTTACGTTACGAATTGCTGCGCAGCCAAAGCGGCGCCTGGGCAACGCACAAAGAACAAGTAAACGAAGAAACGCAGGCGACAAATGTGTTGCTAACGTGATTTATTCAACTGGTTTTGCTATTAAAGGAATTTCAACAAATTTAACTTTTTTTAATTTAAGATATGTAAGCAAAAGGTAATGACAGCGACATGTTAACAAACGCAACAAATTGTTGTATATGTTATTTAACATCTATGATATTACTTAAAACGGCATTCTCTGATATGAATACTTTAATAATAATATTATTGTTTTTTTGTTTAATGCTCGTTTGGAAAACTAATTAATCTAAAGCTTTAAGCTAAGTTATGTATATCCAATTGGAATGGCAAATTTATCATGCACACCTTCTTATTCATGTTACTTGGAAAAACTATAGCAAGACTAATAAAAAGGGAATAGAAACAAGAACAATAACAATTGAGTAAGTTCATTCCTCACTCAGTCCATTTGCCTGATTAATTATTGAACGTTCCCCTGGCGCGCATTAAAATTCATTTGATGCGTTTCTTGTCGCCTGTGCCAGAGTTTGTTGCTCTGCCATTTTCTTTCATTTCTATACCCTGCACGCATGAAAGGGTACGAGAGGCTCAGTATAGCTAACGAGTCTGTGAAATGTATATGTGTATATAAATACGCCAATTCAATTTGCTTATTTATGTATATATAATTAGATCAATTAATTTCCTTTGAAAGAAATAAATATTATTTATTTAACTTATTTTTGTCACCATTTTTTTTCCTTGTTGTCCATGTTCTTTCATTACAGGGCATCTCTGCCATCGATAACTCACACTTTTGCTGTTTTTTCTTTTTCTTTCATTTTACTTGGCCGTTGCTGTTGTTGTTGTTTTTGCTGCTGCTGCTGCTGTTGGTGTTGGTGTTGGTGTGAGCGAGTTGATGAAATGGTTGGAATTCGCTCAAATGCTACTGTGCTCAGCGAATATTTCAAGTATTTAGACAAGTTTTTCGGTTGTTGCAGCATAAATAAATAAATGAAATCAATTTACAGTGCGCTGAGGCGAGAACTGGCCCCAGATTGGGGTTGGGGCTTGCCATTTTGGTCACTTTTGCTATTATATGGCGCCCATACAACCCATCGACACTCGGTGTTATCGTAGCGCCACGCCCCCCCGTCACGCCTTCCGCTCACGCAGCACGTTGATTAATTGTCATCGTTGTATACAAATACAACAACAATTGCCTCAAATCACGTACAGCCAGCGCATGTCGCAGGTGAAACGGCGTACAGAAGTCAATGGGCATGGCTGAATAGAGGCAGTGGTGGGGAAGAGGAAGGGGAGGGGGGGGGTATGGTGTGGAGTCTCAGGTATCTACTTAGATCGCAGCTGTTGTTGCTGCTGTTGTTGTTGTTGTTGCTTTTGCTGTTCGCATTAACATAAATAAATCACTTGCCGCCATCAATCAGTCTGTTTGCATTCGGCGCACAGCCACAGTGTAGGAGCCCCCGCCTCCCCCACCCTGCTCCCCATTCATACAATTTCCCTTTTGGCATTCTTTGTGCGCTCGCTCGGCTTTATGCTTGCGCGCATATTATTTTGATTTATCGATGTCTCGACTATTAAGCAATTAACTTTCGTTGCTGCCGTTGCGTGTGTCCTAGACAAAAGGGCCCCATCTTTAAGGACCTCAAGGAGCGCATAAACCGCAGTGAACACAAAAAAAAAAAAAAAACAAACAGAATAAAAAGAACAAATAAAATAAATAAACAGAGAAAAAACTAACTAAATAAATTATGTGGCTAAATGCAAAAAAAGAAGAAGAAAACCGAAAAAGTTTGTTGCCTTCTTGCGGCACAAAGTGCAAACAAGCAATGGACGTTGCGTTGCGGTCATTTTTATTCATTAAGGGTATATATATGCGAGTGTGCGTGTGGATGTGTGTGTGTGTGTGTGTGTGTGTGTGTGTGTGTGTGTGTGCAGCCGCAAGGACAACGAGTAAATAGTGAGTACTGAGCAAACTCTCCAAATTGCCTTCATGCGAAATATATTCGCATCAACAATTATGTCGCACAAAGGAATTACAAATGAGAAAAATATTCCATTTTGCATTATATTTGCAGCCAACAGACGCTAAGGTATCATCAAAAAAAGAGTAAGAAGTAGAGAGATATGAAGAAGAGGAAGAAAACCTCTTTCATTTGCATTGATATCAAGTTATTAAAAAAAAAAAAACAGCTTCTCTTTGACGCATAATTCAGCAGAGATGCTTAGCTCGATGGCAATAAAAGATTTTGTGGAAATGCATTGGAGTGGATGGGGAGTTGAATTTTCGAATAACTACCTCACTGAATAAGAAAGTAATTGACATTTATGCTACAGAGTCATATAGAAATGAATCCGAAAAACTAATGATTTTCTCGTTTGTAGCTTAAATATATCGAAAATTCGGAAATCAATATATAGCAGATGGGATAACACGCTTCGGGCTTCGCTGTTCTCCTTTTATAATCAGATTTAGCTATTCTTTTATTATTGTAGTCTCGGATTTAATTTTTCCAGATGTGGTTTAATATTTCGGCTTAGTCCGGTCTCGAATTCAGACTTAGTTATTCTGTTTTCAGATTCGGGTAAGATTCGGATCACACTCGGAGTCAGATATTGATGTTTCAGATTCAGATTTAGCTAATCTCTTGTCAGTTTTCGATTAAACTACTCCCGATTCGGATTAATATTTCGGCTTCGTACTTAGTTTTTGTCCTGTTAATCGAATCTTTCTAGTAGATCAGATTCAGATTTGGATTTAGCTAACCTCGTATTGAGTGAGGACTACGCCAATCCTATCTAGATTCGGATTTACCTATTCTTGATTCAGATTCGGATTTAGCCAACCTTCTTTTTGAATTCGGATTCGGTCAATCTTTTATCAAATTGAGATCCAGTGACTCTAGTTTTAGATTCAGACTTTTCTTGTTTCTAATTTGAATTCTAGTTTCAGATATGGACTTTGCCATTTATGTCTTCATTTTGGAAATAAATATTTCCGTTTCAGTTTTTGATTTAGCTTATCTCGTTTTGAGCTTGGATCCCGCCAATCTATTATCAAATTCAGAGTTAGTTCAGTTATTCTTGTTTCATATTTTCATATTTAACTATTCTCGTTTAAGATTCGGACTTAGCTCACCTTCTTTGTGAATTCGGATTCGGTCACTCTCTTATCGGATTCGGACTCTGTGATTCTCCTTAGAGATTAAAATTCAGTTATTTAAGTCTCAGATTCATATATAGATTTGCATTCTAATAATCCTGTTTCAGTTTCGGAATTGGCAACTCTTTATTTTATTATATAGATTCTGGTTTCAGATTCAGATTTAACTATTCCCAGTTCAGATTCGTAGTTAGCAACTCTGTCTTCGGCTTCAGTTCTGGCTTCTAATTCGAGCTCCCCTCTTCTGGCTGCCCATACGGATTCAGCATCCTTGGTTACGCTGTGCCATGTTGATCAGTGTCGCTGTCCACGTGGACTCGCATATGTAAATAGGATATTTATTATAAATACATACTATATATCTACATACATATATATTTGTTTGTGCGCGTGATTATGCTCGTGGGATTGCGGGTAGTTTATTCGCGCAGCGGCAACCTTGTAACCATTTAAGCATTCCAACTATTTACCGCTGCTGTGACAAGCGCCATCTAGTGGTCAGGGGCGGCAGCTGCGGGCTTCTTCTGTTGCGTATATTACGTATACGCAACGTAAGCCCGCACGCATTTCAAATCGAGTGCGCAGAGATGCATAATTAAATGCCACAGAAATGAGCTTAATAATTACTTAGTTCAGTCCACCGTAAAAAACAAAAAAAAAAAAAAAAAAAAACAAAAAAAGAGAAAATTAGGAGCAAGAAACCTAATAAATAATAATAAGCAACGTAAACAGCAACAAACAAACAAACGAACAAACAAACAAAAAACACACACGCAAAAATGATGAAAAAACGACTGAAAGCCAGGCACAAATTAATTGAGGCAACACACGTTTCTTGTTTGTATGTGTATGTGTGAACGTGTGTGTATGTGTGTGTGTGTGTGCGTTGTAATTTGCGCCTGAATAAGTTTAGTAAAGTTTTTTCTTCCTTTTTTTTTTGTTTTTTGTAGTGTTGCTAAATTTTTAAAACATTTCAAAGGCATGTTCGTGTTAGGCAACGACTACGTCTAGCATATGCAAACAGATTTAATTAAAAGCACTTATATATATATATATATATGCATGCATATATAAATACAGGTGTGTATTTATAACCAACGTGTATTTATGCATATCGAAAGCTGCTTGCTGCCTTTACGCATCAGGAATTCAAGTAAAAGGCTTTTAAAGTAATACGCCCAAAAATAAACCAAATTTAATATAAACAGTTGAAGAATGTGGAGCATGTGTTGGGGCAATATATATTTGTATATATAAATGTATTTATACATATATATTTTCATGCATTTATTGCATTTATGCATTTAAGAGAAAGTGAAAATACATTTTAATTTAACAACAGTAATTTAAAGTTTATAGACTAAGCTTGAACTTTAGATTTAACTATATCAAATATGATATATGAATATATAAAAAATTTTATTTTTAAACTTACAGTTTTTCACATTTCTTCAGAAATAAATTTGCGAATTAACATCACAATTCAGTTAATGAAAATTTGGCATTTTTAAACGAAATTTAACATTTCCTGGTACAACAAAATCAGCTAGAATTGCTTCAATTATTAATTTTAGCTTATACTCACTAATATAATAATATATAATATAATAATAATAGCTTAAATAAAATTCTTTATAAAAATTTTAAATAGCAAAAATTTTAGCACAAAGTAATCTGTCCCATTTACTTATTTCCTTGGCAAAACTCAATGATAGTTTCCAAGAAAAAAAAACCTTTTTGCATTTTTTTTGCCGAGTTCTCAAACACACTATAACCGGAATATAGAAGGAAAAGATAAATAACACAAGTAAGAGTGCTCTAGTCGAGACTGCTCCACAGTCTTGGGCTATATTATGAGAATTTATTTGTTGAATAAATCCTCTTGTTGATTTATTATCTATATTAAACTTTCAGAACGTAATATCAACATGCAAATTTGTGTATTTGTTTAAGCACAAGTGTTTAGTATTTGAAATACGTTATTTGCAAAATTTTGAGAGAAGGGACTGGAATCAAAAATATAACAAAAACCAAAATTGTATAAAATACACATAAATCTATATGCAATATTGAGAATCTAGCTATTGAACATAATTTTACAATTGCTTATCGATAAGGTTTTAATCGATAACATTAAAATTAAAATAGTTATCGATTTTTTGAAACAAACTTGATCTGCGTGAGCTATTCAGGCACCTACAAATACCTAAAGTCTGTATCTCTTATATCTCCTGACATCAACGAGCTAAATCATACGGACGTATGGACGGACGGAAGAACGGACGGACGGACTTACAGACGGACATTACTAAATTAACTCAGCTCGTCATCTATGTACTTCTGCCTGTTGAATACATTTTAATCTGATTTACCATTTTCAGCGGACTCAGGTTATAAAAATTGCATTTTGAGGACAATTTAATGTGTTAAGTCTTTGTCCCAATGACGTATTTCGCACACTTTGTATATTTGCAACACATTCTCTAGTGGTAAGTAGGGAACAGTGAATTGGCCAAAAAGGCTGTAGTCACCAAGCAATAGACCATGTATTTACTGAATATCCAATAGTGAATTTTTTATATTTTGTAATTTATAAACATTTCAAAAACGCATTCACAAAGTATTTCTAAAAGAAAATACTATAAAACTTAATACAATTTAAGTTAGTTTGCAGCATTTCTGTCTCATACACCTTATGGCTGCCCGGCTGGCAACTATTTATTCTAATATAAAAGTTATGTAAGTATAAATTAAGTTTTTTTTTCTTTTTTTTTTCTTTTTTGCTTGCCGACTGTAGCCGTAGGCCAACGTTTGCTAGTTTTGGTTTCGGTGCGAAAACATAAACAACCGAAAAATAGTTGCCAGACTTTGTAAGAGTTTCCAAAATAGACAATGGCCACTTCTGCAAAGCAACAACGCCCGCAACAACTACCACAACAGCTAACCCAACAACAGCAACAACAACAACAACAACAACATAGATCAACAAAATATTGCAACATTTTCAAGGCAGGCAACAAAACGGAAACAAAGCCGAAAAATTGCCTTACAGTCGACAAACACACACAAAGAGAAGTCACTCGGCCAAAACGTGCAAAAACTATTTTCAAACTCTTGCAACTCTTGCAAAAGGGCAACAACAACAATGACAACAACAACAATAGCAATGACAACAACCAACAGCAACCGCCAAAAACAACAAACACCAAGACGCCGTTGCCAGTTGTTTGGCGACGCGGCTGCCAAAAGTATTTGCAAAGTGCGAGCCCAGCAAAAGTCAAGGGCAGCCAAAGGGCCAGAAGCCTCCCTATCCACCTACCTCCCTCCCTCCCTCCCTCCCTCTCTCCATCCCCCTCCCTCATCATCCTCCTCACTCCAGGCAGCGGCCCCAGACTGTCCAAAAAAATTTGTGTGTTAGCGAGTGAGAAAAAAACCAATCAATAAATGCGAAAAATTGCTCCAACACCAAAAAAAAAAAAAGTAAGAACGTTGCAGTCGGGCGTTAACGACTGCAGAACACTCATTCATGGCCCTAGGTGCTGCCAGATACATTTTCCGATTCGCCACGCCCTAAATTGGGATATATATGTATATATATTATTTTGGGGCTAATCAATCGAAGATGTCCACAGTAACTTAGTAAAATCGTAGAATATAGAGTTTTAGATATATATGTCATATATATTTTAACTTGCGTTGTTAACGCGAATATACATTTCAAATTTTAACTTTCTAGTACTTCAACTAAAAGGATTTCAGGCATACTGGAGAATGCATTTTCCGATTTGCGACGCTTCCAATGGGTATAGTTATATCCGTCATATCTTATTGATTTTAAGCTGTCAACCCGATTATATGAATATTCCTAATTTCAACTTCAACTGGCATAGTTTCTGATCTACCTGAGAATGAATTTTCCGATTTGCCACGCCCCTACTGGGCGGATCGGGAAACTCTTGATACGTTATCAGACGAGAGTATACACGAGTATAAGATCCAAATTTCAAATCTCTAGCTTCAATAGCATCGAAATGGTTTGCATTTATACGGACAAATGGACGGACGGAAAGACGGACGGACAGCAAGACATTGCGCAAAACCAATATACTCATTTCATTTTCATTCATACAACAACACACATAACAAATTTAAAAAGCCCTAAGAGAAATGGCACACAACTGCAGCAACAGCAACAACAACAACAACAACGACAACAACGACAACAACGACAACAACAACAACAACATTGGCAATAGGAATAACCACAGTCAAAAGCAAAAGAAAAGCTGCGTGAAAATTTTTCTTTAACTTAAAAAAAAGATAAAAAGAACAGAAGCATAAAAAACTCAAAATCAAAAGCAGACGAATGTTCTTTGCTCTGTAGTTATTATATATCATATTATTGATCAAATTAAAAAAGATTATATATGTATATATTTTTATTATATGTATGCACTTATAAAATAACAAAAAATCTTATTTTTTTAATTTTTTAAAGAATATATAGAAACTAAATTTTTTAAAATATTATTTTATATCTTTTTCTCTATATCTTAGTATAAATAATAATACAATGCATAAAAGTTATTTGTTCGATATTTTATTACTTTTCACTACAATCAAAACAATTAGCTTACAAAACATATTTTTTATTTTTTTATCATGATTAATTTTCAATTTTTATAATATTTATTAATAATTAATAATTATAATATAAATATATATGATAATAAATATATTTCTTGTGTTTGTTTATATTACTTTTAATATTAAATATAAGTATTTTTAAGATGTTTATGATTATTAATAAAATAACTAATTTAAAAATCTTTTAACTATGTTTTCCATTTTTAGTTTTGCTTATTTTAATTTTAAAATCTAAATTTTATTTTAAAGTTGGCTTGTTTTATTCTAATAGTGGAGAAATCAGCTAAATTTATTTGAAAATGTAAGCATAAATAGATGCCTACATGCCTACAATGTAAGCATAAATAGATGCCTACATTTTCAAATAAATTTAGCTGATTTCTCCAATTTTTAAATATTTAATTTAATCTTAAATGTAATTTAAAAGTTTGGGTGTTTTATTTTACTATGTATACATGAATATTTGATTGAATATTATTTATTTGATTTTTTTATAAATAGTTTTTGTATTTCTTCATTTTTAAAATATTTTATTAAAACAAAAACATATTTGTTTTCATTGTTAAAGCTGAAATATTATTTAGTTAGATATATATATATATATATATATATATATATATATATATATATATATATATATATATATATATATATATATATATATATATATATATATATATATATATATATATATAATATACATATATATATATTTTTTTTTTGTATTGTATTTTATTCATATAAAAATTTAACCAATGCAAATTATAATATATTTTAATAAATAACTATAAATGATTTATATATTTATTCTTTCAAACAATTTACTGTTTATAAATACAAATATACTTTAGTTTTGGTAATTTCAACTGAAGTTAAACTATATGTCTGACTGCTGATATTTTAGTTCAGATTATTTGAAAGCCAATTATAGCGCAGATTCAACTCCCTTTGATTAGAGCATCTCACATTCGGAAGGCAGTCAAAAGGCTTTGCTGCCATTTGTTTTTATTGGTTTTAATTGAGCGCAAACTGCTTCAGAGCCCTTGCAATGGGCTCAACTTTTCAGCTTGGCTGACACAGAAAAGGGAAACAAAAAATTGATCCTCTTGTCGAGAACTGAGAGAACTGTTTGCGAATAAACTTTCGATGCCTAATTGCACCTTAATTGGATTCAACTTTAGCAACTAGAAATGCCTTCATCAAGAGTCTTTCAATTCCCAATACTTTTGTAAAGTTTCCTGTTTATAAATATACATATAGATGTTATATAAATTTGTGTGTGTATGTGTATGTGACATACATGTATACAAATATATATTCACGTTCTTGTTTTATGGTCATCTAATTGGTATCAAGTCTCAAAGGACAAACTTGTATAAAGATGTACAATTATAGATACGAAAGAGATAATGAATTAAAGAGATTGTTAGGTTAAGATAGATAGAGATAATAATAGAGAGTAAGCGAGAGATATAGAAAGAGGTAAAGAGAGAGAAAGAGAGGAAGAGACTGAGAGACCGTGAGAAAGAGAGACAGAGGAGGAGAAAATAATGAGCAAGAGAAAGAGAAAGAGAGGAAGATAGAAAAAGAAAAAGAGAGAAAGAGTTAAATATTTATAATGAGAATTACAATTAAAATTAAAATGAGAATTAGAAACAGAAAGAGAATGATTGAGAGGAAGTGGAACGGAGAGTGGCAACAGAAAAGAGAGAGAGTGAGATATATATATATAAAGATAGAGATAATGATAGGGACAGCGAGAGATTAGGCGCAAAAATGAAAGAGTGAGAAAATAGAAAAAGGGAATCAGTGAGAGAGATGCAGATAAGATAGAGAGATATAAAGGTAATAATAATAGAGGGAGGCAGATAGATATAGTGGGACAGATAGAGATAATAATTGAACGAAAGAGAGAAAGAGAGAAAGAAAGAGAGAGAGAGAGAGAGAGCAGCTGCATTTATCGCAGATTGATTATATCAGTAGATCATATTATATCATTTCATTTTCATATTAATTATACTTATAACTGAGAAGCTTAAGAGGCACACTTACAGACTAATACATAGGCGATATATAACATTTAGAAAACGAGTAAAAACAATTGAATACCTGCCAAGAAAAATCTAATAAATTCATGAATATAGCGTCAGAGAAGATTTCTGAAAGCTTGTGGAACTCAATGAACATTATAGTATCAGAATGGTATAATGATAACAATATCTATAAGGTTTGTATTTACCATCAAATTTGAATTCATTCGAATGAATTTGAAGACTTAAGCCTTACTAATTCCTTAATGCAATTTTCAATTAAGTTAGAGATGCAGATTAAGAAGAAGCTCATAAGTTTGCTTTGCATGCTGTATTTATTCAATTACTGTGAACTGTGCAACAGATTCCCCCAAGTAAGAGCATTGGCTAAGCACTAACCGTTATGGTGGTCAAATAATTCAAGGATCTAAAGTGATTAAACCTGATATGCTCGACTGATAATCGCCACTTGAAGTCCTCTAAATGCACAGAAGAGCAAATGTAACTTAGATGATGTGGCACATTGTCTAGCCCCAATATGAGAGACAGCTGAACCTTGTTCATGTCGCATGTCCTGCCGTTGCTCCTGCTCCTGCTGTTGCTGTTGCTGCTCGTCCATCGTCCAGTGCCCACTTACAAATTGAGCAACACCAAATCTAAGTGATGAATGTGGTGCCTTCCAGCCTGGCTGCCTGAAATACGAAGCCACACAGAGAGCAAACAAAAGAGGAGCCAGCGCTAGAGCCAGAGGATGTTTGTGTGTGTGTGTGTGTGTGTGTGAGTGAGCTTCGAGATTTTGGCTCTTCATCAGTTTGCTGCAACTGTCGACATTGGCCGCACAACTTCTGGCACAGTCAATTGCGGCAAAATGTCACTCAATTTAAAGTTGCCACTAACTGACTAGTTGACTACCTGAGTAGTTGACTACCTGGCTACCTGGTTGCCTGTCTAGCTGTCTACCTACCATTCAGCTGCGGCACACCTTTTCGCCCATTCTTTCACCTGCCTTGGTCCATTGAAATGCTGGCTTCAACCCACGTTGCACAATCATCGCACAATGGTTGCACAATCAATTTGTCGCCTTTGCAGAGGTGGGACTAATTGCAGACACATTAAATGCATATTATTCGAGCATCCAAATACATTTCCATGCATTCAATTATTGTCAATTATTTCAACATAATTTCGTTGATTAATCGATTGCAATTAAGGCAATTAACATAATCAATGTAGAGATTCACAATGCTTGGGCAAAAGTTTCATTTCAAATGTTTTCTGCCAGCCAGGAATTTGTCTGACACTCTAAAGTGGATTAGCTGGGTAGGATTTTGATGATATATGGATGATAGGAGCTGGATAACTGGCTAACTTAAGTTAAATCACGTAATTAAGTACTTCATGTAGTTTGGGCATTGTATAACCTTTTGTCTTTAGTCTAGGTATGATCATTGAACATCGATGTTTGATGATAATTGATGTTGTATGCAGAAACATCGATGTTTCTTTGGGATGAATATCGTTACATTGATGTCGGGCTTTCGATTATGTGAGCATCGAAGTTTTTCTAATATTGAGCATCCCTAATTTACTTTATAACATTTGCTATTAATTGTTTTATATATATCTATATAAATTATATATAATTCATTAAAATATACATTTTTATGACCATCTCGATAATGCATAAGCTCAAATACTCTGATCAATACATATATATACATACATAGATATATGATTAAAGTTGTTTTTTTTAGATCCAAAATTGCGCATCATATGTATACATATATTTTTATAAACTTTTATCATTTTATAAACGTGTTTTAAAAGATAGGAGATATAAGATATAGATGCAATTATTGCTTTATAAATAGAAAGCTTCAACACAAATTATTGATCCCCAGTCCAAACACGGATAGCATCTCCATAAATTTTTGCTTGAGCTCTCGGCTGAATTCTTATTTTCGACAGTTCAATCAAGTCTTTAGTGTGAGAAGTTTGAATTCATATTTTAGCAAATGATAATTGTTGAATTTACATACATATACTTATATTAGGTTAGATTATATATATATGAAACCAACCTGACCATTTATCAAAAAGTCACTCTATAAAGAGCTCTTTCTTATTAGTTCAGTTTTGTCATCAGTTCAAATATACCCCATTCGCAACTTGCTTCTTATTCATATACTAAATGCACCTGCTCGTCTCTGGTTTCAATTTCACAATGACTTTCATTCCAAATAATTGAACGCAGTAAGCGAAAACAGGGAGAGAGATTATAGAGAGCATGAGCTAGGGAGAGTGAGCACAGGGAGAGCTAGCATAGGGACAGCGTAATTCCCTTTCCCACTCATGCAGATTAAACTCAAGTGCCGCTCTTATCACTTACAATTACTTATTACTATTGTTTATTTTATATTAAGCTTTTCACTCTTTATAATATTACAATTAAATTTAAATTGACTTTCACAAACATGTAAAAACTTCTAACGTTAACGACTGCAAAATACTTATATGTTTATATGTACTTATACAGCGCTGTCAGATCCGTTTACCAATTTGCCAGAAATCCAATCGGTATACATATATTATTTTTGGACAAATCAATAGAGGATGCCAACAGTAATTAAGTAGTTAAATTTTTTCTAGCTGTAAAACTGTGGAAGTTAACTGATTTGCCACGCCCCCAATAGTAGATATATCCGCCATATCTTATTGATTTTGTGCTGCCAACTCGAGTATACATTCCAAATTTCAACTCTCTAGCACCTCAACTAATAAGATTTCTGACCCCTTCTTGGTGGATTGGTAAAATCTTGGCACTTTATATTTTGTACTAAATATACAGATAATTATATCTGCCTCTTATATTATATACAATATACAAAATGCCCAAAGAACGCCATCATTTGTTCCACAGTGCATAAATTGCGAACCCACTAAATCGAAATTGAAACCAAAATCAAGCGTAAAATTCATTTAAAATTTTTGCACTTCCACCTTGCCTAGACACATACATTCTCTCTCTTTCTCTTTCTCTCTGTCTCTGTCTCACGCACACTCTAACTCGCTTTGCCTCTCTCTCTCTTTCCCCCTCTATGTTTGCTTTCGCAGCGCTGCGAGTGCTAAAAATAAAAGTAAAAAAAAATGTTCTTCAGTTCTTTGAGTTTGCCAGGGCTGAATGCAATTTAATCTATAATTCCAGGTAGCTTTTCACCTGCATTAAAATGTGTTTAAAATTGAAATTCCTAAGAAGAGTTGTAGTTGTATTTGTATTTGTAAATACATATGTTTGTAATAGTTTCTATATATAGCTGAGCTTTAGCTGTCCAATTGGAATTTCGCATATTTACTTATTGGAAAAAGCTTTTAATTACGAAATGGAAATTTGTTAGATTTGCCATTATTAAAATTTGGTAGAAATTTGCTTTCATTTATAGAACAATATATTCAAAATTGCAATGCAGTTCGCTGAAATCTAAATTTAATTCGAATTCGACATCGAATTTAATTTAATTTGAAATAGAATTAGGCCAATTTTTTGTTCTTCTGTTATTCAAAAATATTTCCTTAGAGACTAATTTGCAGCCCTGTATTTTGGAATTTAACCTTCATTTGATACAGTTAAATGCGTGGGTGTATGTTTTTTTTTTTCACTCAGTTCGCTGTGTGTGTGTGTGTGTGGGGGGGGGGGGCTAGCCCCATTGTAGGGCGTGGCGCGTGTGTGGGTAATTGTTGACGCGTTCGATTTGATTGAAAGTCGAGGCAAGTGCCAGGCAATGAAGACGATAGAAAGACATCGGGCGACAGAGTGTGTGAGGGTGAGTGTGTGTGTGTGTGTGTGTGTGTGTGTAGAGTGTGCATATGTGTGTGTGTGTGTAAGGGCTGGGAAATTACGCTGAGGTGTTATAGGGGCGTGGCGCAATGCTTGGCATATGATTGTGTAATTGATTTTATCAATAGGAAAAGCAAAGCATAGACAATGGATGCGGTAAGTATGTATGTATGTGTGTGTGGGTGTGTGTGAGTGTGTGTGTGTGAGTGTGTGTGTATAGGGGTGTGCATGGGTTAGGATAAGGTTAAGTATTTGCCAGGCGAAAAGAAAACCAATTACGAGCACCGAGTTTGGGGAGACGGTGCTGTGGGGGTATCATGAGGCAACACGCACGTTCGCTTTGTAATTTACTTTATTTTTGTTGCTTTTTTGGGTTTTTTTTTAGATTCCTTTTCCTATTTTTAGGACTTTGCGTTGGCGCCATTAAAAACCATCAGCCAAGTTGACCATTGCCGTGGCGGCATTGTTGTTGCGTGGCCCTACCACAAGTCTGTTTTTTTTTCGTTTGTTTTTTTTTTTTTTTTTTTTTTTTTGGCTCACTTTTACGAAAACCCCTTGACTTAAGTCTTTTATTATTTTTATTTTTTTAGCTCCCAGTTGCCGTGTAATTTGTTCTAGAACAATTTCGCTATTCAAAAAAAGAAGAAGAGGGGCAGAATAGGGAATAAAAGCCGGGCGCTAAAAATTTGCGGCCAAGTGCAAAGTAAAGCAAAGCAATCTTTGGCCCCATCAAGCTCATTGGCATCCCCATCGATTTTCGCCCCAAAAGTGGATTGCTGGCGAATAGGATAGAAAAATCCGCATTGAAATTGTATGCCCCGCGCATCTATTTCCATATAAATTGGCTGTCGTCGTAGAGCATCCAGCGCGCTATCGGCCGTATCGCGCGCGCCGACCAACTTTGCCAATAATAAAGCGCCATTAGTGCTGCTACATAAAACGGAGTTGGGCATGGGCATGGGCATGTATCTCCAAAAGGGGAATGGGATGGGCGGGTGCTGCCCGACAATGGCAATGGCTCTACCAGATAAGCTCTACCGCCCCAGCGAGGTGTGCCCACAATGCCGGCAGGTTTTGTTTTTTTTTTTTATTCGCCAAGAACACAAACAACTCCAGCAAATAATGTGGAATTCAATTAAATGAAGTCGCTAAGCTGATGCCCTTAGACGAATACGAATGCGAATACGAATCTGTATACCTTTGCCAAATGTCTACAATTTATTCATGGACCACTTGTGAAGCAGAAAAGTTTTTAGCTCTTTTCCAATGCAAATATGAGTTTCATCAACTTAACCAATTATATTTGATTCCAGATTGTCTGTATATACATATATATTTATAAATTCTTTACTTTTACTTTTGCCTTTGTCACTTCTCATATTCCCCAAAGTGAACTTAAGTTTTGAGCAATTTCGCTCTAGTGGAAAATGACTGAACAACGAGGGAAACTAAAAATCATTTGTAATATTTATGCAAATTTATTCGAGAATTGTTTTCAGTTTTAATAATTACACGATTGCAAATAGACGAATTTTCATCGGCTTCTCCCTAGTTAAACTCATGCAGATAAGCACCCGAATATGCTTATGGTTAATGAAGGTGGTGAGATAAAAGTCATCTCAAATAATCAATATATATCCTCTGTATAAACAAAATTTATTGTAACAAGCTTTTCATCATAATTTGCATCTATTATTTAAACTGCAGAAATTAATACAAACAACTCAGTAAGGTTTGATCTAAAGCACATCAAACTTTAAAGATGGATCAGTAAGATTTGTTTGTATTACTCTGATATCCAGTGCTTTCTATCTCACTTAAAAACGACGGATTTTCGGGTCTCTCCCTCTGTTTCTATCTCTGTCTGTTTTGTCTCACTCTCTTTCTCTCTATCTTTCTTACTTGCTCTCTCAGTCTATTCTGTTTATCTCTTTCTCCCCCATTCACTTTCTTTCTCACTTCCTTTCTTGTTTTCTTCACAAATATTTTTTTCTCTATCTATTTTTATGTATATTTTTCTTTCTGTTACTTGATACTTATTTATCTTTCTCTCTCTCTCTCTCTCCTTCTCTCTTTCTTTTTCAGTTAAACACTCTCTCTTTCTTTCTCTGTCGCTCTGTATTTCTGTCACTCAATTTTCTCTCTTCACCTCTGTCAACCTCTTACTCTACGTCTCTCTCTCGTTTTTATTCTCTCTCTCTCTCTCTCTCACTCTCTTTCCTTCTCTCTCTCACTCTCTCTTTGTCTCTCTCTTTCACTCTCCTCCTAACTTTCATTCTCGCTCATACTGATTCTCTCTCTCTCTTTCTCTTATTTTATATGTATTTTTATGTATATATTTTTTTCTCTATCTCTCTCCTATATCTATTTTTTCTGTAACACGATATTTATTGATTAAGAGATTTCTCTCTCTCTCTCTCTCTCTCTCTCTGTCTCTTTCTCTCTTTCTTTCAGTTTAACTCTCTCTTTGTATGATTCTCCCTTAACACAATGTCTCTCACTCTCAATCCTTCTTTCTCTCTTTTTCTCTCTTTGTCTCTCTCTTTCTCTCTTTCTTATACACACTCTCTCTCTCTCTCTCTCATTGCCTCTATCTTTCCCTCATTGTTTTATTTCGTTCTCTCTGCTTCTTATTTTATTTCTCAAACTCTCTCTTTTTCTCTCCATTTTTCCCCCTTTCTCTTCTCTTTCCCAACCACACACACACACATACGTATTCACAAGGCAGTACTCGACGTATGTTACGCTTTCCAACATACTTTCTGCGGAACATGGCGCTGGCTCCACTGATAAGCAGAATCGTCGTCATCTTTGGTCGTGTGGAGCTTGCTGGCGGTTGTTATGGCTAAAGTTTCAGTTATTGTTGTTGGCGGTGGTGGTGCGGTGGGGCTGTGGCTGCGACTGTGGCTGTGACTGCCAAATATTTTATGGCTGTCCACTTCCGTATGTAGCGCATTGGGGGCTGCTGGCTGCCTAAGGGTCTTTCAAAATTGGATGGAGTTAAGGGCCGGGCAGGATTCAGCACGCTCCGACTCCGATTCCGAATCCAACTCCCTCCGCTGGCACATAAGAAATTCCAGTTGTATATTTGCCCGGGGGCTGGCTGTTAGTTCTACTTCTGTTACGGCAATCAGAGGAAGTGTTGCGATATTTGCGGTGCGACATATGAAATCATTTTGCACGCAAATGGCCCAGCTTTAGTGGTTCCATATCAGCGATGTAGCCCCCATTTCAAGTCCCTAAACACTTTATAGTGCCAGTTCACGCAATTTTTCTCTTAGTTCGACTAATTTATGTTTCCTAGATGTTTTTAATTGCAGAAAGGTCTATATATATAAGTCTCTATTATTCGGCTTTGCGCGGCTTTAATATTTATTTCATTCATTTTTCATATAAACTATATCTATATCTATATCTATATCTATATCTATATCTATATCTATATCTATATCTATATCTATATCTATATCTATATCTATATCTATATCTATATCTATATCTATATCTATATCTATATCTATATCTATATCTATATCTATATCTATATCTATATCTATATCTATATCTATATCTATATCTATATCTATATCTATATCTATATCTATATCTATATCTATATCTAAGTATATCTATATCTATATCTATATCTATATCTATATCTATATCTATATCTATATCTATATCTATATCTATATCTATATCTATATCTATATCTATATCTATATCTATATCTATATCTATATCTATATCTATATCTATATCTATATCTATATCTATATCTATATCTATATCTATATCTATATCTATATCTATATCTATATCTATATCTATATCTATATCTATATCTATATCTATATCTATATCTATATCTATATCTATATCTATATCTATATCTATATCTATATCTATATCTATATCTATATCTATATCTATATCTATATCTATATCTATATCTATATCTATATCTATATCTATATCTATATCTATATCTATATCTATATCTATATCTATATCTATATCTATATCTATATCTATATCTATATCTATATCTATATCTATATCTATATCTATATCTATATCTATATCTATATCTATATCTATATCTATATCTATATCTATATCTATATCTATATCTATATCTATATCTATATCTATATCTATATCTATATCTATATCTATATCTATATCTATATCTATATCTATATCTATATCTAAGTATATCTATATCTATATCAAAGAGTAAGCTAATTCCTACGCCTACTATGCTGGCTTTTCAGTAAACTTGGCACCAACATTTGGTTTGAATTTATGCCAGACTTTAAAAGTTTGCAAAGTGTACTTAAAATTGAACTTGATCATATAATGTCATCATATAAATTAGTGAATATATAATGTTTATATTATGGTTATCAGAAATTTGCATTATCATAAGCCAAACTTTGATTTTCTTTACGCACGTCCTATCAATGCATGAGGCACGAGGGATGCGTGTGTGCGTAAAAGTCTAAAGTAATCATTGAGTAGTGCCCTGCGGCCAATGATGCGGCACTTTCGACTAAGTTACACACACACACGCACACACACACACACACGCACACATACACAGAGAGAAGAGCAGCTGCTGTGTCTGTCTACGTGGCAAACGCTTTACACATAATACAAACTCAATTAATAAAGTTTACGACCGCAGCTAGCGTAAAAGTGCTTTGATGAGGCGTAAAAGCGCCTTAACCCTTACCCGGCCACCTTTTGATTGTAAATGGCATTTGTTGAGCGTGTAATCGCCGCCAGGGGGCGCCCTCAAATGGTCAGACCTGGAAAAACTGCTTCTGATATTTGATTACGTTGCCCATTGATGAGCCGAGCCACTCAGCCGCAAAAGCAGGCACTACAAAAACACACACACACACATACGCACTCACACACTCACACACACACGCAACGAAATTGCGTTAAAATTATGTAAATAACGACAGTTCAAGCTGAAGTTTTTCTGCTGTATGCCAGCTGAGGATCTGCTAACGAATCGCAGCTGACGTCGTCGTCGTTGTCGTCGACGTCGTTGTCGTTGTCGCTCTTCATGAAACAAAAGCAAATCCTATAAGAAAAAAACAATACACACACACACACATACGTTTAGACTAAGAGAGGAGAAAAAAAAGCGAAAACAACAATTCACTGATGATAATCTAAGGCAGGTAACGAGCCAGCCCAAGCTTCCGTCACGCACCCGAACGGACGGACGGGGGGACTGCCTGTTATCCAGAATGAACGAGCGTTCGACCAGCCGACCCACCGACTGAACCACCCACCTTAAGCACCCAACCACCCAACCACCCAAACACCCACCCACCCGTTGTGTTTTATGTTAATGAATTTATTTATTATTATTTCATTTTTTCGTCGTTGTGCCGCTGTTGTTACATTTTTATGGCGCACGGCCTACACCACACCAAGGCGGCGCCACATTGGGACCAACTCCGGCTCCATTCGCTCCATCTTTGTATTATGCTGAAAATTAATTTTGTTGTAGCACCCGAATAAGACCAAAAATGTTAGCCATAAAAGCCAACATGCGGCAAACAATGCGCATACGCTATGTGAGCCGCCTTATCGGCCATGAAATACGCACACTTATATAGAAACACACACACACACACACACACACACACACACACACACACACACACACACACACACATACACACATACATACACACACACAGGCAGACATTGACACACTTGTAAGTCGTCAGGGCTGCGACATCATTTTCTCATTCAGTTTTAACTGTGTTTCAATCAACTTCAATTGCCCAATTTCATTGTGGTGCTGACTCGGTAAAAAGTTCACCACATTTCGACAACTGGGTAAGCCACATTTGAAGCCAGCGCCAAGTTATGTCAATCGAACCACAGCCCTGGGCCGTAACTCTTTCAAAATCGCCGTTCTATTAAGAAGAGGCTAAAAAAAAAAAAGAAAACAACAAACAGAGGAAGAAACAACAGCATTAACAAATGTCTCCCTTTGGACAACGCCTGGCTAATTACGTCTGCCACGCCCCCCACAGCACCCCGTGCCGCCCACATTAGCTAATTATTTAAAATGCTCACAGACATTAAAAAGCACTTTCGCGTAAAAACTGGAATGATAATCACGAACGATGCCTCTTTACCCACTCAAGCAACGGCAAATACTTCACCAAATACTCGCCCCCGCTCAGCCACTCACCCACTCACCCAGTCACCCACTCAACCACTCACCCACACACTCCACACTCAGGCTGTTGTTATTGTTTGGGCGCTTGTTTAGCTCTTGTTGGTGCTTTTGTGGTACTTTTTTGATAATGACGCTGATTAGTCAGCGCTTACGAGGACTCTACAACGTCTTCTTATTTTCATTTCATTTTCGGCTTCACTATGCGACGCGACCCAGCTCAAGCCCCACACTCTGCTCTGCTCGGCGGGCTCTGTTTCTTATCTATGATGGCACGGCTTGTCGCCTGTTAACGGAACAGTGCCACAGTCACTGCCAACAGCCAACAGCCAACAGCCAACAGCCAACAACCAGCACTGGCTACAGCTATCAAAAACTTTAAAAGTCCCCAATTCGAATGACGTAATCCAATTCTCTGGCTAACAACTATTACATAAGTATAAAAACTTTGTTGTATATAACATAAAAAACAAGAAACAAGCTAGACCAGACAAAGTTTGACCATTTTTCACAATTCCATACAAACATATACAGCATTTAACATTTTAGAATTGTATACTGAAAATCGTATATCAATTTATAGATTATATATTATAAATATAGAATTTATTAGTGCACAATCTACTGTTTGTACAGTAGAGGTCAAAAGTTAAAAAAAAATACCGTTATATGTTCCGTTACAATTCATTCGAAAGCGCTTCTGTAGTAAAAGAGCCTGTCTTTCAAAACAAAAAGGTTTTTAAGTTCAATATTATTTATTATTGAATTAAAAAATATATACAAAATATACAATATATATAAAAAAAAAAAATATATATATATAAAACATAATAAATAAAATATAAAATTTAAATTATACAAAATATAATATATGAAATAAGCTATATAAGACATAAAATATAAGATATTAAATATGTATAAAAATAAATAAATATTAAAAATAAAACAATATAATTTGCAGAAAAAAAATTTTAAATATAAATTACAGAACATAAATTAAAAATATAAATATGATATATAAAATTAATATATTTTACAATATAAATTTTACAATATAAAATATAAAATAATAATATAAAATAAAAAAATAAATTATAAAATGTAAAATATGATATACGAAAATGAAGATAAAAATGATTCGGAGTGCTTTGAGGAGAGCTGTACTAAATAATGTTAATTTTAAAAAGACTTCCAAATTTTATCTAGAAAAACCAAGAACTGAGTCTTCAAATTGCTCTAATTCTTCTAAATAAATATAGACGGACTGATATATGACTGATATGCTCAGATTGCTGATCCTAATTAAAAATATATATGACTTTCACTTACAATGGGTAATTCCCTTTTTATTTAGTCAAGGCTATAATTGGTCTTGAGAGTAATGCTGACTGACAGCTACTATTCCTTTTCTCACATAAAATAACTTACATTTTACTACTGAACGATTGTCATTCCTTCAATTAGAATAACTCCCCTTGCATATTTGCTGTCAATTAACCGAATCAGTTTTTTATTTGCATTCCATATTGTGGCTTACGTGTGCACAGGGAGTTATAATACTATGTAGTACAGCTATAATCTAATGTGTATGTTTACATGAAATTTCAAAAGAATACGAAAAGTGAATGATAAATAGGTTTTTAATAATAGAACAGATTAAATAGTTTATATAAACAACACTTAACACAATTCAAATATTGAATGTTAACTCGATAAAATTAAATTACTATTTAAGTATTTTTTATTTTTAAGATTTGTTTACTCTCGTCAGGGTAGTATGTGAGGTATTATTTTTTTTGCGGTTAAACTTGGAATTCAAATATCTTGATCTGCATAGAGTTGTATATGATTGGGATATTTTGTTGTTTTTATTTTTATTTAAGAGTGGAAGTAGATAATTCTTTTAATTTCTGGGGTTAAATCTTTATGGAGACAATTAGAAAATGTATACAGTCATTGAGGTTTTTAGAATATATAAAAATGGTTCCTTAAATTTAAAGTTATGTTTTTAGATTTTTAAATCCTAGAAGGGCTTAACTGAAGAGGCAAATAAAAAAAGGTATTCAATAGTCGGCTCTTTCAATTTAACTTCAAATTTCTTCATTAATTTCAAATTTATCATCTCAGCCACGTAGGTTGAAGAAAAGAACGGGTACTCAATAGTTGGATCCTTCATGTATAACCAGAACTTGTTCATTAAACTCAAATTTATTTTCCTTATATTCATAAGATGAAAAGATAGGGTATATAAACATAGGCTGCCTGAGAATTCCTAAAACACAAATTTAGCTCCCCAGCTTCGTCAATCGAAAAGAAAAAGTTGAAGTGAAAATGGGTATTCAATAGTCGAATCTTTCAAGTATAATCAAAATATCTTATTGAATTTAAAATCATCTTCTTAGATTTGTCAGTCAAAGAGTGTGACTTTCTCTGATTTCAGCCCTAATTGAACACTCTATCAGCAAAGGTATTTCATAGTCGGATCCTTCCAGTATAACAAAAATTTGTTCATTTAACTCAAATTTATTTTCTCAGATTTATCAGTCAAAAAGGTAGGGTATACAACCATCGGTTGAATGAGCTTTACTGAAGCTCAAAATTTATTTCCCCAACCTCGTCAATTTAAGAGAGAGTAGAAGAGAAGAAATGTTATTCAATAGTCGGAACTTTCAAATTCAATTCTTCTTAGATTCGTCAATCTACGAGCGAGATCTTTCCTGATTTCAGCCTCATCTGATTCCAATACCAACAGCTAAAGGGTATTCAATAGTCGAGCGTTTCAAGCTTAGACACAAAATTGTTCATTAAATTAAAATTTATCTTCCCACCTAATCATCTGCGTTCGCAGCTGAACTTTTCGAACATTTCGATTGACAGCAATGGAATGCTTGGCTAAAAAATGTTTGTTTTGAGAACATCATGATATACGATGGGGGCGGGAGAAACAGAACTTGCAACTGGGAACTTGGCTAGCGTTATGTGTGTGCTCCATAAATTATGTGAACTCTTGACTATTTTTATGTCCGAGCATAAACATTTCCATCATTTCATTTCATTTCATTTCATTTTCATTTTCATTTTCATTTTTCTGTTATTGTTTTTTTTTATTCCTCTCCTTGCAGAGCCAAGAAAAGCAAACAAAATAAAAACAAATTGAGAGGCAAACAATTGCGAGCCAATTTCAATTACCTAATTGCAGGTAAACTCAAATCAATCCTAAATCCAAATTTGATAAATTGTAAACAGCCAAACAAGCAAAGAGACCGAGAAAGAGTGAGAGAGAGAGAAAGAACGTATACTAATTAATAATGATTTTTTGTTTGTATTTTTATATATTTTCCCTTTTGTTTTTTTGGTTTTCTCAAACATTTCTTTTTAGTTAATGCGGCTGTCCAGGCAGATAACTTGGCTATAAAAAAACCCAGCTCGGCCAGGTTTTAAGTACACATCGCCGTCACATTGCCTTGCTTAAGGTCAGAGCTGTCAGACCTATTTTAAGAAGTTGCTCGAATTGCTTGTAACCCATTTAAAACATGGCTAAGCAGGGCGTAATGCTGCTGTGCACAATCCGAAGTGGGCGTGGCAGAGTCCTCAAAAGTATGTATATTGATCAGTCTGTTCTGGTGCTTGAATCTATTCATCTCGGAATACGTAAGACGTCTTGACTTTATGGTACAGTCTTGACTATGACACATGCAGCCCAAGCTTCTTTTGTTGAAATTATCGATATATTTTCATTTCGATTTTAATCGCTATCAAACTTCTGTTATAAATGTACATCTTGTACTGTTTAATTACACAAACTTTTCAAGTTTGGTCCTTAGATGTAACTGAAGCTTGGCCTAATAACAAAAGAAACTTATTCTGCAAGGCTACAGTTTATCTAACAGTAAATGGTTTTTTCTTTACACCCTGAACCCATTGAAAATGGGAAATCAGGGTATAATGGTTTTGTTAAATGTATGTAACAGGCAGAAAGAGGCGTGGCAGACCCTATAAAGTATATATATTCTTGATCAGGGCGACGAGCTGAGTTGATTTAACCCTGTCCGTTTGTGTGAACGCATAGATCTATGAAAATATAAGAGCTAGAGACTTCAAGCTTTTTTCTTAGATTCGTATATTGCACGTGCATATTGAGTTTGTTTCTAAAAATCGATTACTACTCTCGATTTTTTGTTATCGATTGAAAACCTGATCGAAAATCAGTTAAAAAATTATATCTCCTACTTCTTTAGAGCCAGGGTCTCCAAATTTAAAATGAAGATTCATATGTATTTTTAAGAATTTCGGTTTTTGTCATATTCCGACCCCATGTCGTTGTAATTTTCTAAGTCTTTCAAGATTACCTAAGTCTTTCAAGTTTTCTAAGTCTGTGAAGGTTTCTAAGTCTGTAAAGGTTTCTTAGCCTTCCCGATTTCCTAAGTCTTCCTAATTTTCTGTCTTTTAAATTTTCAAAGTCTTTCAAGTTTTCTAAGTCTTTCAAGTTTACTAACTCTGTAAAGTTTTCTTAGCCTTCCTAATTTTTGAAGTCTTCCTAATTTCCTGTCTGCTAAATTTTCTAAGCCTTTCAATTTTGTCTAAGTCTTACAAGTTTTCCAAGTCTTTGCTCTAAATCTAAGCCTAGATCTTAAAACGATCACTAACATTATGTCTAAAGTTGCCCTTATAATTAATATTTCAACAATTCTTAAGAATTAATTATAACTATTACAATTCTGCTTAAAGTACTTAATATTATTAACAAATAAAATATTTACCTGACAACACTTCACTTTACTTTCACTTTCACTATCACTTTACTGCACTGCACTACTGACCCCCACCGGGCCTGGACGACTGAAGAAATGGTGCAGCTGCAGCTCTTTATATAGGGCCACTTTCACTCAAACTCTAAGGCGTGCTCAAATGTTGAGCCTGCGTCGAGTTGCGGTCGCTGCAGTCGATCGTTAAGTGAGAACACTGAGAATACTCTCTGCTGCTTTAAGCATTTTAAATGAGTTTAACTTAAATGTAAATGTAAGGAAATATTGCTGCGTACATATAGACAACTGCTCATCTTCGCTCCTTGCTTTGGTTAGGCAGACAGACAGACAGACGGAGAGACAGACTGAGAGATAAACAGAGAGACAGACATACATATATACATATGGTTAGTATATAGATCGGCAAATAACTATGTATATTCTTACTATATATTTTATATACATATATATTTCCTATATACATATTCCTAATTCTGTCTCATTCTGTGTGATCTATCAAGGTTGGCTAAATGTTATTATTTTAAAGAGCTTATTTACTTCACTTCACTATAGCTTTCCTATTTGTTTCTTTTTGAATTTAAATAAGCTATAAAACTATATTAAAGTATTCTTTTTCAAAATCCGGAGTTTTCAGTTAAGCTCAACGATTAAATTAAAATCGGAAAACCACTTTTGGTTTTTAAAATTTCGTTAATTAGATCATTCGCAACATTAATCCATAAATAATATTGTTCTTTTGCTAAATGAAAGTTTTCACTATTATTTTTAAGAGATTTAATTTTCCGAAGCTTCAGCTTAGTTTTCATGAAAACTAATTTATTTGCAATAATTAGGATAATTAAACTATGCTTTTGAGTTCAGGGTTTAAGGGTTTACCATTTTGGTAAGATGTTTGGAATTAGTACTACTACTACTATTTTTATCACTACTATTTCTAAAGCTGCCACTACTATTTTAGTGTTATTACTACTACTACTATTTCTATTTCTAGTGCTATTACTACTACTACTATTTTTATTACTATTACCACTACTTATTTTTTATAGCTACTATTTTTTTATAACTACTATTTTTATCACTACTATATCTAAAGCTGTCACTACTATTTTAGTGTTTTTACTACTACTACTATTTCTATTTCTAGTGCTATTACTACTACTACTATTTTTATTACTATTACCACTACTTATTTTTTATAGCTACTATTTTTTTATATCTTATATTTTTATAGATACTATTATTTTTACTATTACTCCTGACTATCACAATTTCTTTTACTACTACTATTATTCTTTCGACAATTAATATTTCCTCTGCTACTACTATTACTACTACTAATACTACTATTTCGATTACTACTACTATTTCTTCTGATACTATTACTTCTACTACTAATTCGATTACTAGTATTATTTCTACTAATATTTGCCATTATTTCTACCAGGGACCGCAAATAAGAATTATGAATTTAAAAAAATTGAGGCTCAAAAAAAACTCCAAGAAGAGTGGGAAAAATATACAAAGGATATTTTTTTACGGCGAATTCAAAAACAGGATAAACTTTTATTTGCAATTTTTTATTATTAATTTATTTTTAATTATTAAAATTAATTTATATGATAAAAATCAAAAATAATTATTACACATCAATTTTTATAGAAAAATAAAATCATAATTCTTATTTTCAATTTTTATTATAAAATTAATAAATAATAAATGTGTATGTACAAGTAAATATTTACATACATATTATATATCAAATGAAAGGTATTGATGCGTAGGTTATATATATAGGTCTATATATAATCTAGCTCCTTTATTTCAAATGATATTGCAATTTAAATTTTATTTTTAATTTTTATATAAAAAAAATCAAATCATAATTCTTATTTTTCAATTTTATAATAAAAATTGATGTGCAATAATTATTTTTGATTTTTATCATATATATTAATTTTAATAATTAAAAATATTTTATTTAAAAAAAATTAAAAAATAATTCTTATTTCTCAATTTTTTATATAAAAATTGTAATTGTTACGGTCCCTGATTTCTACTACTATTTATTACTATTACTACTACATTTTATTGCTTTTACTATTACTGTATATTTTTTTTTTCTTATTACTATTATTATTACTATTACTTCTGCTTCTATTACGACTACTATTTACTACTATACTTACTCCTATTTATAACTATTACTACAACTATCTACCATTATTCTTACTAATACTTATTATTATTTCTATTACTTTTTATTGCTATTACTATAGGTCTTTTAATTTCCCATTGGTATAACCTTTTCTAAGTTACGAGATATATAGAGTGGGCATTCCCCATTTAAATGTGCTTTTCCCATTCCACTAGTATTGAATTATAATAAACTATAATTGATTTGTTATATATGTCAAGGTACAAGTTTGTCGAACACTCCCAAATAGACTCTTGCGCTTCTTTTAATTTTTTGAAAATGATCTAAAATTAGTTTAGTCATACATGAAATCCTTATGAGATTTTGCATGCAAATCATTATATATGAGTGGAAATATAGAGAGTGAGTGTGAGTGAGAGAGAGAAGGCATGTTTTCCTTTGTCTTGTCTTGCTTTGTGGCTTACTTAGTTACTGGCACTTACTGTTTTTTTTTTTTCAGTTCGTCTTCGTCAAATTAACACCTTATGGCTGCTTGGGCCCGGGCGCCATAAAAACTGAAGCCGTGGCCACTGGGCAATTAACAAGCGTGGAAAAAACAACAGGCAACAACAGCAAAAAAACAACAAAATACAAAAAAAAAAAAAAAAAAAAAAAACCAAAAAAAAAAGCAAAAGAAAAGGAAAACACATCAGATATGTAAATGTAAACTTTTAACTGGGCAAACTCTCAATGATGGTCGTTGGCCCGGGGGCCAAGCACGTGGATATATGGGCGTCGCGCATTCAATGTTGAACGGTACCCATGGCCCGTTATGTAGTACGTAGTGTAGCTGTAGCCGGTGGTTACGTCATTTAAAGACACGCAACTTGGCGAAAAGGCGAATGTTTTCATTACACTGCCTCTCTGACTCTCTGTCGACGTCTGTGTCTCTGTTTATGTCTGTGTTTGTGTGTGTGTGTGTGTGGGTGTGTGTGTGTGTGTCTGTGTTACTGTTATATTGTGTGTTGTTTGTTTGTTTAACTGTTTGACTGACAGCGGTGCGTACGTCAGACCCAGCGTTCAACTGCTTGACGCACGGTGCCATTCATTTGAAGAATGTGTGACATAGTACGATTTTTTTTTCGTAATCATTTCCTTTTTTTTTTTAATTTTTATTTGTATTTTTTAGCTGTTGCTTATCTTTTAGGGGCGCCTAGCATTAGGCAATGGCTATTTTCATTTAATTTTTGGCCAAATTGTTGTTGTTGTTGTTGTTGCTGCTGTTGTTGGTTATTTGGTTGGAAGTTCTTGTCCGTGTTGCTGCTGCAGCTTTTAACACGCATACCAGCGCGCATCTAACACGCACACCAGCACACAGCTGCGCTCACCTCGCTGTCGCTGTGGGTGTGGTGAAAAGCTCGCTTGCTTGCTGCTTGCTGCTTGCTGCTGCTGCTGCTGCTGCTGCGTTACGTTTACGTGTGGTGAGTTTGTTGCTGTGTGTGCGTTATATAAGTCGGTTATGAACCGCAACCCGCTGCTCCACACACACACACACACACACACACATGGCGTACGCAACTTGAAGCAGGGCCAGGAGCCGAAAATTCACCACAGGCCAAGTTGGCAGCTCCGTGTGCTGGTGTATGTCTGTGTGTGTGTGTGTGTAGTTCTTGTGTTAATGCTCACACACACACACACACAGACACAGAGGCATGGAGAGACTGGGCCTCTATGAGACACACGGCTCTCATCTGGCACACCATTAAATGTTTGTCGGTTGGTTCGTTCGCTCGTGGAACGTGGCAACGCTTTCAGTCGTTGATTTGACCGCCAAACAAACGCAACGCAACTCGAGTGCGCCAACACGTCGAGCACGTACACAAAACATCAAGAGTAGCAGCAGTAGCGCAGTCAGCGCATCCAACAACAAACGCCATAAATATAATATTTCTAACAACAGTTTGTTCGCCTTGTTAATTGCTTTTTTTTCGACAAATATTTTTTTTAACAGTTAACAGTTTTTTGCACAATAAATGCCTTACAAAAATATATATTACAAATATTTAATATAAAATTTAAATCAAATTTTACGAAAATAAACAAGCAAAAATATCAACGACGTCAAGTATTCAAAGTAAGCAAAAAACACAAGTGAAAACAAAAACAAAAATATAATAATAAATTCAAAAACAAAAACAACAAATTGCTAATGAAAGCATAAAGAACAATAGCAACTATAACAATAACAATAACAATAACAATGAGCAGCTAATCAGGCAATGATAAAGCACAGACACAAAACAAAAGGACCAAAACATCAAGTGTTTATATCACCTATATATATATATACATATATATATGTTGCATACCTTTGTGCTGCAGCAAAGTCAAAATATATATATATATAAATATGTTTACCTACATAAATATATTCATATATATGTATATATATATTTGTATGTGCTTGGAATGTGGGGCTTGGCATTTGTAACGCTTACAAAACTTGACCCAAATTAACATTCTGCGGTCCAGCAGTTGCCGCTTTTCAAAGCCAGCTCGAATGGGCTGCAGGTGGAAGCTGCGATTTGACTTGCACACACACGCACGCACACACACACACACACACACACACGCATGTATAGACAGAGGGCACACAGACACAAACACAGACACACACAAGCAGACAACGTGCAAGGATTATGTAAACAAAAAAATAAGTTGATTCACTCCCACTAGTAGAAGCAGCAGCAGCAGCAGCAGCAGCTGTGGTTGCTCCTCACTCCGCCCGTCCGCCCAGCTGCCCGCCCGACTGCCTGTCACACTGTCAGTTTGTCATTTTGTAAGTCTTTCACTCGGATGACATGCCCCTTTACGCTGAGACACCCGCACCCATAATACACTGGTACCTCAATGGGTGCAATCACCCACACAAATGCCATGTAATCATAATAAATACAAACCGAAGGAAGAGCGAAAGACGTAGAGTGAGACAGAGACAGAGACAGAGAGAGAGAGAGACAGAGAGAGAGACTGAGTGAGATGGAGTAGTAGGTAGCTAACGGTGGCAGGGTATATTGGGTGTCTGCTTTGTCCAAATGCAATCCGAAATCTGTAGCTGGCTTAGCTACACGAAGATTGCGTGCCGAGCCTCAATTGGCGCACATTCGACAGCTGAAAAGTGACAACAACAACAGGAGCAACAACAACTTACAGGAAGTGCCAATTAATTTATAACAATTATTTAATAATTGGCAATGCAACAAATCTCTTTACAACAAACGCGACGCCATCGTCCGAGCAGCGCTAATTGGCAATAATGTTGTCACTCCAGTAAAACGCTCGTGCTTCAGTAAATGTTAAAAAAAACCGTTTTTTTTTCTTGTTTTTACTGAGAATTTCTAAAGTAACAACTGACAGGGTATATAGTTTCCAATAATCCATTTCCAAGTCCACTAATTGGATAGGTTTTACAGACAAAATTCTTTGGAATAATGAATAAAGAATGAAGTTCATAAAGTGTTAACTGTAAATGGGTTTTGCGAAAGGTCCTTTTGCTGCTACTTGACTTCTTGTTATACATTTTCAAGTTTTTGAAGGCTTTTTCATTAGTGTAGTTAGCTTAGAGTGTATAGGCTTCTTGTCTAATACATTTGGGATTACACGCTAAAAACATTGAAGAGTATATGAGTTTTGTGACAGTTCCTTTGAGAGACACGAATTTTGTTATCTATATACCATTCACAAAGTGTTAATATTTTAGAATGCTTTTAAATACTTTTTGAACACTCGGTCACCTTCATTAAAAGTATGTAGTATATATATATTCATATATGCTCAAAACTTTATAAAAGGCTAAGAGTATATAGGTTTAGGTAGTACAGACCCGAACTTCGGGTATCTAGTTTCGACTCGTCTCATAAAGTGCTAATACTTTTTTTTAATACATTTTAATACTCTTCACACTCTTGGAGCACATATGAGTGCTTTATGCTCAATACTTTATAAAGGATTAAGCGTATAAAGGTTTTTTGGAATACTTTTGAATACTTTTTTAATACTAGCACATATTAATCAAGGCTATAGCCTTGTGCTAAAAGTATATGGGCTTTGTAACATGTTCCTTTGCTTCGAGTTGTCTCACAAACACAAAGTGTTAATACTTTTTGAATATTTTCTGAATTCTCGTTCATATTTCTTAAGAGTATATGCGTCTTTGTGATCAATACTTTAATAATCATTCAGCGTATATAGAGTATATATATTAACACTTTGTGGCTAATACTTTTTGAAAATTTTAAATAATTTTTAAATGCTCACTCATTTTCCTTAGGAGTATATCAATGTTTTGTAGAATGTCCACTCGTTGCAAGAGACTTAAGTTTTTGAAATCTATCAAAGTCTAGTCTGACAAAGTGTTAATATTTGTTGAATCCTTTTGGAGTACTTGTTCGCATTCCTTAAGAATATATTAGTGTTTTTGCGCTCAATGCTTTAAAAAGAGAATATAGGTTTTGTGGAATTCTCGTAGTTGGACTTTGAGAATCTACTCAACTTTTTTTTGATAAAACGTTACTACTATTAAAATACCCGTTCACAAAGCTTTAAGAGTACATAGACTCTGTGCTCAATTGTTTTAAATACCTTCAGAATACCCATTCAAAAAACTATCAGAGTATATAGGTTTTGTGCAATATCTATCTGTAACTAATAAATACAATATCTACATTTAACTTGCCTTACAAAGCCATTATACCTTTTAAATACACGCTTGCACAGCTTTAAGAGTATATGCGTTTTCTATACTGCCCCTCCTCAAGTAGCAAGACTCTACTTGAATTTTTGTATACTTCCAACTCACCTGCAGTTTAATACTTTTGAAACCCTCCACCTTCCATTTTCATAGCTTTAGAGCCTGGCAGCGCAAACTTTGTTCTCATAAATTACAGTTGACCCTGCTCAGCAGCAGCATAATTTATATGGTGGTGCGCCTTTTGAGGCGTGGCCAATCGAAAAATATCGATATTTGATTAAGTTCAGCTGTTAGTGAGGGTCGGGGAACTATAATTATGCTGTCCTTCGCTTCCGACTCCTAACTTGTTCTTGTTGTTCTACACAGGAAATGCATAATTTATTGATATGCTTTATGCTTTACAGCGCTGAGAGATATGGATTTTTTTGTTAATAGACATAAAATCTATGTTGGGTTTGATGTGTATCTAAATATGTTTGTCAGATAGTTGGATAGTTGGTTTGAGTAAATACAACAGAGACACAAAGGCGTGATTGACATTTGAAATTATTTGGTTTCTTTGTTAAGGTAGAAAGCTGCATTGAACTGGCCAAGTGCGTATATTTAGCAGGTTTTCGTGGAAATAGCAAAAGCTAAAGACGTGACATATGGAATATGAAATATTGTGAAAGGCTTTATTTCAAGTTTATCTTAATTATTTACATGACTTTCGAACTGACTGAATGCTTTTTCTTTTGTTCAGTATCAATGTCACTAGAGTTAAGCAACGCTCGCTTTATAGTTGAGTATCGATAGTTACCTATAGGGCTATCCCTCAAATTCCAATTGGGCTACTATAATATATTCTTGATTTTGAACTCTTGTCATTTTTATTACCTCAACAAATCGACAAATAGTTAACACAGAATATACTTGACTGTTAATTGCTATTTAAAACCTTTTCAAATTATTTTTGCAATAGCTATGAAATGAAACAATTTGTCACTTTTTTAAGTAGCTTAAAGCAAGTTGCCTAAACAAACTTATTTCCTATGTAATTTAAGTAAGTTATATGAGTCGCTTATATAGAAGTTATGAATAAGAAATATCATATATATAGCTAAGAATATAAATATAAAGGGCTGTCCGTGCTCAATGACACAATTCTTTTTTTTTTATAGTGAGATATCACATTCATATCTACTTGAACCAAATAAAATGATTATTATCGTCGTTCTTAAAAAATAGTGTTTTTCTTTGATCAAAAAAATAAAAACATGGGTCCGTTGAATATTGACAACCCTGTATGAGTATTAGGTTAGTTATAGCCTACAAAGCATGTGGTTTCATCCACTTTTTAAATACAGATTTTAGATGTCAGATAAGAAACTATCTACAATTTCCAATACAACAACTATAAATGTAAAAACAAATCATATAGTTCGATATTTTATAAATTTATAATTTACACAGCTAGAAAAAAACTCTTTCATTTAATATTTTATGCTATATTATTTATATATTACTTGGAAATTCTATATCTAAGACCACTCTAGTCTATTCTGATTGAATAGTTGTTATCCTAAGTCTTGCATAGACCTATTATTTCCACATTCAAGTTTTTTTTCTATACACACACATACTCATATAGCCACATATAAACATAGTGCGCACTTTATGCAACAGCTGCGTTTCTTCCCACAGACCCACTCTATATTCGAAATTAGTTATTTATTAACTTTGTTTGTAGATTTTCGATCTTTATCATAAATATATTATACATCTATATATGTATATGGGATTGTGCCCAGGCCCAGGACAATACCACTTGAAAAAGGGGAAAATATATGCATAGATGGAAATTAAAAGTCATCTAATAATGTTCAGCTCTAATAGTAATTGTAAAAATATCGATTTTTTCTATCGATATTCAGGAAATAGTGAAAAATAAGAATACAGAAGAGTAGTATGGTGTGTTCTAAAAAAATAAATACAAAATCTGCTAAGGTTGTGAATATATCAAAGAGAACTGCACAGCTAAATATGAAATAAAAGGATCGATTTTTATCGATAATAAGAAAAGGGAATAAGCTATCGAAAGAAACTTCTAGTATATAGTATGAATATATTCATGGTATATATATATATATGTAGAATCACGAATAAAATATATGATGTGCTATTGTAAAGTAACATTGGGCTGTCTAGCAACATAGAGTCTTATTGTTAGAGTAGTGTTGGAGGTATTACCCAAATAATCAAATTGACACTTCAGGAGAGTGAGACAAATATAGCTGCTGCTGAACGTGGTCCCAGGTGTTGCTGAGAGAGAACGAGACAGCAAGTAGGCATTAAGAGCAACATAGAAGAAGCTGCTGGAGCGATATAAAGAAAGAGCTATCAAATTTTAGAAGTACACCAATACAGGCAACTTGTTAATCAGTCAGTTATACATGTCTAAAAATATGAAAAGTGAATTTCATGAGCAAGATCCTGCATATACTTAAAATTTCAAATCTCTAACTACGACTCAGCTAGTTCAACTCAGCTTATGTTTCTTATTAAGAATATAAATAATTTATAGGTTCTGTCACGCCTGTTTCCACAGAAGCCAGTTTCAAATGGGTTCAGGATATAAAAACAATATTCAATTCACATCTATATTCAGACAATTCAGCCGGATTATTAAAAACATCGATTGGTCGATTTTAAAAGAAAACTAAAAAGAAGGAGAAATTATTTGTTTTATTGAAAATAACTATTTATTGGTACAATGAAAATAATTTAAAAATAGAAAAAGTTCATAATCGAGAAAATATATTTAAAATTTCACTTCACTAGCTTTCACTCTGACCAAGATCAAAGCTTTCGTGCCCCCAAATAGATGAGCTTGGCCAGTTCAATTAAGTTTGTTAACCTTATTATAAATATACATGTACATAATTTAAAGTGTCAATTAGACCTCTATAAACCACGCCATGCACAAGCTGTCAATAAACCTCGAATAATCGAAATAAACAAGCTTCGTGTTTGATGCGATTTATTCATCATGAAATATACACAAGTTTATTTATATATTTATATTTGGAAATAATATATATTATATGGTCATGGCTTACGACAGTGTCAACGCGCTTTCCTTGTTCAAATTTTTATGTAGAGCATAAAAAATGAATATGGCAAGCACTTAAATACTCACATTCGCATTCGCATTCGCATTCATATGAAAATTTATGATGACTGACCTCTCATTCGAGTGTTGCACAAATATAATTCACAATCCATTTAATTCGAATAGCTCCGTCCAGATTATGGTGATCAAAGTTGACAAAGTTGCCAAAGAGCGCCATAGTTTTGTTGGCTTGTGTAAAAGAGCGAGGCAGTGCAGCAACAGGAAAATACGAGAAGCAGAAAAAAGTGTTGCATACGTTCAGGCGCTTTTTTTTTTAGGCACAGCCGAAAGCAAAGTAAAAGATGAACACAAAAATGCAGCAATAAATGCTGCAGCAATATACATGCATACAAATGCCAACACACACAAAGAGACAGACATATATACTTACACTCACACACACACATACGCACTCAGAGAGATTCACTCATACACACACAGCTAGGGCGACATTCATTCAGATAAAAAGCGTCAAGTTACACCTACAAGTCAGCTAAAGCCACCGAATTTGGATAGGTGGGCGTGGCGAAGGCAAGGGCAAAGGCGAGTGTGTGTGTGTATGTATATGTGTGAGCAACTGTGGCTACCTGCATCTCTGTCTGGCACTGCATTAGCAGCCAGCTGTAAACGAAATAAACGTAAAAATATTTTTAGTGTGAACAATTCTGCAAAAGCGAAATACTGAGAAAGCTTTTCGCAAGGCATTACACACGAATGCGCAAATACACACACACACACACACACACATACACAGGCAGTTGACAAGATAACGCTCACACACACACACATATACACACACAGTTATGCATGCTTATGCACATGCACAGAATGAGTCGTGGTTAGTTAGAAAATGCCATTGCAATGGTATATGTAGCATAAAAACAAGAAAAAAGAGAGAGAGAAAAAAAAAAAACAAGAGCAGCTCTGTATGTGTGTTTAAGTCAGGTGTTATCGCTGTTGTGTATGTGATTGTGTTTCTGTCAATTTCGTAAACAAACGAGGACAAACAGGACTTTTAAAATAATAGTTAAGGCAAACAATTGCCATGGATCGAATAATATTTAATGCCTTTGTTTTCCATAGCACAGCCAGCAGAACTTTACTCTGATAATATCAGCAAAAATATAAAAAAAATAAAATAAAATATACAGAAAATAGTTGAAAAGTATTTTGATGTACAAAAATTGCAAAAGGCAACTATTTAGTTACTTTTAACGAGGCGATAGCTCCGAACTATGCGTTCTTATACCCTGAACTTACTGGAATCGAGCATGCGGGTATATTAGTTATGTGAACATGTATGTAACAGGCTGGAGGAGGCGTGCCAGAGACCATAAAGTATATATATTCGTGCTCTGGACGACCTGCTGAGCGCTAATCGGATTCAATCTACATAGTTGTCCATATTCAACGGACCCAAACTTTTTTTTTGTTTTTTTTTTTTAAATCAAAGAAAAACACAATTTTATAATGTTGACAATATTATCATCAAAAAAATGTTTTTTTTTTTATTAAAAAAAAAAAACATGGGTCCGTTGAAAATGGGCAACCTCAGCTGGGTCCGTCGAATATGGACAACCCTGTATATTTGAAAACGCTCCGGGTTTAGGCTCAGGGCTCAGGGTATTTCCAAGTCGTATATTTCTCCTTGTTTTTATTTGGAATGTTTATTTTTTTGCAGTTGAAAATTTCTATAAATTTCCATATATACATAGGAGTTCAGAGATTATTTCCTTTGTATACTTAAGGCAGCAGAAATTAATTGAATATATATTTTTGAAGGCTAAGTAATGATAGCAAAAACCGAATACAAAGCTTAAAAGAAAGAAGTGTGTTCACCTCTATCACAGACAAAGTTCAAGGGAATATTTGATGTATATTTGATAGATTTCAGGTCACGACCCGATGCAGTAGGTCCTGAGGTTGTTGCCTGCCTATATATGTGTATATGCTTTAAATATGCATTTGGATAGAAAGAGAAATCCACATCAGTTCTGTGTGTGGGATTCGCCCCTGAAGATTCGCATAAGCAGCAGGCACGAACTACTTGGGATGCTTATAAAAAGCGTAGCATACTTTTGTGGGCGGGGCTGAGTATGTGGCTTTGATTTTGGCTGTTGGCCCGCACTTGACACTTTTTGTTGCGGCTTTACGGCCGCTCGAGCAAAGAGCCTTGCCAACTACTAGTTGTTATTGCTGTGGCTGTTGCTGCGAGTCTGCGTCTGCGTCTGAAATTAACAGCATTTATTTCATTGCATTTTTATGCGCCTCATTGCGACATTGTTGTCGTCGTCGTCGTTGTTGTCGTCATTGTCGTCACTCGTGTCTGTCTGCCTGGGCAAACAAAGGCAACTTATTTTTATGCTATGCGCGTCAGTGGCAGCAGGCAATACAAATAGAGCGAAAGTGAGAGAGGGTGACTGAGAGGGGTAGAGACACAAGTCAACACCACCCTTGGCCACTCTTTACCCACATATGCAGGGTTAAGTTTCTTTTTTATGCGCTTTTGTTAGCATCAGCTTCTCGCTCTGGCCATTTTTTAGTTGTTGCTGCTGCTGCTGTTGCTGCTGCTGTTGCTGTCACTGTTGCTGTTGCCATTGGCAACTGTCATGAAAAGTTCGAGTCTAGAGTTGACCTGAAATGTGGAATGTGTGCGCTGTGTTTGGCGTGTGTTCTGTTCTATTATGTTTTTGTGTACGTCTTCATTATTCCGTTTTTTTTTTTTTTTTTGCTGTTGTCCATGACACGCCTCGTCTCCAGCAAATTGAACATTCAGCTAGGGTCTCGCCCACCATTCGACTGCTATCGTGCTTTTGTCCGAGTCATCAAAATGTCTACTGTCAGCTTTGTGTTGGATTTCATGCAAATTGCACAACATCTCCGCACCGCACAGCCATAACAAATGAATTGTCAACAGGATAACCCGTAATCCATTATGCCAAACGGCTGCATCTACCAGCAGATCAATCTACAAATCCCTTCAATCGAGCTGGTGTTTCGTGCATTTCACAATTGTTTCCATAAATGAAAATAAAATAGATTTATTTTCGCATACGTAACAGACCACAATGAGAGTTAGCTTCTATAGAAATATTTTAAGGTTATGGGTACAAAATTAAATAATCAATCAAGTATGGGAGGGAAAGTGCGAGAGGAAAAAGAGAGAAGCAGAGGTAGAAAGAAGGAGAGAAGAGAAAAAGAGAGAAGAGAGGAAAGAGAGCAGTGAGAGAAGGATGGAGAGTATATTAGAGAGAAACAGGGAGAAAATAGGAGAGGGGAGACGCAGGAAAGGGCAGATAGAGAAAGAGAGAGAGAGAGTAAGGAGGCAACGGAAAGAGATAAAGACAGAGATAGAAAAAGAGAGACAAATAGAGATAGAAAAGAGTGAAACAGAGAATAAAGAAAGAAGGTGAGAAAAATATAAATAAAAAAAAAAAAATAGAATAGAGTGTATCTAAAAAAAATAGACAGAGAAACAGAGATAGCGAAAGAAAGGAGAGAAAAAGAGAGAGCTAATAGACAGAAATATAGAGAAAAAAAGGAAGAGGGAGACTGAGATAGAGATAGAGAAAATAAAAGAGTGAAGAGACATAGGTATTGAGAAAAAAAGAGGTAGATAGCTCAAGAGGAAAAACGATAGAATGACTGAGGGAGAGAAAAATGAGAGCCTTTGCTCCAGAAAAAATGAGATGCAGAAGGGGAGAAATAGGACAGAGGCAGGCATGTCGAAAGCGAGAGAGAAATGGACAGAGTAGTAAAAAGAGAGGCATAGAGTGAGCGAATTAAAAAGAGTGGTACACACATAGAGAGTGGGAGATGGAGAGAGAGAGAGAGGGAGAGACGGAGAGGGAGAGAGATAAATCTTAGGCTCTCATGCAGTCCCTCAAAATACATAGGTTTCCATCAAGGTGTATAGGATCGTGGTTATTCAGAAATCTTCTTTACCTACCAGACTTGGCATTTTTTCGGAATATAATTCTCGCATTGGAAATAAGCTCCAAAATAGGAATTTTCATTGGCTTATGTCACGTGAAGCTCAGTTTCTTCTAATGAAATTGTTTAATAAATCCAGCTTAATTAGCTATATTTATATTAAGCAAATTCTTTGCTTATATCTATATAATCGATTAAAAATATAGAACATGTATTAGAGACATGCATTTGAGGGTCGAGGGCAGCTAAAGCGCGCAGTTGCTAGCTTATCAATATATTCGTGGTTTATCTTCTAATCTAAACACCTGACTATCGGCACACGGCACACCTGACAAGCGGACCAAGTTCAATATAGCACAAATTAGAACATACACAAACAAAAAAAAAAAACAACAACAACAACAAAAAGAAAAAGGAAAACAAAATAATTTTAAGTTGAATCAAAAGTGTTTGTGTGAAATGGTGCAATTCCGTTGTAATGCTTGTTATAGTTATAGTTATAGTTGTTTGTGTGTGTGTGTCTATGTCTATGTGTGTGTTCTTTTTTATCTAGCGAAATATTATAGAGCATATTAAAAAACTTTGAGAAAAGTTGAAAAAAAAGAAGAAGAAACAAGTTGTGAAACTTAAAAGTTTGGCACTAAAAAGCAATAGTAGTCAAGTGCTGCCAAAAGGTGAAGCCTCAGCAGTAACAGCCCCGACAGTTAAGGAGCAACAACAACAACAACAACAACAACAACAACCAGAACCGAAAAGAGCAACTGTAAGAGGAAAAAAAAAAACAACGACAACATGGGAAAAAAGAGCTCGAAATTGAAACAGGATACCATCGATCGTTTAACAACTGACACATACTGTAAGTAGATAACCATCAGCAATGTACGATAATCTTATTTGGTACTTGGCATAATTATTTGATTGTGTTTTTTATTGCGTGCATCCATTCAAAACAATGTTGCAGTCGGGCGTTACCGACTGCCTAATACTCATTCACGGCCTAAATGCTGTCAGATCAATTTTCCGATTTGCCACGAACCTAATTGGTATATATATGTATATCAAATCATCCTCTATTTCAACAGTATGTTAGTCGTTAGATTTCTAGTTTCTAGCTCTAAAATTGTAGAAAATACAGTTTTACCCGATTTGCCACGCCCCCAACGAGCGTAGATATATGCGTCATATCTTATTCATTTTTGGCCGTCAACCCAAGTTTAACTCTCTAGCACTTCAACTAATCGGATTTCTGGCATATTGGGATCGGGAAAATCTTACTCTATAATTCGAGGATATATGATCCAAATTTTATGTTTAGCTTAAATAGCGGCAAAATGGTTTGCATTCATATGGACAGACGGACGGACGGACAGCAAGGCGGACTTTGCAAAAAAAAAAAACATATACTCATTACACTTTTGTGAATGAGTATCAAAAATAATTTTTAGCAATATACAAATCTTTTGGCATTTCAAAGACGCTGAACCATTTATTTAAAACTTCTAGGCTTGAGTGTGTCGCGGTACTCAGAGAGATAGAGAGGGAGAGATAAAAAGATAGAGAGGGAAAGAGAGAGAGAGAGGGAGAGAGAGAGCGGCAGAGCGCAGCGTCATTAATATTTAATCAGCTTAAGCTGTCTAAGCAATTACTTATCTATCATTTAGCCCAGTCTAAAATCTACAATAATGCTCGCAGTTACGCTGCGTCCACTTATCATTCCCCACTAATCCAACTTCATCAAATTTGCTGCAACTTTCACGAATATCTAAACAGCTGTCAAAGCTGCATAATGCCCATTCAGCTCAACTAATTATGTTAATGAGCAATGTTGTTGTCTCTCTCGCTCCCTCTCTCCTTCTCTCCCTCCCTCTGTCACTGTTGAGCTCTGCATGTGACAGGCTTGTAGTGGAATTGCAATATTCATATTCGTGTTTCGTTCAGAGTTTGACACTCACAGTTACAAGGCCTTGAGCTCGGTTAGGAATATGATTTTCATCTATTTCAAATACCAAAGATAAATATAGATAATTATATTTAGATAAATTTAGAATATAATTACTCAGGATAGATAAGACCTCTTTATACCTTGACTATAGCTATAAGATGGTAAGAAAACGAATCCTTTGGTGATTGAAGTTGACTTATGGGTCCCACTACAAACTATCAAGAACAGGCTAATTTTCTATTCTATTTTTCTATTATTTATTGAAGATCTATAAATATCTGTGGGTTTTTACATAAATTAAGAGCTTTAAAAACATTCAAATAATTATAATTTAGCCGTCATTACACATGACATAGAGCTTACTGTTAAAATCATTGCATTAAATCATTTAGCAGCCAAGCAACTAGAAAATTAAAAAAGTATATATATATTAAGAAATTAGAAATTATTTGGATTAGAGTTCAAAAAATTTATGGTATAAAATGTTAAGTTTATTTAATTTTCATTTTAAGCAAAATGAATATTTTTAAAGCATTTGAGGCAACTAAAAATGATTTTTGGTCATTCATTATAATATTATTTTTTAAATTCCTCTTTATATTTTTTGTAATACTATTTAGTTTTGCTTTGGTAAATTAATTTTTGCTTTAAATTTATTTATAATAATTACATTGCTTGGTGTTTTATTATTATTTGACTTACTTTCTTTTTTATTTTTACTTTTTTAATTTTATTTAGTTTAAATTTTTTTGTAATATTTTGCTTTTATTTTTGTTTAAATTATTTTATTTTGTTTCTTATTACTTAATTTTTTATTTTTAATATTGTTTTAGTTATTTATTTCTTTTTTAATTCTTGTCATTATAATTATTATTATTATTTTTATTTTATTTATATAAAAATGTATGTAGTTTATCAAACAAGTGTCCTGTTACCTTTATTGCCAACTTTATCTTGCTTCACATTTATTTATTTTATTTAACTTTTATTATTAACTTAATTTTATTTAATTTCTCAATTTGATGCATATTTTGTCAGACGTCTCCATAGCGCAAATAGCTTTAAGCCTTAACTAGTTGCTGGCTCTGTATGCCAGCATATACATCTTAAATCTAGACTTATTTTTCTCTCCTATTCTATTTTACATTATTTTAAGCTTATCAGCTTCCCCCCGTTCAGGGGACGTAATCTGCTCAGCCTTCGTCTTATGGTTGTTTGTTCGTTGAGTTGAGTTTCGAAGCTGATTTGAATGCGCTGTCAGTCCAACCGCGTATCTTGGGCTGTGTGGTCCAATGTCTGCGATTGTAGGCATCGCTAGTTCTTTCTGCAGCACTGAGCTCCTTCGCCAACTTAAGTAGGCGTCAGTCCATCTTCGTAGCGTATTGCTTGACACAATTCGAGCTTTTTTGGCGTAAGACTCTGCAGTATTCCATCGAGATATTCACTATATAGGAAAGTTAGGAATGATTATTTTCTCAGGACCTTCGCAAAATGATATTACATTCAATATTCATTTCATTTGTTTAAAAACCAATTTAAACATAACAAATTTACATAAGACAAAGCTCTATTTATTTGTTTCTCATCCATTTGTTTTATTTTATTTTTATATTTTATTTTGTGCATTTAAATTTTAATAGGTACTATTAAGTTATATATATTTTTGATGTTTTTAATGTGAAACAGCAATTTATATATATTTATTATAAAGCCCCAGAGCTTCTTTCTTTGTTGAAATATTTTTTTATTTACAAGTTATCATTCTGCTACTTTCTAGGCAACTTATCGCTGGAAATATTAAATGATTAAATATATATACATATCTTTTAAAAGCTATAGAACAGTCTAGCATAGGATATATATCTAAAGGAAATGATGATATTTGAGGGTGTAGTAAATATGGATAAAGTCTTTGGAGTAATTATAAAGAAGATGTTCAAGTCAAGACCTAGTGACAGTATCTAGTACCAGTACCTAGTCTATTTGGATTTTTTATGTACATCTTTACCTTTTTTTTTATATATGAAAATTGAAACTGTTTCTAAATATAGCTGAAATAAATTTATGAAATATACATAGAGCTTTAATATATTTGAAGGTATTTATCGAGTTTGTTAAAATCGGTTTACTGTTATATATTATAATGAGACGCATAGGGAACATTTATCGTATCAGGAAACATTGAAGCTCTTTTCCATATTTTGATATACTTACATAGGCCTGAATATATTTCCCTGTTCTTAGACCTCTAAGCAGAAGCACCTTCAGAAGCACCTTCAGCAGGCATTGTTGCTGCTGTAGTCAAGCAGCTTTTGTTTTTTCGTTTTTATATCATTATTTTAATTAGATTCTGCTGGTCATATTTTGTTGTTAAGTATTTTTGTTATTTTCTTTTTTTTTTTTTTTTTTTTTTTTGGGTTTTATTCTTGTACTTTGCGGGTTGCTTAAAAATGCAAGTCACCCAGTTTGGGCCTACAAACTTTGTTGACTAATTGCTTTTTAAAGTATTTTCGCATTTCGTGCTTCGCTGCTGACGTTTTGCGGTCGAAGGGGGGCGTGGCGGCAGGCAGCAGGCAGCAGGAGGCTGGCAGGAGGCGGCAGGAGGCGGCAGGTGGCAGATGGGAATATAAATAATTACGTAGCTGGAGGGCATTCGGTGCACCTGGCGGGCGCCCTCGAAAGTGTTGACAGATTGCTGCCAAGTTGCCAGTTCTTAATGTCCTGGTCCAAGCAATTTGTCTTCCGCCTCTTTGGGCTGTGCTCGGCAAGCATCAGCATCAGCATCTCTTCCTGCCCCTCCTTCTGCCCCCGCGCATTTGGAGAACACATTTTGATGAAATTCATTTTACGCTTTGCTATGCAATTCAATAAGCTGTCCAATACTCGGTTTGGGGAAAGTATAAAATAGAACAGTATGATTAGGATTCTGGCCAGAGAGACACAGAGCCTTGGTTAGCTCAAATGCAATTAAGTGTAAATTTAATCAAATTTCTTATGATATATACATACATACATACATATACATATATACATGTCTATACAATTGTATATTGCTGGTGTGAGCTTTGGGCTCGACTCTGCCCATAGAAATATTCACAATTTAGGAAGATTGGGAATGATTATTGTCTCAATATCTTGTCAATTTGAGACTACGTTTCATATTTATTTAATTTATTATATTTTTCAATATGAATAAGCAGAAAGCTGTAAAATACAATTTAAATATGATACATTTTCACAATACAAAATTATATATTTATTTGATTTTTCATTTTGTGAAAGAGAATAAATTTTTATTTTATTTATTTGTAAATTTTTATTAAGTTTAAGTTTTATAAATTGTCTTATTAATGTAAAACTATTCTTCTGTTTTATTTATTTTTTTTAACGTTTTTATTTAATTAGGCGCAGTTAAATAATTATTTTTTAACTTTTTATTACATATTTGAAAATTTTAAATTTTAGTTTTTATTTAGTTTAAGTTTTAAAAATCGTCTTATTAATGTAAAAATATCCTTTTCTCTTTTTAAATTTATATTAAATTTAACAAATCAAAAAAAAAAAAAAAGGAAAAAAAAAAAAAAATGTGTTAAAATAATACAATTTCCTTTTTGTATTTATTAAATTTTGTTGTATTTCATAATTAGTAAGAGTCTCTGGTGAGAGTATATATTTAGAATAAAAAAATTAAATTATTCAAAAAAATATATTATATATATATTAAAAAAAAATATATTTAGTGTATTTGACTTGGGCTGACATTTGAAACTGGAACTGCTGTCTGCACCTGATAGCAGCCCACAACGAATTCGACTTTTATTTATGCGCCAAACAAATAAACTGGAATTCAATTTATGAGCGGATACAACGGGTCGTATGAGCAATATGCTAAATTTGTTGGCCCCACTGCACCTGGTCCCCCAACCCCCTTCCCACCCGGCTCAACAGCTCTGATGCTGTTCATTGAGCTGCGGGGCTGGGCAATCAATTGGGGAATTACATTAAAGATATTTCGTTGTCTCTGTGTGTGTGTGTGTGTGTGTGTGTGTGTTGCTTATATAGATACATATATATTTATGTGCATTTCTGTGGGTTCTGCACCCACTGTGCAGGCGGCGCACGAATGAATAAGTAAATAGCTAGAAATTTGATTAGTTTCGGATGGGTTTCGAAAATCGAAATGACCGTAGCAATAAAGTGCAAATCCCAAAACTGTTTCTCTGTATAAAATAGATACAAATTACGGTAGGCTCTAGGCCAGGGCCAGGGTAAGAGTCAGGGTCAGAGTCAGGAAAGGGCTGGGTTCAGGCTAGGACAATTGGAAAGGCGAAAGGAAGCTCATCGTGGGGGGTCATCTATGGCCACAATCTACTATAAATAAATGGGCTACCAAATGTGGATTGTGCGTGTTACAGTTACATTTAGAGTGTATGTGTGTGTGTGTGTGTGTGTGTGTGTGAGTGTGTGTGTGTGTGTTTTAGTCATGGTCCACAGGTGTTTGCCTTAGGCCATGTTCTACAAGCTGGCGAATTAGTACGTTTAATTGATTTTAAAATAGTTCAGCAAATAAACTGAATGAGAGAGAGAGAGAGAGAGAAAAAGACAGATAGGTATAAAAGACAAAGAGAGAGAGAGAGATAGAGAGAGAAATAGTGGCAGTCAGACTGAGACATGCAATTTGTCAAGCCATAAGACAACAACATGGTCATTAGTTCAACGTCAACATTCGGCATTAGCCATATGATTGCCAATACCAAATTGGCCTAAGCTCAAATCTCAAATTGGGCTCAGTGGACACACCTGTGCAGTTGCCATTTCATTTCAGCTTCGATTGCTGCCTCTTTCACGCATCTTTGCTTAATAGATACTTTCATGCACTCGACTCGACTTCAGTTGCAATTCTGTTTGTCTGTAGCTTACGCATGGCTTAAAGTGTTTACTCTACTGTTCGGGTTTTTATGTGCTCTGTGCGCATTGACAATGGGCATTCGGGGTATATTGGTTTTGTGAAAATTTATGTAACAGGTAGTGGAAGGTGCAGCAGACGACGTAATGTTAGCATATTCGGGACTACGATGACGAGCTGAGTAGGTATTGCTGTGTCCGTCCATTCTCCAATCCGTTCGTCTGTTCGTCTGTAAGTCAGTATGAACTCAGCAGTGTCGTAACCACAAAAAAAATTTGGGACTTGAATGTGAAATATACCATATGTACGAGCTTTTATTTTTTTCCGTAGCTCATCTCATTTTTTCCGTGGATAAAAATTCATAATTTGTGTTATTTTTTCAAGCGTAACTTAAATACCGCAAAAGCTTAAGATTTCAGATTTACGTTGAAGGTCTGTGTAATGAATACCCAGATTTTGATTTTATCTACCACAACCGTCTCTCCAAATTGATCAAAACACCTATATTTCAAGTATTGTGCTACGCTCAAAAAATTTGTCTTAAAATAAGAGTAATTATTCAATACTTTAGTTTCCATAGTAATGACCTTGGGCGTAGCCCAAGCGCAGTCTACGTACAGCCTAAACACAGCTACTATGCTAACTTTGCAGCAAACTGATTGTAGATGACAGTTACAATATTATTTATATATGTATATAAAAGAGCCGTAGAATGATTTGAATATCAACTCTTCACAGGATTCAGGGTATCTCTTAGTCGTGCACTACCAACTAGATCACTCTTGCACGTTTCATTTTCATTTTCCGCCAGCAAATATTGTGTAACGGCATATACAAGTAAAATAAAATTGCGAAAAAGCAAAAAATTTGAATCGAATGGAAATAAAGGCAAAAAAGCGTATCGGAAATGTTGCGAGTCTTCACACAGACAAAATGCAATTAAAATCGCGCTGTAAACACACATATTGATGGCAGCGATTACACAAATATTTCATGTAGCCATAGCCGTGCCGTAGTCATAGCCGTAGCTGTAGCCGTAACCCATACATCCGAGCAACGGCTACATGATACATTCCCAGGAGTGCAGCAACCATGTGTAGGTGTGTGTGTGTGTGTGTGTGTGTGTGTGTGTGGGTGTGTGGGTGTGTGTATACGGGGGCGTGGAGCTTGGCAATCTGAAATGCAGCTCCACAGCTCGCTGTTGTGTGTGCACGGGGCGCGGTTCCATCTGAATGCCAACGACAATTGCCATGGAATTTTCAATGCCCCATCAAGTGTGCAACATGCGGCTGTTTGGGTTTTGGCGTTGTGTTTGTTTCGGGCTCGGTTCGGTTTGGGCAACGACCATATGCTAATGCAGAATGCAAACTGCAAACAGCAAACTGTAAGCTGCAAGGCCTGAAGGCAGTCAGACAATCGAGTTATTTCAATTATGCCACAAAATGTTGTTTCATCACTGTAAATAGAATCGAACAACTGCATCTAACAGCTAGAATATGGCTAGAATTGGTTTTCGACAATTAGTTGCATTGGGAAACAATATTTTTTTAAATATTTGCCCATATATACCAGTTGGCCGTCAAGTTCATAAGATCAAAATTGTTTAACTATTTTTTTTTAATGGATTTTCTTTTCATTGTTAAATTTACATATTTTATATTTCTTAATTTTACACAGTTTCATATGAGTTTCTTTTTTTAAGGGGTATCATGCTGTATATGCTGTTTTTATATTTTTATTTTATTTATTTATTTTTTAATATTTATTTTTGTTTATTTTATTATTAATTTTTTATTTGTTTTTCATTTGGTGATGAACATTTCTAAAAACATAATAGCTTAGATTCTAACATATTCACATAATTTGTATAAATCTTTATAAGTTTACTAAAACTTCTCAGTTTTGAAATGCTTTGTATTATGGGAGACTATTGCTGGCAAATCGTAACAACCAAGACAAAATTTCAAAATACAATTTAGTAGCAGACGAAGCAAATGTTTTCGTTATTTAAGCCCAACTGAAAATTCTGAATTAAAAACAAAATATGCAAAATGCTTCGAATTATGTAAAAAATAATATATAAAATGATATGTCAAATAATAAATAAAATAAAAAATAAATAGTATATACATAAAAATACTTAAAAGTATATGCATATAAAAAAAAACTATATACAAAAGTATATGAAGCCCCATTTGGAGAATATGAAATGCAAGTTTAAAGAATCAACAATCAATCAATCACCGATGTGTCAGCTGTGCTGAGTGGTTAAGAAAAAACTCAATACTAGCAAAAATATAATCGGATATTTACAAAACATGCAATTAAACAATATATAAGTGTAAATTGTACACTCATTTTATCAACCACAGAGTTAGACATAAAAGACTCAGTAAACAAAACAAGCAATTAAACAAAAAATAATTGTAAATTGTACACTCATTTTATCAACCACAGAGTTAGACATAAAAGTCTCAGTAAACCAAATTTAGTCAACCCATTTACCAAGTCTTTTCATTCAATTTGGCATTGCAATCCAATTTAAAATCTGATGCATCACCAGTAAGCATTTCAGACTGAATTTTGCTTTCAATTATTTAATCATGCTTAGAACTGGCAGAGGGGCAATGCCTGAGACAATAAATTTAGTCGGCATATAAAAGGAGAAGATACAAATTTCCAGCTCTCCAATAAGTTCAGTCGCCATATAAAAAGAGAAGAGACAATTCTCCTCCTCCTCAAACCTCTGCCACTGCCACGCTCGACATATAAAAAGCGAAGAGACAACTCTTTTTATATGCCGACTGAATCTCTTCTTCCATTTTTACAACGACAATTACGTCAACCTCCGTCGAAGCGAGGCTCACTCCAGTCAAACCTCGTTCCTTGCACGAATTTCACAATTTGAATTGGAAGAGTATCCCACACAGTTGTCATTCATTGATTCGACCATTTGAGCCTTGTATATCAAAGCAGAAAATATGTGAATATAATAAAAAATTTAAATTGAATTGACTTTTGCTAAATGTGACTAACGTTTACGTAGACTTTGGGTTTGAGACTAATTGAATCGTAAGTTAAACAAAAAAAAAAAAAAAAAAGATTAACATACAATATATTAAAAAAAAGAGTAAAATATTATATATATTAAAAGGCATTCGAAGTGTATTTAAAACGTTCAAAATTGGGGTTGAAGAATAATTTTTACTTAATTCAAAGTAAAGACTATGTTCATAAATTCAAAAGTGTAGAATAAATGGACAATGACTGATCAACTTTTGCCTAGACTTGGACTTGAGACCAACAACAAAAATCGAATCTCAAGTTGACCATGAGGCCATCAAACGGACAATGGCTTTGCAGCGTCAGCGTCTGGAAGCTAGATTATTTTTTCAGCTTGGATTTTGCGTGTGCAAAATGCCCAAGAGGGAAAAGTCCATTAAGATTAAACTATTCCATAGCTAATGTGTGTTCGAAATGAAATGCGGAATGTTGTTTTACAACCATTCTTGGTTCGTTGGCTCAGAGTCCTATTGAGAGCTTTATGCTGCGGCTTCAACAATGCCTTGAGAACACATTCCTGAGAATACTTAGCTTAAATTGAATGCATGTGCTTGATGGTAGCAAAAGCCAATGTATAAGTTATTGATAACAAAGAGAAATACCAAAATACTCTTTAGCTATGAGAGTTAGAATTATTAAAGAGAGAGATTAAACCGCTTCGCAGCTTTGAGAAGAATGCAACGACAGTATCAGGTGATGCTGGGGCCTTACAAGTACAGTAAAGGTACTATTAGGCGTTGCTAGAGCCTCGCTTTGCAGTATTAAGCTGTTCTTTCAGTCTTAAGTTCAATTCAATGAAGAGAGACAGTTAAATTAACTTATATATATATATATATATATATATATATATATATATATATATATATATTTTTTATTTATTTATTTATTTTTGACTAGATAATTTATTTAGTGTTCATTCTATAATATTAAATAATTTTATTAAAATATGCTTAAGTAATTAACAATTATTTATTAATGCGCTGTGCTCAGCTTGAAGAGGCTTTATTAAGATGTGCTCTGCCTGAAGGCCTTTGTTGCTCTGGCTTTAAATTAATTGTTAATTAGAATTAATTCCATTAACAATTAAATAAATAAATAAATAATATTAAGATGTTGCTTGACGAAATTTCCCGACATTGCTGACTGAAGCTTGGGCGTCTAATGCAGCTTAATACGAAATTACAATATTAATATGATATGCAGCTATAAGAGAACAGTGATCGGTAATTGATAATTGAAGCATTTAAATGTCTATCACGTTTGTGATATACCTAGACTAAGTTTAATTTAATCATAATGTTTTGGTCAAAGGATCAACAAATTGTATACTCGCTTACTTTTTCTCTCTCTCTCTCTCTCTCTCTCTCTCTCTCTCTCTCTTCCTCTCTCTTTATTCATTCATCTATCTATATACTTATATAAACCTATCTATATCCCTGTCACTCTGTCCCTGTTTTTATCCTTGCATGTGTCTCTGGCTCTGTCCCTGTCTCAGTCTTTGTCTCTGTTCTTGTCTCTGTCTCCTTATAATTTAATCCAAGCTTTCTAAACATTTCAAGCATTTCCAATTCCATTTCCTAATAGATTCATACTATACTGCATCAGCCCTATTGCGAGCTCGTTTTTTGGCCGTTCATTTAACTCAACTTTATACAGTTAAAATTATGAAGTATATAATTATTAATTGAAACTTAAGTAATGTTTGATTCTCTGACTAAAAACAAAAAGATATCTGTCCGAGCATATATATTAATCATATTATAATATATTACCATATTATTAATATTTCTACTATAATCATACAATTATTATCTACCTCTAGCATTCAAATGCAGATTTCTACATTTGTCTTTCAATTAGCTGTATCGTGTGTTGGCCAAGTCTCTCTCTGTCCAGTGCAGTTCTGTTTGCGCTGGCTGCCAACACGCCAACAAAAGAACTCACGGACGTCGTCAACTCAATAAAATCAACAATTGCTAAAGCTGATACAGAATTGATTGGTAATCGATAGAGCGAGAGAGGAGAGTGGGTGAGGGTGGGTGAGAGTGGGTGTGAGTGGGTGTGAGAGTGGGTAGCCACAAAGCCACCCGCAACTCGTTCACAATGTTATCCCAGCGGCAAACGGCGGGCTTTGTGTCCGCTTCTATTGCTTCTATTATTGACGTGTGGCATGTACAAATATACAACGGCGTTTACCAAAGCAATGTGTGTGGATTGTAAATAATGCGCATATTGCTCATACGACTTGTTGCCTCTGAGCCACTGAGCACTGCACCACTGAGCCATAGAGCCACTGAGCCACTCGCTGTCAGTCGATAACGTCGCACAACTGTCACAGGCAAATGACTGCCATACATTTTCATTTCATTGTGTGCTGCTCAAGCCACGCTTGTCTTCAAAGGACGCTTTTCATTTGCGATGATGGAAATGGATTGGCCAAGCACCAAATATGCCACATTAACTGATATGAGCAACATATGGTGAGCTGAGCTGATGCATTCCAATAATCCGATGTAATGCAAGATAAATACTTGTTTACCTGTCATTTGGTGATTTAACGCATTGTGATTAAGTTTGCTGTCGGTTTATAGTTTACTGCTTCGATGAATGAATGCTATAAGTATATACATACATGTATATATGTATATAATAGTTAACTCATTGCAATGCTAAATACCTTGAAATGTTAATATAAGCTTTAAATGCTGTATAGAGCTGCATTTGAAGTGATTAGATGAGGACAGTTGTGCTCATTATAGTGGCTCTCTCTGTCTCTCTCTCTCTGCCTCGCTCGCTCGCTCTCTATCGCTTAATGAAATGAAATGCAAATAAATCAGAATTGAATTAAATTTGGACAAGCAAAGTTGATTAGCTGTGGTGAAACCCACATGTTGCTTATTCTGGACCAGTTGGACTGGATAGATAGAGCCCTATTGATAGGAAAATATTATATTTATATATACATATATACATACATATTTGCCATATACGATATTGTTTAGCTATCAACATACAAAATATACAAAAATATAAACATATATGCTCTCAACAACTCTAACTAATACTGCAATAGAAATAGATGGATGTGTACTATGCAGATGAAAACGGACCCTTATAAAGCCATCGAAAAGTTAAGAATATGTAAGAGACGAACTCTGAGCCTTACAGCCTCAGCGATAGATTAAGAATTTGCAATGAGATCTACAAACTCAGCAATAGATGCACTAGAAATAAGGTTTGAATTTATGCATGAGTTGGGGTATACAAACCTAGAATCAGAAGAATAATGGATGATAGAAAACTAAATACCACCGCAGCTATGTGTATTCATGGTGCTACGAGCCTGCGAGAAGTTTATTCAACAATATTTGTATCACTTCTAGCCAATTACTGTCTATATATCAGCTGCAGTTACATTTTCATTTTTATTTATTAATTGTCATAAAAACAGATTCAAATGAGATGAATATATGCATCTCAAAGGCTGTCACTGACTCTGTGTACTTCTCCGAGTCTCCTCTTATACCATATTTGCCTCACTTCTGACCAATTTCCATCCTGCATATTGACTCACGATTCAAAAGAGTCAACTCATGCTGAAACCTATCAACTGTGCCAGCTCAGCAGAGTCACCAGACTCCCCTGATGACGACCGACTTCATGATGAAATTCCCAAAGACAACTCATGATCAAATGGCAGATGTTAATGAATATTTGAACAGCAGATATTAGCAAAGATAAGTGAAACGGCAGCTGAATTGTAGTTGAAATCGAAATGAAATCGAGTCTCAACCTCGCCTGGTCATCCTGACAAGATTCCGAGCCGGGAGATGGTCTGAGATGCGGCATTAGAGAGATGAACCACGTTCGCATGAAAAATGACAGTAGTCAGTTTTTCGATTCGGTCAGGCTGTTCACTCAATACTCCAAGATGCTGGGCTATTTTTGGTGGCTCGGTGCTCGGTGCTTGGTGCCTGGGCTCGGTGTCCCATGGGAGCTGAGCGGTGGCCATTGGCTCGGCGCTTAGCAGCAATTCCAATGTGTGTAATTTTGCGTGAATTTATGTTTTGGTCTTAAACTTTGTTTGCCGCAAGATCCCTCATTTGCCCCACCAATTGCTCACTCGGCCGAGCTGGTGGGCGGGTTTGGTGTGTAACATGTGCGCCATTCACACGCCCATTCACAGTGGGAGCCTGGCGAACGGACGGCGAAACGGTGCCCGGCCAGGGATCGGGAGACCGTAGCTTAAACGTTTCGTAAACGGCCATTAGGCCATGCCAATGCCAGCCATGACCGAAAATAATAATAATAATAATAAGGAAAAAACAAGTAAAGTCGTTGCAGTCGGGCGTTACCAACTGCAGAATACTCATTCGCAACCCAAATGCAGCCAGATCTATTTTAACGATTTGCCACGCCCTTCCCATTTAGTATATATATATTATGTAACAGTAAATTAGTCGTTAAATTTGGCTCTAAAATTGTAGAAAATTCAGTTTTTCCTTATTTGCCACGCCCCCAATCGACGTAGATATATCCGCATCTATCTACAGCTCTTTTAACTTGTGTTGTCAACGCGAGTATACATTCCAAATTCAACTCTCTTGCTTTTTAGTTACCATGGTTGCTGAAATAATTTCCATTCATACATACAGACGGACGGACAGCAATAAGTACATTTTCCAAAACCAATATACTCATTTCACTTTCGTGAATAAGTATAAAAACAAAATAAAAATAAAAACCAAACACGAAAAAAAGAAAACCAGGCCCAAATCGTATATGGAAATTGTTATGCATAGAGGGAAAATTTGCTTGCTTTTTAAGGCGTGGCCGCAAGACAATGAGGAAAATGTAAGTACAAACGCGTGCAGAAGCACTTCGGCCATAGCCCATAGGTAAAAGGAAACCCAAACCATGGCCATCACATGTGGCTTACTATAAATTGTTTATGGCCCGACTGAAGTCTTAAAAAAAAGAGCAACAAAAATGTGAAACGGAGGCAAGCAAGGGTACGTTTACCTATTTATTTTGGGATTAATTATAATCTAAATGAAGTCGGACAACTTTTCGGGGAATTTGTTGCTAAAGTCAGTTAATAGAGTACTATTATTTTCATTTAGTTAGGATAGGGACTGCAGCTATGGAGAAAACATAAAGCTCGAGTTGGATCATGTGGTCCCAGGTGTTGGGAAGTGCGAGCGAAAGGTCGCTATAGGTTCTTTCTGATTTTGATAAATGAGAAGAATAGGACCAGAAATAGTGAGTCAGAGAGAGAAATAGAGAGTGACAGAAGTCAGAAAAGGCGCCTGGGCCAAGACTGTTATACAATTGAGGACATTTTAAAAAGTGAATTGAGTGACATGGGGAACTCGTGGAAATAAAGCAGAGCTATAATGGAATTCGGCAATAGTAACAGCTCTACGACATTTATAATATTCACTTCTACCAAGGAGAAACTTTGGGATTGCTTATGAGTTCAATATTTTAAGCTCATCGTGGCTTTGTAGCCTTCTTAGCAAGGCTCAAGGCTTTATTTTTTATTATGCTTTAGGTATATGACCAAAGTTAATGTAATTTCCTAACTTTAGAGTTCTCAGAGATGCTTTCATAAATTAATTTTTTGCCCAAATATCATTCAAAATGCTCTTTTTAGTTACTTTACTCTCAAATCAGAGCTCACTATATTGCGCTTATTTAGTAACATAGAACTAAATATATATAACATTTGGCAAAAGCCAATCAAGTTATCCCAAACACTAATCGTCTTGCAATGAAGATTGCGAGCAAGGTCTCTGCTCTTAGATTTTAAAATCTGCTCAACTTTGTCGCATTACTTTGCTTGCTACTGCTGCAATGGTATTAGTGCGAAAAGAAGCTGTAGAAGTATTATCCGACTGTGTTAGTGTGAGGCAGTGAGCGTGGCTAGAGTTGCTGTAAAAGTATTATCCGTGTGAGTTTGCGTCTTAGCTAAACGCTTGTCATTGCTAGCTTTCATCGTTTAATGCGCACTCTGTGTGAGAGAGCGAGACAAAGATAGCTGTGGCTGAACATAGTCGTGGCTATCGCTGGGTGAGAGCGAGATGGCTAGTGACATCATGTATACAGGGTCGTTATGATTGTGATTAGATGAACATTGTGAAAGGCAGCTTAAAAGTAATTAAGCGTAGGAATAAAATTATGAATGGATATTATTATCATATGTATATATAATAAATAAAGTACATAAATAAATAAATTGAAAAACGATGTATATGCATATGAAATGGTTAACAAAATATTTAGTTTAGTTTTGACATAATATCATATCTGTAATATATATAGATAATTATAAAGGAAATCTAACATTACTTTTTTTAAACTTTATTTATCTTTTGATTATTTTGTAAAATTTATAGATAAAGATAAAAGCAATCTTTAAAGTTACCTAGACTTATATGGTTATATATTTGTTTTTTTTTTCGCATATTCGTGAATTGACTGTTAACTGAAAGAATATTTGGAATATTTGGCAGCTGGATATTTGATAGTCTGTAATATTTACATATAAATAAAGATATAAGAAATCTTTAAAGTTATCTATTCATACATGTGTATGACTTCTGCTCGAATCAACTTTAATCGAACTTTAATAAGTGTCTCAGCTGTCGGCAGGGGTATTTGATAGTCTTTACAGAGAATCACACTCATATACGAAACATTTAATTGAAACTCTTTCATTCGTTTCTTTTCCATATACATATTTATTTATATATATTTTCCAAATGTGCAAAATATTTGCATTTTCTTTTTCCATTTTCCTCTTTTTGGTGTGGCCAAATGTTTTATGAAATGTTCATATGCACTTTAATAGATATTATTATTACTATTTTTTGTTTCTTTTTTGCAGTTACTGAAAAAGAAATACGTCAATGGTGAGTATGCCGAGCTGCAAATGTGAGATAAAAATAAATAAATGATGAATGCTAATTGTAAACATTCGGCATCAATGCAGGCACAAAGGATTTCTAAAAGACTGTCCGAATGGTTTACTCACAGAGCAAGTATGTAGCAGACAAAGGCAATCAAATAAATACACACACTCAGACACTCTCACACACTCAGACACTCATACACTCATGGAGAGGCAAGCACATGTTTAAGCTGATTCAATTCATTCAAGTCATGCTGTTAATTAAGTTAATCTTCTCAATATGTGAACACTAATTTCTTGAAACAGCAAACGATCCAGCAGCAACAGAAGCAGCAGCAACAGGAATAATAACAATAATAACAACAACAACAGCAGCAACAACAACAACAACAACATTGACTGCAGCTTATAGCTATTCGTCCTTGGCGAAGGAGAACTCACAGCACATCCTGTTGCCAAAATGAATGACAGGCCATTTCCAATGTGTTGACGGCAACAGTTGCTGTTGCTGCTGTTGTTGTTGTTGTTGTTGCTGCTGTTGCTGATGTTGCTGCTGTTGACTGCTGTTCATATTAAAATTTATTAATGTGCGCCTCATTGGAAAACACAACTTGAATCATTCACACACACTCACTCACATACTCCCACTCATTCACACACACTCCCACTCACTTACACACACCCTCTCTCACACACATACGACTTATTAGGCCACACCCGCAACATCCTAATTGTTTCTCATCTTTCTGCCAGGGTTTTATCAAAATCTACAAACAATTTTTCCCACAAGGCGATCCCAGTAAATTTGCTTCGCTTGTGTTTCGTGTCTTCGATGAGAACAATGTGAGTATTAAGGCCATTCAGCTCATGCCCTTGTAGCTCGTTTCCACAACCATCCCACACCAATACCCCCTTACCCAAACCGCCCACCACCAACCATCAACCAACCACCCACCCACAACCAGTAAGCCACCCAAGCAGCACTCAACCTTCAGATCCTACTCCAAGCAAACCCTCCAACCCCATCATGAAAGTCAGCCAGGCGCTTTGACAATGATGAATTTGTACGCAACTCGAGCGCAAAAGTTGACGATTTAGGCCAATTAGCCAAAAATGGTTTAATAGAGTTCGCCACGATGGGCCTAGGGCTTATACGCGCCTGTACACCCTGTAATTGGATAAGTGTGTGTTTAGTGAGAAATTCAATTAATCGAAGATCTGTCCATCAGAAATATAATAGACAAACGACAATTAGTTTTGATTCTTGACTAAGGTATAACCTGCCTTGAGTGACCTAAGCTGTATTTGGCTTTTAGATTTTAAATAACTTATAGTATTTGAAATATAAAGAAATTTTATATCTGATATATAAACCTTTGCCTTTTCTAAGAAGAATTTGATTTTGGCTTTTGAATAGCTTTGAATGTTTTTAAAATTCACTTAGTTTTTATAAGATTTTTGAAGAGGTTTAAATGTGGAGAAAATCTATAGATACTTACGATTTCACATTAAAAAAGTTAGTTTCATCGAGTAAAGCTTAAAGAATTTTGAATTTGAGCTATAAAATAAAGCTGGAGCAGGAAAAGATTTTTTAATTTTTAGACTGCTGCAAACTTGAGAAAGAAGAGATTTCAGAAGACACTTTAGAGATTAAAGAGGAGAATCTATAAGAAATTTCAGAAGAGATTTTAGAACAAATTTTAGCTTTTAGAAGCTATTTTAGAAGAGATTATAGAAGAGATTTTAAAACAAATTTTAGATTTTAGAAGAGATTATAGAAAAGATTTTAGAAGAGCTTTTTGAAGAAAATATACATAGAAAAGATTTTTGAAGAGCTTTTAGAAAACATTTTAGAACCTATTTTCAAAAGATTTTTGAAGAGCTTTTAAAAGAGATTTTAAAACAGATTTTTAAGAGATTTGAAGAGGCTTTAGAAGGGATTTTAAAAGGTTGTTAATAAGGCTTTGGAAGAGACTTGAGAGATTTTTAAGAGAGATTTTAGAAGTGATTTAAAAAAAGACTTGTTATGTGTTTTTAAAAGAAAATTTAGAAGAGAATTTGGAAGGAAATTTTATAAGACAGTTTAGAACAAATTATATATTCTAGAAGAGATTCGGGAACAGATTTTAAAAGAGATTTTAGAAAGGACTTTAAAACGGTTTTTTCGAAGATAGCTTACAAAAGATTTTAGAAGACATTTTGAAGAGATTTTAAATAGACTTAATAATAGATTTTAGAAGAGATTTTATCAGAAATATAATAATAGTTATCTCTCATCAAAGCGTGGGCTCGCATATGCCTTAAAGATTAGTTGGAAATGAATATAGTAGAGTAAGTTCAACTTCAAATATAAATAGTCATCAACACTGAAGGACGTAAAACGAGTTCTCAATAAAGCTGATGCAGAATAATATGAATCTATTGGGAAATGGAATTCAAATTGCTTGAGATGCTGAGTTCAGTTAGCTTAGATTAGATCTGAAACAGACAGAGAAAGACAAAGTGAGAAAGACCGAGAGAAAGAGAGAGAGAGAAAGAGAGAGAGAGAGAGAGAGAGTGGCAGTTGTTATTTACTAACCAAGTAGCACTCAACTCGAATATCTCATGCCCCGTTTTGGTTATGGCCAAACCCCACTGGGGACTCATAAAGGAGCGTTCATTTTATTTATGACTTGTGGTGCAGACGTGGTGGCGGTGGCGGTGGCGATGGCGATGGCGGTGGCGTTGGTCGTGGACTAAGGCATTGGCTAAGATGGTGGATAGGGCAATGGCATTGCCGTTGGCGTCGTCGTCGTCGACGACGTCGACGTTGGCGCCCTTAACTTGTTAGCTGTCTGGGGTCTGCACTGATTTGCTCTGGTGTCGCTTTTCTCTCTCTCTCTCTCTCTCTCTCTCTCTCTCTCTCTTTCCTTTTGTTTTGCTTCTTCTTCTTTTCTGTTGTTTTGCTTGTGCTCCGCAGGATGGGTCAATCGAGTTCGAGGAGTTCATACGCGCCTTATCCGTCACATCGAAGGGCAACCTGGACGAGAAATTGCAATGTAAGTTATCATGCTGCCATTGCCGTGGTGCAGCCATCAAATAATGAGAGACCAATCATTGTCAATGGCCGACGCCACCAATTAATGTCAATTGGCATATTCCATTTGCTCTTTTTTCTTTCTTTTCATTCCCATCATACAGGGGCGTTCCGTCTCTACGACGTCGACAACGATGGCTACATAACGCGCGAAGAAATGTACAACATTGTGGACGCAATCTATCAGATGGTGGTAAGTACAACATTTATATTTACATATATACACATATTACACATAGATATCTGATCTAAGCCAGTAACAACCAGTCTTTATAATTTTTCACTCTCAATCGTATTATTATTATTATTATTGTACTTCAATAGGGTCAGCAGCCGCAGTCGGAGGATGAGAATACGCCGCAGAAGCGAGTGGATAAGATATTTGATCAAATGGATAAGAATCATGATGGCAAATTAACATTAGAAGAATTTCGTGAGGGTAGTAAAGCTGATCCACGTATAGTTCAGGCGTTAAGTTTAGGTGGTGGTTAAAAAATCTTTAAAAAAAAATTAACGAAAAATAAACCAAACATAAAAACAAATCTATAGAAACGCGCAACAAATACAACTGTAACATCAAAAATATTTAAAAAATAACTTTCAAAATGCTAAAAGTTTCTGAGACAAAACAAAAAAATTCCATGAAAGCGCTTCTGGTTTTTGTTGACAAATCTTACAAAACTCCCACACAGCATATATATAATATATATATATATATATAGTTAAAAAATACAAAAATTAAAGAAATCTTTCAAGCAATCAAAGATCAGAGTCGCTCTTAAAAAATAAAATAAAAATAAAAAAACAAAAACTTAAGAACTAAATTTTTTTTTTTGCTCGATTTCGCGCGTCGATTATTCAAAATGATAATAATTTTTTGATATATATAAAGAAAAGAAAGGAACGAATAGAGAAATTCAAAAACACACATGCAAACACACATATATATGTATTTGCATATATATGTATGTATGTTTATATATATACAAGATATGGCTAAAGGTCTAAATCGTGGCGTAAGTAGAACGCAGTTCATAGCAATAAAAATTACTATAAAATAAATTACAATAAATATTAAAAAAAGTAATATAAATCATATTTTGAGCATACACAAATTATTAGTAAAAAACAAAAAACAAAAACAAAGAAAATCATTGCATAAAACTAAAATATACATATATATAAAATTATATATTTAATGAAAATAACAATCACGCAAACGAAAAAATTAAAATAACGAACGCAGCCTTCGAGAAAAATTTATAAAAAAAAAAAAAAACAAAACAATTTAATGAAAAATATTTAATATAACATTAAAAAATAAGCATTGTTGATATACAGAAACGAAGAAACCAAAACAAAAATATGGATTGAACTTAATACAATATATACAATATATATACATATATACTTATACATATATATATATATAAACACACACATAGATATATATGTATATATGTTTATATTTAACAACAATAAGGAACACAGAGCAAAGGCAATTGATTAATTAATTAACAATACCCAGGCATTAATCAATGACAAGTGCAAAAGCCGCGCAAAACTGAACGTCATATATTTGCAATTAGGCCAAAATACACAAACACACACACACACAGACACACAAACATACACACACACAAACACACACAAAAACAAACACACACAAGCGCTAAAATTGGGTATGATTATGATTATCATTATAATTATGATTATGATTTTTTTTGTAAATTGTATTTCTTATGCGCAATTATAATTAAGTTAACGTAAATTTGACAATAGCCGCCACAAATAAAATAATATAAAAATATATAGTTTATATTATAAACAAATAAATTAACAAAAAAAAAAAAAAAAAAAAAAAAAAAAAAGAGTTAACATATTAAAAGCAATGAACACAAAAAAAAAAAAAAAAATAAATAAATAAAATAACAAAAGCAATGATAAGTAAATTGAAAAATAAAATAAAAACATCAACAACAACAACTGCAACAGGAAACAAGCCACAACAACAACAGCTACTACAACAACAACATGTACAACAATAGCCAGCTCGCTCTATCTCTATCTATCTCTCTCTCTCTCTCTGTCTCTCTCTATCCCTCTCTCTGTCTCTCTCTGTATATCTTGCTCTATATATCTATCTATCTTTATGTAGTACAAATAGTCCCGTTTGAGAGCCCCCCCAAAAAAAAAAACGAAACAGAAAAAAATATATCTATATACAGATCCATCATGCGATTTAATTTCTATTCTATATGCGGTTCAGCTTTATTATTGCATTGATTTAATAACCCAGTTAATAATTTATTATAAACTATTTATATATATATTTATATACATGCAATTACATATATATATATATATCTATATGTATATATATATATGTACTGTAATACATATTTGCTACTTCTTATGGCTAATCATGCACACCCATAACTTTTTATATACTCGTACATAGATCACATTAAAGCTTCATTATGCCATACGCAACATAAATATACATATACATATATAGATATATATATTTATATATATAATATATATATATATATATATATATATATATATATATATATATATACATATATACACATACACACATATATGTATGCCTATGTATTGTAGATTGGAGTACATACATATATATGCTTAAGTACTTAATGCCGTACACTCTGATCATAGTATTTGCTAAACGTTGCTCATATCCATATAAAAAACCATCAACATATATAGTATATATATAAAACTATATATATATATATTCGTATACCAAATCAATCATTTGGATATGGCTCACAATCATTTTTGCACACTTGTAGAGGCTGTAATACTAATTGAAGTATATACATATAACAGATATGCAATTTAGTTTTTTTTTTTTTGGTCTATTTCTCTGACTGGTGACTCGACTGGAGTTAGGTCTTTCTGTAGCTATAGTGATAGCTATATGTCACTATACGTAATCAAATTGTCTAGAACTTTAAGAGAAGAGTTTTTTTAGATGCAAAATGCGATCCTCATCAACATTATAGAAGTTTAATATAGAATCGGATCATATAGCTACTACATATGATGAGATCAGGATAATTAGCTTCTATGCTATCCTCATCGAGATTTAACTTCTATGCTATGGGATTCTGAAATCTGAGATATAGTTTCTATATATGATGAAATCCTCATCAGGTTAAATACTTTCTATGCCATATGTGCTACGATCCTCATCAGGATATTTACTACTACTACATATGATGTGATCATGGATAAATAGTTTCATATGATGCGATCATCATCAAGATATATAACTTTTATGGTATATATGCTGATATCTTTCTGATATATCTGAGATCTAAGATATAGCTTCAATATATGCTGAGATTCTCATAAAATTACATAAATTGTATGCTATATATGCTGAGATCTAGCTGATTTATCTGATATCTAAGATATAGCCTCTATATATAATACGATTCTCATGGGAATATATAACTTCTAGTTGGCTAAATATAACTTCTAGTTGGCTTCTACAAGTGTTTTCGAGCTTCGGCATGCCGAAGAGTATCGTTTTTATCTTCTTATTGTTTATTTTGCTACTTTGTCTACTTTAATGAGTGGCCTTAACTTCAAATTTGTCCAATCACTTTGAAATTCTTAAATGGCACCAGCATCAAATATATACACATATATATATACACATACATATATATACAAATATATATATGTTTATATATATATTTATATTATACATTCGTAGATGCTTATCGGCATAAATAATCGTAAAAACTTTTTCTATGCAATTTCTGCAATTTTTACTTCATATTTTTATTATTGCAATTATTTTCATAGTTTTTTAATTTTTCTTTCTTTTCGACTTAGTGCACGCCAAGCAAAACAATTGAAACCGTAAAAAAATATTAAAAAAAACTATCGCCTAAACTGAAAAAACACTAAAATTAAAAAAAAAAAATGGCATAGATATACATATATACACACACACATACAAGCATATATATATATGTATATATATATGAATATGCATATAGCTATATACCTATCTATATACTGACACGCTAAAATATATATATATATGTATATATATATATATATATATATATATATATATATATATATATATATATATATATATATATTATATTATATTAATTGTAGTAAGCACTACAAACTAATAATAATAACAGAAGGAAAACAAAATGAAAGTCAAACAAACCAAATAAACAAACGCTTCTAAGAACCTCACTGAAATTCTTCGAAAAAAAAAATGCAGAAATAATTATATATATATACTATATATATACTAAAAATATATACTAACATTTAAATAAATACAATACACAATAATAAAAACAACAGCAACACATGATTATATGAGAACCTTAATCAATAATTAAATAATTCGAAAGTGATATAGCTGACAAAAACAAATGTGTCTGTAGTTTAGTAGTTAAACGTAACAAAAAAGTATATTAAATATATGATGATGAAAAGAAAAGCAAATACATTTACAATTTTTCTTTCTACTTTCCTTTGTTTTAAGTTCTGCTCTTTTGTAACTCATAGATACCCAAAAAAAAAAAGAAAAAAACAAATTATAAGAGCTGTAAATATCACTTAAGAACATAAACCCATATTCAATTGTGCGCTGTGGCCCAGGCCCAGGCACCTTCGAAGTAAGTTTGTTAACACCAAAATATTGACGGGTTTTAAGTAAATGTCTTAAGTAAAAAGTAAGTAAGTTTTTTTTTTCTTGTCAAGGGCATTCAAGTCAATTGTAAAACAGAGCATGAGTAAAACAAAACAAAATAGCTAAAAAAAATATAATAAAAAAACACCAGAGCTCGCAAATAACTGTTGACTGTTTTAGTCTTTACGCTCAAAAAGAAAATCATACTCATTCGCTCTCGCTCTGAGCAAGAGCCTTCGTTTCCTTTTCGTGTTGGCTTTCGGCTGAGCGCCTTGAGTCGACCTATTCGTGTGACGCTCGTGTAACGAATATCGTTTACGATTGACGCTCGCACTATGAGACTCAAGTAAGTTGGCAAATAACTCAGTGCAAACGGTCTTCAACTGCACACACACATACACGCACACTTGAAATGTTTAGCGAGCACAACACTCGCCTACATACTAATACATACTTCATTCAACTCAACCAAAGGGTTGGAGAACAACTAGAGCGAAACAAAATACCCGATCGCGAACGAGCTCCCTCGTTAAGAAACCGATGCCATCGGTTGCTCTCTGAGTTTTTGCTCAAAGTGTGAGTGAAAGACACTTATTGGCAGACATCGAGAAACGGTTAACGGTCAACAATTGTTTGCGAACTATGCAAAATACTCATATAAATTAAAAAAGAAGAAAAAAGAAAGAGAATATTTAATAATTTTTTTTTGTGCAAAGCGCGGCGGTAACTTTCAGCCGGCGTTGATAACACGAAACACACGAATGTCAAGTTAAACGTTTCACAAGCAATATTTTACAAATCAATATATATATATTTATATATATATATGTGTATAAAAAATATACAAGAATATACTTACATAGATGCGAGTTCTTAAAAAAAAAAACAAAAAATAATAATTATAATTGGCATAATAAATCAAATATTGTAATAAATGTCAACATTTACATTAAACATAAACAATTTAATAAAAATAAATATGAAAAACACACACATACAACACACATTTTTTTAGTGATACTCTTTAGCAAAACAAAATGAAAAAATAAAAACCGAAAGAAAAAAATCGAATCTGATTTATTTGCTAAGAAACGTTAAGAATACAAAACTAGAAATTTAATTAAAACAAAATATTGCAAAAGGAAAATGAAAAAAAAAAAAATGAAATGAAAATGAAATGGAAAAACTTTAAAGCAATTTCTAATTTGTTTCACTTTTTTCACTTGTTGTTGTTTTCTCTGCTACTTCTTCTTCTTCTTTTTATATATATATAACTATTTACTGTTATTTGTGTATACACATACTTATATATATATATACTGTATATATATATACGAACTAAACTTAAAATGCAAAAGCAGCAAAAATGCAAAATTCTTTTACCGTCATTTTTTTTTCGATACAAACAACAACAACAAATTGAAGAAGAAGCAAAACAAAAAAAAAAAAAAAAAAGAAAAGAAAACGAAACATAAAAACAAAATGCAAAACCAAAAAAAGAGAAAATTTATCTTGTTACTGTCAGAAATATTACTTATACTTCAAATAAACATTTTAAAATGATATGCCAAAACTGGTGTCGAGTACTTTCTGACAATTAACTTAAGTGCCCCTAACTACCCATAAAAGATGCATAAAAGGTAAGTTCAACTAATGTAACAAACATACACACACACACACACACACACACACACACAGAGACAGCAACTCAGCCCCGGCAAACCCCTCGGCGCACTTGCCACACAAAATACCGTTGCGAACTGAACAGCTGCTTTGGGCGGGTGGTGGTGGGTGTGGTGTTCAGCAACACTTACCGTTAGCTTTCATAGTGGCAAGTCGTAGTAGCTCCACTGCTCCACTGGTGAATCACAATTGTTTTTATAGCCAGGAGACGCCAGAAACATGCGTCGACCGCTAGGTCCAATAAAATATAAGCGGCCACGCGGCGTATACGCAATTTTAGTTAATTGCTCTTTGATTTGTCTTTATTTAGATCGAGACTGCCTGATTACGCCTGCTCGCAACGCACAATTTCATATCAACGTCGTCGCTGAGAGCGAAGCAATTAAAAACAGTTGCGAAATGCTAGAGCTAACAATAGCTTTCGACTGAGGTAGTTTAAATAAACCTGTTCATATGGCGCCAGATCATAGCCGTTGCTAGAACTGAAGTGCATTTAAGGTATCTGAATCAGTTTCTTATACATTGAGAAGGGAGAGCTTGGGGTATATTGATTTTGTGACAATGTATGGAACAGGCAGAATTAGAAGTGGCAGACCTCATAAAGTTTATATATTCTTGAGAAGGACGATGAGCTAAGTGGATATAGCTAGTATATGGTATGTTCTTCCGTCCGCCAGTTCGTATTTCTGTATGTCCACCCATCCGTCTGTTCTTATGCCTGTCCGTCCGTCTGTCCATCCGTCTGTCCATCCATCTGTCCATCCGTCTGTCTGCTTTTTTGTCCGCCCGTCTGTACGTCCGTTTATTCATCATCATATCCGTCCGTCCGTATGAAGTTTTATCCGCTTGTCCGTCCTTTTGGCGGTCCATCTGTCCGTCCATCTCTGCGTCCGCCTATTCATTAATCGGTCTGTCTGTCCGTCCGAAATTTTAAATATTTATTCTATTGTAGTATACCATACGTAGTGCGAAATTATCCATTTAGTTTCGATAACTCACTTCATTGTCGATAATTCTTTTTTTTTTTTTAAAGTAGTTTGAATACCATAAAAGTTGGAGATTGAGATTTAATTTTTTGGTCGATCCGTTATAAAAACACAGAATTTATATTTTTCTTATTTTTAATACCTCCTAGTCGGTAACTTCCACCTAGAGCATTCTTACTTGTTTTAAAATAGATCTTTGAAGATATTATCAGAGCCAAAAGAAAAAAAAAATTAATAATTGTAATAATAAAATTTGTTATTGCTACATTTGACCCTCTTTATGATATAGAATTGTAAATTTTCTTATAATTGAGAAATTTCAACAAGAATTAAAGCGACTGCATGATACTCGCTCGTGGTAAAGAAAGAAAAGTACTCAATTTATTAAAAATCAGGGATCAATCATTTTTGAGTCTATTTGTTGAGTTTGTCAAGATTGATTCATTTATAATATTTTTGCAATTCCAGCTCTCTCAAAAATGGTCAAATATGACAAGTGAATCACTCTTGACAAACTCAGCAGTCAATGAATTCTAACTAGTTTGCTAGCACTTATTGTGGTGGATTGATAAAGTTACTAAATATTAGTAATCCAAGTCAATGATAATTATCTGAGTCAGTGATAGTTATTCAATATCAATGATAAAGTTACTAAATCTTAGTTATCTTTTATAAGTAAGCTATAGAAATTATTTGAAAAATTTCATCTATAATACTTTGGAAAACTTTGTTCAAGTTTATTATTTGAATACTTTTGACAACCGTTTATTTGCTTTAAAGAAGATTATTTTAGCCATGGCTCAAACTATGTGCAAAATATTCATTTCTTTGCAATAATCATTATAATATCAATCGTAAAAAGTTTTTTAGTGATATATATAAAATCTTCTTTGTGTAAATTCTTTTGACTGGCACTGTCTAGTTTCTGTTAATAGTCACAACTCTTTGTACAAAGAACACTTTGAAGACAAAGAGATAACTTTTTATACGCATTCACTTAGAAAGAAAAGTAAATTGCTTTTGTGAAACTATTAAGTATAGTTAGTAACAATCAATATACTCTGTTTGCTTTGGGAACGAGTATTAAAAAGCACTTTAAAAATGAGTTTGCTGTTAATTGAATGAATAAACGAAAAGTGTTCTTTGAATGGTCTTCAACTAATTTTTAATTACACCGAGTCAGGCAGAGATAGTTGGCAGCGAGTGGTGGACGAATTTAAGGAGTAATTATATTACGTATATATAATTATATATAAATGTAAAGTAGCATGAGAAGCTGTGTCGAGCAGTGTGGCAGCCTGGTTACTCAATCTTAATAGGATGGCCACACCAATAAGAGGGAGATGAGTTTGAGAAGAACATTGATTGACGCTGGTGCATAAAAGTCGTTTAAGTAGTCATAGTTGTTTAAAGTTGGCGAAAGTTGTTGAAGTTCTATACAACAATTTAAAGTATTTCCATTATATCAAAACGCAGCTCATATCATTAGGGACATTCCGTGAAAATTTCTGAAGACGTGGCCTTTTTTTGGTACTCCCATATCACGATAATATTCATTAAGATATTTTAATGTCTTTTCTAATCACTAAATATTACATTTTTCCACTCAGTCTCCCGAAATTTGAATCTGCTGTAAAGCTGTAATTGAATTTTTGTAGACAATATAATATTTTAAATAATATAATATAATGTGTTAAGTTTTTGCCTTTTTTTATTTTATTTATTAACAAGTTAGGGTTAATTAAGATTAAGCTAACTTAAAGCTAAGCACTGGCTACCGAGGCCTTCGACTTTAGTCTTTGTCTTATTTCGCTCACATTATAATATTAACATGCTATTTACTTATATATTTATAAGTACTTCTTAAGTCTTGCTTTTGCCTTCAATTGAATTTTTTTTTTTCATCTACCAAAGATCGTATTTTTATACCCTGAACCCATTGAAAATGGGAAATCTGGGTATATTGGTTTTGTGAAAATTTATACATTCTTAATCAGGGTGACGAGCAGAGTTTGGTCAATCCTTTAAAAGTATAAAGTATTTAAGTATTTTTAAGTATTTTTTTTTTCAATACTTTCAATGGATATATTTCGAATGTTGATTTGCACGTCTATAATCTATAATCTATAATCTATAATCTCTGTCTGTCCGTTTGTCTGTCCGTCATTCAGTAAATGTGATCGCGTAGATCTCAGAACCTATAAGAGCTAGAGATCTGGAATTTTGTTGTAGTTCCCTATATAGCCGGCTCAGATAGAGTTTGTTTAAGTTAGTCTCGACTAGAGCACGCTTACTTGTTCAATAATATATTTTACTTTACTCCTTCTGCGTTAGATGTAAAAATATCAAAAATGAACGAAGTTTGTGAGTCACACTACATATATAAAATGCTGTAAAGTCGTTCAATTTGGGGGTCGACAAGCTCATTATAAAAATCTACAATTTTGTGGTTATTTCACTGCGAGAAGGAGGCGAGTGTGAATGTGAGTGTGAGTGTGAGTGTGAGTGTGAGTGTAAGTGTGAGTCAGTTGCTTGCGTAAGGCATTCGAATTGGCTGTGGAGTGGAGTCATGTGTCATTTGTGGTCATGTTGAGCTTTGGCCCATCAGTTCAGTTCATTTGGCACACTCCGAGCTCTGTCATGTCTGTCCATGTGCTCTGTGGTCGGTCACTTAAACAGTTCAGGCTTCGCTTCGGTTCGTTTTGCTGTTTTGTGGTTTCGTTGAAGTTGATTTGATTATGCTTTGGGTTATTGCATATTTTCAGTTCACATGAGTCCCGGACTGATTGCTCAACCCGCAATACGCCGTAAATGTGTTTGTCTGTCTGTGTGTGCGTTGACATTTATATGCGGTTCGTCTGAGTGTGGGCGGCTTAATTACCCTTTTGCTTACAATTGCGGCTATGCCAAACTGAATATGAAATAATAATGCAATCGGAGCATCAGCTGTGACCACGTGCATAATTAATAAGTAAAGAGAGAGGAAGAGAGGAAGAGAGAGAGAGAGAGTGGAAGAGAGAGAGAATAGTGCCTGGCAGATACTTACTTAGCTGACTGTATGTTCTCGTCTGTCTGCATCGGAGTCTGTTTATCTAGGCAGCCCAACTATTTATAATGAAAAGGCTGCCAAATAAAAATGAAAATAGCTTTGTGTCTACTTTTTTCTTTGTTATTTTGTTTTTTCTTCTTTCCTTTTTGTTTGTATCTATAAATTGGCTCAGCTGCCTCAGTCGCTGCTGCCGTCGTCGTCGCCGTCCCCAGCATTGAGCTAACAAGCAAATTAACGAATCGAATAAAATGTGTTGTCCGCAGTGCGAAACAATGCCACGTACATGAATTTCTCTCTAGATGAACAAATTCAAATTTCAACAAATTTTACACAGCACAGCATTTGCCGTGCTGCTTGCAAAGCACCTAATTCCAAACCACGCCCACACCACCACCGCCCCCTTTGTGCGCCCAGCACCACCAGCAGCAGCGGCAGCGGCAGCAGCGATCAGTGCTGAACTAAAACAAATAAACAATTATTGGTTGCGTTCAATTCCTCAGTATTTCGTTTATGCGTTCCGTTTATTGCCGACGCCAACGTCGACGTTCTGACCACCAACAGCAGCAGCAGCAGCGGCGGCAGCAACGGCAGCAACGGCAGCAGTAGCGGCGTCGGCAGAGACTGGCAGCACCGGCAAGACCAAGACCGTATCCGCGTCTGCGTTCACGTTCGAGTCAGCTTAGGTACGTCGATTGCGGCCCATTAAATGCGCCTCTTACGTACGCAATTCCGAATTTATTCTTTGCGCGTTCGAATTTTGACGGCGCTACGCCAATAGCGTTAGGTATATGCATTTATATTACATATATATATGCACATACATATATGTTGTGTAAACTGTTTGACTGCGTATAATACCTAAATATATTTATATATAATCTAAACATAAAAGTATAAATATTTAAAAATATTTATAAAAAAATTTATACAATTTTTGAATACAGTATTAAAAAATAGAAATTATATTTTATTATTTGATGTATTATACAACAAATTTTCATATTTTTTTACTTTATTTAAAATTGATATATATTTATATGTATAGTATAGTATTATATATTAGTATTAGTACTAACAAAATAATAATTATTTTGTATTATTTTAAGTATTTTTATACAAATATATAAGTATAAAACGTATCTAAATATTTACAGGAAAACTATTATATTATATTATTTTAAGTATTTTTATACAACAAATTTTCATAATAATTTTACTTTATTGAAAATATATATTTATATATTAGTAATAATATACAAAAAATTGATTTATATTACTCTAAGCGAATTCTCATACAATTTTCACTTTACTTAAAATATATACATATATAATATTAAATTGTAGAAAATTATTTGTAAGTAAATATTTAAAAAATATCAAAAAATAATCAGTAAATATATATTTATGTAGAGATTTATTAAAACAACTTGATGATAAAAAACAAGTAACAATATTGCAGTCGATCGTTACCGACTGCAGAATACTCATTCACGTCGCCATATTCATTTTCTGTTTAGCAACGCCGGCAATTGGTATATATGTATATATTATTTCAATATCAATATCAATAGAGGATATCAACAGTGATCAAGTCATTACATTTTGTTTTCTAGCTCTAAAACTGTAGAAAATACTGTTTTTTCCGATTTGCCACAACCCCAATGGGCGTACATATATATACTCCATATATTTTTGGAGCTTGTGTTGTAGGCGAGTCTACATTCAAAATTTCAACACTCTACCACTTTAACTACCATGGTTTCAGAGATAGTGGGTAGAGGACAGTGGGCAGATCGGGAAAATCTTGACACTTTAGCTATAAATGGTTTGCATTCATACGGGCAGACGAACAGCTAGGTGGACATTGCACAAAACCAATATACTCATTTCACTTTCGTGAATGAGCATAATAAACTATAAATGATGCTTTTTTATATTTTATATTTATGTATATTTATATAAAAATAAATACCCGCATGTTATTATTATTGTTAGAGTAATCTGATTAGCGTGCCCTATATGAAGCCGTTGAATGTTGAAATATTAAATTAAATTTCACTGAGAATTTCAAAAAATTCGTCACTTAATTCAGGCAGCCCACAGACTTTTGAAAAAACTCATGCAAAGAAGCTTAAATTGTTTCCAGTAAAGATATAGAGATATATACTTATACAGATAATACTTAAAATTAACTTAAAAGAGGCAAAAGCCTTCAAAATCATTAAAAAACAGAGGAAAATATGTTTACACAATTAATAATTTTTTTAATGATGAAGATATGATGAAGAATATGAAAATTCAGGAAAATTGTAATTAATTCATTTATTACAGTAATAAACATCGTAAAAAGATAATACTTATTACAACATGAATACCTCATTTGACTTGAGATACCTAGATTTTACACTAAATTTAATGCATACCTAAATGAATATGTAAGGTAAATATGTAAATAATTGAAATATATATAGCAAATATATACAAAGCTGTAAGGCAAAATATAAAAAAATACAAATTCTATTATCAAATTAACTAACAAATGAAAGCTAAATGAATTGCACAGCGCCACCTGTTGGTGTGTAGCGGCTACAGAGTTCGTTAAGCCAGCAGCTGAGCTGAGCCATTATGGCAAACAAATTTCGCTTTATTGTATCTGCTGTTCTGCTTATTGTTTATTATTGTTGTTGTTGTTGTTGTTGTTGTTGTTTTGTCTTTAATGCGCCCGACAATGGGCGTCTCATAAGGTTTTAATTATTTACTATATTTAGGTCCGCGTGCCTTGGATAGAAACTAGTTAAAACTTGGCCACAGCGTTCATTGCTGTTGCTCGCAAGCTGATTGCAATTAGTCAACGACAACGACAGCGACAGCGACAGCATCTGCTGTCGGCACCTGCACACAAAAATGCAAAGTAAATTTCTCAATTCTCAATGCTCGATTCTCAATCGACAAATTTTCTTATTGTAGTTCCGCCTACGTCGACGCTGTGGCTGCGGCTGTGTTCTTCCGCTGCTGCTGCTGTTGCTGCTGCTGCTGCTGTTGATGATGTTTGCTGTTTTCGACGTCGCTGCCGCTGCTGCTGCTGCTGCTGGCAGTGGCATACTGGGCGTATTGTTGCCACTCGGCTGCCGTTAGCCATTGGCACAAGTTGCATGTTGAGGCGCGTTAAGAGTTTTGTTCTTTCTTTCTTTTTGTTTCTGCGGCTGCCTTCGCATTGTTATTTTATTTTCGGTTCGCGTGCGTTGTGCATATTTTAAAGTAGGTTTTGCTTTTTCCTCTCTGTTCATTATATTTGTACTTGATTTCGTTATTTTGTTTAATTGTAATTTTGGGCTGGTGTTTCTTTTTTTTTTTGTTTTTTTTTTTTTTTTGTGGTGCCGTGCTAAAATCTTAAACTGCGTTCAGTTTTCCACACCTCCCCTAGTTGAATGTGCGCGCTAGCTCGTGTTTTATTTTGTGTTTTAGTTTAGCTGAAAATTACGTCAGTTTAATGAGCATATTATTTACATCTTTATTATTATCGTTTCTCATTTGCAACGGTTCAGGCACAACAACCAGCTGCGACAACGTGGGCGTGGCAACAACAAGTGCATACAGGTTCGTGCAAACGCTTTATAATTAGGCATTAACTGATTTCTGCACTTTGTAATCTCATGCTCACACTCATGTAAACCCCTCTCTCTCTCTCTCTCTCTCTCTATTTGACGCTCTCTCTCTCTCACTCTCTCTCCCTCTTTACCTCAGTTACTCTCGCTTGTGTGAGCGTTTCGATTTCTAGAAATCAAGCGCTTTGGTTCGTTTTCTTATAGCATTTAACGAATGCAGAGATTAAACAGATCTTTGTAGTTGTTATAGAAGTAAATGAACTTTGGGATAAACAGTGGAGAGTGAGAGAGAGAGAGAGAGAGAGAGAGAGAGAGAGAGAGAGAGAGAGAGAGAGAGAGGGAGAGAGACAATGAGCATGATAAAATGAAAATAATATTGTTATACTTTTTTTTACAAATTTTTCGCTCTCTTTTTTTCTTTCTGAGAGAACCTCTCTATCTCTCTCAGAGAGAGGATCGCCTGTATATATACAAATACATATTATTACTAATACATATTATTACTAAGTAATTTTTGATAACTAATACATATTACTAATCCGTCGATTTCTCATAGTATCGTCATCGTATGCTACTTTTTTTCCACTCACTTTTAGTCATCAGCAATTAGACTTTACTTTAGAAGGGAAGCATGATTATTAGATGATAGAAGAAGCACAGCAGAGCTAAAATCATTCTACGTTTTTATCATTCATTCATTGCAAATAATTTATGCACAAACACGCATGAGCACGTGTTTTGCTTACTCAGCTTGGGCTGTACTGATGGGCTATATAATATGGGGAAATTGGTTATTGAAGAACTTTTTTTCAATACAAGTTTACATCCACTTATATGTCTCTATAAGTCTCTACTATTTAAATTAGGCGGAAATATAATTAGATGAGCCCGCGCAGTAAATTTAAGCTTTCAATATTTTCAATAAAACTTACGCTGGGAAACCCAATTTAATCTGAAATGAAACTTAACGGCAATCAGGGTGAAATATATGAATAAAATATATATTCTTGATCAAGGTGACGAGCTGAGTCGATTTAGTTTGTAGAAAAGAAGCGAATAATTATTAGACTATCAGTTCTTCGAAGTGTTCAGGGAATCTCGACTAGAGTTTTCTAAATTGTTTTATTTTATTCATTTTTCATTTTTATATATTTATTTATTATTCATAATTTAAAAAAATTTTTTTTTCATTAAGTTTTATACAAATAATTTAAAGTGATCAACAGAAACGAACTTAATTTAATGGTAATAATTTACTAGAGCTTTCTAAATTGTTTTATTTTATTCATTTTTCATTTTTATATATTTATTTATTATTTATAATTTTTTTATTATTTTTATTTTAAGTTTTATACAAATAATTTAAAGTGATCAACAGAAACGAGCTTAATTTAATGGTTATAATTTAAAAAACACCTTACTGCAGCATAATACACATGCATTGAAATCTGTTTGGATAGCTAACAATGTATTTGCGTGGAGTATGAATTGAGCTGATGCTCTCTCCTCTCTCCCTTTTTTTCTTGAATTGAACTTCAGCTGGGTACTCCCCAGACTTGATCTGGTACCTGTAAATTGCTGCTGCTGAACAAGACAATGGGTGGGATTCGAGTAAACGACGTTAAATTTGAGTGGACCGAAACTTGGATTGATGCCGTTTGCGTCGATAACGCGGCATTGTGATGGCGTCGGGCAGTTGGCCCAGTACTAGAAAATCAATTGCCAGGCGCCAATTGGCAGCTGCACGGCATGGGTGGGTTCGGTTAGTCAGTGGGGCAGTGGGGCAGGGCGGTGGCAGGGTGATGATGGCTTACCTGCACCCTCGACAGCGAGCAGGAACCACGACAGCGACGCCGCAAAGCGCATAAAGTAGAACGCATCGTTAATCAGCCAAGTGGAAAGGCCGGGACAGTAATAGAATATGAATCTGGACCACGTCCACTTCGAATGGCCGAGTGCGTGCAGCGCCTGATCGCATATGTTCAGGAATGGCTGCCAGATGGAGAGCAGCACGTAATCAACCACAAAGAGCATTGCGAACAGCTCGAACAGCAGCAAGAGCTTCCGCACCACCGAAGCGCATCGCTTGAACCGCTGCGGCCGGTACTGGGCCAAGGTCAGCAGCAGCCCGTTGGCAAAGAACAGCGTGGACCAGCTGAGTGCCTGCGGCTCGGGCAGCTCGTCGGGCAGTTTCTTGGCATTCAGCAGCCGTATCACATGCCATTGATTCCACTGGAGCAGCACGTCCAGCGTCAGCACGAGCATCGACTCGTAAAACTCTCGCACCAGCTCCTCGGCTCTCCTCTGCAGCCGGCGCATGCGCAACTGTGTCATGGCACTTGAATGCTCTTCTCGAATTTGGATTTACAATGATTCGAAAGGAAAGCTTCAACTACGCCAATTATATACGTTTTGTGTGTGTTTGTCTATCGAAAGAAATCAGGTGTGTTGTTTTCCTATCGTTTTTAGTGTGTGAAATGAACAAAATCCATTGAGTTTGAGAGTCAAAAGTCAAATAAGTGTGGAATTCTGGTCTGCGTTAATTTCGACTTATCATACCAATCTTGTAGCTAGATTGCAGAGCTAAGTCTCAATCTCTATCAAAGACCAATCGAAACAATTACTAAAAAAAAAATTGTATACAATTTTTCTTTTGTTTCCTATCAAATGCCCCATGGCAAGAGATGATAAATTAAATTTATTTGTTTTTGTTATTGTTATTGATGTGTTATGAAATTTTGAGTTTGAGATTCAAACGTCAAATTTCGAATCAAAGTTTGAATTATTTATCAGGGCTCTGTGTTAGCTTCGATTTAGCGTACAATTCTTATAGCTTTTGCTTATGTATAAAATAGCTTTAGAGTTTAGTCTCACTTCTAATCAAAACGCAATCAAAAATATTATATCAAACAAAAATTTCCTTTTGTTTCTTATCAAATGTCACATGCCAAAAAACCATAAGCTCAATTTATTTTTAGGGGAAGGATTCTATAGATTGAATCTTCTTTTTGATATTTACTGTCCAAATCAAAATAAAAAAGTTTGTTGTATAAATAATTTTAATCTAGATTAGAAATTACTTAACTGACATTCAAAAACTTTGTTTTTTTTATACTCATTCACGAATGTGAAATAAGTATATAGGTTTTGTATATAGGCGCGGCATATCGGAAAATGCATCCAATATCTCAGAAATGATGGTAGTTGAAGTGCTAGAGAATTTATACTAGTGTTGAGAGCCCAAAATCAATAAGATATGGTGGATATATCTATGACCATTAGAGGCGTGGCAAATCGAGTAAAACTGTATTTTCTAAAATTTGAGAGCTAGAAACTCAAAATTTATCGATTAAATTATTGTCAATAGCATTTGATTGATTTACACAAAAAATAATAAGTACATATTAATTGGGGGCGTGGCAAACAAGAAAAAAATGGATCTACTAACGTTTGGGCAGTGAATGAATATTCTGCAGTCGGTAACAAATTTTAAACGGGACTTTTAACTGAAATGTAACAATGAACAATGTATCTATTTTTTTAATTCAATATCTTGATCATGCTCTTCACGTCTTTTCATTTCGTATGATTTGATTTTGTAAATTTCAATATCTTCATCTTGTTTTTCACATATTTTCATAATAAATATCTCTAAAGTTCGGTTTGGGCCTTCTTTTGTCGTCCTCGCACGTGCACGTGGTTGAGAGCGCTGACTTGGAACTGGCCACGAAATCAATTTCTCTTTCAAATCAGCAGACTGAATCGCTATGGGGGCAGCCACGTTTGTCTCCGCTCTCTCATATGGAGTCTGTTCCCCCAACTTCGTGGCATAGAATGAGAAAGAAAAAAAAAACCGTCATAATACATTCTCATACGTGAAGGGCAGAAAGGACACCCTAATCCTGCCCCTTTCAGTCAAAAACTTGCCATTGCTTCGCTGGCTGCTCTAATAAAAGTAGTAGTTGTTATACCCTGTACATGAGCATTAAAAGGGTGTTTAGCCAACGTGATGAAATGTCAATATACTAAATGCAATTGTGTTCATGAAAATAGAAGTGCAGTATTAATCTTAAGGATATGGTATTTTTTACTTTGGAAAATAAAAAGATGTTCAGTTACTGTTTAGAATAGAGTTCAGAGTGGAAAATTGCCAAGGAAATCTTCTAAATTCAAGTCAAAAGGGGTTTTGTGGAGATGAATTGCAAGTCTACCGTCCGTTCATAAAAATAGCAGTGCTTGGTTTAAGAAGTAGAACAAAATAATTGTATATTTAAAAGCTTAAAAATTTCTAACAATTGGTGTAATTAATACATATTAAAATTAATGACACTTACTTTTGTAATTTTTTTTATTTTTTAATTAATAAATTCGACTGTCTATTTATTCACTTAACTTATTATAATATCTGACTGTTATACTTACAAGTGAATAAACAGAGAAAGGTTTTTATGGCTTTCTGCTAATGTTGCTACATACAGGGTATCTGCTAGTCATGATGCTTTATTGATTGTTTGCCGATTTATTGTTATTTTTCTTGTTGTTTCGTATTTTCTGCTCGACAAAACGGTAGACCCTAAAGTCACCGGCGTCAAGTAAACAAAGCTGCCACCGACTACAAAAGTGTCTATGGCGACGGCTGACGTTGAGCCCCGAAAAAAGGGACGGTGCACCACACAAAACATAGTTTGAGACGGAAATAGACTCATCTATTCAACTAAATATTTTTTTTTAGAAATATTTAAAAATGTTATTTGTGTTGTATTGTATATGAAGATTTAGCTTAGAAGTTGTACTGTGAAGAACGAATTCTTATCAATGAACTATTTATATCAATCAATGTCCAAGAGTTTATCCTAGTGTTGTTTGATCCACAAAGAAACTTGAAACTTTCTTATGAAATATTCAATAAATATTATTTGTATTTTCTAATGAAGATTTTGTTTAGAGATTGCAATGCACAGAACAAAATTCTAGTCAAAACTATAATAATAGGAAATTTGCAAAAATATAGTATATTTTATATTTAATATATTTTAACTATTGAAAGCAATTAATGCCAAACAAATCGTTTTTTATTATTGATTATTATTTGAAATGTTTTTTTCAATATCTATTTAAACTTTATACAAAATGATTGAGTGCATTGTAAATATATATATTTAAATATAAATTTACTGCGTCATCATATAGTTCATCATTATGGTCTCTGTCAAAGTAGCATATTTTCTATATTATTTGGGGTATTATCCTTAAGCTTTTTTCTACTGGACTCTGTTTTATTCTTTTTAAAACGAAACAAATCTGAGCTCTGTATCATTTCAGCAAATATTTGTTAAAATATTTTGAAAAAAAAAAAAAAAAAACAACGGTTGCTTAGAATTATTATACCGCATTTGTATTCAATTATGAATATCTAACTCACAGCTCAACCAGAGCTACCTACAAAATTTATCTTCTTTGGGAACAAATTATTATAAGAAGTTATATAGTATATTTTTTTTTTAAATAGAAAAATCAAAGATTGCAGCTTACCTTGATTTCCTATTACCGGTACCAAAAATCGCTATAAAAACTGATAGACATTCCAGTCTATTGTTAGTTTTCTTTGAAATTACTAATTCTCATGAAAAGTATTCATAAGCAGTAATAGGTTATACGAATAGACAATCTACATAAAGAAGAGCATATAATGCGCACTACTTTTCTTCAGATTTACAGGAAAGAATGAGTTTTATATTATATAAAATGTGTGGGTTTTCATTTTCATATATACATATGAAGTATATTTGTTTTATAGAGCCCAAATTAAGTTTATAGGAGCATTAATTCTTCTATAATGCTCTTTAAAATTAATTTTAAATCAAAATGTATGTATTCTAAATATTAATCAAATAATTTATCTTAAATCAAAAAAAAAAATTTATTCGATATATTAATCAAAAATTTCCCTTATCACACACTTTAGCACCACTCTAATAGTCCGTCAACGAATGTCAAAAATTGGTTTTTATGTTCTCTGTAAAATAAAAGTCAAGTTAATAAAGTTACTGTCATATCACAAAGAACAAATTCAATCAAGCATTGCTGTTATCAATTGAATATCGACAACTTTGTCGCCTGTCAACTGTCAGTTGATGTGCTTAAGTGTGTGCGTGCGAGCTTCTGTGGTTGCTATCGAATCCGCCCACTGCCAGTGGCGCTGTCAGTGCCTTCATCTGTGGATTTCTCTGCTGCTGCTGTATTTGGAACTGGTCGTCGTCATATTGTGTTTGGCAAATCGTTTGCGATAAAGCCAACTACATAATGTCTCTGTAGGCCAGGGTGCGACCCGGGGCCGAGGGGCGTCACATAAAAATGCTAAACCAGCGCTATGCTGGCGTCGCAACGACGCAAACACCCAACTCATGTGACCATATAGTAATGTATGTGCCTCTCCCTTTCTGTATTTCCCACTCTCTCTCTCTTTCTCTCCCTCTCTTCGTGTGTGTGAGATGGCAGTAGATGGTTGGACGCAGTATAATGCGCGTTATCCTTGATTGCCTGCTTCGATAGCAGGATATGAGGCGGCTGCAAACAAGCCGCTCAACGTTTCTTATAAATACACACACTGGGCCAAAGGGTCACATGATTTTGTCAGGAAATCTGTGCTGTAGAGAGAGATGGATTTTAAGTTGGATAGATAATATATATATAGATATAATATGATTCTTGGGATAGCTATTCCCATCTGCTCTACATGCTATCTTAACAGCAGCATATAAAATTACATAGGTATATATTTAAGATTCCACATATCTTTAAAGTCGGAAACTTTGTTCGAAAACTTTCTACCTGAACTACTCTCAGCTTGCTCTCTATGTACCTTTACTCTGCCTAATTCAAATAAATTCAATTTGAATCTTGGCAAATTCCCTTGTCCTTGTTAATCTCTTAGAGTATTTAATCTTTGACATGTCATAGATAGCCGTTCATTCATTGTTTTTCTTCTTCTTCGCTTCTTTGTGTGGGACTATCGTGATTTTGCTCTTATTTCTTCTTCTTCATCTGCTTTTGTTGTTGGCGTTGCTCATTTTCTGTTGGCCTTTGGCTTGTCTGCTTTGTGCTGTTCCTGTGCTCATCATCATTTGGCAAAAGGGCAAGCAAAGAACTCATTGGGTTTTGATTGGTGTAACACACACACACACACACACACACACTTAGACTCACACACGGCTTACAAGTTAGCCAAGTTGGCGAGCTACCATGGCTAATTGATTTCCAACTGCAGACTGTCAATGTTGTTTGGCCAAGTAGCAACTTGTGGACATGGCCAACTAAGCAACTAAACAACAATTTTTAATTGTGCCCCATTCCAAGTTGCCGTCATCGTCGCCAACGTTTGCACTGTAACAGTGTGTATGTGTGTGTGTGTGTGTGTATGTGTGTGTGTGTGTGTGTGTGTGTGTGGGTGTGGCACTGGGGCGTTTGCTGATGCTGGGGCCAAAGGCAAATGAGCGCTCCGAGAAATATGAACGAGGTCAATGATTGTTTACACTACACTCGAATGCTGTTTACTCGGAGCTATCGCAGCCAACGACGCAAAGAGCTTGAGATTGGTTGAGACGGCGAGACGGCAATTGGGGCGACAGGGCAACGGGCACGACTAGGGGGCTGACTGAGGGGGCTGGCTGGCTGCCACTAGACACCTAGCAGAGCTACGGCCTCTGGTTTAGCAAAAAGGCCCTTACCATTGCCCCCCTCCCCCGCCTTAGGTTCGGGCCACTTGGCTCACATGTTGTTAACTACCTCTCGCTGATAGCACATTATGCCCAGGTGTGTGTGAGAGTGTGTGTTAATGTGTGTGTGTGTGTGTGTGTGTGTGTGTGTGTGTGTGTGTGTGTGTGTGTACACACGTACTATACACATAAATATGTGCTTATATAGATTCTGCCCTGGCATCACTTGCCTGCCACGACATGACTTTAAATAAGTAGCCTGATTACTTCCACAATTGACTGGATCTGCTGGCATCGGATCATTAAAGAGCCACAAGGGCTGTGAAAGCCTAGACTTAAAGGTAGAGCAGGTGGCCGCAGATGGGGCAGACCGTAAATATTTTAAGTCTACTGAGGGTCTAGCTTTGTTGATTTTATTTTATTTTATTTATTTTCTAAATATGTGGGCTTTAATTTAAATAGATCAAAAGCAGCTAGGCATTGAAGCTCTCTACGAAGACTCCTCCTATTAGCATTTGTTTAATTTGTGTAAATATTGTAAATTGATGAATTTCTTTATTTTTCTAAAGTATCAGACTTGCTGGTATGCACAACTGTTCCGTTCGTTTGCTCACTCAATACTTTTTTACTTACTAAATCAATATATTTAATAAAACGAGAAATGATGTCGATAATAGAACAAACTTTGATTCCAGCTGAAAGTATGCTGATATATAATATATATAATATATAATATGACAAATGGTTCCTTAATATAAATAATGTATCTATATATATATATAAATATTGATAGGACTATTATTTTTGGTCATTCAGAGGTTTTAAATTCTTATATTAAGAACAAAACATTTGTTTAATAAAAAATATAAAAGTTTTTAATAAAAAACAAGTAAGAACGTTGCAGTTGGCCGTTACCAACTGCAGAATACTGATTCATGGCTCAAACGCTGCCAGATCCATTTTCCGATTTGCCACGCCCCTAATAGGAATTTAAATATATTAACAATATATATAATATAAGCAAATCAATAAAGGATATCAACAGAAATTTAGCCACTTAATTTTGAGTTTTTAGTTGTAAAACTGTCGAGCATACAGCTTTACCCGATTTGCCACGTCCCTCATGGACGTAGATATATCCACCATATCTAATCAATTTTAGGCTGTCAACCCGAGTATATATTCTAAATTTCAATTCTCTAGCAGTTCAACTAATGTGGTTTCTGAGAAACCGGAAAATGCATTTTCTGACTTGCCACGCCCTTAGTGGGCGGATCGGGAAAATCTTGACACTTTATAATGCGAGAATACACAAGTATATGTTCCAAATTTTAAGTCTCTAGCTTTAATAGCGGCGAAATGGTTTGCATTCATACGAACAGACGGAGGGACAGCAAGGTGGACATCGCTCAAAACCAATATACTCATATCACTTTCATGAATGAATATAAAAATAGTTTCGAAAATTATAATTTTATAACAACAACAAAGGAGCTGAAATTCTTACATTTTTTCCTGATTCCTACCGTAGAATCAACTGAATTTGAAATACTTAAAAATAACATAGAATTAGTAATAGATAAAAATTGATTGTGCTAGATCTGGAGACTTGACTTTAAGCAGCCTAGCAGTCACATTTTCATAGTGAAATCTTTTTGCTGTGTATTTCTAATCAAAACACCAAAACGCTTCCAACAATTGTTCTTCAGCCCCTTTCGCATTGTCAGTGCAAATTCATTCATATAAAAGCTGCATTCATTGTCGCAGCATCCCCATCAATCAGGAAGCGTCGCGACGCACAAAGGGCGCAGCGCTGCCGACGCCGCCGCCGCCGCCATCGCCGCCAGGCAGAAGTCAATGAGTGTGCGAGCTGTCATATTGTGGGCTCACTGTAATTGTGATGGCGTGACAAGTGAAAACAATTGTGAGTGTAATATGAGCTGAGCGGAGTGCAATCTCTATCTCTATCTCTCTCTCTCTCTCTGTCTCTCTCTCTTTCTCTGTGTCTGTGTTTGCTTTGTCTATGCTAAATATTACGTATACGCCGCGTTGAGTGCGTCTCCTGAGCTTGACATTAGAGTGCGTGGACGGAGGTGTGATGTGTGTGAAGGCGCCGGCCTGCTCGCAGGCCACTTTACGCTCGTCCACGCCCACCAGCCGCTCCCTGCCAGCCAGCACCTGTCGGTTTGGTAGCTTTAAACCAACTGCCATTCATTTGATTGTTCGACTGTTGGTGAAACCACTTTGCAGTGCGTGCAATCATTTATTTTCATTTCGCTCTCTGGCATATCTTAATAATTGTATTGGTAGTGCCTAATGCGGCCACGCCCATCGCCCATCGCCCATTCATTTGCATCGTTGGCTGGCCATTTGGCAACATTCCACAGCAGCACGCAACAAATTAAATAATTAGTCGCTTAATTAATGTCGGCCCGTAGAGCTGAATTTTCGGACAAAACGTGTGGCAAGCTGAAGCTGGGGCTGGGGCTGGGGCTGGGGCGTGGCGCCGGACGGTCTAAAATACTCCGTATTATCTTAAATTGTTTTAATGCCGCTGTGCAGAATGAGCGAAAGCGGGTATATTGGCTAAGCTGACTCTTCATTTGATAAGAATATGCTGGCTTTGTGATAAAAGCTGAAGGCCCTAGCAGCGCTTTAGCTACAGTTAGTATTCATTTTCATTATATCTAGTTGCTATAAATAAATAAGTCAAGAGCATTGAAACCTTTTCATGTTTAATAACTAATGCCAAAATAGGAAACAAGTACAAGACAGTTGATCTATTCCACTTAAATTAACATACAGTGGCCCACAGCTTATTTCAACCAAACTTGGGCACCTATAAAATGGAAACAAAAAGTGGTATCAACCTAATTTAAATGTCAGTTGCTAGTTTAATGCTTAAACTTCAAAACCATTATTTTTAAAATATTTTATAATAAGTAAAAACAACCAAAATCAACAACAAATTGTTCCACAGCGATTTTCAACCAGCACACGAAAACAGCTGTGAGCACCCATAAAAACCAAACTAAAAGCGAAAACAAATTTTAATGCCAGTTGCTAGTCTAATGCTTTAACTTAAATAATATTATCTCATTTATTTTTAAAAATTTTTTAAATATTTTATAATAAATAAAAACTAAAAAATCAGCAAAAAATAGTAACACTTATTTCACTACATAACACAAATTAAGTTTTTATGAAAAACCAAGAAACATTAATATTTGGTATGACCAGCATATTGATCAATCACCATTTTGAGCCTTTTTTGGCATAGATTCCATTAACTTGTTTTTTTTTTTGCCCATTCTTTAAATAATTCAATAAAAATATTAGCTACGATTTCTTTAAAATCTGAACCTTTGGTATTTTTGTGGTATTTGTATATATACTAATGACAATTTGATTCATTTCAATTTTAATTTTCATATTTGCGTTCTTAGCCTTATTTTCAGAATTTCAATTGCTGTTCGCCTTCTCTTCGGCTACTAACTGCATATCAAAACTACCTTTATTGCCATTTTGCTTTCACTCAGTAACAGCTGTGCCTCCGTTCAGCAACAGTTATATTTGTCTCGCTCTCTCTAACAGCTTGAGCTCGAGGAGATGCAAGCTAGCAATGAGCAGCGTTTAGCTAAGACGCAAACTAATTCGGATAATATTTTTACAACAGCTCTAGCCACGCTCACAGCAGCTCAGACTAACTCAATCGGATAATATTTTTAAAGCTCAGCTTCACACTAATACCATTGCAACAGTAGTAAGCAAATACAAAAAATTGAGCGAAATTGGAAAACTAAGAGAGTAGAGAGCAGCAGAGGGATCGTATGACGATTAGTCTCTGGGCAAATTTGATTGGCTAATGCCAAGTACTATATACATATGAGTGAGAGAGGAAGGCTTTTAGTCTCGCACCAACTCAGTCAGATAATGTTTGCTAAACTCAGCTTTACACTAATACTACAACAACAGCAGGTGGCAACTAAGAAAAGTAAAAGAATGCTTATATTAATTTCATATTATCAAATTTTAAGATCACTAGACTGTGCCACTTAAATTACCGTACATGTATTGTATAGGCCATTTTCGCGAAATTCGTCTAATTTGCTATAAAAAGTTTTGATTAAGGTTGCTTTTTTTTACACAATAGCAATTAGAAAACATTTTATTTTAGTCTCATATTATTAAAAAAAAAAAAAAATCATCAAATATTTGCATTAACAAAAGCTTATGTACTCTTAAATGCTCCTCATAGAAATAACTGGGATTTTTGAAACATGTGTGCAATATCTTCAAAGTTTTGATTTGTGTTGGATGAAATTAGCAAATCTCTTCGCAAAAATTCAAATAATATAAAAAATATGTATTATTTAATATTTGAATAGCATTTTTGGCCTCGAAGATTTATTTGTATATTTAATTAAAGATTTTGACTTCACATATCAATGCTCTACAGATAATTTCATTTGGGGCGTGTCAAAACTACAAATCATGCAATTTCTTCTTGAAATCTAAAAGCCTTTTTTTTATTTTATTTTACTTAAAATGGTACAATAAGAATTACAAATAAGTCTCCTGCTAATATTTATACAAGTTGATCTAAACAGAAACTAATTAAATATATATATAATAAGCATACATACCTTAGGCAAAGAGAGATGTGAGTGAGAGATGTAACTATTACAGTAACTATTACACCTTCAAGGTGATTTTTGATAGATTCAAGGTCTCGTCCGGGTACACAAGGTCTTAAGGGTGGTGCCGTCAGAGTCTACTCCTAGTTCCGTGTGCAGCAGTAACTAGTCGCCCAGCTAGGCTGAGCATGTAGTCTCCTGAGGTATTTTTTTGTCACCTCTTGAATTCTGTCTCCTGATATTGGCAGCTTAAAGTGTCGCAATGCATTCAAGTCTTGACTGCAATTTCCCACACTCCATTTGACGCCAGAGAACACAAACTAAGATACACCTCTAGATGCTGACCCCATTGTCCATAGACGGCTTGCTTCAAGTACTGTGACAACTTTGACCTAAATTAATGCAGCAGCGACGTGACATAGGTGTTCTTATGTATAACCAATGCTTCTTGAAGTCTTGAAGCTTAAACTATCAATACTTGAAGCAACTCTCAATTTAAAAATGTTTATTTAAATTTGTAGTTCTAAAAGACTGAACGAGTATTATGCAGTCAGTTGCAGCCCACAATCATAATTTTACAATATTCACAATGACAGGCAATGTGTGTGTGTGGGAGAGAGAGAGAGAAAGAGAAAGAGAAAGAGAGAGGTAGATGGCAAATGAATGGTATAAAGCAAAGCGCATATAAATCCATTTAAGCCAAATCGATTTTCATGCTAAAATGTTGCCACACACACAACACGAATGATCATCAATTCCGTGATAAACATATTCACAGAGACAAACAGAGCTATACACGACCGCATAATACTCGTTCATCAAGTAGAAATATGCCAACAGATGTGTTATTACATATTTGCTAAAATTTTAAGAATAGTTTGATTTTAATATTCCAATAGAGCCAAAGAACATACCTTGCCTCTCACTAATATGCCCGTTTTCTCTGTGTGAGCGAGCATATGACAGTAGTTTTAGTTTACTCGTGGGCCGCAATTCCATTTTCCTGAAAGAGCTTAAGAATACCTTGAATATAATATTCCAATAGAGTAAAAGTATACCTTGCCTCTCACTAATATGCCCGTTTTCTCTGTGTGAGCGAGCATATGACAGTAGTTTTAGTTTACTCGTGTGCCGCAATTCCATTTTCCATTTCTTTGCCGTCTTGTGGTTGGGCTCTTTACATATTCTGATCGCCCACTGTTTTTCGCCAGCTGCGACTTAAGTTTTTCTATTTAAATTTTCATTTGTTTGCCAACGGCTTGAGGAGCTCAGCTCAAATGGAATCTGAAGTGTGAATTGTGTTTTATGAGCAGGTCTATTGATGCTTGAAAAGGCAGCTAAAACCAAAGTGTAAATGCAAGTTATAAGCGTATTAAACGCGCTCGCCAGGCTGAATAAAATTGAGTTGATGTTTGAACTATGCGAAAGGAGGAGTTTAATGAGGAATAGTATAAAGAATTGCTTAAGTGTTATGGATTTAAGTTGATGTTGGCTTGAGTGAGTTATTCTGCTGAAATTTAAGTTTAAATTTCAATATTTTAAAATGTAAAACATTTAATGAAATTTATGAATATGGTAGATTTGTTCTAAATAAAGTTTACCTGCTGTCTAAAGGTACTCCTGAGCCTATCAAGCTTGATAATTGCTTATGATTTAGCGGCTTTTATTTGATTTTAGATTGAGATTCTCTACTGAATATTAAGTTTAAATATCTGTTTTTCAGAATGTAAATTTTTGTTTTTTTTTTTTTTAATTTTTAAATTTATGTTTTATTTAAAATTAGTCTTAATCCAAACCATAAACAATTTCACTAAAAATATATAATTAACTATAATTAACTGGATGGTTGGAGCTCTAGTGAACCCAATTCCTATATTTACATACTACTACTACTAGTTACATACTATCTGTTGATTATCTATTTGGCAGGTTCAGGACGTGGCCTTAGATTATAATTGGCATGTTCTAGTAGTTCTAGTGATAGTCCAGTGGATAACGCTGTGAATATCATGGGCGCCGATGTAGGTGAAGAAGCAGCTTTTGTTAAAGGAATATGGCTTTAACATTAAACTGAAGTTGATAAAAAAGCTGAGGCCTTAAACATGACAAAAGTATTACTAGACTATTATTATTGTTAAAGCTTTAGCTTTTTTTTTTGTTTTTTTGCTAATCTATATTTTATATGATTAATTACATATTGGATATATTGTACAACAGTCTTTGAGTATACGAAAGATCTGTTCAAAGTGAATGATATAAGCAACAAGGAATGTTATTTGTCTATATTTCACAGACACATTATTTAAAAGAAAAAAAGCTCTGACATTTCTCAACAGATCCAAGTCTGTCTTCGTTCAGAGTACAAACTCTAAAGGAAATCTGGCAACTATTATCATTTCTCTAAGATATATTTCGATGCACATTTTCTCCACAAATCGATGCAGTTTCATAAGCAGCCACAGCTACAGAGCTTTGCTTAAACACAGTCTAAGCCCAAGACTCACAGCTCAATTAGAAACTTTATCAGACATTATTTATCAAGTATTGCAAATATTTTTAGCATCGAGTGGCTTTCGTGTGGCTGGCTTTTTGGCACAGTTGGCACAGTTGGCAGAGCCGTTGCAATTGGCTGCGTCGCATTTCCGACGCTTCCATTAGCCACAACGAATAATTGCATTGCATTAGACTAAGCGGCTTGTCTACGCCTAATGTAAAACTTATTATGCGAATTTGCTGGCTTATGAGCTCAGCGTGGCTCAGCTGAGATACATTACCAACACCCAGGAGCTAGTTACATAAGCACACACAGACACGGAGAGAGCAATGGCAGCGCCTAAAAATGTTGCTGGCCGAATGTAGTCGCCGCCGGCGGCATTTGCTATAAACTCAACGGAAATTTCGCCAGCTTGGCCAAGATGAGAGTGGGGCTAGGATGGGGCTGGGATGGGGCTGGGTTGGGTTGGCGGCTGGACTGTGCAGTGTGCAATGTGCGCACTAATTACGACAAGGTCGGTGCACTAAATAACAATGGCTTTGAGGCAGCTAAACGATATGGCGCCCGGGCAAACATGGCCTAGCCGGCCATCAGCGGGGCCTGAGTCAGAGCCAGAGCCATAGCCATTGCAGGCCGCTTGCCCGCAGACCAGCCATGGAGAACAGAGAACAGAGAACAGAGAACAGAGAGCAGAGAGCAGAAACCAGGAACCAGGGACCAAGCATCGGAGACTAGAGAGTCCAATGCAGACAGCCAGCAGAGGCTCATGCTCCCATACACCTAGGCCATACATTAATGAGTGTAATTAAATGTGTGTGTGTTTGAGTGTTTGTGTGTTTGTGTGTGTGTGTGTGTGTGTGTTGGACTGCAAGCAAGAGTTCGTCGGCTGCTGCTGCTTATTGTTGTTGTTGCTGTTGTTGTTTGTGGAGGGCGCTATTATTTTTAGCAAAGGCTTTTTTTTATACAAAACACGAATCGTGTTAGCGAAAGTGTTTGTTTGCAGAATGGGGAAAAAATTAGGGAAAAGAAAAGTATTTGCATCTTTTATTTTAGGTTTAATGAATCTTTCAAGTGGACTAAAATTACAATTTTGATTTGTGTCAAACCTTTGATTGCTGATTTAATTAATTTGTTGGCATAGCTCAAATTGAATTACATTTTAGGTAGAAGGAGAAAAAGAGAGGGAGAGAGAGAGAGAGAGAGAGAGAGCGAAAGAGGGAGAGAGAGAGGTGAACAGATAGAGTGTGAGGAAAAGAGAGAGAAAAAAAGGACGTGTGTAGCAGAAGGTGTTTATTAAAGCTTTTATTTTGGTTTTGATAAGGAATTTGATATATTATAGAGAGATTAGACTCTCAACTGAACAGCATAGTAGGGCGTCTAGTCACTGAGGCCCACACAACTAGGAGTAGACTCTTCAAGACCTACTGGATCTGTTCTTGACTTAAAATCTATTGTGCTGGTTGCATAATTCTTCTTACCCCTTAGCTATATATTCTGTGCTTGCGATCATTAACAAAAAAAAATATAAAAAGAACAAGTAAGAGTGCTTTAGTTGTGAGCTTGAGCACGAGATCCTTGAATCCTTCGAATAATCAATATTCCAATCATTCTACGCTTCTTTTTTGCATACACGAGAAACTGCACACACACACACACACACACACACACACACACACACACGCATGCACGTATAAGCACGCGCTCTGCTAACTGCGCAGTTGACGTAGCGACTGCGCTTGGGATGCAGCATGGCCTATGTTATGAGAAATTATTTGTTCAATAAACCCTCTTGTAAATGGAATATTTATATCAAACTTTCAGAATGTGATATCGACATTCATATGTGTATATTTGCCAAATTACGAGTCTGTAATATTTGAAGTACGCTTTTTGCAAATTAGTAGTGAAGGGGTGGATTTTGGACCGATATTCAAAATATAACAAAAAACAAATTCATATAAAATACACATGAATCTATATTTAAAATTTAGCTCTAATATTTTACGCTATATATTTTTTAAATTGAGGGATGGACAGACAGACGAACAGGGCTAAATCGAATCATTTCGTCGCCCTGACTTATACTTATATATACTCTATGGGCTCTGCCACGCCTTCTTCTTTTGCCTTTTACATACATTTTAACAAAACCATTATACCCCGATTTGCTATTTTCAATGGGTTCAGAGTATAAAAAAAATATGTATTAAATAAATTTTTGCTGAGATTAAGGTGCCTTGAACGTAGCAGAACAAAAGTCTATAAATAATTTATCAAAGAAAAATATTTAAAAATAAATTAAATGATTTTTATACAACCCCAATAAGAAAATAGGAAAACCTAAGCAACCTTCACAGTTGACTTGATGTAAATTGTTGTGTTTTCTTCTATTATTTATTTTGATTGCACCCAGAATCTTTTCATATATATTATTAGATTTATATATTAAACGAATCTGATTCATAGGCATATATATAATATATATTAACCTAACACAAATAAATTGAATTAAATGTAATTAAAAACTGTCCTTTTTGCCAGAAAAGCAATGGAAAAAGCTCTCAGAGAGCAAACTAAACCATTTGTCGTCAGCCAGCCTTGAGCCGACTTCAATTGAAAATCTTTCAAAGCAGTTTTTCCACGATTGTTGGGCGAGTTAATAGCAATTGTCAGGCTAGAAGAAGGTCAAGATGGCTGAGAGTGGATATGGCTGATTGGAAAATGCGATTAGCGAGATGAGATTTGGGTTTAACTTTTGCTCGCCTTTTGGCTGCGGGCAGGCGCCAAAACTTGATAACAATTTTATGCCGCTAACGGACAAAAGCTTAAAGCTTTCAGTTCAACAAAAGCTTGTGTTGAGTATGTTCCTAGAGAGAGAGAGAGAGAGAGAGAGAGAGAGAGAGAGAGAGAGAGAGAGAGAGAGGCGCGAGCGAGAGTGTGTAAAGCTGCCATAAGGGCTGCTTGAGAGCGTGAGGGGGCGGGAGGATTGGTCGGGTTGAGCGCGTGGGAGTTAGCGCTCGTAATGTCAATTGCTTGGGCTCTAAGTCTGTGTGCAGTATTTTTAAGCCTCTGCCTCGCTTACAGCTGAGACAAAAGAAAGCCCGCTCACACACACACACACACATGGACTCACTCACACTCACACACACACACACATGGATTTCGGTGGATTTATTAATGCGATAATATAACGCATACGCCGCTTGGGCTGCTGTTTGTTTCCTTCCGTTTTTATTCAATTTAATGCTGTATTATTTTTTTCTTTTTTCGGGCTTTGCGCGATGAGCGAAATTAATAAAATTTTGTTAATGAAAATAACAAATTTTATAGCATAATTAAAAGGGATTGCCTAACAGCAGCAGCCGTAGCACTCTTTCTTTTCATATAGCTCTTCATCAAATGTGAGTGAAATAAATTGAGCTCAAAATTATAGCAATGTGGCAGGCGAGGACAGGTTGGCTTCTGGCTGGATGCTGGCTTATTTTCATTTCAATTTTCATGTGGCCTAAGCAGAAGAAAAAATAAAAATTCTTTTATTTAGCATAGAAAATACTTTTAAAAATATTTATATATTTTAGTTTGTGATGAAGGAACGACTTCTTTTTGCATAGAGTTGTTTTTCTTTATACTGATGATAATTATATTATACTTAAACTTATGAATAGTAATACATACTTAATATTTAATGATTTCTAAAGAATTGGGAAAGACAGGACTCTAATTAAATCAAGTAGGGCTTTTCAAAAATTATTCTTTTAAAATTATTATAATTATTATAAACAAAATATATTGTGTATTAAAATATATATATATATAAAAAAAATATTAAAAAAAAAAAATAAAAATATTGTGTATTTTGTATAACTTAATTATATATAAATTATGTCAACTACTAAGAATGTTGCAGCAAAAGTAACTCTATTGAAATCTATAATGAAATCGCTATTTTCGAATATAATTTCGTAGAGTTTATTGTAGGGTAATAGTAGTAATAGTAGCAATAATATATAACAGTATTTGTATAATCTCATACATACTTGAAGACATGAAACTTGAACAGTCTGAACACTGTTGACTCCTTTTACAGCCACCTGAGCATGTTACAAAGAGAAAAGTCGCTATTGGCCACAGTTTAAGAGCTAAGACCATAAAGACTTTGCAGATGCATCTAAGTTGAGCTTCTTTAACTACCGAGCATTTACGGTTTTGCAGTTAAAAAAGCATAAAATAATAATATGAGAAACATTTTTTAATGAAAAATATTAATAACATAAAACTATTATACTCAAAAGATAAGAGTACAAAAATTAAAATTTATATAATAAAAATATACAAAATGTAAAAATACTTTAAATAACGTGATAAAAATATGAAAATATAAACTATTTATAAAATTAAAATATAAAAATACTTTAAATAATATGTGCATATATAATAATAAGTGCATTAAAATACTAAATACTAAAAAATAGTGTACAGATAATCAAAAAAGTCAAAATATAAAATAATAATTTTACAAATCTAAATAAATTTTAAATACTAAAAATATTTAGATAAGAATGTGAAAAAGTAATCAAAATTAGACAATAGAAAAATACTACAAACAGTATATAAATTTGAAAAAGTATTACAATATAAATATTACAAAAATATTAAAATACTAAAAATTATATATTGACAAAATAAAAAAAAAAAAACAAAAATTAAAAAAAAAAAATAAAAATACTTCAATTGAAAAAAGTCAAATTATAGAAAAATAATAAAAAAAAATAAATAATAAAAATAATGCTGATAATTACCTACTCAAATTATAAAAACAGTAAAAATATTCAAGCGTCAAATAAAAAAGAAATAATAATAAAGTACAAAAAATGGTACAAAATAATCAAAAGCATAAAAATATATAAAAATACTAAAAATGTTAAAAATTTACTAACAATAATACAAATATGAATAAAAATAAAATATTAATATATTAATGGTACACAAAAAAAAAACAAAATAATATAAATATGAAAACACTTAAAATAATTCAATTGAAAAATAGCACAATAATACTAATTAAAATTTAGAAAAAAAGTAGTTGTATAGACTCTTAAATGATATCGCATAGATCTGTTACAATTATAATTAAAGAGAAGAAAAAGTTTGGATATTCAAATCAAACAAGAATAATTTAGTTAATAGCAGAACTACTATTAATACGATACGGAGTCAAGCTGTAAATAGTTTCACTAGAAGATATTTTCGGCAACAAATTGGATTTTTTTAGTTTGTGTGTGTTTGTGTGGGTGTGTTTGTTGTGGGGCAGTTGGGGCTCATTTGTATGCAGTGTGACTAGGCGCATGGTTAAATTGCCACAGCATGCTTATGGGTTGGGTTGGGTTGGGTTGGGTTGGGTTGGGTTGGGTTGGGTTTGGGCCGGGCCCGTCGAGTGTGGCAGTCAAATAAATGGTGCATTTATTTATTTAAACTATTCCGGCGATATCAGCGTAGCTTTAGCTACAGCGGCTGCTGTGGCCGCGAGCGAGGCTAGGCTTTTATTTTGGTCGGCTATCGTTTAAAAAGCTCGCTCCAGGAGCAGCATGTTCGTCTCGAACGAACGATGCGCGTCTCTTCAACTTCAGAGTGAGCCAGTGTGTGAGTGTGCATGTGTGTGTGTGTGTGTGTGTGTGCTTGTATGTGTGCCTGTATTAGTGTTGAACTTCCTCGTCGTTCGTCGTCGTCGTCGTCCGTGGTATCAACAAGGACATTCGACCTACTGTTGATTGCGCACCGAAGCTTTTCAGTTGATTTTGAGACCGTGCCACGTACGGAACACGAGTGCTGCCGATTCGCCCGGAGTCCCATAGCGAGCGAGCGAGCGCCCAGCATGCAGCGTAATTCTTAAAAAAAAAAAAAAAACAATCTCTTTTTGCTGCTGTTGTTCTTCTCGCTGGCCATTGCTATCATAACAGAGTGTGTGCTGCTGTGTGCGTGCGTGCGTGTGTGAGTTCTGTTGCCGTCCGGCTCGATAAGGTATATTACTGACTCTCCACTGCAACTACAACTATTTAATTCATTTAACAAATTCACATAAGTCATTTGTATTTTTTTTAAATTTATTTTTTGTTGTTGTGAAATGTGTTTTGTGCTGAAACAAAATTGAATAAAATATAAATAAATTTACAGACATCAGGCGATGTCAGTCAAAAGCAAAGCGGCTGGCTATATTGATAAAGCCACACACACAAAACTTAATAAAATACACACACACATTCGGAGACAAACATAACGGAAGAGAGACACTGGCAGACAAATATAGCAACAGACGGACGAGGGACGAGGGACGAGGGACGAAGGACGAAGGACGAAGCGGGGACAAAGGGACAACCGCACTGAAAAACGAGTCTGACAACTTAACGACTTACTTAGTCAAATAAAGAGCGAGGTACGACGACACAAAATAACATGGCCCAAATATGGGCAGCGAGTGTGGGCGTGGACAGTGGGCGTGTATGGAATAGGTGCCACACGGCAGGATGTGTGTTGGCCGTTAGATAGAGACAGATAGTTGTGAGCTCTGGCCAAATGCTGCTTAAGTTGTGTAAAGAGACAGCCTAATGGACTGCCCAGGCAAGCCATAAAGGGTAACAGTCACACCCACACACACACACAGAGACACAGGGACACACACATACACATACACATACACATCTATACAGTTGTCTGTTTAAATATTCAGTTTTCTTTTTTTCTCAAAGCAAAAGGTGCGATGCTGCTGGCTTTGGTCCTTTGGTCCTTTTGCTCTTTACGCTTTGCCTTTGCTGCTGTTGCGCTTTGTCGTCGTCTTTGCTGTTGTAGCCATTGTTGTTGCTGTTGTTGTTGTTGTTGTTGGTGGTGTCGCCATTGTTGCTGTTGCTGTAAGATGGTCGATGGTCGCTGGCTTACGAAATTGAATGAATATAATCAAATCAGAATGAAGGAGGTTATGTAAATGTTGCTGCTCACGTTTGTCGGCAGCATCGCGCCTGGCCTGCTCTCATTCGCGACTCCGCCACTCCCCATAGCACCCACTATAAAACTTATATACATACACACACACACACACACATATATATATATATATCTGTGTTTGTGTATATATTATGGCAGAAACTTGTATCTAGCAGTTTGCTGGCGTTGTTTTTCATCCCAGTTGCTGTTGTTTGGGATTTTGCATAATTTAAAGCGCAAGTTAATAGCCAAACACATGTGTTGAAACATTTTCGGGCTGCTCAGCGGTGGGGTAGGGGGCGTGGGAGGGGGCGGTAAATGCTTTTTTGGGTTTATCTATGGTCATGTGTGTGTGTGTGTGTGTGTCGTTGGGAATTCACTTGGAATGTTTGAACTTTGAACAACAGTGAAAAGTTTTTGCTGTCGCATCCGCAAGACTATTAGCTGGACTCTATTTTCGGTACTAATAATTTCAATGGGCGAGTTAGTTATGCAGAGTTTTGCAGCCACAAAATTATATACGATGTACGGCATGAATAGCAACAACAACAACAACAAGTAGAAACGTTGCAAGCGGGCGTTACCGACTGCAGAATACTCATTCACGGCCTGATTCCTGATATATACAGATTCCTGATGATATATACAGTAGAATCCGGTAATAATGACGCTCAAGGGGCCGTTGAATATATAAATTATTTCTGTGCAAATAAAAACTCAACAGTAATTTAGCTGTTAAATTTTGAGTTTATAGGTGTAAAACCCTAGAAAATATCGATTTCCTCGATTTTCCACGTCCTTCATGGGCGTAGGTATATTTGTCATATCGTTTTGATCTTGGGTTGTCCAAATTTCAATTCTCTAGCACTTCAACTAACATGGTTTCTGAGAAACCTGACAATGCATTTTCCCTTTTGCCACGCCCCTAGTGGGCGGATCAGGAAAATCTGGACACTTTATAATTCAAAGCTATGAACGAGTGTATTCTCAAAATTTCAAGTCTCCAGCATCAGACGGACAGACGGATGGACGGATAGACGAACGAACAGACGGACAGACATTGCTCAAAACCAATATACTCATTTTACTTTCATCAATCAGTATAACAACAAGAACGACAATCAATCTCAGCTAAAGCACACATGTAGACACACACACATACACACACATACACACACACACACACACAGACACACACACACACACACATATCACATATTCACTTTGAATGACAGACAGACATAGTCAGGAATTTGCAATTTGCATTTCAAGACATTTCTCAGCGCTCAACGCTGAACAAGAAATTGAAAAAGTAAAAGAGCAAAAAAAAAAGAAAATAGAACCTGAAGACTGCAATCACAGCTAAAGCTAAAGAGAAAAAATTGCACAAAAAGCCAGCTGTATGCGGCCTTTGCTTTTCTGCATACCATTTGGCTAAGTCCCAATGGCACCCACGACCTTTTGGCAGACCCGAAAAATACTAAAACAAGGCACACAAAATACACCTAAATTAGGAACGGGACGGGGCAGGGGGGCGTGGCATTAGGGTGCCTGAATATGGCAATTAGTTGGGGCCATGGAGTGGGCCAACATGTGCCATGCAAATAGTTTGTCGGCTGCGGAATTCCATTGAAAGAAGCCGCAGGACGTAGGACGGGCTATGGCAGTGCTTAGAGATTCGCACTAATGGGTGGAATATGGGAACACTGTTAAGCTTTAAGCTAATTTAAATTGGAAATTTGGATAATGAATTCAAAATTCATTATAAATGGCAATGCTGAATACAATGGTATTGTTTAAACGTATGAAAGGTGCAGAAGACGGCGTGTTTTAAGTATATAGTATATATGTATTCTATGCAGCTGGTGAGAATTAACAGTCGAGTCTATCGGCGCCGTCTGTTTGTCATTCCATTTAAATTCATCTCACATTTCCTTTGCGCAGCTTTTAAACAGAATTCGCTCATTGAAACTAGATGCAATTGTTGAAGTTCTTAGTGCATGCTTGAGCAACTATTTCCAGGAAAAGTATTTTGGTTCTGTGCAATGTCCATCCTTCTGCCTGTCCTTCTGTCCACCCACCCAACAGCATGTCCATTCGTCCGCATGCTTATCCATCCCTCCGTCTATCCATCTACCTGTATATCCATCCATTCGTCCATTCTTCTATCCGTCCGTCGAACTATTCGCCCGTCCGTCATATATCCATCCGTCTGTCTGTCGGTCAGTCCCTTTGTTAGTCCATCCGTCCGCCCGTCCGTCCACCATCCATCAGTCAATTTATCCATCCGTCCGTCCATCTATCCCTCCGTACGTCCAATTATCCCTCCGTCTATCTACCCCTCCATCGGTATTTCCGTCCGTCTTTCCGTCCGCCATTCCGTCCATCTATCCCTCCGTTCGTCCATCTATCCCTCCGTCCGTCTTTCTGTCCATCCGTCTGTCTGTCGGCTGAATGCAAGCCATTCCGTGGCTATGGAAACTACTGACTTGAAATTTGGATCATATACTCGTTGACACCCTCGTCTTATAACATGTTAATATTTTCCCAATACGCCAACCATAATTAATTTAGCTGATATAACAGTAACTCTATTATTTAAGATGCTACGGACTAGAGGCGTGTAATATTTACTCGGAAGTATAACCCAAGACTAACCACTTATAGAATATATATCTTAGCTTTATGGAATTGTGATAAATCTGGTAAAGCTGTATAATCTACAGTAAAAACTCATACTAAAAATAAATAATAAATACTAATGATAATGATAATAAGGAAACAGTTTTCAATTCTTATTATTATCATGCTCATTCCACAATATGTTGAACAGACACTCTTCTGCATATTCGGCTGTAGATTTAAAGATGATTTAATTACCCGAAAATTGTATCTCTTATCAGTGCTCCGGCTTTCGTTAATATATCTACTATTTACAAGTCAATGTCTTATAGATTTCCCTATCTATTTCCAAGTCTACTTTCAATTGCCTAATGAAGTCCTTTACGGGCCTGGCAGCAGCCGTGAGTCGTGCACATTAATTAGCCTAATATACTTAACTTAGTTGTAGTATATCTTCCCTCATACGCACCATTTGATTTAATTATACAAAGTCTGTAGCATTTCAGAGTCTCTGAATTGTGTGAATTCCGCATAGTTAACCGATTGCAAAGATTTTGTCTCGCTGGCTGTTGGCATTCAAGTTATTTGTTAAGCTGCGATGCCTCCTCAGACAGGTTGAGTGGAGAGTGTGTGTGGGCTATGTGTGTGTGTGTGTGTGTGTGTGTGTGTGTGTGTGTGAGCATGTGGAGGTTACGTTGGGCAATTTGTTGAGCAACCACGTCAGCGCTGCTTGGGCCAGTAGCCAATGTTTGTGCTTTGGCTGCTTTGGCCAAAACAAATTGGCATACGAACTCGTTGGGCAAAGTTCTGGGCCAGTCTTCTAACTTGTTTACAAGTCGTTTGGCAATTATTCAATTAAATGTCGACGCCAGCGGCAATTTCTGTGTAATTTTCGACGCACGTAGCGGCAAAAGTTAAAATACATTTAAAGCGAACAGGAAATCGCGTAATGTCGACCGTCTCTATGATAGAGGAGAGAGCTAGTTGGTTCGGCATGTCCATTCGTTAGCCAATTCAGTGTCCTGCACCTGCAATTGGGATTGGTGCTGCCCGAGGTCTTAAAGTATGTTCAATTTTCTTTCCTTTTCAATTTCCTTACACCGACACGGCCAGACCGAGCCTGAGCCTGAGCCTGAGCCTTTGGCACAAACAACTTCCGTCAGCAATGTGACTCGAACGATGCTTGGCCAGCTCGTTAGCCATTGCAATTGCATCACAGACAACGTTGTCTGTCCGCCTGTCCGTCTGCCTGTCCGTCCGCCTGTCCATCTCAGTCAGTTGCTGCTGGTCGCCTACGCCACGTCCTGTCTCGTCCTTTCTCGGTTCTGCTTCATTTGTCCTTTTTGTTTACCTACCCGAGCAAGCGCCTATTTCTAGCCTGACTAAATACATATCTCCATCTACAGTCTGCACACATCTATATTTATATACTTGTGCTCACATGTAAACATATGTAATAAATATGTATATATGTGAGCGTGGGTGTGTGTGTGGGTGTGTGTGTGGGTGTGTGTGCTGTGGCCCTAGGTTGCATGGCCATTAAACGTACATTTCTAATGATCGTTGAACACAAGCACAAGCATCATGTACTTCGCATTGCTCTCAATTATTTTGTATACATTTTAATTACAACATTAGGAGTTGAATAATTTATACATTAAATGACTTAGAAATAAATCTGATTGGAATTACACTGTTGAACTGCAAATTGCGTTATGTGTCTCAATAATAATTTAGATATCGAATCTTGTACTTGTACTAATGAGAATTTCTTAGAAGTGGCTTATATTACAGAAGAGTTTAAATAATAAAGAGAGAGACAGAGAGAGATGGGCAGAGAAAAATTAATAGTGAGGAAGAGAGACAGGAATAGTCACACAGAGAGAAAGGGACAGAGAAAGGGAGAGAAAGACATAGAGAGAGAAAGAAGGTAGAGAGAGTAAAGAAAATAGAGTGGAATGAAGAGAATGATATGGAGATATAGAGAAAAAGAGACAAAGCAATCGAGTGAGAGAGAGAGAGAGAGAGAGAGAGAGAGAGAGAGAAATAATGACAGAAATAAACAGATCAATAGAGAGAGCGACATATAGAGAAGAAAAATACGAGCGATATGTGAAAGAGAATGAATACTGGAGAGGGAGAAATGGAATGGTGGAGATTTCTCTATATTTAGAAAGAGGTAGATACTAAAAGTGACAGAGTAAAATAGAGAGGGAGACACAGAGGGAATGAGCGATAAAGAAAGAGAGAGAGAGAGAGAGAGAGAGAGACAGTGAAAGACAGAGAGAGAGGGACAGATAGAAATATAAGGAGATAGCGCTAGATAGTGTAGGGCTAGGGCACACAACGGAAGATTGAGCGACACAAAGAAAGATCTCCCTCTCTCGAGAGAAATAATGACAAAAACAAAGAGAGGAAGCCACAGCAAGAAAGAGTGAAAGAGACCGTTTCAATGGCCAATTTAAAGTCAATTGAAGGCTCATCCAAATTTCGTAACAAGGAATTAAAAAAGTTTGCGCACAAAATTTGCTCTGGAAATTATTTACATTTTAATTACATAACTTGATTGCAAAACTTGTCGTCATCCATACCAGCAGCAGCAGAGTCTCGGCATTGTCCTTGCTGCTCAAGCCGCAAAGGTAAAGGAAGCAAACACACAGGAGGCGAGGCATAGTCAAACTTTATCGCTAACCGTCATCTAGATGCTCTTTGCTTAGACTCTCACTAATTAAATCTATAAATAAATTAATTTAAAGAGAGCTATAAAAATACGAGAAAGATATACATTTTCTAAAATATTTTTATGGGCATTGCATCTTATTATATTGCATAATTTTTTAAGCTGGCCTGTTAGAAAATTATGAATAGCTGAGCTGAAGAGTAGAAGTTGAATGAGTCAATGAGTGAGTGAGTGAGTGAGTGAGTGACTGACGCCAGCTCCTTTTGGCATTCGCTGGTATTGTGAGATGTCCCTGGCTGTTGACGTAGTCAGCGTCGTCATGTTTTCGGCTGGGGCTACACACACATACACATACACACAGATACACTAATAGTGCTGTCATTATTTTTCGAGTAAATAAAGCTAAATTGACCAAAAATTAATGAAATAAAAAAAACTAAACTGAAATAAAATAAAAATAAGTCAAAAAAATAACAGATTTTAAAAATACTATTTTATTTTTATTATTCATATTATTAATTATCATTCATTGTTTATAAATTATTATTTTATGAATAATATAATAATATAAATTAATAAAAATTTATAATAATAAGAGATTTATTATAATACAAAATATTATTCATTATTATTCATTGTTTATAAATTATTATTTTATGAATAATATAATAAAAAGAAATAAATATGAATTTATAATAATAAGAGATTTATTATTATTAAGAAATATTATAATCAAATAAAAATAATTTATTCTATTGGTATTACTTTATTTTTCAGAGACATTATAATATAAAGTTATTTAGCAATTTTGTTGAATATGTATTTTGACTATAAAATCATTTAGTTAGGTGTTGCAGGGGTTTCAAAAACTGAAAGTAAAAAACAATGCTATAAAAAAGCTAAATTAATTTTTTTTTAAACTACAATTCACGCAACTTCCAATTTTCGAGTTATTCCCGCAGTGAGACTTTAAAAAAAGCTAGAACTGACGGGAAAAAAGCTAAAGCGACAGCACTGTAACACTAATACATAGACATAGAACTGGCTCTGACATGCTTAAATATCAAAGTAGCTTTCGCTATTCATCAGCGCGCCTGACGCTCGGGGGGCTGTGGCGTTGGCGTCGGCGTTGTTTCTTCGGCCATGGCAGGTGCAGCATGGGGCTGTGGGGCTGTGGGGTTGTGGGGCTACGGCTGGGGCGCATGATGGATAGCGTTGCGCCGTGACAATGCGCCTTGTGGCAGCAGCAGCACAGCAGCTGATATATGTACTATATGCGTATATATCTTTAATCTCTCTCTTGCTCTCTGTCTCTCTCTCTCTCTCTCTCTCTGTCACTTGTTCTTTCAGATCTAACCAGCGGCAAATCGGGATAAGACACGCCCCATCCAATTACCTGTTAACATTAACAGGCTGCCCGTTGCTGACCCAACTGGCTGAGCGGGCGCACTCGTCCCTCATCGGCACACCACAGCAACAACAACAACAACAACAGCAACAGCAACAACAACAGCAGCACAATGGGCAAGAAGAACTCCAAATTGAAGCAGGATACCATTGATCGTCTGACAACGGACACATACTGTGAGTAGGCAACGATTTCTCCATCTCCCTCTCCCTCTCCCCTTTTCTCTCTCTGTCTGGGCCCACAAATCATGTGGGGTGCGTGCCAGCCTTGAACTCTATATGAATTATTGTGTCGAGCATTAAAAACTCTTGAAAGCCATTTTGGCAGCTCAAACGTGCGCAAGTTTTTCGCAGATAAATACGTATAACAGAGAGGAGGAATAAAATTCGGCTATGTTTCTGCCATGTAGCATTTAAGTGCTGTGCCTGCTGTCCCTCTCAAGTGCCAATGGGGTTCGGGGTTTTTTTTTATTGCTATTTTCGAATTGGTAAACCTCTCTGGCCGAACAAAGCCATACGAATTAAAGCGCTTTTCATATGTTCCAATACCAAGGGTATATGATGAAATTGATTTCCTCCACTCAACTAGTCAGCTCGAAATGTTACGAAGATTTATCAGTGAATACGCAGGAGGTCTTAAATCATTTTTTATATCCATGAAGTCAATCAGATTCAATCAAGTCTACATAATAGAATAAAATCGAATATGAATTCGATTGAATCAGATTGTGTGCGCGAATTCGATCAAGAGATCTGAGAAATGAAATACCTTTAAAGGAAAATGTCGATTTTATCATTGAGATTTACATGAAGAAACAATCTCTTATGAATAGTAAATAACGTATTTTATTAAATGGTATCATAGTCGCATAGTGTATGTAAATAGTGCTAAAAACAATTTAATTTGTGCTGACGACAGCGTTAAAGCCAGTGAGAGTGAAGTTTCACTGGGAAATACATTGTTTCCCTTGCTAAGCCGATTAGGAATCCGGTTTCTCTTTCAGAGGAAATGAGAGAGGTATCCTTCAGAGACTCCTTATACCAAATTAAATGGACGGACGAACGAACAGACGGATAGACGGACTGACAGAAGGACGAACTGAGAGAGGGACGGACTGACAGAAGGACGGATGGATAGACGGACGGACGAGTGGACGGACGGACGGCCTGACAGAAGGACGGTCGGACAGACGGACGGACGTGTAGACGCACAGACGGACGCACGGACGGACGGAGAGTTTATAATATAGAGCTCTGCTGCTGATTAGGATTAAGAATATAAATTCGTTACGGCTCTACAGCCGGCTATAAAAAAACATTTTCAAGTAATGAAAAAAAAAAAAAAAAATTAAAATTAATTTTGATGTGTAATAAATTTATATAAAAAAAAAAAATATCGTAAAAAAATAGCATCATTTTTGCAGAAGTTATTAATTAATCGCCGCTAAATCTTAGGATGTACCTATACATTGTAGTTATTCGATAGTTGCTTATAATCGCCAATAGCAGATATTTCCAGGACTTTACGAATCATGCACTTAAAGCTGAAAAGTATAAAGTTGAATATGTTGCTTGTTGCGAACCACAAGCATCGCTTGGACTTGCGTATTTTGATTTTGTTATGTGAATCAAATCAGTTGCTCTCTTCATATGAAACATTTCTTGGAACTCCGACAAATTGTACGTGAAGTGCGTCAGCGACAAGTGAGTTTTTGGCCGAGTGCTTCATAACTGTTTGCCAGCAGAATGGAACTTATTTTTACTTCTTCTTCTTCTTCTTCTTGTTGGTGGCCTGGGGAGGGGGCCTTGGCGCTTTGTGCGAGTTTAGTTTATGGGAGCATTGGTACAAATTTTCTATACACATACTACTTTCCAACAGTTGCACATGGCAAAAGTTTCTGAGTGCACTCGGCCTGCGCCTGCCCCCCGCCGCCACCCATAACGGCCCATTGCATTTGGATTGCTGGCTTCGATTCACAGTCGGTTCATGAGCTTTAAGAGCTTAGGAGTATTCTTTATTGTTCATTGGCCAGAGTGGCCATATTATTGGCAATCCCGTTTGATTCAAGTGCCGAATGCTCAACTGGACTGTATTTCCATCGAGCCTTGATCCAACTACATGTTTCAAAGTCAGCTAATACTCTGTATTTGTTCCGAATGAGCTTAACAAGTTCGAGCAATATGTTCCGTTAGCCAAGTGAGGCTGAATCACTTACCAAAGTGACTGATTGATTGGCAGGTTAGCTGATTGATTGACACATTGACTAAGTGATTGATTTTAACGCACTGATTGAATGACTATAATTTTAATTGACTAATATGTTGACTAGCTGACAAATTAACTCATTGACTGGCTGTGATTTTGACTGACTGTCTTGCTGACTGGTTGACTCTTCAACTAATTGACTAATAGACTAACTGATTGATTGCAAGGCAAACTCTGGATCGCTGATTGAGTGCTTTGAAAACACTGACTGACTGGCTAACTGACTTCCTAAGCGACTGTTTGACTGACCGAATCAGAATCGATGACTGAATTACTGATTGATTGACTAACTGACTAGGTGACCAATTGAATGATTGACTGATTAATGACTGATTAATCGGTTGGTTGACAGATTGATTGACTAATGACTGACTGACTGATTGATTAACCGGCTGGTTGATAGATTAATTGACTGACTGAATGACTGACTGATTGATTGACTGACTATCTCTGAATCACTGATTGACGGACTCAAGGACAATGATTGACTTACTGACTGACTGACAAACTGACTAGGTGACTAAATAGTTCACTAATAAAATGAATGACTGATAAACAGTCTGCCCGATTGATTAACCTTCTCTGAATCATTGATTAACTCACTGACTGAATGAATGACCAACAAATTGAGTCACTGATTGAGCACACCTTGTGCAGCCACTTTTGCACACTTCGATGCTGTTGAGTAAAAATTCAATCCGTTGGTTTGGAAAATCGAAGGAAAACGTTTCACATTCGAGCATTCAAATGTTGGACATTTTGTACCCAATGCCAATAAGGGCGCACTCTGAGTGCAGCCAAGGAAAAATGTGCGGAAATGTGGCCAACATTTGATTACTTTTGCTGTTGTTGTGCCCTTTGGTGGTATTTCCATCTTCGGGAATGTGAATTTTTCTCCCTCTCCCTCTGTGACTTTCCCATCCCTCTCTCTCTCTCTCACTCTGTGTCGCTTTTATGTCAATTTCTATTTGTGTTATGCTTCGCCAAACAGTCGCAGCAAGACGGCGGCAAATCGTTTATAGAACTGAAATGCAGCCAATGTTATGCAGACACAGAGTGGGCCCAGAATTGAAGTAGAACCAAGAGCTAGACCCAGATTCACAGCCAGACAGGCTTCGTGCCTGTCGCAATGTCATATTGCACTGCCATTTGAACTGCATTCATTTGGCACATGCTCTTGTCTATGCAGAGCCGTGGGGATATGGGGAGGGTCCTTTGGGGCAATAGGAAGGGTCCTTTCGCCTCTACCACGTCCAATGTCCAATGTCCTTGTCAGCCGATGCCTCTACCGATGCCGCCCGTCAGTTTATTCTGCACGCATTGGCATGCAGTCAGTTCTGGCACTCAAAATTCAATTCGATGTTGAAATTATTATTTCACTTGTTGTATGTGTGTTCGATTCGCATCGTGGGATGCCTCATTGTCACCCGCTCTCTATCCCCCTTTAACACACTCTCTATCTCTATCCCTCTCGCTCTCTCCTTCTCTCTCTCCGCCGTTAAATGGCTGCCTGAGTATGAGTGGGCACTCAGCTTGTCTACCCGTGACAGTTTGTTTGGCATTTAGCAGTGGAAATCAAACGTGTAAAAGCAACAAGCAACAAGCAACCAGAGCAGTAAAAACACATACATACTAGCATCGCATAGCGCTCCATCGCTGCCCCACCCGCGCCGCACCACCCGCTGCCCCACCGTGCAGGCTGCCCTCATCGAACAGCTGCTGCCAATGAAGTCTCAAGCGCTTGTTCCTGCCTGCGCTCCCATGCCTGCCGCCCTTTTCACCACCCTTCCCCCCATTGGCAATGCCAACTGCACAGTGGTACAAGGTGCAGCAACCATGGGGGAACATTTTGTTGAAGCCCTTTTTTTTTTTAGTATTTCTGAATTAAAACTTCATATTTAGCTCAACAATTCTTTTTTTTTTTTCGTTTTTTTTGTAATTGTATTATAATATATTAAAAATTTTAAATTCAAAAATTTTATATTTTATTAAACAAGTTTTCTGCTAGCTTTAATGACTGCTCAATCTAGTTTTACATCTGTTGAATAATGCAAAATTTTTGGTTAGATATTGATATGCGAGGCCTAAATGTGAAGTGAGATTATTTCTATATACATATATCAATCGAATGATTGAAGAGGTAGTCTAAGCATATAATATATTTTCATCATAGATATCTAAAAGTATTATTCCTCTCATTCAATATCTGTTTGGAAAATCTATTGCTTTCTCTCTCTCTCTCGAGAGAGAGAGAGTTCACGGAAAAGCTACCCAGTCTCCCATTTACCCCCTCTCCACCTAACTCACTTTCACTTATCTGCAAAAGCTAGATCTGACTTATCTAATTTGGTTTCAGCTCCTCAAATGTATCAATTCAATATGAGTATCACTTCTAGATTCAAGTCCCACTGTTATGCACTTAATACTTCTTCTTGTTACACAAGTCAATCTGCTTGTCCATATCTCTTATCCCTATCCTCTCAATCTCTCTAAACTTTGATATCATTCAGCCAATTTCAATTTAAAATTCCTTTTAAATCTTGTTCAAACAATTTCACTTTGTTTTCCACTTAACTCTTGACACTGTGCATCGTTTCCAGCTTTTGTCATTGTCCCAATGGCAGCGCCAGTGACGATGCACAGCCCCAGTTCCACTACCAGTCCCAGTACAAATACCAATCCCAGGCCAAAAACATGATGCACATGTTGTAAATAATTTGCTAATGGCGCCATTGAAGCTTTCACAGGACGAGGGACAAGTGCTCGAGAGCATTAGCTCTTCCAGTTTTATAGTTTTGAGTGCAACATATAGACGAGTCGCAGTCGCAGTCACAGTCAGTCAAACACTCAGTGGAAGTCTCCAACAGATTCGCTTGGCTACACATACACAGGCAAGAGTGAGAGTGAGAGAGAGAGAGCTAGGTAGAGTGAGAGAAAGAGAACGACTCTTGATAGCTGATTACTAAAGTGTCAATTATTGTATCGAAGCAACTTTAATGTCAAATTTATCGAATTTAACGTCAGCTTTAACGTGAGGAACAGCTTCCAGCTGTCAACTTTTCACTCACTCAATTTCAGCTATGAAGCTAATGAAATTACTTTTAGTTCTGTGACATCTTTACTCTCATGAGTTACTCCTGCTGTTCAGGGAATTCTTTGTTTATTCTCTGACCAATTGGAATTTTCAACGCATTCGGTTTCATGTTACTAAATCGTGACTTTCACAAACCACACGCGGAATATAAATGAAAAACTTGCATGAAATATGCCAAGGCCAATTGAAAGTTTGCATTAATTGCTGCATTGTTAGCAACTGTGTACTGTGTCTGAAGGTAACGAGAATCGGGTGTTAGCCTTGGCAACACGTTAGGTGATAGATAGAGCTTGTGGTCGGAGCGATAAAAAGTTTGTTTCCTTGTCATGGAGCATTGCAAGCATAATAGAAATCTGAACTTTTATTTTGCATTTATGGTTGAAAATATGATATGAATGGAATATTAAAATTTTGCATTTATGGATGAAAATATGATATGAATTGAATATTGATTTGAACTGATCTAGCTTTTTCGCAAGCGGACCAAGGCTAGATGTGCTTTGAATAGCAAAAGCTTATATATATTTGATTTGATATCCGGATTTCTGGATTTCTCGAAAAAAATGTGGACAAACGGACGGAAAGAAGGACGAATGGAAGACGGGCAGACGGACGCACGGATTGAAGGGTGGACTGAAGAGCGGACAAAAAGATGGATAGAAGGACGGACAGATGGATAGGCGGACGGACAGGCAAACAGACAGACGAAAAACTGACGAACGGACAGGCAAACAGACAGACGGACGAACAGATCGACGGACAGGCGGATAGACGGACGGACGGTCAATCAAACGGACTTAAAGATTGATACAAAGAGGGACAGACGGACGGGCGGGCGGACGAACGAATGTAAAAAAATAAATTCAGCATTTACTTAAATAAAATACAGTCTAAAATATTAAATTATATTTAAAGCTTTTCGGCAATACATGTTTATAATAACATGATTTACAGCCATGTTTATTCCAATTTGCAAATCCCAATTAGGTAAGCTTTCAAGGGAATAAATGAAATTTGGAATCCACCGCTGATAAAAACACGCATTGAAAGCTTTCAATAGAAATAATGAGGCTTGCTAATTGAGTTCGAAATCAGAAGTAAATCGAAAATAAATGGAATTATAAATAGAAATAGCTGAATTGATAGTTGGTCTCTTAATTAAGTCATCTACATATATATATTATTATATATGTTATATATATTATATATATATATATATATGTCTATATATATTTTGTTTGACTCTTTAATGAGGATTATCTTGCTGCGGAATCGAATGCCAATTAGGTGTTTTGATTAATTGGTCATTTGTTGCGCCGCTAGGTGGCGTGTTTGTAACGTATTTAGGACTGTCATGTTTACAGGGTATTCGGCATGCACACACAAACTTGAGAGGCAACTGTGGCAAACAGCTGGAAAAGTTTGCCGATACACGCACATGTCACACACACACGAGCACACAAACACACACACATACTCACACACACACACATATGTACACACACACTTATGTATGCACATCTGCGCCCGCATGCAAGTCGCTGCTCGAGTTTTTTTTGTTGTTGTTTGCCCCTCTTATTTCTTAATTATATTACTTTGTTGTTGTTGTTCTCTCTTTTTTTCTGTCGGCGGGTTTTTCAATGTGTGGATGTTGGTAAGACCTTTGGCAGCCATTCATTAATTAGCATGTGGCCACTCCCAGGCGGCGGCTGCCTGAACGAGTTCTTGCCACCAGCTACGAGGTGTGTGCGTGTTGCTCTTTCTCTTCCTCTCTTTCTCTCTCTCCTTCCCTCTCACTCTCTCTCTCTCTTTCTCTCTCTTCCTTGCCAGTGTCTGCTTATGCAAAAAAAGTTAAATTTAATCAGTTTAAAATTAAATCAAATGCCGCCAAGTCAAAATCACAAAAGTCGTTGGCCTTTTTTTCGCCTGCCCCTAAAAGCAGGCAACGAAAAATGTTTTTTTTGAAAATGATTAAATAAACACTGCGGGCTGCTGCCAAAGCAAGACAAAATGGCTGAATCAGACGAAAAAAAATGCCGCCTTGTGCAAATAAACATTTAAATCGAAATAATTTTGTTGTCTTTTTCTTGTTTTTTTTTTTTTTTTTTTTTGGGTTTTTTATTTTACATTTTTATTTTCTGTTGTCCTGTGTGAAGGGAATTGGTTCTTTGAGTAGCTCACTCAGCCCGCCCGGCTATGAACTAATTTGCTTTACTGCTGGCGGCGCTAAACACACACACTCACGCTCACACACACACGTACCACGAGATATACCCACACACATGTATTATTCATATAGCCGCAGTAAAAGTCCTCTAACGTCGACATCAACATGCCCAGGAGCTAACTTAGCGGACGCGTTGGCGTGCGTAGACTTTTAAGTGTGTGTGTGTGTGGGGCTGTTGAGGGTAGCCCCAGCGATTCGATGGCGCTTTGTGCTTATGCTGGAGCCGTGGTGCGGTGGTGCGGTGGTGCGGTGGTGCGTGAGCCCATCACCCACCAGCCTTTGCCCGTGCGGCTTATAATGAGTTATATTTTGATGCCAGGCAAGCTAGAGGGGGAGCTTTTCAATTTGTGCTCAATGGCTGCGGCTGACTTGAATTGCGTGTGCAAGGCGAGGACTACTATAACTGAATGACGGCCAGTCGGCCTCAAGACCCAACTCAAGAGCCACTCAGCCACTCAGCTACTCGGCTAACCCTCAATGCCATTACACATTTTCCAATTAATAATGCAATTCACATATATCTAAATATCAAATGAATTTTTCTGTTTTATACATTTGCTCGTTGGCAAATTGTTTAACAAGCCTAATCAAAGAGTTCGGATCAAATGTGGGTGTGTCTATTGAGATAAATATATTGGAATAGCATTCGAAATTAATTGCCGAGCGCTTTAATTGAGAGCAATAGAAAATCATTTGATTTAACAATGAGCCCAGATCAGAGATTGGTTTGATGAAGAGTGTAATTGAAAAACTTGACAGGTCAATAAAGTGATTTGTTATTTGCCAATCGAACAGGATTAATTAGAGTGTTCATTATTAGAAAACTGATTTGCTCTAGTGTATACATATATCATCAATTTATTAATATTATAGAAACTCTATTAAAATCATTATAGATAGAACACTATATAAAAATATCCAATTCAAAGAAATTTTAAAAAAATATATATAGATATATTCTAGAAGCTGTTGTACATTTTAACATAGGATACATATCTAAGGGAAAGAAAGAAATTTATGGGCTTAGTAAATACGGGCAGAGCTTATGGAATCATTTATATATGGAATTTTTTTAAGTCAAGACACGATTCTGTTCTGTCTTGAGTGTGCTGGTGTCTAAATCATATCCTAGTGCATGTGCAATGGCTGAGAGAGCTTTGAGCTGTAGTACCTAGTCGTCTTTTCAGGCTATTTGTATCAAATGAGTGTAAAAATTTTTTTATATTTTTAGTTATAGTAGGTATAAAAAAGATATAAAACATTTATTATAGACAATAAATATATATATCGTTTTGTACATCCATTTGCTCTTCTATCTTCTCTGTTCTATCTTGTATTTTTTTTCTATTACGTATCTTGTATTTTGTATCTCATATCTTGATCTTGTTTATTTAATCGTTTATCATTCACTATATATTTTTTACTATGTATATTCCATTTTAACTCTTAAGTCTTTTGTTTTCCACCTTCCACTTTCCATCGTCCATCTTCAATTTTCTATTATAACAAGCAATAGTAGTTAAGATAGCAGTTAGATAGAAGATGATAGAAGTAATATAAAAGCAATTGATAAAAAAATGTTAGTATGTCAGAGACATGCTGTGAGAGGAAGGTCAAAGATTTCTAAAACAAAAGTTAGATATTTACAGTAGTACTAAATAATTGATTAACAGTTATTCTCGGTCACACAGACTGCTCCAACAGTCAAGCCAAAGCAGAGCTAAGTTGAATGAGACCAATTCATATTGACATAAGCAGCTGGGTTCATAGAGAGCACTTATATAAAAACCAACTCCATTAATACTGAGTACTTATCTAACTCTCTCTAAATCCAGCTGCATATTGATCTATTGAATCTTTGTTTGGCTATTAATCTTAATTAGTATAAGTATAAAATAAAATAGAAAAAAAAATAAAACATTTAACTACCAAACCAAGGAAGAAAAGACTCAAAAGATGATATCCTCTCGACCTGCCGAAAAGATTCCTTCTATAATACTTGATTAAACTTTTATAAATATTGCAACTATTCATCCTTTTCCTTATATGTTAAACTACTTCTTTGCATATATTGTGAAAGGATTTATCTTAATTATGTTATTTTTTAAAATTATTTTCACGACTCTGCTGCTGTCGTCTTCACCTTTCGGAGTAATCTGAATGCTCTTCTTCTTCTTCTCCTAATGTTATTCTAGTTTATTCTCGATGGCACTATAATTAAGTATCGATAGTCTTATAGTTAGTTATCGATAGTTAATCTCTGATCATTTCACTTCAAATCTACTCTATTGATTCGCTAGGCTTAGCTTCTTTTAACAGTAAGGGTATTCCATGTTCTTTACATTTCACCCAGCTCGACTTTACTCGTGTTTTTCAATGTGTTTTCATTTGTAAAGTGGCACACGACACAGGGCTTCGCAGTGGCTTCTGAGTGCAGACGTGCATGCACCACACGCGCCTCTAAGTATGTTATATGACGATAAGCTAACATACATATAGACACGCACACACACACACACACACATATATATATCAATATATATATACATATATAATATGTGTATCTGTAGCTGAGCACACATAGCTTCAATAGTTAATATGTGCATGGGTGTTGCCTCCAGGTAGCCATGTGTCTGTCTTTGACTGGGCTGCTTGAGCTGCCAGGTAATAAATTAAATGATTTATTAAATGATATGAACTTTATGCAACTTTACACACATACACACACATACACACACATACATGCAGCTACTGTGCTTCCGGCAGGCTACCTCGTCAATTGCCTAGCTCCTTGGTGGGGTCTGCTGAGCTCTAAGCCCAGTCAATGGCAGCTCATCAATATTTGAGGTCCGCACAGCCGACCAAACTAGGGCTAAGACGGCATAACTCAGTGGCTGAGCCCAAATTGTTTGAGCGTTCATCAGTCTCTGGCCATCTGGCTGGCGATAAGGCCAGAGGTAAGCAGCTTAAGCATGGCCCGAGACTTGGGTCAATCGAGGCCGTCGGAAGCTTAGTCTGTAAATGATGGCGTTTATTATCAGTATTAGTATTAATATTACTAGTTATTATTATTCATTATTCTTAGCACATACTTAATATATATATATATATACAATGCCTCAACTAATCTAATTAGATTTAAACTTGACTCAAACAACTTTTGCCCGCTGCTCTGCTCGGGGCACACTTGGACAACTCATGAATGATTGCTAATTCGATTAAATTCCAGTCGTAAATTCCAAATTAGACGTTCAACTGTTTCACTAATTCACTTACTTAAAATGCTATCAAGGGTTTGTCTGCACTGCTTCTGATTGCCAGGTTTGTTTGCCATGAAAGGAGCAAAAGTTTGTCCAGCTGCTCATTGGCCAATCGAAACTTGAGATACATATTGAAAATACCCTGCACAGATATAGTGTTAAGTGTGTCTAATCAGGAATTGCTGTAATTTGAGATATTTATTCATTGAGATCAATGCCCTATAAAAATTTGAAGATTAGAAAGTAAAGCGCCATGGATGCCTGGTAAAGACTATAATATATGTATAGTCAGATATTCCTTTTAAATATGTTATATATAACTTCTGTAAAGAAAACCCAAATAATCATATATATAGTAATGCCTGGGCATAATTCTAGCCTCGCTCTAGCCTCTCGGCATTTCGCAGATGATCTTTGTCCTCAATATGAGAGCTTTTCGTATCTAGGGATTCGATGGCTTTTGCTTTTTATATTAATGGACAGCTCCATTGGTGTCACAGTTCATGAATAGCAAATAGTAGGATTTGATGCTTTTATTTATGTCGGTATGGTAATCTCTTGAACTACTAAATTAAGTGCACAATATAATGGAGGCTTAGAGTAAAAGCTTGGCATATGCTAAATTGTAGAAGGCTTTGCATGACTATATATCATTAAGGTAAACAAAGACACACACATTTTGTTTATTTTCATATGACTTTTATTAATATAATTTGAGTTTCAGTTTAATAAGAAACTTAAAAACTTTGAAACATTTTAAAGACCTAAAGTTGACAATGATAATACATACACATAAACATAAAATTAAGGCTTACTCTCTATGCATGAGATATGTGTATAACTCTCAAGAGTTGCAAAGCGTCAATGAATCAGTTTGACCAATAGGAATGCTGATGATGAAAGAGCTGCCAGCCAATTACTTTCGATGTGTTCCCACCATAGCTCGCAAATAACTGTTAACCGTCTCTTTGCCAAAAAGTGGGTTTCCCTTAGTTTTTTAGAAAAACCCCAATGCAATTTTGAATGTCTGAAATAATAAACCTCTTATAAACCTTGAGTGTCAACAGCTCAATTGCTTTGATATCGGGTATTATCGGGCAGTCGGCTCCAATAGCGAATTGTTCAACGAATTGTTAAGCCCTTTACCCATTGAAAATGAAAATGCAGTGTTTATTACTTTTGTGAACATGTTGAAACTTTAAAATATGCTTTACGCGCTGCTATAACGAATACAGAGATTATAAATGTATTCACAAATCAGGAATTATTTTAATGCATATCCTTGCCAAAAACACCCATCTGCATGTCATTATCTCACAATTGTTATTTAAGTTATTCAACAATTAATTTCCCATAGTAAAGCCCATAAGCTGCATTTACTGCGCATTAAACAGAGAGCCTGGCAGAGCTCCTGCCTATGTATGTCTGTGTATATATACATACATACATACATACATAGGGCGTTCTGCAGTTAGTCTGTATGTGTGTGTATTTACGATGTACATATGTACATTATATAGAGGTCTGCATGAATGGCAAACAACCAAAAAACCCCCTTCGAATGAACAATGCACAAAATGCGTCTAGTGACGACCTTGAATGCGAAGCCGAAAAGCTTTGAGTAAATGAGTGCGCTCACGTAGGACTCGGCCGCACAATATTCAAGCGAGAAAAAACGAATCGCATGAGTGGGAGAATGAGGCTAAGCAAGTTGTTGCGTCGTGCGTACAATAAAAAAAAAAAAAAAAAAAAAAAATCAAAAAACAATAAAAACCAAATCAGCTAAATGCGCAGTGATATTTTTTACACATACAGTTTCGTCAAACGAAATTAACTTAAACTGCGAAATACGAAGATTAATCATGCAAAAACTTGAGTGATTCGAGTGCTTCCGGTTTTGTCAAATTTTGCTTTACATACGTTTTATGCTTTATTGATTCTCGTTCATTTAAGTCCGTATGGTATGAGAACGAACGCGTGCTTGAGCACTCATAGCACTCATAGAGCATTCATATTCAAGGTCACTCACTTCATAGTCTTTGGCCCATTCACTCAATTTAATTCGAATGTATTTAAGCTGACCTATGCTGTGAGTTAAGCTGTGTAGACCTCTAAATGTATATAAAAGAAGCATCGAATGTTTTCAATATCAGCTCTTCGTAGAGTTCAGGGTATCTGCTAGTCGTGCACTGCCGACTACAGCACTTGCTTTCATTTCGAATATCTAATAAATATACCCCCCTCTCTCTCTCTCTCCTCTCTTTGCAGTTACCGAAAAGGAAATACGTCAATGGTAAGAAATTTTGGTGTTCCAATTAGAAAGCAATTTGCGATTTGCAATTTGCAAAATGTCACAAATCGTAGCGCCTCTTAATGCGTATGTATGTATTACCACACATGAGTTCATTCCATTTACAATAATTTTCGATTCATTTTTCTCCTATTTTTTATTCATATTTAAATTAAATATAATCATGTTCATTTGTCTCTCTTTTTCTCTCTCTGTGTGTGCGTGTGTGTGAGTGTGTATTCGCTTCGAAATTCGAAATTCGATATTCGAAATTCCAATTCGATTGCGAACGCGAATGCCTTACATTATGTAAATATCACAAACACAATTAGCATTAAATAATGCACACAAAATTGTTGACATTCGACTATTAAATATTTACATTATCCAAATTTTCCATATATAAATTTCTCTCATTTCCATGCTTTTTTCTTTTCAATAAATATACATAAATATTTACATATATTTTTATATAAACTCAGATATTTAAATAAATATTTTGATTTATTTTAAATTTTTGATTACATTAATTATTGTTTTAATTTGGTTTGTCTTTTTCTTTTATGTTTGATCAACATTTTTGGACTGTTTGTTAATCTTAAATCGTCTACCTCTCTCCCTCTCTCTCTCTCTCTCTCTCTCTCGCTCTTGCTCTCGCTCTCTCTGTCTCTACTTCAAATCTTGCATTTTGCTCTGGATTTGTTTTGTTTTACCTGTATCTCACTGTGCTATCCCAAAAACAAAACCAAAAACCAAAACAAAATCAATGTCCCCTTGAAGGCACAAAGGTTTTCTCAAAGACTGCCCGAACGGTCTGCTGACTGAACAAGTAAGTAAAAGGCGCGAGTCCATCGCCCATACGTTTACATCATTTTATTTATTATATTTAACCAATGAAAAAAAACAAAAAAAAAAAAAACAACATCAACAATATAAGCCCATTAACCAAAGCAATAGCCATGGCCAACTGAAGCCTGTTTTTTTGCCCAGCCTCTTCCGTTTCGATAATTCATAATTTTAAACAAAAGTGAAATCTACTTAGCAATTTCATCTTTTTATTTTTGTATACCCCAAGCCCATTGGAAATGGGAAATCAGGGTATATTTGTTATGTGAACATGTATGTAACAGGCAAGTATAGTATATATTCTTAATCAGGACGACGAGCTGAGTCGATCTAGTCATGTCCGTCTATCCGTCCGTATGAACGCAAAAATCTCGTAAGCCACAAAAGCTAAGGTCTTGCAATTTTACATATATACTAGTGTATACCATACGCAGTATCATATCATATTTTTTCGATAACCTATCCCATTTCCATATAATCAATAAAAATCAATAGTTTGACTCCGTTTTTTAAGCCTAATTTGAATACTATTAGAGGTGGAGACTTCTGATTTACTGTGTAGGTCCATGTGCTGAATTCAGATATTTTATAATTTATAGATTTTTGATATCACGCCTCTTTTACTCTAAATTTATGAAAAATCGTATTTCAAATACTAGAGACTTGTGCTTTGACAAATACACAATTTTTTAAAGTTGTCATCCCGTTCTGAAAGTTTAAAATAGATAGTCTCTTTACAAAAAGTTTTATTCAACAAATAAGCTCTTATAACGCAGCACAATTAGCAAAGCGCGTGTTTATGCATACGTGTGGGATGTTGTTTGCTATGTATACAAAAAAAGAAGCGTAAAATGAATGGAATATCAGCTGTTTGCAGTGTTCAGGGGATCCCCTAGTCGAGCAGTCTCGATTAGAGCACTCTAACTTGCTCTTTTTTATTTACATGCCAAATTTGTTATGGCCATACTCGAAATTTTATGTTTGTTTGGCCTTGCGCCGCGCTCAGTGCCAACGCGATTATTGGTGCCGCAGTTCTGAGGCTTTTTGCGGCCTGTTTGCGGCTGCCACTGAAACTTGTCGATGTTTTTTTCTTTTTTTTTTTTGTAATATGCAAAATGTGGTTGCTGTCAGGGCGCAGGTCCCACTCCCACTATTGGTATAGAATGTTTGACAAAGGGGTATTTTGCGGCAGCATTGAATCCAGAAAATAGTCGAGTAAACAAATATTTCTTAGTCAGCGCCTGGCTGAGACAAACACTCGAGATTTATAATACGGATGAGAGCATTAGGTTTACTTAAGTCAGCTATAGTGGCTAGAGATATCAAGTATGAGCATAACAGTTAATCATAAAAGGAGAGAACGAATGGGTTGTTTCTTACTGAACAGGCTACAGAAGAGTATTTTTAAAAATTCTGCCACTGGCTTTTATTGTAGTGATTAGCAAAGTAGCGATTAGCGATACCGAACTTAGTACGTAGGATTCCCCAGTTGATATTCGCACATGTCTGATTGTCCATGTTTCGATATGAAATTGTATGTACCGAACTCAGTAATAGAGTAATTGGTCACCTTTTTCCGTTATCCACTTTCATTTCAATAAATCGATAAGTATCGATAATGAGAATACCAATACAAAACTGTATACTATGGTTTTCTAGCAAGTACCAAGTAATTTTCCAAGCTCAGTAATACAGTAGTTTACCTTTTTTCCGATAACCAGTTTAATTTCAATAATAGATAAGTATCGTTAATGAGACTCCATATACCGAACTTAATACTAGGTTAGTTAGTTATTTAGTAGATTATCAATTGACAGATATATTGATTACAAAATTTCATATAACGATGGATTAAATAGTTGTTTCCCTACTATCTGATATCCTCTTTCATTTACATAAATCGATAAATATCGATTGAGAACTTATCTCCCTTATTCTCCCCCTTTTATTTGTATGAAATATGACTCTTAGTCATACGGCATATACTGCTTTCATATACTTTTCCGAGGAATTATATTATAAACGTCAGAAAATGATATCGGTATCGTACAATTCTCTGAGCTGTTTCGAAAGTTTCGAGGTGAGAGACACTCTTTATTAAAATAACTAGCTACGCGGTATCTGCTAGTCGTGCAAAAGAACTCTGACTAACATTATTTATAAATTTTATATATACATGTTTATATTTTATTCACATCATACTCTCAAAGGCATTTGCGGTTTTCAGGCAACTCATAGAATGATGTATTACCAGAGCCTTTCAAAAATAAAATAAAATAAAATCAAAAATAAAATTTTATGTGATTGCCATTTTTATGGCAAACAAGACTTGCTCTTATTTTATATTAAATTTAGTGCAGCGTTAAAATTGTGTTTTTCATAGAGAATATGAGCCTAGAATATGACTCTAGGGCTGTCCTAGTCAAGTTGGTTTGAGGCTGGCCACAGGCCTTGCCGAGGTGGCTAATGTGATTGGTAATCCATTCCGATTAGATATAACAAGCATGAACTTTAATCTAATTGTTGGCAACTGCGAAACAAGAACTTAAAATTAATGTAAATACATTAAACTAAATGCAATCTAAATAGCTAAACTCTGTTGCCCTTGCTCAACTTCTACGAACTTCTATAATCACTAAAATAAACTTTTTTACAATTGTGTAAGTTGACTAAACAAGAAAATTAACTTAACTAACTTGAACTACTTTTGTAAATCTTTTTCTATTTGCATAACATTTTATATAAGTCTTGGCTTCGAATCGGTTTATACTCTTGTACTCTAATATATATACTCTTATGTACACATACATACATATGTATAAACTCTATATATTTACAGACGTATCGGCAGAGGAGAGGAATAAAAGTACCAACAATCGAGAATCGAATCGTTTCAATTGTAGACATAGATTATTCAATTTTCGATATTTATTTATATTGTATTCTTAAGTCGGAAAAAAACAATCAAAAATGAGATCTTTTCGTAGACTTTTCGATTCTCGATTGTTGTTCCTATGCCGAAAAGTCTTGATATTTTCAGTTCATATATGATCAATTTTGCTTGGACTCTCTTCTCGATTTTTGACAATATCCAAAAATGATGCTAAGATTTTGAATAAAATTATAATACCTTGTAAAGATTACCTTCAAAAGATTACAAATTAGATATATACATAAGCAAATAAGGCGAAAGGTATAATAAGACTCGTGTCTTAACCTATCGTTCACAGTCTTGAATAAAATATGTACTAAATATACTAACAAAAATTTCAATATATATTCACAATATCTGTTGACTTGATTTCAACCATTTTTTTGTTATCTATTGTGAACGTTCTCTACGGAATTCATCTACAGGGATTCATCAAAATTTATAAGCAATTTTTCCCAGACGGCGATCCCAGTAAATTTGCCTCGTTGGTATTTCGAGTATTCGATGAAAATAATGTAAGTAAATCCCATTTGAGCAATGCAATTGAGTTAATTTAATTTCATTTCAATGTCAACAGGATGGAGCCATTGAATTTGAGGAATTCATACGTGCACTGTCCATAACATCACGTGGAAATCTGGATGAGAAACTGCACTGTAAGTCAAGCAGGAGCTAAATGCAAAGTTGAATAGATATTGAAAATATGAATCTCTTTATTTAATAGGGGCCTTCCGTCTCTATGACGTCGACAACGATGGCTACATAACGCGAGAGGAAATGTACAATATTGTCGATGCCATTTATCAAATGGTGGTAAGTGCTCAAGTCTCCAGAGAGAGAGAGAGAGAGAGAGAGAGAGAGGGGGGGAGAGAGCGTAAAACGGAGTCAAATGATAGCAGAAGTAAAAAATATTTATGTTCGAGTTGTGTCAACTTTTAATTTGATATTTTTATAACTGTGCTCAAAAACAAATTCCCTGTGTGCTGTCTTTCACAATTTGCACGTTGCCAGAATTTCAATTTCCAGTAGACGCCTTCTCTTTGTCCACTGACATTCGCAGGCGCCTGTATATGTGACCTCAATAGCCATCTCGCTCGCACTCAGCGATGCCCTATGTGTAACTGTGTTCAGTAGTAGCTATCTTTGTCTCTCTTACTCTCACACAGAGTGTGCTTTTGAGGATATGAGCTAGAAATGAGTAGCGTGTAGCCAAGACGCAAACCAACTCGGATAATATTTTTAGACTAGATTTAGCTGTAGACAATCTCTCTTAGGCTCACGCTAATACAACTGCAACACAGTTAAAGGCAATGGCGACAAAATGAAACAGAATTCGAAAACTTGGAGAATAGACACAGCTATTGGTTTCACAGTATATTTATATACATATATGAATATATATAGGAGAGTGAGAAGCTGAGCCAGAGGCAGAGGCTGAGCCAAAGGCAAAGATAGAGTCAGAGGCAGAAGCTGAGTTTAGGGCTGAGGATGAGGCGGAAACAGAGTTTCAGGCAGTGGTGATCCAGACCAGAGGTGGTATACATGCATATGTGCATATAAATAAGCTTCGTTTCTTTTCCTTTTTTTTTTATTTTTATTACTATTTAAATAATGACTTTTTAGAGAAGAGTTTAAACTAGTATACTAATAAATAAGTGCGATTTATACTCGTTCAGAAAGTAAGTACAACATATTTGGCCTTAGAGCGATTTTCTTCTTGCTGCCTGCACGTTTGACTATCTTTATTTTAGTATATATGCTTGAGTGCATTTGTGACTGATAAAATATAAAGATCCTTTGGCCGTTCCCAAAAATGTAAACATATACAGTTGCGGTAAAAAATATAGTAGTGCAACTGAATAGTGAATGTTGGATAAACAAATTAAGAGACTTAGTAACTTAATATCGACATCTAAATTAAAAACAATATACATTTATCTTAATATTCGGTTCAAATTTTTTCAAAAATATTGAGTTTATCGGTAAGTCTTTTTGTCCAACAGTATTACTACTGCTAGTGTTGCTATTACCGCAGGTGTATATAGCTTTAAAGTTAGGATCTTCATGTAGTTGGAACACACCTGACCCATAAATTATATGGCTAACACTGAGGCGTGGCAAATAGCAAAGTGGACGAGTATTAGCTAGTTGCTTCAGCCCAATAATAACATTTTATAGAGTTATAATTGAACCTTTCACTTTGATTTATAAACTTTATCCAGCTCAACAAGGTAAATGCCTGCAGGGCCTAAAAACATCCATGCGTAGAGAACAATGAAATTAATCGAAGGACTTTCCTGTTCAGTACAATTTCTAAGAATGATTTAAAATTGACCGGATTAAATATTGAATATTAATCATATACTTTTCTGCTGCAGGGCCAACAGCCGCAAACGGAGGATGAGAATACGCCGCAGAAGCGCGTCGATAAGATCTTCGATCAAATGGACAAGAATCACGACGATCGGCTAACCTTGGAAGAGTTTCGTGAGGGTAGTAAAGCTGATCCACGTATAGTGCAGGCGTTAAGTTTAGGTGGTGATTAACCAATGCAGCCAATGTAATTCGAGAATTGTCACAAAGTTGGAAGGCAACGAATTCGTGCACAATTAATCTATCTATAAATCTGGTTTGATGATATATACAAACAAACAGACATATATATATACATGTATGTATATGTATATATGTATATGTATATGTATATGTATAATATAAATGGTTAAGTACATTCAACAATACATGCAAACACTACCAAACACGTTCCCACACACACACACACCAACACCAAAAAATGTCATTTGCTTGAGGCAAACTGAAAGCGAAACGGAAATTTGAATTTTTGTTTGTTTCAAATTTAACAAAATTGCAAAAAATATTTGAAACTAAAATAAACAGAAGAAAAAACAAAATTAGCAGTGCGGAATGTTATGCATAAAAGAAAAAATTAAAATATATAATATATAATATATATATATATATATATATTTACATAACAAAACACCAATTAAAATAAAGGAAATGCTTGTTTTTTTTTTTAAATTACATATGTATGTATATAGAAAAAAATATATACATATAATATATCTAAACATTAGGCACTTGTTCTATATTGAAAGCATTTTTATTGAAATGCTTCCAGAAAAAAAAAGAAAAAAACAAAAAATTAAAGCAAGAAGCAGAAAAACGCAAATTTTTAAAGTCCGAATGAAATACATACATATATACTATATGCTAAAATACATAAATTAACAAAAAAATATGTTAGGCAAAGATATATACTATATATATATATATATATATTTATATTAAAAAAGGTATATATATATATGTATATATATTAATAAATTACAAATGCCTAAATCTAATGCTAAAGCTTTTAAAATCATTTAAAGAAATATATAAAAAGTAAGGCAAAGCCCCTTGAATACGCCGCTTACCCAGCTCGATTATAGCGATATGTTGATATTCGATATTAATTGAATACAAAAATTTGCTTATTGTAAACTAATCAAACATGAATTGTGTATATATATAGATATACATATTATATACATATATATATATATATATATATATATATATATATATATACATATATGTAATTATAACTCAAGTCAAAAACAATGTCAGGAAGCTTTTTATGTGTTTTTGAACTTAAACAAGAACAATTTTTTAACTTTACTGTTGCATGTGGCATGCTTCTAATCTACTTATTTATATAGCATATTTATATACATGCATGCTGTACATACTAAGTTATGTATTATATATTCTAATCGATCCTTATAGCTGAACAATGTATGCGTGCAGAAATATCTAATTTCTTAATTTCGATTTTCGCTTTCTGGAGCTCAGACAATCAATTTGGTTCCAAACTAAACCTCATCAGCGATGCTTCAATATATCTAGGTTTTATTTTGTGAAAGGAAGAATAAGAACAGAGACAGACTTGTATCGACTCAGCTCGTTGCCCTGTCGAAGAAGATATACACTTTATGGGGTCTTCCACGCCTGTTACGTACATTTTAACAAAACCAATAAACTCTGATTTCTTATTTTCAATGGGTTCAGGGTTTGAAAAGGCAGCAGCGGCAGAAAAACATACATAATCTTATATGCTTGCATAATCTTGAGTTTGAAGAACGACTAGAAAAATCTTCTATTTGAAAGAACAGAAATCAGATCAAGTTTTCTGTCCATGCATAGAGCATAATTTTAGCTGGTTAGCTACAGAACGTGAGATGGCTAAATCAATGTCCCATATATGACTATATAAATGTATTTGTAAAACTCTCTATTTAAACAAATTTTAATTTGACTTTCAAATTAAAAAAAGTTATATACATATAAATATTTATTTTTATTTTTATTATTCAGTATTGATATCAATTTGCTCATAATAAGTTGAAAGAGACTTATCAATTATAACTTTCAAAATGAAATAAAATTTATAAATAGTTTAAAACGAATATTGACTCATAAAGAATTGTATATATTATTCTATATATACACTTGTTTTTTATGTCTTAAAACTATTATTAAAAAAAGCCAAACAAAGAATTTTCACTTAAAAATAAATTTATATATAGTATATATATTTTAAAATGCACAAAAAATATATTTCACATCTGAAAATAAATATAAAGTATATATATATATATATATATTTTTTATTTATTATGTTTTTTTTTCAATAGAAAATGGATTTTTTTTATATATTAAAAATAGTCTTAAAACATTCGACAACATGTATGCAAATTTATTTTTCATATGTTTTAAAATTACTTTCAATATATAAAAATAATCAATATATAAAATAATATTCATAAATAGATATATAACAAATTTTGTTTTGTATATTTAAAAATATATATATATATATATTTTTTTTTTTTTTTTGCTATTTCAAAATAGTTTGAGAACATATGAAAAAAATATATGAGAAATATATTTTATAAAATATGTAAAATATATTTACATATTTTTTTTAATTAAAAAATTGTATTTTTACCAATTACATATATTCTTCTATTTTTTTATTGAATCTGCTGTCAACTCTTGAGCTTATCTACATATTTAGTCAATATGCACACATACATGATCAGCCTATGGATATTTTAGGAGTACAAATTGAAATAGAAGTTGCTTATACATACTCTATATATACTAAATATGTATAATGTCTTTTGTTTTATTTACTATAGCTAAACATATATATACATGATATTTTTGTGCATGCCTTATTGAATAATATCAAAAGTTTTCTATTCAATTTATTTTGGCAATCTACAACTACTTAGAGCTTGCAACTTTCTAAAACATATTCAAATGGAAATACGAAAACCAAATATATATATTTACATACAATATTTATATATAGAAGTATATAAGTACGTTTTGAATGCCTTAGAAATTATCGCATTTTACAATCATCGTCGTGCAAACTCTCTGGAAACTCTCTGGTAAACAGACTCTATACACACACTCTATACCCACTCTATACACACTCTCTATACACTCTATACACACTCTATACGAACTATACACCTATGCTTAACAATTTATACACTATTTTCCTAATTTTCTGCTTTCGTAAATATATATAATTTCTTCTCTACAAACAGTCTAATCACCATACTAAAATGATTTCTATTTTATATGTGGTTCAGCTTTATAAAAAAATCTAAGAAAAAGAAAAGAAACCAAAAAAAAAAAAAAAAACAAACATAAAAACCAAACTTTAAACTCTGACAAACTTTGCTAACAGTAAATCCAAATGTATGAAATAGTAGAATCACAAAAAAGAAAAACAAAAACAAAAACTAAATAAAATATATATATATCAATAAAATCTAAGCTAAAAATCCCTTTAAAAACAAGTTAAAAATAAAAACGTGTTAAAATACCATATCTATGATAATATTGTCAGCATCAGCCTGACTAGAAAATTCCCTGAACCCATCACAAGTATCACTTTCATTATACACACAGCTTGAATCAAATAGAGAATCTTTTGTTTCCGCTTTCAGCTCTCAAAAATCCATAGCAGAATGAAATTTTATTTATATGACTGCCTGACTACCAAATATCCTGACTTTCTTTAACTAAATAATTTCACTTTTAACGTTCAAAGATCCATAGCAGAATTAAATTTTATAGCTCTAATCCGATTTATATGACCGCCTGACTAGGAGATACCCTGCCTATCTCACATTAAGTAACAGTATAATGACCGATAATCTGATTTATCCAACATAAATTTCCTTTTATCCTAGTTCACCAAACAATACATATATCGTTGTTATCTGAATAGTCAAATCCATTTTTAATATGACTTTCGAGTATTCAATAAAAATAAAGTAAATATTTGCAGTGCCATCTGGGTTCAGGGCTAACTTTTTATACATCTTTCGATTGTACATTTTCAATTGCGATGCGCTTTATAATACTTATACTCTATTTGACCCACTTACTTTACACCTATGTTAACTATTCGTCAATATTATTGCCTTGTGTTTCTATATTATTCTTAGTGTTCTATATCTAGTTTTTTGGCACCCAAAACTCAATTATTATTATTTTATTTCAAATATTAAAAGGAAGTTTACTTAATGCTTGCGTTGCGTTTTTATAGAAGATTTCTTATGAAATTCAGCTTGGGTTGCTACAGTAAACATTCGATATGACGTCTAGCCAGAGGTAACCTAAGGTAACTCATATTGAATGTTTACTGTAGTTTTAGTACAGTTTTTAGTGTTAATGTTTCCAGCATAAAAGCAATCAATGAAAAATATATATACATATATATATGTATATTAAAAAAAAAACATTTTTTAGAGGTATTTTTGTTAATAATAATTATGATAATAATATATTTAAATTGTGAAATTACTTGCTTAACACCAATTATATATATATATATATATATATATATATATATTACAAATTTGTATTATCCTTATATGGAAAAAATAATATATATATATATATATATATATATAAATTTATGATAAATGTGACAAAAAATGTGCTTAAGACTTTTGTTCTAAACTAAAACTAAAAAAGAAGGAAAACAAAATCAAGAATTTGCTGCACTTAATAGAAGTTGACATAATCTGGTTTCCGTTACTCCAAACTAGCTAAACATACCATATTAAACTAAACACTGTAATTAACTATTCGAATGCTCAGCACAATTAACAATTCATTAACAAACTTTGCATTATTAAAGGCCAAATTGTATTACTGTGAATCTCATCAGATATTGTTTATATTTGTATATGTATATATAAATTATGTGTATATATATGTCGTATTGTTGTCGCGGGTGTTGCTGAGTGAGAGCGAGAGGTCGCTATAGATTCGTTATGATTTCGGTAAACGAGAAGAATGAAAGTCTGACAGAAGAAGTCAGAAAAGGCACTTGGCACAAGACTGTTGGACAAGTAAGATCATTTTTTAGCAAGGGAACTCGTGGAAATAAAGCTGATAATAATGGAAGGCGGGCATACTAACAACGTTACGACTTATATATATTTATATATGATATCAAATTGAGTTTTCTAGGGCCTGTTTATAGCCTTAAAATATATCTATATATCTTATTGCATTCAAGCACAAAATATTTGCATGCCTTTTTAATTCTCACCGAAACTCTTCAGCAAATGCTATAAAAAATAAATTAAAAATACAAATATTTTAAAAATTATATGGCTATAAATAAACTATATTATTAGCTAGCAAACGAGAAGAAGCTGCTTTAATATTCTAAAAAAAAAACAAATATACTCTTTTTCCCTTTGGGAACAAAGTATAAAAGTAAAAATGAAATACAAAAAAAAAAAAAAAAAAAAAAAAACTGCAGCAACAATCAATTTTTTTTTGCGCTTAATACACTTTACAAAAAAGAGGTAAAGAATTGTACATAACAAAATTTAGCAGTTAAGTTGAAGCAAAATATAACTACAAGAAATACAAAACAAAAATACCTAAAAAAAAAAAACAACTGTTATTAACTTAAATTAGTCTATTTAATAATACTTAATCAAACAAAATTATCTGCCTATTTTCCTTTACCAAACTAAATGCAATAATTTCTATTAAACATAAGCAATATTTAAGTTTGATTCATTCAACTTGAACTAACTAAATTACAAATTGATTTACTCTGATTTTGCCTATAATCAAAAAAGAAAATCCAACACATCAAATGAAAATAATAATAATAATAATAATAATAAAATAAAATAAATAAATAAGAAGAAACTTCAAGAAAATTAATATGCAACATTTAAGCAAGGAAAATAAACGTTTTTTGAAATTATTATAAAGAAACCCAAATTAAAAATTGGTTTTACTGAAAGGATATCTAGAAATTATGAGTATTTGAATAATAAGAATAATCAGTTTTGTCGGTATCATGTAAAAACTATATCCCCAATTTGATGGATGTTGTTATCAATTGAGATGTTTAAGGACCGTAATGAATTATTATTTTGTTCAAGATTACAAATGGATTTAGATATTGTGGGTGTTTATACTTTATGCCAGCTATAAGTTTATTATCGATCTATATTTACTTAACTATCAAATCAAGCCCAAAGAATACTCAAAAATATTACTCTTTAATATAGTAGATAAGGCAGCGGATACTTGTGATGTGGATCATATAGAAAACATTATGAAAATGAGCTCAATCTGTAAGTTATGTTATGAGAGTGGAAACTAATATGTCCGATTATCTCAAAATAGGCGTTATTTATCTTATGCCCTTAATTAGCTAATTCGATAAATATCGATATACAGACTTTGGCACTTTGGCAATGTATTCCCTAGTCGGTAAGTGGCTGCTCTTCACGCTGATCTTTTTGAGATTGCAGCAAAGTAAAGTTTCCCACGCTGCGGCGACACTCTTTGGGGCAGCTCCACTTGCCACAGTGCTGCAGAGCTGCATGACGACGCCTCTGCCTCTCCCCAGTCTCTCTGGCTGCGACAAGTGGGTGGCCGAGGCAACCAGCAGCGGGCTTGAGCTGGGGGCTGGTTGCATCTGATAACATGTGTTCCAGCAGTTTTCGTTTTTATTCGCTTCTTGAGATGATCTCTCGCATCGAGTTGCTTGAGGGAAAGTTGGGGCTAGAGATGGGGCTAATAACTGGGCTAATATGATTATAGGAATATGCTCAGACATTAGTTGGTGATGATGAATTGAAGATATTTATCGGAGCTATGCGGTTAAAGTTATAAGAGGTTTATTGGAAAACATAATTCGATTTCTATGATTATTATACACAAATGAATAAACATTTAAATCATGAAGGTATTACGATATAAGACATAAGATACCAATTTCAGTTGTTCTTTTTTAAATACCTAACTTCTAGAAGCACTAAAATACAAAAATTCGATTTCTAAAGGATTAATCTATAAATAACTAAACATATATATCATGAAAGTATTACGATAAGAAATTCCAACTTCTGCATTTTAGTTTCAACATCTTAACCATGCTATCATAAGAAATTTACCCCTAGTTGGGGCACCCTAAACGCAGCTCATTATTACCGCTGCTGACAAGTTGTCAGATGTTATGGGGGGAATCTCGGATCTTCTCGCTGAGATCCCCGCACGAACTTTGGCAAATTGCAGCGCGGGAACCGTGAGAAATTGTGGCGCTGTGTCATGATATGCTTCTTGAGGATATATGTATGTATATATGTCTGTGTGCATATCGTTTATGGCATGTTGTCGGGTCGCCAATATGCCGAACAGCCGGTGACCGTGGTCCCCACCGAGTGACGATTTCCTCACGAATATGGGCCAACGCGTTGGGCGCCACTGCGACGCCCCAGAGAATTGGAGAACTGGAGAATTGTCCAACAGATTTGCGCGTCGAGTTTGTGGGTCAGCTGCAATTGCAGTTAGCGCTAGGCCGATCAAAGTTTATGAATCGATTTGTTTATCGAACAGGAAAAGAAGAGAGAGACAGACTGAGAGAGATGGAGAGAAGCTAAAAATAAGTTTCAGACGGAAGTACGCAAATAGAACACAAGTAATACACAAATTGATGAAAAATCGAACGAGTGGAGGGCCAATTCATATCGATTAGCCGCACAGTTCCCAGAACGTAAGGCCTATGGGCCTGGGCCCTATCAAATCCGAGCAGGCAATATGAATATTTATATTACCCACTCGGCACTTGTTTGGGTTTTGCAATGAAACGGGGGAGAGTTTCCACGCACTTCTGGAATGAAGCGTACGTAGCCTTGGCTTTCCGGTTCAATTGTGGGAAATGTATGATCACCCACACACACACACACACACACACACACACAATCAGCTAATTGTCACCAACGAAAAAACAAGTGAAAGTGCTCTAATGGGGGGTGCTCGACTGGAATATACCCAAGTACCCAAGTACAGTAAATGCCTTAAGAGAATCCGGTTAAGATGACGCTTCGGGGCTCGTCGTTATACCCGGAAGATGCTATAACTATATATGTTTGCTCATGTAAGTTTGTCTGGGGACTAAACTTTTCGTCGCAATAATAGAGAAACGCTATGAGCGGAGTCGTTATAACCAGACTCTACTGTAATTTGAAGTGGGAGAAAAGCCTCTAGCTTTTGTAGATTGCCTGTTTGGTATATTCTTCATCATTTCTGTAACATCTTTTTTAGCAAATCTATATACCCCATTTATACATTTCACTAAATACAGACTAAATCAGTTCAGCTATTGGTCTTGATCTAGACTATCAATATATGTATAATTGAAGAGATTGACTGCTGACACATCATTCTGTAACATCCTTTTAAGCAAAACCTATATACCTCATTTACACAATTTCACTGAGTACAGGGTATTGAAACCACCGACAATTTGAAAGGGACCCAATTTGAAAATGCAACGCATGAAATGCACGAGTGAAACATTTAAGTGACATTCGTAGCAGACGTTTTAAGCGAGTGCATCGGGGACTAATACTCGTGTAGAATGAACCACTAAATGAAATTCAAGTGCGGAGAGCCTCACTTAACCCAGCTCAGGACACACATACACACACAAACACACATACGCACTCACACACATATCGCTGACACATCCAGTGACATGGGGAGGGGGGCGAACAAGGAAAAACACATTCTCTTCCTTATAGACAGAGAGTCGCACATGCGCATTGAAGATGTTAATGTTGAGCTAATGCAATTGTAAAGTGAATATATTAGACTTGTCGGAAATTTAGATATGAGTGAGTATTACTAATGATAACGAATGGCTAATGAAATGAAGTCAAATTAAAGCTTTACATTACAGCAAAATGATCCGAATGAATCCAAATTCTTTGCTGATTGATAAATAGAAAAAACGTTGGGATAGTATATTTTGAAATGAAACAGGTAAACATCTCTAAGAGTTGATCTAATTATCGCCAAGTGTCTTCAAAGGCAAACCCATAAGATAAGGTAGTCTCAATATAGTATAAAAGATTTTCTAAATTCTTTTCTTAAAGTTCTATAATAGAAAGAACACTAAAAAATTAATCTAGTCAGAAGAAAAATATATATATATTATATATATATTTTATTTTATTTTAACTCATTTATTAGCATTCATAAGATTTTATTTATATTATACTTTTAAACAAATATTTAAGGAGGAGTTTGAAGCTTTTAGTTGGCACATAATAAATATTATAAGATTGTATTTATAAATATATTTACATACATGAAATAAGCTGGGAAACTATTTTTTTGTGAATTTTTAGTTTTTAATTATTATAAAATGTTTAAAAAGTGAGTAAATATTTTGAAAGTTAAAACATTAGATTAGCAACTGGCGTTTTGTTGATATGTTTTTTTACTTTGATTTGATAACAGCTGTTTTAAATAAGCTTCGAGTTACTGTAAATCTATTGTAATTATATAATATTTAATAATATGCCAGCTGAAAATGCGCTTCTATATGTATTGATTAATATACCTCTCTCTAATTTATATATACTATATATACGATACACATTACATTGTTTTGTATATAAAACCTATCATTTCACATAAATATCTAATAACTCTCATATTTCATTTAATGAATCGCCCTCGAGTTCCACTGTGCAAAGCTTTAAAGCCGCAAATAGAGTCTAATGCTGATTTAAGCATTAGTCTTATGCGCTCATTAGGCATTATTAAATTTACCCTCTCTCAATGGCAACTGTATGATTATGATTTACGCTGATGCCATGGAATAAACTCTATGGAGGAATCGTCATTTGCCTGGCGGCGCGCTTATCTCTCGTATTCCCAAGTACCTAAAAATAGACACAAATTGTAACGCACTTGAAGTGCACTTTGAAACATCTTGACGCTCAAATAAAACAACAACAATAATACAAACAACAAAGTGGAAAAAAATGAAGACAAAAACATGCATTGCGGCACGACAGGCATGTGATAATATGTATGTACATACATACATACATATATAAATAGGAGGAAGAGGAAGAAGTGTAGAGCAGAGCAGAGCAGAAAAAAGATGGCAAGCGGCCGACCCGACTGGACTACATAGTAAAAGGATCGGGCCACGGGCAGAGGCACGGGAACACGCACATGGACAGGCAACGGCAGAGGCAGCGACTGCGACTGCGACTGCCAACGGAACATTCATGTGAATGTGGAGTTCAAGTGCATGGCATGACACAGACACGCAGCCCAGAACGAGGCTCTGTCTTTGTCTATTTCGCTGTTTCGCTGCTTCCACTCCTTCCCTCTCTGCCGCTCTCTTTCGGTTGCTCTTTTTGGTTGTGTGAGTGCGTCTGCTGCAAAGTGTTTTTCCCAGGCGCTATTTTTAGAGTTGTATAAATACATGCATACATATGTATTGAAATGAAATATTATTAAAATGCATTGTCAAACAAAAGCAGAATCAAAATATGTATATTTGTATACATATATGTATACATATTTGTATTTTATTTTTTTTACATTTAACAAAGATATTAGCATTATTTTAAAAACTAGGCCATACTAATTAATACACTAGAAAATAATATACAAATATAAACTTTGCATATTAGTACTCTATAATACTTACTCTCTCTCTCTCTCTGTCTAATACTCTACTAACTCTCATTTTTTATGAAGTATTAGTATTAGTAGAAAAGCTTAGCTATCTGCTTATACGAAATGTCAATTTAAAATAACACAAAAAGAGTATGTAACTGTTGTCAGTATACTATTTATTATAGAGTATTAGTATTAGTATAAACACTTAGCTGCTCACACGACATGACATTTTAAAATACAAAGGGTACATAACAGTTGTCGGGATATCCTCTAAACTGACAAAGTGCATCACAAAATTATTGTACTCATTCGCTGTGAAAGTGTACAGCAGAAAAGGCGGGCTCAGCAACACAAGTCTGTGGACTTGGAATGGGCGCCAAAGAAACGGACGAGAACAGTAACGGGACTGCATACGCTGACAATGCAGCGAAAGTGTTATATGTGCGTGCCTCTCTCCCTCTCTTGCTTCCTCTCTCCCTCTCACACACTCTCTCTCTCCGCATATGCAGTGTGCTATTATTAGCTATGTTCGGCTCGCCACATGTGTTGTTGCCAAAGGCATTGTAATGAGAAGAAAATAGTACTCCACTTGAGGCAATGGCTCATATGGCAAGTTGAAGTTTGGCGCGCACACACATACACACATACACACACATACGCACGCAGTGAGTGAGTTATGTTTTATTTTTATTTGTAATTCTTTTTTTGGTATGCATTTTCCAAAAAACCCAGCAACGGTTCTCACACCCGCTGTCGCTCTCTCTCTCTCTCTCGCTCTCTCGTCGGCTCGTAGGAGTAGCCGAGTCCGCTGCTCATATAAGAAGCTGAGCATGGCTACGAATTTGGACAGTCTTTGCCAGTAGCTCGGCGCGAGTGAACCACAGACAGCTGATATCGAGAGCATGGGCGTCATATACAAAATACTTAAGCAACAGCGCCAGCAGCAGCTGCAGCAGCAGGAGACGGTTGATCAGCAGCAGCCGCTACAGCATCATCATCATCAGCAGCAGCAGCGGCGCAGCCTCAGCATGGAGCTGAACACATCGACCAAGTGCAAGGTGCAGGCGGCCATTAAGCAGCGCCAACTGCACCGCCTGGAGCAGCGCACACAGCAGGAGCACGATGAATCTCTGGCCGAGCAGCAGCTGCAGCAGCTCTGCCGATTTCTCGCCGAGAATGCGGCACGTAAAAAGGTGAGTTTACAATCCCTTCCAATTGGCATCATTAGCTAATCGCAGCTCTCTCTCTCTCTCTCATTCTCTCCCTCTGTGGCTATCAGCGTCAGCGCCTCAAGCTCCAACCGGATCCCAGTAATCGGGTAAATACTCACTCCTATGAGCCTGCTCCACACTCTGTGGCTGGCACCCACGACATGGATCTACTGATGGAACAGTTGAGCACATGCAGCGATGCCACGCCCTCGCCCTCGCCCTCGCCCTCATCCTCGCCCACAGGCAACAGAGCCGCCTCCTCGGCGGCACCACGCGTCAGCATCCTGCTGAAGATCCGCCATCAAATCTTTGAGCGCAAGCGGCAGCGGCAGCGCCAGCTGGCGGAGCTAGTGAAGCAGCGTCTGGTGGTCTGGCGGCCATGGTGAACCACTCTCAGCACTGCCCACCGCAAGCTGTAATCAATGATCACTGTATATTCCTCTGCCGTGTGATTCTTACGCCGTTCTTCCATATTCTAACCAGACACAATTTTTTTTAAATATTTTTTTTTAAATTATCATAGTTAATAAACGTTTTTTTTAATGAAAAAATAAAAAGAAATACATTTTATTATAGATCAGAGAGTTGTCCGGCTAATGGATATTTTTAATAGTTTAATATTGAAATTATATTAGATTGTACTTTGGATTATATATTTTTATGTATTATATTATTATACATTATATTAGTCAAATATTATATTTTTTAAAAGTAGAAGATTATATTAATATTAAATGACAGGAGATCATTATTTCTAGATAAGTTGGGTTTTAGTTTAATATCCTCTGTAATCTCATATTTTGGCGGGCGTTAACGACTGCAGAGTACTCATTCACGGCTCAAACGATACCAGATCCAATTTCCGATTTTCCACGGCCCTGATTGGTATATAGATATATTATTTTTGGGCAAATCAATAGAGGATGTCAACAACAACAGTAATTTGCTCGTTCAATCTGTAGAAAATACATATTTCCCACGTCACCAATGGACATAGAGATATCAGCTATATCTTATTATATTATTATACTGGGCGGATCAGGAAAATTTTGAACAGTATAATTCGAGAGTATACACGAGTATATGTGCCAAATTTCAAGTCTGTAGCATGCATACTGACAGACGGACGGACGGCAAGACGGACATTGCACAAATCCAATATACTCAGCATTTTCGAGAATGAGTATGCAAAGGGTATATAGGATCTCAAGCTAAACATTTGCTGTAAGAAGTTTTTTTTTTTTAGCAAGTGCTCTGCTACTTTGGAAGTCATTCTGGAATAAAAACATACCTCTTCTTCCTTCTTTTCATTACTTCAATTTACTGATCAGCCCTCTGCCCCTACCCATTTTACCTTCAACGCTTTATTTTTTAGCCTGTGTAATTCAATTTCCCTTTTTCCAATTCCATATTAAAACGAACAATTTTTTTTTTTGAGGAGAATTCAATTAATTTATTGATAATTTGCATTTGCCGTGGCATTTGGTGAGTAAAACTTGAATTTTATTTATTTTTTTTGACATTTATATGGAACTCGAAGTGTAATATAATATGTGAATATTTCGTTAAACTTTGCTTTAGGTATGTAGTAATTATGCATATATAATATTGAATATTGAACTTTGACACCAATTCAAACGGTTTTAATTCACATTTAGATATTGATCAATATTTGTAGTATTTCCTTGATAAATGTATATTTTATGTAACTATTAAATGCGACGCCTTTAAGGACATCGTCTGATCGGGGTATGTGTATATATGTATGTGTGTGTGTGTATCTGTGTGTGTGTGTGTGTGTGTGTGTATGTGTGTGTATGTGTGTGTATGTGTCTATGTATGTGTAAGTGTATGTGCTTATCTTGCTTAAGTATTTGGGTGTATTTTTGCTATAATTTGGTATATTTTAGTATATTTGGATATTTCAATAGTATATTTCATTTTTGGTTAATATTTGCGATTTGCTATTCATATATAGTAATATTGTTTGTATTTTGTTTTGCTTTTTCTTTGCTTTTTCTCCTTTTCTCGTTTTCTGCTTTTCTTTTCCACCTTGCACTGCCTTCTCTCATTCTATAAGTACTCACTTCGGTGCCTGCCTTTTTCGATATTCTCCTACAATCTCTCTGCTTACATATCTATAGATTTTTCGGTTCTTTTAATGTATATGTGTATAATGTATATATTTTATTTTTCTCAATTTGAGCTGCGCTCGCACACCAAAAAAAAAGATCGATTTTATTTTATTAATCGAAAAAAATTTCCATTTAGAGTTTGGATTTTCTGTTTTTTTTTCCTTGCTTTGATATTCATATCTGTAGTTTCTTTCTATTTTCTAATTTTTGTTTTTCTCAATAAATACTGTTTTCTTTGACATTCATATATGTATATTTAGTATTTTTGTATAGTACATACTCGTTCACAAAGCGTAGGGAGTATATTCGGTTTCGTTTTTAGAGATTTCTCTTCTGGAGATTATAGGATTTTCCTTTACTATTTTGTTTTGTATGGAAATAAAACCATTTATGGCAAAAACAGTTCCAGAGTTGGGTATATCCGACTGCTAATGCTCTATGTCGATAAATCTATGATAGAAAATGATCTACCGAATCGGAAAATAGCTCTATCTAATATCTCTTCAACAGCTCCAAAGTCTTTTTGGGTATATCTGATTTCTTTTGGGATGGAAATAAAACTAGTAATGGCATATACAGCTCCAGAGTGAGGTATACCTGACTCATTGTTGAGCTCTTATGTATCCTATGATCTATCAAGTCGGAAATTGCTCTATCTAATATTTCTTCAACTACTCCAAAGTCTTTTTGGTTATATTTGATGATATCGAATTTCAGATCTTTGATTCCTAGCTAAATTCCAAATTCCTTTCTTGTTCTTTCATAACACTATTCTGAACGAGCATCAAGCTGTCGGTTATGTCCGACTAACTGATATCTCTACAAGAACTCAAAAGTCTCTTTGGGTATATTTGATGTTATAGAATTTCAGACCTTTGATTTCAAACTAAACTCCTTGAAAATTCCTTCCTTGTTCCTTCATAACGCCATTATGAACGAGCATCAGGCAGTCGGTTATGCCCGACTGCAACGTTTTTTTTTTAGTTTCTTTTAGGTAGACAACATTTTGCACAGTTATTTGCTAGGTACACACATTTATTTCTTTACGTTTTGCTAAGTAGTGCTGCAAGTTTTTGAAATTCTTAGCGTACTCGAAACAGTTTTGCTTAACCAATCAAAATTAGTTTTGGCAACAGAAGTCAGGAGACGTTTTGCAAGGATACTCAGTGATTTTGTGTACCCATTCAAGTTAGTTGTTCAAAGCGGGCATATTGAATGTGATTGAGTCTGATCACATAGTGGATCTCGTAACTTAGACGTATCTAAGTAGTTGGACATCTCAAATATTTTCGATATTGATTTTGTTTGGTATACACAAATTCCGAGTGTTTCGTTCGTTCAATTAGACTAAAAGTAAACTAAATTTAATGGCAGGTAAAGCCTTGATCCTTAGCATCTGTAGCACACATAAGGACAAGCCAAATTAATTTCTATCGACTAACCTAATTTAATAGCATACAAATAGCACTAAAATTAGTTTAACAATCTAGTATTTAATTCAACTTGAAACGGTTTTCGTCTGACGAATGCTTCAAATTAAAAGTTTTAATCGAACTCAAACTAAAATTTCACTTGCACGCACTTAAGTACTACATTCAATAGATAAATATATACGTATATATAAATATATTTAATTGTTGTATACACTCACATATATTTATATAGATACACACACATGCACGTATATTTAAATAAATACATGCATGCCTGTATAGATACATAAATATATAAGTTTACATAAATATCATATGGAAATGGAGTCGTATTTAATCTCATTTTGTTTTGTGAGTGGCTGTTTCTCTTTTTCAGCTTCTTTTTCTTCTTCTTCATCTTCTGTTTTCCGAAATGCTTCTAAAACTAGATTAGATATATAACTAGACATCGTCTGACTTTGGGGGTTATTTCTTTAAATGCCATTTACTACGGTGACACACACAAAAATATTGAAATTTTTTTTTTGTAAATTTTTTTAGTATTTTTTGTATTTTTTTAATATTTTTTGTATTTTTTTAATATGTGGAATGCTTATGAATATCTAAATGCTTCGACGATTCAGTTAAATGCATGTTGATACTTTTTTTTTCTTCTGTTAGCTAAGCTCTTTCTTTTGCACTGGCAACGAACACCGTCCGTCCGTCCGCATGTTTGTCCGTCCGCCTGTCCGTACGTTGGTCTCTGTAGCTTTCGACTCGGCTTAACTCCTTGCTTCAATCATCTTCAATCTCTTTTTTCATTTGTAGTTTTTTCATATCGCTTTTGGACTTCTTTAAAATGCTTCTAGTGGATCTCTTTGTATCATTGTCATCTCATACCAATGTCTAGTCTATCATATAATCTGCCTATCAGTCAGTCAGTCAGTTAGTCTGTCATTCAGTTAGTCTGTGAGTCAGTTAGTCTGTCAGTCAGTTTGTCTGTCAGTCAGTTTGTCTGTCATTTGTCAGTCTGTCGATTTCTGCTAGTTTTTTAAGCTCAGCTCAACTGCTAACTTCTTTGATCTCCCATTTGAAATAATGACTCTCCTCTCTCTCTCTCTCATATTCTCTCATATGTATTGAATGAATCTCCTCATCTACATCAGTTATGATAAACTGTAATTGGAACTATTTTTTCTGTATCTCTGTCTTGGTTTTTAATGCTGCTTTAAGCTTCGCTTAGTTGATAGGTTCGTTCACCATGACTCCAAATTCTTTCGTTTAAGTCTCCTCGAAAAAAAAAACCAATTCTACCCGAATTGTCTTCTATCTGTCTGCTTCTATTACTCCTAACTTCATCCAACCTCCCTTCGATGCTGTGAACCTCAATGGATCTCTTCTTCGATTCGGCCCTTCACATCATCCCTCAGCTGATTTTGTGTTTTAATCTTTGATATCATATTATCTATATTACGTTTTTTTCTAATATTCGCATTGAATGTTTTTTCTCTTTATCTCTGTCTGATTTTTTTTTCGACTGCTCTACGCTTCGCGTAGCTTCTAGGCTCGTTCACCTTGACTCCAAGTTTTTTCGCTTTAATATCCTCATATTATTTCCCAAGTTCTTTTCTAGGGAATTCGAACTGTCTTCTGTCTGCTTGCTTCTCTTTCTTCCTAACTTCCTAACACCTTCCGTCTGATGCTCTGAACCTTAATGGATTTCTCTTCTTATTTAGTTCTTCGCATCTTTCGTCAACTCAACTTTTTTTCCTAAATTCTTTGGTTTGCAATTTTTTAACCTGTATTGAATATTGAATATTGATTTTCATATTTGTATTTTCTTATTTTTATGTAAGGTTATATGTTTTCTCAAGTATTCCTTGGAAATTCATTTTCTACCATCAAAATTGAACAACACCAATAACTTTTCATTGATTATATATAATATTAGAATGTTCATATGAGCATTTATATGTGAGTTGTTTTTTTTTTCTTTCGGAAATTCTTCAATTTAAACGTCAAAATCAAACGTGTTTGTCTTGATCGGTTTGTTTGGTTTAAAGTCTGTAATCTGTAAAATCGAGTTAAAAGGTCTATTGAGAGCTGGGAAAAGCATAAAGATTTCAATTACATCTCGAACAAAGCAGATGAAAAGTATTGAAAATGTAGCGTCATGAAGAATTTTTGGATACGTTGAGAGATTTACGTATATTTCAAATAGTTGGGATGTTCCGGTTGATGGATAATAATATGTAGATAGCGAGATGATTCATTGATAGCAATCGAGTGGTTTTTGCGTATTTAAACCATGCTCGGGTCGTTGAGCGATACGATGTGACGTGGTGACGGAAGTGGGCTTGGTAGGGTTATGGGCGTGGTACAGGGCGAGCACGAGGGTGAGCATGTGATCGAGGGCGACGAGGTGGGCGTGGAAGATGATGGAGCCGAGGGCGATGAGTGGACCGATGAGTGGGGCGAGTGGGGGGGCGAGGGCGAGGGCGAGTGGGTGGGTGTATGGGAGGGTGTGGGTGTGGGCGTGGGTGTGGGTGTGTGCGTGGGCGAGGATATCAAGGATTGGGGAGTGTTAGGCCTGGACTATATGCTGCTGGACCGTCCAATGCCGGATGTGGTGGTGATGTGATGATTACGCAAGTTCACCTTTTCGAATCGCACCATTGGAACACCCATGATGGCCTGTGTGGTCTGTGTGAAGAGTTGTCGGGCAAACTGGATTACAAACAGCTGCTGTTGCCGTTGCTGGCGGTGTGGCACTCACCTCATCCACCTGATGGCATAGTTTGCCCTTTAGCCACGGCCACTTGATGGTGCGCATCAGCGTGTTGCGGAAGTCCTCACTGAACAGGCAATAGATGTAGAACGTTATCGAATAGTTGATCAGCTCCAGTAGATTGGCCAGCGCACGGAACACCTGAAACGGAAAGCTGGGCAACACCTCCGACGCAATGGTCATGTGCAATATCGCCATTGGCGACACGCAGAGCAGAAACAGAATCGAGGTGCTGCCGAGCAGTAGGAATAGGCGTCGTTCCTCGGCAAACTTGCGTGGATCATCGTCCTTCACGTAGGTGGCACGGGTCAAGACCATCTGACGGCGACGCTCGCAGGTGCGACGATAGACGAGCATAATGCGCAAATTGAGGCCGGCAATGACGACGGTGGGAACCAGCTTGAAGATCACCTCGAGCATGATCTTGTACACCGAGTAGAAGATGGTGCGCTGATAGATGTTGTTGTCCCGGCGGAGATAGACGTAGACGTTGTTCGAGGTCAGCATGCACTTGATGAGCTCGCCGCGAAAGATGCTCGGCAAGTAGATGACAAAGGTCACCAAGCAAGTGATGAAGACAACCACGCTGCAATGTGGTGCAAATAAGCAAATGTTAATCCGGTTACGGCTACGGAATCGACGGACTGCCCGTACTTACCCTGGTGGACCCATCACGGGGCGCGTGAATCCCGGATGGCAGACGGAAACATAACGCTCGATGGTCAGCACCAATAGCATCATAACGCCAACGCCTGCAACAGAGTATTATATATGAATATATATATCATAGCTATAACTCAATAATCGTTTCTGTTATCGATAATAATCATCTATTGAAGTTTTCCGTAAGACTTGAAAATTGCCATCTAAATGCCAGCTCAATTGTTGTAAAGCAGCAATTTGGCGACTCAGCTATCATCTTGAAATTTAACACCACTCGATTATGTTCTCTGGAAGGACAACGTCGAGTCCTTGGCTCACGCTAACAAGCCCAGCACTTCGAATGAGGTCGAGGCGAGCATTCGATACGCTATGTGGCGGAATGTTAAAGCGAGTCCTTCTAAATTGATGCTTACGCTTGTTAAGCGCTCCCAGCAATGTGAAGGCAACTATTTGAATAAAGTTGTGTATCCTTATAAATGGCATCGATGTAGCTCTATAGCAAAAATAGTCACAGCTTTAAGACTCAAATCATTTCAGTTTCAATGCTATTTCTTATGCTGTTGCTCTTGTTTGGTCAACCATATGTTTGAATTTTAATGTTAATGAAAAAAAAAAATATTGTTTTGTAAAATTTAGAAATTATGAATAATGAAAAAAAAATATACATATACATATATACGTAAAAATGATACTAGAATATATAACAAAATATTTAAAATACTATAAAATTTCAGAGATACTGAAAAATATATAAAATTTAAAAATACTATAAAACACTAAAAATACTAGAAATACTATAAACTTATAAAATGAAAAATAATACTAGAACATGCTAAACACATACTAGACTATATTAGAGAATGATCAATAATAATAGAAAATTCTTTGAAAATACTAGAATATATGAAAACATTAAATAGTTGTGAAAAATAATAGCCTAACACAAGAAAATTATGTATATATTAGAAGGTGGTTGGGGATACTAGAAAATACTAAACAAAAAATAGAACCTATTAGAATATATTTAAAAAATACTAGAAAATCCTAAGCAATTTCTAGAATATAAAACAATTATAAAAATACTAGAAAATACCAAAAAATACTAAAATCTATTAGAAAAAGGAAAGTATACTAGAAAATATTAAGCAAATACTAGACAATATTCAAAACTATCGACAATTAAAAATACTGCATTATATTCGAAAACATTGAAAAATACTATACAATTTAAAGCGAAAATTAGAAAATATAAGATATATAATAATAAAAATAAAACTGGCAAATACTAAACAATCATAAGAAATTATGGAAAAATATAAAACATACTAAGGAAATACAAAAAAAATACTCAAACAAAATATATAAGCAACTACTCAATCCTACACGTCCAAAGTAACAAATTTTGTTTTGAATATGTCAAATGTATTCGCAAATTTTGTTTATTTAAATAAATAAATAAAAGTTTTTGTTGTTTTAAATAATATGTAAATATAAACTAATTTTATAGATATTTAAAAAAAATATAATTTTGTTTTTTCCTTCAGTGCATTAAATATGTTTAAAAAAAAGTGTATTTAAAGAAATAAATTGATGCTGATATATTTAAAAGTTAAATAAAGGGTATCTGCTACTCGCATATTAAAAAAAAAAAGAAAACATTTCATCAACTTTATAATATTTGCGTATTTCAGTTTTATATTCATGCTCAACTCTCGAGGGCTACTCGACTTTTTGTGTAAGCTCTTAGGAGATGAGCTTTACTATTCTTTTCTGATTTGTTGTTGTTGTAGCAGTAGTAGTAAATTGAATGGTCACTTACCCAAACAACCGTTACCGAGGAAAAGCTCCAAGTGGGCCGTATAGAAGGCCGGTCCAAACTCCTCCCATTGGCCGCGATCCTTGTGCACCAGCATGCGTATGCCAAAGGGTATGGCAAAGACAATGGCAAGCAGTGCGGCCGTCGAGTAGGCTGCGAACGAAACGAAACGGGAAATGTGCAAAGCTCACATTATAGCAGTTTTATGGCTGAGTTTATGGCATAATTATGGCGACGCTTCCGACTGTGGCGCGCCACAGGAAGCAGCCGAAACACGAAACCAACCGACTTCAACGAGAATGAATTGCTTCGAGTTCCTGTTCCTCTCGTTGTGTCTCCCTCTCTCTCTCTATATATCTTTCTCTCTTTCTCTCATATCGTTAATTTTGCGGTCCCTTTTTATTTATTTTTTATTTCTATTTTTTTTTCTTTTTTGGGAATAAATAATTTGTATACCCTGAGCCCATTTAAAATTGGTAAGCGAGCTGGGATTGTTTTGTCCTAATGTACGTGACAGGCAAAATAGGTCTTCAGCTTTGATTTCATATAATAATAATAGGTATTTTTTCTAAGAATGTTGAGCTGACTTCTTTAAGAATCTTGAGCTGAGATTTTAGTATATAATATAGGTATTCAGCTTTGATTTCTTATAAAAATAATAAACGGTAATGTTTGTAAGAATGTTGAGCTGATTTCAAATAACTCGTATCGTTTTTAAGATTATTGAGCTGAGCTTATAATACATAATAATATCTATATATATCGATTGAACTAGATGTCTGTTCCAAAGAACTACATAAAGTATAGGCTTGAATTTGAAATATTAATATATTGCCACGAATCATGGGATAGATGATATAGCCTTCTCTACTCACCTATCTTTGATATCGATAAATATCGATTTCAGATCTAGGCTTTTTAAATAAGCTAAAGAGGTCTTAAGAACTATTTATCTATTTCTATAATCTATGATTATCAATCTTAGGTCTTGACTTTGCTGTGATAATGCATGCTTAACAAATTAATATATGTTCTCTTAATATATCAATTGAAAGGCTTTTAATTTTAAAAATAACTCTAAAGCTCTAAGAGTTAGATACATACAATCATAAATATATATAAGCATAGACATATATATAAATATGTACTTTCGTTTTCTGTTTCATTTTGCTTTAAATCTATAAATATTGATATTAAGCCAAGGTGTTTAAGATTGAAGAACTTGAAGAACTAGATTAGATATGAATGGGAAATATATGAATATGAAATATATGAATATATGAATATAAAATATATATATATTTATGTTGGCATATCGATTGACATTTTAAATAAAAATATTGATATTTCTATAATATTGAAAATAGTGATCATAAAACTTGGACTCGTAAGCTATGAATGATATGAACTAGATATATCATTGGTACATTAAAAGGAATGTAAAATACAGTATTTTACGCAATCTCACTTTATCGTTAAATATCGATATGAAAAAATGACACTTCACTGAGGATTTGACTAACAATTCTTATAGAAAGATCCTCTATTTAATCGGAAAGCTATTCTAAGAGAAGAAGCGAGCTCAACTATTTGCCACAGCCGCTCAAATCTTCAGTTAGGGTATCTGCTAGTCCGGCTGCTGAGCCTCGATTCATTTAGCTGATTTGTTGGCCGTAGTTTTTGTTGTGATATGTAATTTCTACTTATGGCCGAGAGCAGGCGTGTGTGAGTGCGTGTGCGAGCGTTGTTTATTGATTTACGACTTGTTTATGGCCCTATAATTACATTATTACTTATACGCTTGGCTCGTGTGGGTCGGGTCCATTTGACCCGCTCCTCTGATGCCGCAAATTGCCTTGCACACAAAGCTTAATTCGGGATATATGACTTCCTGTGATGCAAACAAACCGCACACACACACACACACACACACACAGACACACTGACAGAGTCTTGTATTATAATGTTGATCTAATTGGGTTGATGGCACATCAATATAAATGTCACTTTTGTGTGATGAGTGTCCATCACATGGGGCCCAACTTATACAAATCTGTTCGTTTGACAGCGCCGTCAAGGGCAGCATAGGCTGTAGTCTAAAGGATTGCCAGCTTAGTGTAAAAGGTCTTTCACTGAAAGGCATCCGGAAATGGGATTATGCATTAAGTATGCGAAGGCATGGAACTGAGCTAAACTAATCTGACAGATGCTTAATATTTTCTATTTACGACTATTCCAACAAGTGCTCAATTATTTGCTTAAATATGCAAATAAGTGGTAGATCGTGAAACGAGAGAAGAGTGGATGGTTATTACTGTAAAGAGGGTGCTAGGAGGGATCAAGTGATGGACATTGCTTTAAAAGCAAATTTGTTTCTACAAGATCAAGGCTTAATTGAAGCACTAAAATGTTGGGGTTGATTAATGTTGAGGAGAAATGGGAGCATACGTTTAGACTAAGGTATATTAGGTTATTAGGAAGAGGCTATATATAGGTTATATGTATAATTGTTTCTCTGTTTCAGTCCTCAATTTAATTTATATGTCCTCCTGTACATATTAGAAGGTTAGGCTTCTTATTTTATTTTAGAAATGTGTTGTTATATTACTAATTTGCATTGTAAAGATTCTACACTTAAATAATAAATAAATAAAAATTAAAAAAAAATCCTCAATTTATCTATGTATTATATAAGAACACATGTATCAGACGGATAATAAGATCTCAATCCTTAAATCTATTCAAGGGTAGAGTATACGCTAGTAGAGTACTCCCCATTACTTATTAGTCAAAAATTGTTCTTAGTTTTAATTGATTCATTTACATCTCATGTTCAACTTCAATTATTGCATAGCAGGTCAAATATAAATCTTGCATCTGTTCAGGCTCAGGTTATTTACTAGTAGACCATTGACCCCATGCTTAAAACTTGACGCTCTTCTTCTATTTCAACTTATATCTTATCTTTTCGTCGACTTTTCACTGGTAATTTATGTAAGTTAATCAAAAATAAATCAAATTATATTGTGCAAAAAGAAAAATTCGCTGAAGATTCCCTTGACAATACTTAAAATGATTCATGGCAATTCCATTATATGTATCCTGAGGCACATATGTTTTTTATAGTACTTCACAATACTTGCCAAATCACTATTAAAATAACTTTGTAATACCTACTAAAAAGATCAGGATTAGCAGCTCATGGATCTGTAGTTCATCATAATGGAAACATGAGTTAAAGGTCCTTAAGTTCACTTGACAAAATTTTGCTTTTACTTTCTGCAAGTTGTTTCTGCTCTCCTGTTTTATTGTAGAGTCAATAACTTTTCCGGATCTATTCCCTTGTGAGTCATAAAGCAAGTGGCAAGGGTCAATCTCTTCCTCTCTCTCTCCCTCTCTCTCTCCCTCTCTCTCTCTCTCTCTCTCTCTTGTTATCTCTTCCTGTCTCTCTCTAAGCCCAAGTGCATAACTTTGGTTAGCTAAAATGTATCGACGCTTCCTTGACTCGACCAGCGCCAATATGTGACAGAAGAAGAAGAGTAGCTTTCCACTCACACACTCACACACACACACACACCCACACTTTGATAGAGAAATACACATAAAGCAAGTCGGACAAATATTCGGAGGCAATGACCGACAAATGGCAACGGAGCGCGTCGTAAAAAGGCTGCTGGCAGCAAAATATTTTTGTTATTTTAATAAAATGACTGCTCTGATTTCGGTCATTATTACTCACAGGCCCTGGCAACAGCCCTGCCCCTCCCCTTCGGCCCTCTCACTCTCAGCTAACTTGGCAACTGCACGGCTATTCAACTTATTTACTGCGGAGCTGCCACTCGAACTGAGACTGGTGATATTTCAGGCAAAAGGACCTCACTTTGCATTTATCCAGCCCAACCAGCTAAGAACATTTTAGTCGGGCGTCAGCGACTGCAGAATACTCATTGCCAGATTTTATATATCATTTTTTATCTATATTATATTTTGTGTAAGCCAATAGAGAATGTCAATAGTAATTGAGCCGCTAAATTTTGAGTTTCTAGCTCTAAAACTGTAGAAGATATAGTTTTACCCGATTTACCACGCCTCTAATGGGCGTAGATATATCCACCATAACTAATTGATTTTAGGTTGTCAATCCGAGTATACATTCCAAATTTTAACTCTCTAGCACTTCAACTACCTTGGTTTCTGAGATATCGGCAAATGCAATTTTCGATTTACCACGCCCCTAGTGGGCGGATCGGGAAAATCTTGACACATCATACTTCCAGAGTATACTCGAGTATATATTCCAAATTGCAAGTCTTTAGCTTCAATATTCGTTCGTACGGTCGGAGAGACGCACGGACGGACAGCAAAATGGACATTGCACAAAACCAATAGACATCTTCATTTCAGTTTCGCGAATGAGCATAGGAACCTGTAAGTGGCAGCAAACGCTAGCTAGCTAGGAAACGCTTTCCATCTTCCAGTTAACAGCCATCACCTATCAGCTAACAGCCACCGCAGCTTCCGTCGCCCACACAACAGCCAAAAGGCAATCAATTATGTTGCCATCGCATGCGTCTTACATTTGAGCCATTTTACGTTTTAAATTTTACATTTTACATTTTATGCTCGCATTTGCAGAGCTATCTTCACTACCTTCACCACCTTTCACCACCTTCAGCTGCTGCTGCTGCTGCTGCTGCTGCTGCTGCTGCTGCCTTGCAGGCCAACACTGCTCAACAAATTTGCTATTTGCTATTTTCTATTTACTTTAGCCTCGCAGGCTTTCGGTCCAAACTCTTTGGCTTCCAAAACAAATGTCAGAAATTATCTTTGTGAAAATAATATTAATTCCATTTGTGCTCGACTTAATGGAACAGACAGAAACAGACACCGGCTAATCATAAAAAGAAGTCTTTGTATAAATTATACTATTATATTTATATATATGTATACATATATGTATATGCTTCAAACTTTTGGTTAAATATAGTAAGCTTAATCTGTTTGTTTGGTTCTGTTTCTATATATTATTACTATCATATCTATATATTATAAGTATGTATTCTTGGTTTTAATTTAAAGGCGAGTGTAGTAAACCTAATATATATTACACAATCATCTGTATGTATATATATATATATATATATATATATATATATATATATATATATATATATATATATAAATATATATATATATATAATCTGTTTGTCCCTCTGTTTATTTGTATGTCTGCCTCTACATGCGTCCTCTCTAGACAAGAAATTATATATATAGATAGTACCTTCCGGAATGTGGGAAGAAAAGTAGTGCTCAATATATGCATTTCTCAATTATTATCTTTCACTAGAATTCGAAAATTCCAAGAAAATAAATAATTGTTTCTCTATGTCTGTCAGTTTTTATTGGCCCATGTAGTGAGAAATCAAAGTAAGTCGCAATCTTTGATTTTTCCTACAAATATAATACTATATAACTTTCCAAAATAATTTTTATCGCAAAGAAGATCAATTTTGTGACATATAATAAAATGTTAGCAACTCTGGTTAGCCAAATTGAGTGATATATTCACAATTGAATTTGAGTGCGCTGCATACCCTGAGGACACATTTTTAGCAACCGTTTTTTGTAAGCTTTTTTACAAAATACTTAAAATAATATTTACTGAATGGATAGAAAATCTAAATTTATTTTATTTCAAGAAGAATAAAATATCAAGTAGAAACAAAATTTTAAGTATATAGAAAGTATTCATTATTAACAGAGAACATTAAGAGTGCGCTATCCTGATGACGCATAGGTTTAGGGTATTTGTTAGTTGAGCACTCCCTGTACTATATCTACTTTTTTGCTAATTATCCTTCTTCTCTATTTTTATTTTTTGCTTGAATGTTTTAGTTTTCTCTCCTATTTCAATTCTTCAACTTACATTATTATCGACTTAAAACAGTTTAAGTATATTGTATAAATAGATAAAAGCTTGAGTGCATTTTCGAGAGCCCAGATTGGGGTTATTTGCTAGTTACTTTTTCATACTACAACACGCATACTTGTTATTAGTTACAATTCTAGTTTTTTCTCTATTAAAATTCTTCTATTTATCTACTTTATAAAAACTTATGTCGGAATCTCTTTAAGTTGCGGATATGCACTTGTTGAGCACTCTCGACACCTTTTTCTGGTACAAAATTCGGATATTCTGATCTTCTTTATCTATTTCCGCTGCTCAATTCATCTGATTGCTTACTTTTAACAGTTCAAGTATATTGCCTAAATATAAAAGCTTGAGTTTCTTTAAGTTCTTGGTATTCATTAGCTGAGCTATCTCGACCACAGTCAGTTCAGGCAACTGAATAAAGATACTTTCATTGCAATGCCAGTTAAATACCTAAACTCTCACTTTAAATTGAGTCTAAAATTGAGAAATTGACGGAAAAATACGAAAAATCGAATCTTAATTGAAATATAAATTTCGTGTTCTTCCTCTCATCTGGCGCTGCCTTTACCGTTGCCTTTACAGTTGCCTTTTCCGTAGCCGTTGCTGAGTTGCAGAGTGTAATGTGAGCCGCTTGAGTCCTTGCCACACGCCGCATGACTGATTGCACGCCGGAATTGGCAACATGCTGCGCCCGTTGACATGCTTCATTTTTTGTCGGCCAACGCATTAATCAATTAGGCGGCGCCCAGGGCAAACGAGAGCCTCAGCTTAGCCAGTTACTTGCGAGCATTTAACAACTTGTCTAATACATTTCAACATTATTTAACGCGTTTAGACACCATCCACGTGTTGAGACCGGAGGGACGGAGTCTAATGACTAGAGCGAGGCATTTGTAGCAATTGAGCAAGGGATAAGAGATATAGATCTATATATTTTTATATCTAACTATCTATCTACCTATCTATCTATCTATCTATCCATCTATCTATCTATCTATCTATATATCTACAGTATATACCCATCTATCCATCTATCTATCTATCTATCTATATATCTATCTATCTATCTATCTTTCTATCTATCTATCTATCTACCCATCTATCTATATAACCATCTATCTATCCATCTATCTATCTATCCATCTATCTATCCATCTATCTATCTATCTATCTATCTATCTATCTACCCATCTATCTATCTATTTATTTTTATCAAAAGATCTTGATAACTAAATAAAACTACTTGGACCATATTTAGAGCTCTTCAGACATTCTTAGCAATAGGATCTCCCTCTTTACTATTCCCATTTTAGGGTATCTTAGCTTCGTTGTGCCTTAGGACATCTGTTTTCATTGTCTTTCTATTCACTGCTCCTCTTCTTCCTCATATTCTTCTTCTTCTTTTTTTGACGCAATGCTGGCCGTGTTCCCTCTTTCTCTCTAGAGCTTAGAGGCTTTACATAAATTTCAGAGGGCTGCCTAATCAAATAAGGCTACCCAGCGCCAGTTCATATACGAACACACACATACACACACACACGCACACACACTCATACACACATATTGCTTTGTATTGCTATGGCTATTGTTGTTGAAGTTGCCAGGTCATTGGGATTGGGGCGGGGTCAAAGGTTAATTTCTTTAGTAGTATAAATAAGTGTGAAAATATTTGTATAAAAAAAACGAGAATTTCTCCCAAGGAACCCAAATTAAATTTAAATGCAACGATGCGAGAGGACAAAGCTTGACTATTTTGGGCAGCTGCTAAGGGAAGAAGAAGAAATTTATGTATGTATGTGTATATATGTAAAATTAAAAGTAAACTATTCCTTAGATTAGTTTTTCCTACTATATACATACATATATAGTAGTTGTTTTGTTGATAAGGTTTGTTTTGTGTAGATATTCCTGATCAGAATGATGAACTGAGATGATCTAAACATGATTGGTTCTTCTATATATGATGATATCTTCTAAATATTTCTATTCAGAGCTGGCTGAATCTAAAAACTTGATTGTAAAGTTTGATATATACTTATGCTATAGCATGCTATATCTTACTGTATCATACCCTATTATATTGTAGATGTTTAATATATATCAATATATCACCTCGTATATCATATCATACTATAGTATACCTTAGCATATTTTCTTACGCCATATCATTTCATACTATATCATGATTTATCTTTGTCTTAAATATGTACATATTTCATATACATCATTTCAATCCCTTCAATATCTCATGTCATATATCCATCATAGTATTTCATACTATATCATGCTCTACCATATATCAGATATACATCATATATCTCAGCTCATTTATCTATCTTCACTTCAACTTTAGCTCCGAGGCCCAACTTAAAGCTTTCTACCGACTACATACAGCATATTTGAAATATTGAGATTATCTGTAAAGGGTATCTTCCAGTCGACTACCTCTCTCTCATTTACTGTTTATCTTTATTCGTTTCGCTTTCATAGCAAGCTGTGCCGAGTTATCGTAATTGCGCTGCAGGCAATTGAAATCGGCAATTCGTGGGCATTTTAAGTGAATGAAACTAAAATTGGCAATTATTCAGTGAATAAATGCGCATTGCCGGGCAGTAAATGAAATCGGATGCTGCAAAGATGTACATAGTAGGAAAGGTCAGCTCGGGCAGCACACTTACCTCGCATGTAGATGTAGGCGGTGCCACGCATATTGCGTCGGGTCAGGACAATTAGGTTGAGCACGTTGCCAATGATGCCCAGGGCGCAGATGATGGGCAGCATTAGCCCATAGCAGTATTCGCGTAGAGCCTCGGTACGCGGATCCTCCACATCCTGCGGAATACACCCAAAGCAAGAAGACGAAGTATAAGAAAGGGATATAACACATTTCTTTTCTTTAAGCGAGCGAAACGAAGCCAATCGAAAGTAATAATAGTAATAGAATAAAAAAACAAACATAAACACACGAGCATCGGCAATAGCTGACTGCACAATGCTCGCTCACAGCTTACAGCCTACTAACATAAGAAAATACTAATAGAAACTGAGCAAGAAATACTCTATGTTTTATTTATGTATGTAATAGACTTATATATATGTATGTAATACATATTATGTATATATGTAAATATAGTTTTTTTTTAACCAATAACCTTGCTGCAACGAATATGCCTTGATTTCGCATTTGGTGCGTTTGCCTGAGAACGGTAAACAAAATCGTCAAAGCTCATAAATCATGCTGCTCATGTACACACTCCGCTGCGCTCAGTCCGTCTCTGTCGCGCTTGCAGTTATGCCTGTCGCATTGTTGCCCAGTTGGATGGGCTGCTACAGATAAAAATTCAATAGTCAACTTGACACTTTTATTTGCGACTTGTTATGCACACACACGCACGCACACACGCACACATATACATAGATATGTATATATGTATATATTACATTGGTCGCTCTTGTTCTATCTCATCTCTGTCTATATCTATCTCGCTCTATCTTTTGCACGTCTACCACTAAGTGGGTTGGCATTTTCGTATTGTAAATATGTTTTGCATGCTTTTTAGCATGTTTGCTTTTGCTTTTGCTTTTGCTCTTTGTTATGTTTTCCTCTTATTGCTGTGTTCTTCTCGTTGTTGTTGTTGTTGTTGTGTGCTGCTGTTGATGTTGCTGTTGTTTCATTTTGGTTTTGTTACACCCTCTCTTCTTCCCACACTGAGATAGACAGGCACCGCCAGTTCACTTGAGTTCGCCTTTTCTGCAGCCTTGGGCGAAAGTTGTGCACAAAGCACCTTTTGAACGGCAACAACAGCAACAGCACCAGCACCAGCTACAACAACAACAACAACAACATCTAGTGCAACAGCAGCAAACTTTTGCACGTGCTGTGCTATGAAATGAGTTATTTCGCGTTTGCCTTGAATGAGACTTTGTTCATAACGTTTGCCCACATAGCCTGCTCCCACTGTTAAATGGGAGAAGAAAAAAACAACACACACGCATACACACAAAAACACATGAGTATTGTGCTGTGTGTGTGTGTGCTGTAAAAGTAGGCAACAGCTCGCAGCACAGCAGCTCACAGCAGGCTGCCCCCCTCTAACCAACGCAAAGTATTGTTACTCAAAGAACAGTTTGAATTGAACCACAAAAAAAAAAAATAAGAAAAAAAAAACAAATATGAAATAATAAAAGCAAATAAATGATTTTAGTTCTCGAGTTATCAAATAGCTACAATTAAAGTTTTTGTTATATAAATCGAGAGCATAAGTAAAACAAACAATTTTTTTTTATATAATAATATAAAATTGAAAAAAGAAATGTAATTATTAGCTGTAAGCTTTTGTTAAACTTTAAAACGGTATTTTTAGTTCAATTTAATTGTATAAAATTGAATTTAGATTAATCGTCATTTAGTTAAAAAATAAAAATATTTACAAGAACTTGATTTTAGGAAAGCTATTTTTGAATAATTGGCAAAAAGAATGTTATTATTAGATAACTATTAAATAGTTCTTTTACTTACCAAAAAAAAAAAAAAAAAAAAAAAAAAAAAAAAATACTTAAAATATTCTTAAGTATTTATTTTGCTATTTTTTATCAGTATTATTTTTTAAAATTTGCTTATGTTATAATAAGAAAAGATGAAAAAAAAAACAACAAACTGCAAAATAAATAAGATTTTAAAATAAATATATTAAATAAATCTGTATTTTATTATACAACAATTTTATGGAAATTTACTTATTACTTATTTTTAAATGTTTTCTTTTATTTTTATTTATTTATTTTTTATTTTTTACTTTAATTAATTTGCATATTTATGTATTTTAAAGAATATATAAGAAATATATATGTATACATATAAAAAAATAGATTAAATTGATATCCAATATTACAAAAAAAAAAAAAAAAAAATAAAATAAATAAATAAAACTTGCAAATTTTGTATGTTATGGATATTTTTTTTTTTTTACTCTTCTACTCTTTGCTCAAGCATAATATAATTTTGCTGAAATTTCTTTTTATATCTCTAGGTAAATATAATTCTGCTGAAGTTCCTATAAATGTATGTACGTATGTATATCTATCATAGCTTGCAAATAGGTGTCAACGCTTTGAACGCACACGCTCTGCATTCAAGATAAACGAAAAAAAAAAAAAAAACAACATGCACACACGCTCTCGCCCCAAAATATACGTCTGTATATTACATGCGCATATCGGGGTTGTTTCCAAAAATCGATAACTGCTCCAGTTTTTTGTTATCGATTAAAAACCTTATCGAAAATTAGATAAATAATTATATCTCCTACATCTTAAAAGCTAGGGTCGCCTAATTTTAAATACAGATTCATATATATTTTATAGAGTTTCGATTTTTGTTATTTTCCATTTTTCTGGATTGATACGATTGACGATCACGTAATGAATTTAAAAAAGTTTTTCCAAAAAGTCTTATTTCCCGTGTCAAGAATAATAACAAAAAAATTATTTATATTGTTTGATTATACATATATTTAAATATGTAATATGTTTTATTAATTAAGCTTAATTAATAATAATGAGCTAATATTTTCACACGTTTCGATATCAAATGTCTTTTTAAATTTGTGATATTTTTGGCTGACAATTTTAAACGGTATACATTACATTATTTCCGGCCTATATTTCAAAACGGTTTGCTTCATTGAGTACAGTAAAAAATCTTGACCTAACGGTAACAGAAAACCCCAAAAACCAAACGTTTGAGTCTAAGCGCGAGTAAGCTCGCTGAAGGTCAGTTACACAAAATCGAACTGCGCGATTTTTCTAAAAGTGTGAGTGAAAGACACTTATTTGTGGACTTTGAGAAACCCTTGACGGATTTGTGCGAGCTCGGATATTACCTATGCATAAATTACGGTTCTACTATATACAGCCGTGTTCATGAAAATAGTAGTGTGGTACTACATAAAATTCTAATGAAATGGAAAGGTACTGTCCATTAAAAAAAAGTATTTTCATAGTATTTGGCGTAGAATAGAATGTAAAGCAAGATTTGAGAGAGATGCTTGACTTAAGATGTTAAAGAAGTTGAAGTTGAAGAAATAAATAAATAACTATAGCAATAAAAATTTTAAAAAAAGTCGCATCAACAGTATTTGTATATGTATGTCAATAATTTGTAAATATATAACTTAGATCTAATATGCTGAAAGCTAAAAAAAATCAATCAATGTCAAATTCCAATTGATTAAAAAACCACTCAAAGTTTTGTACTTAAATTTTGAAAACAAAATGTAAATGAGCTTTTCTGTATACATATATAGTATATATATAAATATATATATGTATGTAACTAATTAAATGATATAATTTTTCAAATTTAATTAACTTTAAGTGCATCAATTTGAGAGCTCTTAAAATTAATTTAATATACAAAATATTTATGTTGTTTAGGCAAAATAAGAATGATAAAAATTTACAACCAAAACTAAACAATTTGCTTCCGTTTACTGCTTTTGCCTTTTGATGTGATTATTATGCTAATTGTGGGAGTGCCACGCCTCTCTTCTGTGTGGAGGGCGGCGGCTGAGCACGAGAGAGATTTCACTTACCGCATATAGGTCGTCGCGCAAGTCGTTGGCGAAAATGTGGGTGGCATTGGCATTGGCATTGGTGGAGGTGCCCAGGACGAGGTCGGTGCTGCTGCTTAGATTCGCGCCCCAGATGACGGAGCAATAGGCGGGATCCTCCTCGGTGTTGTAGAGTCGTGTTATCATAGTTTTGCTCTGACGACTTCTCACAATGCCTTCCATATGACGACTATCTAGCCTGTGTATGAGTGCGTCTGTGTGTGCACGCGTGCGTCTGTGTGCGTCTGTGTGTGTGTGTGCGTGTGCGTGTGTAGAGGTGCTGTTGTATATGTGTTAAGCCTTCAAGTATCCGCAGTTAGATTCTAGTTTAATTTGTGTAAGTAAAGAAAGCGAACAAAGGCGGCAAAGTCAAAGAAATTGCGTGTAAAAATAGCTGGCGGGAACAAGCTCATGAATGAATGCGGGCCCTCTACCATGTCGAAGCTATGTAATTTAAATGTCGGCGATGACAACAACAGCAGCAACAACAGCAGCAGCAGCAACAGCAACAGCAGCAACAGCAACAACAGCAGCAACAGCAGCAGCAACAACAATGACAACGACAACGAGGACGACCCTCAACACCGGAACGGCAGCGCCATTGAGATGAAGAACGCAGATAACAGCAGCAACAACAGTCATCCGAGAGAGAGAAAGAGAGAGGGAGAGCGGGAGAGCGACAGAGACTAGCGGAAACGGAAGCGTACACTTTGCTATAAAAACAAAAGCTGTAAGTGGATGGGGAGCTAGGCTAGGAGCTCGCAGGAGCTCGCAGAAGCCGGCAGGACCTGGCAGGAGCTCGCAGGAGGAGCAGCAGCAGGAGCTCGCAGGAGCTCGCAGGAGCTATAAGCTGTAAGCTGGCAGCTGGCAGCATTCATACCAATCATCTGTATCAGCGCCCAATGCCCAAGACACATTACAGTTGACGCTCTGATAGCCATTGGCGCAAATCAAATCATTGTGAAGAAAAAGGAGAAAAAAAAATAGTAGAGAAATCAAAAATGGAAAACAAATTGTATAGCAAACGTCGAGCTATAAAAATAAAATGCTGGAAATAATTGCGGCCTGCGAAATATGTTTGAAATGAATGCAAATCGTTTGCGAAGCAATGCCCCAAAGCGTTTCGTGGCCCACAAAATGGGCGGAACTGAATAGTTAGTCCCAGAGAGACGAGTTGATGCGATGATCTGGATGAACTAGTTGGGAATTTGGAGTGGAAAAGAAACGGGATGGAGCTTAAAGAAGGGAATACAGTATGTGAGTAAGTTTGACTAAGGTCCAATTGGGTGCAATTAGATCAATGAGAGCGGCGTTTGTAGTTGAGTGAATAAATAGTTTGTGGGAGAGGATGTAGCTCACTCTCCACTCTGTACTCTCCACTCTCCAATTATGTTGGAGTTGAAAGAGGCGAATGGAGTAGAATAGAATAGAGAGATTTATTCCAATTAGATCAATGAGAGCGATGACTGAGTGAATTTAGAGTTTGTGGGAGCAGGCATAGCTTACTCTCCACTCTCCAATCATGTTGGAGTTGAAAGCGGAGAGTAGAGTAAGTGAGAAAATTCAAATTCATTCTAATTGGATCCAGTTTGATCAATCACAGCGAAGTTTGTGGTTGATTGAATTATGAGTTTTTTTTTTAAAGAAAGCTAAGCTTACTCTCCGCTCTCCACTCTCCAATCATGTTGCAGTTGAATACGGGGAACAGTGGGTAATTGAATTCTAATAGGATCCAATAAGATGAATGAGAGCTGCATTTGTGGTGGACTCTGAGTTTGCGGGAGCGGGCAGAACTTACTCTCCACTCTCCATCATGCTCTCCATGAGTGTTATAAATTAATAGAATCGGAACACTTTGAAATCAGATAAAAACAATATTGAAAGAGAAGTGAACTATGAAATAACCGCTGGGAATTATTTTTAAGGACACAATATTGTATATTCATAAAAATAAATGAATTTTGAAAAATACTAGTCTGAACTATGATAGTCTGAATTCTGCTGATATTGCAATCATTTTATGTTTGTTTGTTACTTTCCTAGCAAAAAAATGGATGCTTAAAAACATTAAATTAATGGGCTAACATTGATTTTTATCGATAGAAAAAAGAAGATAATCTTGAACCACTTTTGGTATGCACAACTAAATTGAATATAAATAAAAATAAATAAAAATGTAGATATTATAATAGAATAACACGTATGTAATATACTATTATTTACTTCTCTCTACTTTCCCAATTACCTAAGAAACTATAAAAAAGATTTAATGCGAAACAAAAAGCTACTTAACTCGACGAGATCTAAAGCAAAATAGATGGTTATATATGGTAACCCATATTCCATGAGTTCAGGGCATAAGAACCCTAAATTCGTATTACTTTTTAAACAGACCTCGCATGGCAAATAAGGATAAAACAATAATAAATTGTCTATTTGGCATGCATCTGTCTGAAGTGGAAAACTAAAGACAACATATAGTTATAGGACAGGTCAATTTGTAAATATGAGAGAAAGTTTTCTTTTCGAAGAGTATTGAAGAAGTCATCTGAGTCTAGTAAGCTGTAGAACTTGTATAGAGAAAGGGCAAGGAAAGACGATGAAACTTAAATAGAGAAAGATGAATGCTGTAAAGTAATGGAAAGTGAAATCTGATGTTTCGAAATGCTCACTTTTTCAAATGTTTACAAACTGTTGATATATGAGGTCAATCCTGTTGTCCTAAGAAAAGCTGCAAGTTTTTCCACTTTTCTAGATATTGTTGAACTTTAGTTAATCCCATCCAATCAATCACATCAAATTGGGAAAAGCGAACTCAAAGATTGGAGCATTCGATAATTTTATGCAAATTACTTGAGTTTGATATCTGACAATCGTTGATGTTGTTGTTAGTTGTTGTCGTAAGTTGTTGTTTGTTGTTGTTTGTTGTTGTTTGTTGTTGTTTGTTGTTGTTTTCAGTGCTGACATGCGACCAGCGACAATCGTTGACTGAGCAGAGGAGGTTTCGAAACGAGTTTGCTGAACTTGCTGAAGTTCTGTTAACCAAAATGTTTGACTTGGCTTGGCTTATGCATAATGTATATGAATGGAAACTGAATTTGCGTGCAATTAGAACATTTGGATTAGTACATATAGATATCTGTATAAATATATATATATATATATTATATATATATTTATGTACATGTATATGCGATGTCAATGGATGTGATACATGGGGCTTACCTGGAAATACCTTAGGGTTAGGTTAATGATGGGCTGCTGAGACCAGTGAAGTCTCTGCTTTTTCTTCTTCTTCTACGTCTGCTTCTTCTTCTTCTTCTTTTTCTCCTCCTTCTTCTTCTGCTTCCTCTTCTTCGTCTTCTGCTTCTTCTTTTTCTTCTTCTTACTTTTTCTTCTTCTTCTTCTTCGTCTGCTTCTCCTTCTTCTTCTTCGTCTGCTTCTTCTCCTCCTTCTTCTACTGCTCCTTCTTCTTCGCCTTCTGCTTCTTCTTCTTCTTCTGAAATTACTTCTTCTTCGTCGTAAACTGCTTCTTCTTCTTAAGTCCAACGAACTTTGGTGTTTGGCTCAAAGTCTCTTAGCACTTGAAGCGCTCGAGCAGATGTCGAGGCAGTTTCCCTAGTCGTTGTTGTCGCTGTTGCTGCTGTTGCAGACACATGTTGCATGTTGGTTTGGGGCTGCAATCAACACGCTGCAATAAAAATAATACGCTCAGCAATGTTCATTTTGTGACACTCTTTATTTGTGTTTTATTGTGCGACAGCACGCCCTCAAAGTACACCAAACAAGAGGCATCAAGAGGGGCAGCAGCAGCAGCAGGAGGGGCTGGAGGAGGAGGTGGAGGAGGTGGTAGATGGAGTGTTAGCCATTGGTAGTTGGGGTTAAGGACGAAAACCTCATGTGTCATATAAATGACGATGTCGACGCGCAGCGCACGTACAAGTCCCGAGGCCCTGGCAACAGGTGTGTTTTATATTCACGCAGTCAACACGCGCCTGCCACGCCCACACACACACACAGAGAGAGAGAGAGAGATAGAGAGATAGAGAGAGGGTGGTGGAGTGGGGGTAGTGTAGTGCTCGCTAAGCGCTAAAATCAACGCTGACAGGCGACAGAGTTTCGTATAAGATATTTGATAAATTGCCCCAACCAGAAGGCCGTGACGTTCAGCAGGAGGAGGATTCAGGAGCGAGTGCCATAAAACGGGACACAGCAAGTGCCAGGCAAATATGCAAGATATCAATATAATCAATGTGTCAATATATTGATTGTATTATGTAGACATATATCTAAATATATACATATATACAGAGAGAGAGAGATATATAGATAGATAGAGAGAGAGAGAGAGAGAGAGAGAGAGAGAGAGAGGGGAGAGAGAGAGAGAGAGAGTGAAAGAGAGAGAGAGAGAGAGAGAGAATATATAGAGAGAGAGAGAGAATATATATGGAGAGAGAGAGAGAATATATATATAAGTACTCAGTTAAGGGAGCTTCTTCTGGTTTTATATTTTATAGTTGAATATTTTAGCAAAAACTTTAAGTTTTAGATTCTTCCTCTTGAATATCCAACTGGAATATAATTGACCAGACTCTACTTAATATAACTATTTAATGCTGATTTACTATCTATATTAATCTATAAATTATCTTATCTTTAAGTTCTAGATTCTTCTTCTTGAATATCCAACTGGAATATAGTTCACCAGACTCTACTTAATATAACCATTTTAAGCTGATTTACTATCTATATTAATCTATAAATTATCTTATCTTTAAGTTTTAGATTCTTCTTCTTCTTGAAGATCCTACTGGAATATACTTGCCCAGATTCAATGTAATATAACCATGATTTACTATCTATATTAATCTATAAATTATCATGAATATTCCAGCAAAAACTTTGTGTTCTAAATGTTTCGTCTTGAATATCCAACTAGAATATACTTGGCTAGCTTAAATACAATATATCTAATAATCCGCTTATATTGTTTTACAATCTACCTCAATCTATAAATCAATCTTGATGCACAGCAGTTCCTTGTAGTAGATAAGGTAAAGGTAGATAAAGGTTAAGTAGTTAAGTTGATTTTTCATGCAGCTAAGATGAACATTTTTGGGCGAATTCCATGACAAAATTCCATCAGCAAACAGCAAATATAATAAAAAATTCTCAAGCTCATTCTTGCTTTATCTAACTATACCCTGTCGCTATTGGAAGTGAGCTGACTGGGTATATTGGTTTTGTTGAAATGTTTGAGAAAAAACAGAGCGAAAGTCTCACGGACTGCAGAAAGTTCTCTATCTGCTTGAGAATTAAGCATCAAGGTTATAAAGAATGAAGTTTATAAAGAAATAAGAGGAAAGGAAAAAATTCAAGCATGAACTTCCCATAATATAATAATAATAATATAATATATTATTTTTCATTATTCATTATTGTTTTCGATGCAGAAAAAATCTAGAATTGAGAATCGTCATAGTGAAGTCCATATAGTATATAGAATATATTCTTATATTATTCTTGCATGAAAAGAGCTGATTGGTTTTATTCACAGGTTACCCTGCTGCCCGTACATCCCCTCTTCCGTTCGTCCGTCCGTCCGTCCGTCCATCAGTCCGTTCGTCAATCCGTCGGGCAGTTCATCAGCCAGTCCGTCCGTCAGTCAGTCAGTATCCATCCATCCATCCGTCCGTCCGACCATCTATCCGTCCGGACACATCCTCTCCTAATGACAGACCTAATCCCAACTACAACTAGTTTTTCCAATTGACTTTTCCATCAAATTGACGCAGTTGCAAAACTAATTTCCCCTTCAAAAACTCGGCATGCAGCGCCGCTTAATTTCACCGTGATGCCCACCTGTCCCACCTGTTCCACCTGGCCTATCCTGTCCTGTTCGCACAGCAATTAGCTGTACAACCTTGGCCCTTGGCTGGCCAAAAAGCCCAAAAAGCAATCCCATGGGCATGCTTAAGCTCTTGGCTCTTAATTATTTAGATTATAATTCGCAGTTACTTAGCTGTAACTGTAAATCGACTATAAAAGAAACTAAACTAAACTAAACTCGTTAAACTGTGCGTTAATCATTTGCTGACGCACATCTATCGATGCTCCACTGTGGCTTGCCACTTGCCACTTGCCCCACTTGCCCCAAGCACTTGCAGCCCTCTGCACTTGCCCCACCCCTCCCCCTTCATCCTCCGCGCGCGCGAATAAGTATGCAACACTTTAAGCCATTTGCATATGGCCCACATCACGCAGACGCCGTATGGTGGCTGCTTGGCTGCTTGGCTGCTGGGCTCTGCTCTGATGTGACTGTGTGTAGCTGCCGTCTGGGGAGATTGAATGACACAAAACATGACACAAACTTAATTTCCCCAAGGCAACCGACACAGCTCAGAGTGAGACTGAATGAATCGCGGCCTGGCAACACGTTGTTGCCACTCGATAGGTGCGACTACCCCAACAACGCAATCGACACGCATCGAACTGTCATATTGTAAAAATATCGCATAAGTTATGCCAGCGATTATCATAATAATTTGCCAGTGGCCAGGACACTCGACACACACGAATGATTCAAGCGCGCCAATATGGAGGCGGATATATATCGGTGCATGTAACTGTGTGTGTGTGTGTGTGTGTGTGTGAGTGTGTGGGTGTGTGTGTGTGCCAGTGACCGGGCAAGGCCAGGTAGAGCTATATAAATAGATATACTCGTTGATGATATGTATGTATGTATGTATTTGTGTGCTTGTCTCTGTGTGTCTACACTTGTCGCAGGCGTTGTTAGTTTTTGGGCTTTTGCGATACTGTTTGCTGAGCACTTACAGTTATTGCGGTCTAGTTTCGGGCCAAAAGTTTTCATTTTGTTAAATAAACAAGCTACAACGAGACTGAGAGCGAGCGAGTGAGCGATAGGGATAACAACAAAACAAAATACTCGCCTGACCATGACCAAGCCCAGCTAAGTGACGTCTTGTCCGGATGGGTCTATCGACGTCATGGCAGGACAGGTAGCGATAGTCGATAGTCAATAACTGATAGTCTATGATCGATCATCGATAATCAATCAATAATTCAAAGTCGATCGTTGGTAGTCGAAAATCTATATTTGATAATTGATAGTCGATAATCGATATTCGATAGACGATATTCGATAGTCTATAATGGATGGTCAATAATTAATCGATCATATTTAGCCAATAATCGATTGTCGGAAATCTTTCGTTGATAATCGATAGGCAAACATTGAAAGCCAAGCATCGATAGTCGAAAATTGATAGTCGAAAATTGATGGTCGACAATCGACACTCAATCGTCGACGGCAGATAAGCGATAATTGATAGTCGATAATCCATAGATTATCTATGGATGATAATCGATAACAAAAAAATCGATATTAGCAAATAATCGATAGTCCTAATAATAGATAGTCGAAAAACGACAGGTAATAATCGACAGCATGATAATCTAGAAATATTTTTATATCCCGAACCATTGAAGATAGGATTTCGGGGCATATTGATTTTTTGAAGTTGTAAGTCAATAGGAGGCGTGGCAGACTCCATAAAGTAATTTTGTGCTTAATCTGGATAACGGGCTAAGTCCATCTTACCCTGTCGAGCTGACTGACCATCCTTCCGTCCGCCTGTCCTTCGATTACGGAAACCACAAAACTTGGAGACTTGACGCTGTACGGGCTTATCTTTTTTTCGATAACTCAAACCATTTCTTTATTATCGATAAAATCAATTATTTGACGTCGTTTTGTAAGAGTAGCTTGATCACCATGGCATTATCATCATGGAAAGGCCAATGATAATGTATGCCCAAAATATGTGTAGAATGATTGGAATTCAAGCTCTTTGCAGGCTTCAGGGTATCTCCTGGTGGAGCACTCCCCACTAGAGCACTCTTACTCCTCCCATCTGCCACCCTCACTCGTCATATACATACATCTCTTGTAGTACCTAAGTACACTAATTTTAATCCTCTTGTTCTAAATCGAACTTCATCAGCTAGCTGCTGCCTTATGTCAATCGAGGTCTATTCTCATCCCTTCCAGCCCTGGGCGTGGGCTTAATTGAACCTGCGGAAGTGCCAGCCCCTTCCCTGATACATTCATTTCCCGCTGATACCTTTAAGGTAGAGCTTAGCTGTGTGGCAAGTAAGACAAATTCGCTTATTCTCTAATTCTATATTACTCTAATTCAGCAAAAAGTAAACTTTAATTTTATATAAAAAAAAAGATATCCTTGCTGATCCTTTTGAAGTTTTTTAGTTAAAGGTAAGGGTATTTGTGAATGGCTCAACTCATTTTTGAGCTCTTTATTGTTTGTCATTTATGAAAATACACACACACACACACACACATACATCTACACCCACACACACACACACACAGATGCGGCTGCACTGTTTGACATTGATTTTGAGCATTTTTGAGGTTCTCGATAGACACGAAGCGAAACGAAACAAATGCTTAATAAATCCCATAAAGACTTTGTTACGCCTCATTTTTTTTTTGGTAGCCTCAGCTCTACATCTCTCTCTCTCTCTCTCTCTCTCTCTCTCTCTCTCTCCCTCTCTCTGTCCCTGTCTAACTCTTGCCTCTATGTATATTTGGTCCCTGAGCTGGCATGATTAATGCCTTTGTTTGTGTTTCCCGCGTCGCTTTTATGGCGTGTGTAGGTTTTGCTTGGTTTTTGGCCTGTTTGCTGCCGGCCTGCCAGCCGAATGATATGTTTAACAAAAAAGTTTAACGCAAATTAAGTCAAACTGGCAGCGCTTAACGATGTGCGACATAGATGAATATGCCTGTGTGTGTATTTGCATGTGTGTGTGTGTATCTGTGTGTGTGTGTGTGTGTGTGTGTGTGTGTGTGTGTGCGTGCGTGTTCTAGTCCGAATGCCAGCGGGTAGCTGGCCAATGTCCCCAAAAAATTGTTGAACCTCCTTTAATTTACACACAAAATGAGCTTCGTCCTTTGGCCGGCATACAAAAGGAGCGACAGGAAATCGCATTGAGCTGAGCATTCTCACGCTAGCCAAGCACAAATTAAGTTTGTACGAAAGCCACATATCAGAATAGGAAAACAAAAATAGAAAAAACCAAAGAAGAAAAGCAGGAAATCAACTCAAGTCAATAAATACCAAAAAACAGAGAGAAAGAAAAGTTTGACTTTAAGCCGAGGCGACAGACGGCGCATTGCGATGAATCAAAGTTAAATGAGCTTTAAAGCATTTCATTTGTATATTCCTAATGTCCTTTTAATCAACAGCTCACGTTTCAAAAAAATCGAAATCAGATTAGAGTCTATTGAAAGCGTCTATCGGCTGCTGTGATGCAAAGCTGGATCTTCAGCTCGCGAAACTCTTTGTGGCCAGGACATGATATCGATGATGGCGTGTTTTGCCCAATTTTGCAAATTTCTCTAAGGGCAGCGCACAGAAGCGGGAAATCTGTATCTATGGATGCATAGATATATATATATATATATATGTTTTTATATCCCATTTACTTTTCAAGTCTTTCGAGTGCTTACTACGCTTTCACTATTGAATTTTAAGAGGGAGTGTGCAGGAAATAAAGTGTCCAATTGCACAGCTCTAGTAGGGCTCTACAGTATATTCGATTTGCCACGCCCTCATAGGGACCTAGATATATGAACTATGCATTTTTATATGGGAATTGCCTACAAAAGTATTTTGGTCTCTCTAACCTTCTCTTATATCTGATATTGTATATGGCAATTAGCCTCATTAGCTTTAGAGTATATATCGAGTGTGTGTTCATAGAAACAGACGAACAGGGGGACAGACGGACGGACGGACAGATGAACGAACCGACGGATGAACCGAAGGTCTGATGAATGGAAGAATGAAAAACGGACGAACGGGCAGGCGGATGAACGAACGGATGGACGAACGGATAAGCGAACGGACGGAAGGACGGACGCACGAACGGTCAAACGATTGGACCGGTTGACCGATGGACGAACGAACGAGTGAAAGACGAATAGACGCACGGACAGACGGATGATCGATCAGATAGGTGGACCGACAAACCGATGGACAGACAAACGAAAAGAAAAAACGAAAAGCAAACCAATGGCGAAAAACCATCGGATCGACCGCCGGACTGACGAATGACCGAGCGAAAAGCGGACTAACGGACGGATGGACGGACAAACGAGTGAAAAACTGACAGACTAACAGGCGGATGAACGAACGGACGGATGGACGGTCGAACGGATGAACGATTGGACGGGTGGACCGACGGACGAAAGGACAGATAGACAGACGGACAAACGATTAGATGAATGAGCCATCGGATGGACGGACGGACGAAAAGCAAACTAACGGACGCAAGAGCCGAGAGCTGGACCGACGGACTGACGAAGCAACGATCGAAGGAACAAAGGACGAACAGATGGACTGACAAACAAAATGTCCACGGACGAACAGTTGGACGGACATTGCATAAAACGATTGCATAAAGAGTGAAAGAGAGAGAAAACTTAGACAAGACTGGACTGAATTAGACTATAAGCACTCTCTAGAGTTTGACTGTATATATATGTATACATATTTGTATATATATTAATAAGGACTTTCAGTCAACGAATTCAACTCATTATATTTATTATTATATTTCAAGTGCAATATTTAGCCATTTCGTAATTATCATGAGAGACCGTTTAACGTTTTTAATGTATTCTGTATGCTGTAAAACGAAGCTGTCAATATTTGCATAGCTATTGAACTAGGCTAAGCCCACGCGCACTTCACTTCGGACTACAAAGCTGTTGAAGCCTAATGCTACACACTATGAGCATATGAGATGGGTGAATGTGTATGTGTGTGTGTGTGTGTGGGTCATAGCCTGTCTGTCTGTGTGTGTGTGCTTGCTAGACCATTAAGTTTTTAATTTCTATGCGGACTGCGACGAGGCGTCGTCAAGTCGAGATGTGTGGGGCGTGTCTGGGACTGTGACTGAGACTGTGACGCTATCAAGCTGAAAGATCTTAGCAAATACATACTATAATATATATTTTATACATTATAGATATATATAAAGGAACAGCGGCAAATATGTTTGTTGTTTGCTTTTAATTACGCAATCGTTTTTTATATTAATTCTCTCAAAGGTGTGGCAGCCAATTAAGCTTTTAATTAAAAAATATAGAAATAAAGCGCGTGCGGCCCAAAAGCGAATGAAATCAGAAAATAAGAAAGAAAACAAAAATAGATGTCGAAGCGAACGTTGCATACTTGCAGGCGCCAACTCCGCTGAGCAAGAAGCAAAAAGAAATCTAAGTGAAAATAATTTAAAAGAAAATCGTGAAAGAGCAGCAGAAAAAAAGAAGAAAGAAAAATGAAAACTTAGATGGAAACTTGCTGGAAAACTTTGCTGGCAAGGACGAGCGAAACTGCTGAGTAGCCATTGCTGATAACACTCGCCGACAAATTTCTACTTTGTGTTGGCTCAAAGGAAATATATTAGATTTCTATATATATATATGTTTTTATATATATGTGAGTGGAAACTTTCTGTTTGACAAACTTGTTGGCCAGTGCAAATGGGCGAGTTTTTAATCGAAGGCTTATCGCAAAAGTCATCAGCGAGAGTCGTTCAGGGTCAGAGCGATTGTGGCGACGTGGCGCGCGTGACACGCGCGTGACACGGGAGGCTGTGCCCGATTAATTTGCAATTGAAATTGACATTGGTATGCAGAGCAGCAGCAACAGCATTAACAGAGATTGAGAGAGGGATGGAGAGGGTGATAGGCAGAAGGAGAGGGAGAGGGGAGGTGAAAGGGGGATAGAGGGGAATATGGAGACTGCTATAAATTGCTTTGACCCAAGCTGGAAAACTTTGACTCAGTTTGCTGCGGCATAGTCAAAGCAGTCAAAGTGTTCTTTGTATTAATTATTTAAGCATATATTTAGAGACAAGGAGAGGGAGAGAGGGAGAGAACTAGATAGAGTGAGAGAAGGACATATATATATAAATTTATTGCGAATTAGAAAGAAATTAATTATAGTTCTTTATTAGATTCATTTCTGTGTCAAGTTAATTGGCTTTGGCTAAATCGAAAAATATGTTTCAATTAACCATTTTCGTGTTAACAAGCTTTCAGCTTTCAAATGTGGCTAAATGGGAAAACCTAATTCCAATTTAAGCATAAAAATTTTTTATAGCCGCCATAAAATGTCGTCAATCTACTTCGATTTGCACATTGTTAGTTTATTACTCGTATTCATGAATAGAGATGAGTATATTGGTTTTTGTGGAAATTCCGTATTGTTATCCGTTCATTCGTCCTTTCGTATGAACGTAAGCCAAGCTAGAGACATGAAATGTGGGTCTAATAAACTGCTAAGACTTTCCCGATATACCCATTACAGGCGCGAAAAATTCGGATTTGACTATATATTATATTGAATATAATATATAGTATATTTCAAGCACTTTTAGAGCTGTAAAACTTGAGATTCGGAATATATACTAGGCTATACTACCTCATTTGATTAAATGTTAAGATTTTCCCGATACTCCCATTAGGGGCGTGTCAGCTTCGAATCTAACTATATAATTATTTGTATATACTCTGTTACATTTTGAGCACTTTTAGTGCTAGGAACTTGAAATTTGGAATATATACTTGTGGGTAACCTCATCTGATAAAATTTTAAAATTCGCCCGATACGCCCATTAGGGAGGGGCATGAAAAAATCATGGAAATCATATTTTACGTATATCAGAAATGCTACTTTTTAAAGTGCTAGAGACTTCAAATTTGGAATAAGTATTTGGGATAATAAAATGATTTGGCGATTATATCTACGTTCATAGGGGGCGTGACAAGCAAAAGTTGTCACATTGAGAACAATTTTATCTTTTTTAGTCTTACAGTTAGATACTCAAAATTTAACGAATAAGTTAGTGACTTCTGATATTGATCTGCTAAAAATGATATATATCTATATATAGCAATTGGGGGCGTTATAAATCAGAATAATATATAATAGTATGATATATATATAATAAAGATTTTATATATAAAATATATATTATATCAAAACGCGGCCAGCTCGAAAACATACAAAAATATATATATATTAAAAATTTTATACCTATATGCTTAGGTTTTACAAATTAAAAGAAATAAATAAATAAATGTAAAATTTGTATTATGATAAAATTTATACAGCTTTTATATCTATATACTACAGATATACAAAATCAGTATAATAATAAAATTTATACAGGTTTTATATCTATATGTTTAAGATATAAAAAATCTGTATAGACATAAAGAGTGTATTATAAAAAAAAAATATTATAGATTTTAAAAAATATAAAAATATAATTGATCTGCTAAAAATGATATATATCTATATATAGCAATTGGGGGCGTTATAAATCAGAATAATATATAATAGTATGATATATATATAATAAAGATTTTATATATAAAATATATATTATATCAAAACGCGGCCAGCTCGAAAACATACAAAAATATATATATATTAAAAATTTTATACCTATATGCTTAGGTTTTACAAATTAAAAGAAATAAATAAATAAATGTAAAATTTGTATTATGATAAAATTTATACAGCTTTTATATCTATATACTACAGATATACAAAATCAGTATAATAATAAAATTTATACAGGTTTTATATCTATATGTTTAAGATATAAAAAATCTGTATAGACATAAAGAGTGTATTATAAAAAAAAAATATTATAGATTTTAAAAAATATATAATATCTGTATTATAATAAAATTTATAAAGTTTTAAAAAAATTATAAAATTTGTATCATAATAAAATATTTACAGATTTTATGTCTATATGTTTAAGATATAAAATGTGTATAGATATAAAATCTGTTTTATAAAAAAACATTTATACAGAATTAAAAAATATATAAAAGCATAATAAAAAATTTTATACATATTTTATATATTTTATATATGTTTCAGATATGAAAAATCTGTATAGATATAAAAACTATATTATAAAAAAATGTATTACAGACTTAAAAAAAATATAAATACAATACCATCTGTATTATAACAAAATTTATAGAAATATTATTTCGATATGTTTCAGATATTCAATCTGTATAAATCTTATTGTAATACATATTATATATATATATATATTTTTTTTTTACTTTTTTTATATATATATTTTTTAATATATATATATATATTTTATATATATATATATATATATTTTAAATCTTTATAAATTTTTTTATAATACACATTTTATGTCTATATATGTATGATATGTATAAAATCTGTCTTTTAGATGTAAAATCAGTATTTCATATCTTTCTTTTCGAGCTGTCAACGTTTTGATCATGAATGAGTATTCTGCAGTCGGTAGTGCTCGACTGGAACGTTTTACTTGCTACTTTTTCAACAATATGAAAGAGCACTACATATATAGATATAGATATATATATATATATATATATATATATATATATATTTATTTATATATATCTATCTATGTCTGTCTCTGTGCTCCGCTCGTAAATGACAATTATTGGCCTTGGCTTGATGAGAGTTGCTGCTGCGTCGTTGCAGCGTGCAATTTGACAACTTTTGCCAACTGCTATCAGTGGACAGCGTTAGCGTGTGTGAAAGAGAGGGCACTATAGATATATCTATGTATATATGTGTGACAAAATTAGCTTTTATACGTTTTAGTTCTGCTTCTTGCTCTCACATGTAGTTTGTTGTTTTGGGGGTAGAGCAACTCGAAGTTGCCATTTGGCCATTGGCAACGTGACTTTTCTTGGCGCTTGCAGCGACAGCAGGAGTAGTAGAAGGAGTAGCAGGAGAAGTAACAGGAGCTGCATTGGTAGCAGCTGCCTGGCATTGTTAGATTGTTGGCCTGTTGGCTTGTTCGCTTGTTGGCTTGTTGGCTTTGGCTGCAATGCCATCGCAAAGCGCATAACTTGTAATAACGAACCCGACCACCACGACCTCCACTCGCAGAGAGCATCGAACACATGCAAACATGCAGATGCACTTAAAAATCAAGCGGCGTTTGCAGCTTGTTCGTGTATTACGAACAAAACGCTGCTAAAAGTGCACTGCCAATTGCGTTGGCGAATGCGAAGCGAGCAGGAGGCGGACAGAGACGGGAAGAAGGAGGAATGCGAATTGCGAAATGAAAATGGAAATGGAATTGTCAACTTACCACACGGCCTGCTCAGTGGGCGTCAGCTTTGAGGGAATTGTGAACACGTTGGCGGCTTCTATTGTCGATTGTTGTTTTCTTTTTTTGCACTTTCTTAACGAACAAAAAAAATGTTGAAAAAAAAACAACGTATTTTTGCGATTTTGTTTTGCTTCTTCAACTTCGTCGTCTTCTTGGCAGTTTTATTTGTTGCTTAGAGTTTATTTTTGGCAGCTTACGTTACTCGGTTGGCAGTAATGTTTATATATACAGATATCGGTGGGTGGACTCAAGCTGTTTTAAATGTAAATCTAATTACTTAAAAAATTGTCGCAAATATAAAAAAAAAAAAGAACAAAAAAGCCAGACAAGACAAGACAAGGCAAGACAAGTTGAGCAGAAGTCGTTTAGACTGACTGCTCACATACTTACTAATGCAGTCACACGTACACTCATTCACTTACTCATGCACACACACACACACCCAAACACACCCACGCACACACATAGTCAAATGCCAGCCAAGTTCAGTGCGTTGCATTTGCGTTGCCTACTTTTAAGCGCGCCAAGCATTTCTCGCTATGCGCCTGCTTACACATGCACAGCACGTAACACACACACTAACACACATTCACACACACACACTCAGCATGCACACACACACTCAGTCATACACATTCACTCTCACTCACTCAATATGCTTGTTATTTGCCACAGAAATGCAAATGCAAAATTTAACACAAAAACTAAAAAAAAATATTGCAAAGCAAACTTTTTTTTTTTTAATTCACTATTTTTTTTTTATATATATTTTTTTATATTTCTTTTTTGCACTGCCAATTAAGAGTCATTCACTTGGCTGCCAAAAGCCTTCAAAAGTTATCAGCAACAAGCACCACAAAAAAAAAAAAAGAATTCCAAAATAACGGAAACTTCAATCTTGTTTTTTGTTTTTAGACTGCTGCCACTGCTGCTGACCGTTGTCCATTCAAATGTTGGTTCAAATGGCTTTGCTGTTGCTGCCTATGGTTGTTGCTGAGGCTGCTGCTCCACGTCCATGTCGTTTGGTTGCTCGCTGGCAACTAACTCAAAGTCTGCCTGCGACGCGACTCTTATCAGGCCAGCCGCCAGCTACGTGAGGGACATTTTAACGGCCGCTGTTAGCCGCAAATTTCCCCAGCTGTTATGCTGCTGTTAGCCAACGGCCCCCCTTTTGGCCAACGGAAAGTTCTGCTTTGGCCTGTGCTGAAGTTGCAAATGCATTATATTTGTATTTTCTATAATTATATAATATATATATTTTAGATAAAATATATTTTTATATATAATAATATTATTTTTGGGTGGGAAAATTAAATTAAATTAAATATATATATTTTTTATATGAATATTAATTTTGTTTTTGTTCCTTAAATATTTTTTTTATTTATATGTATGTTTTGTTTTTTCATTATTTTTTCTTTTATATATGTGTATTTTTATATTTAATTCAAATTAAACTTTTTTGGTATTTATGTATATATTTTTTGTTTATTTTTTTTTTTACTATATTCAATATTTATTAATACATATTTGAAAATTGTATTTCCTTATTTATTAAATATTTAATTTTATTTCATTTCTAATTATTTCATATATAGTATTTTATTTTTAGATATTAAAAAAAATGTTTGTGTAATAATATTTATTTAAAATTCTTATATTATCTGTACATTTTTTTTATTAAAATAATATCTGTATATTTTTATATATGTATAAATTTATATTTAATTTAAATTTCTAGTCTTTTTTTTGTTTTTGTTTTTTGTATTTATACATTTTTTATATTTTTTACTATATTCATTATTTATTAATTCATATTTCAATATTATATATTGTTTTTCATTTTATTTTTCTATTATTTTCTTTATATTATTTTATATATAGTTATATATATTTTTTTTAAATACAAAATTTTGTTTGTATATTGATATTTATTTAAAGTTTTTGTATTAAATTTATACTTACCTCAAATTATTATTATTATTTTTTTTTTTTTGTATAACATTTTAATAGCTAATTTTGTCTTATATTCATTATTATTTTATTTGTTATTATTTTATATATAATTCTTATTTACTTTTATATATTTCAAATAATTATTTATTATTTATTTTTTTTTGTTTTGTTTTGTTTATTAATATTTATAAAAAATTATTACATTATACTTAGCTCAAATTTCTCTTATTTGGTTTTATATATTGATTGTTAATTTTGTATATTTAATATATATATTTTTTTAAATATATTTCAAAGTATAACTTTATTTATTTATTTTTTTTTATTAACATTTATTTAAAATTTTAATTATTTTCACGAATAAAATAACAATTTAAATAAATAAATCTACTAGCTATTGAAATTTGTGCATATAAATTTTAATATTTATTTACTCTTATTTACATTAAAATTTTGTTTTGCTTTCTCATGGAAAACTAACGTGAATCAAAAGGGAGATAATTGTGAAATATGAAATGAAAAGAGTTTAACAAAAGTTTGTTATTTTAATTAACAGTTTTAGGTCTTCGCTAAGTTGTTTAGCAAACGCATAGTTTGCTGATTTTATTTTCTAATGGAGTTTGCCCTATTTTTTTTTTTTTTTTGCAAAAATTTTCTCATTCTTCAAGAAACCAAAGAACAATTTTAATTTAGATTGCAGCAGAAAGCAAAACCCGTTTTTCATGGTTTCAAAGTGAACAATTAAAATTGGCTGAAACCGAGAAGCCAAGAAAGAGATAATATTTATGCGAAAGTTTATGAAGAGCAGAATTGGAATTTGTAAACAGAGTAGCTTTGGTTGAGATGGGAGGAAGAGAGAGGGGCGGAAAAAGGGAGGGGAAGACAGTTGAAGGGGGAAATGAGGGCTGCTTGTTAATAAATTCAAGAAGTAGTGCAGTCTCAGTGAAAACTACAATTGATTTCATATTACAGCAGCTCCAATGTAGCTAAACAAATAAATTTAGATATATCTCTTTATATATGTATATGCATATGTATATATATGTCGTAACGCTGATAATATTACCGCCTTTCATTAAAACTCTGCCTTAATGCCCTTACTTATTCAAGAGTCTTGGGCCAAGTGCCTTTTCTGACTTCCTCTGTCAGACTCTTTATTTCTGGTCGCATTCTTCTTGTTAATCAAGATCATAGCGATCCTATGCAAAGGACATAAGCAGCTCTCTCTCCGTAACACCCGGACAGCGGTCAGCAACAGCTATTGTTCTCTTTCTCTCTCTCTCTCTCTCTCTGTCTCTCTCTCTCTCCTAGAGACAATACATCTTTAAAACTCACACGTCTCACACTCTATGTAATTAGTTTCTTATAACATCATATCGATACGACATATACAATGTATTCATATACTTGAGAAACCTGACCTCATATGGTTGTCGACTGATTCATGGTTCTGTATAAAGGTGTAATACTTCCTTGAGCCCCTCTTAATCTCATCTCTTACACAAAAATATACAAAAATGTAATTTCTACTTACAACCTATAATTCTAATCAACCCCCATTATTCTTTACTTTCGTTTTGTCTCAGCATTGTTGTATAATACTCTCTATGTATATTTGAGATGCCTGACTTTATTGACCTCCTTTAGTTGCATATACAAATTGGGTACGTCATCAGAAATCCTTGACTGATTCATGATTCGACTTAAAGGCCTAATACTTAAGCCCCCTGCTTTCCTAAGCCCCTTTGAACAGTTCTCGATGCTGCATAGTGCAACTTTTACTAAATGCAATTTCTACTTACAAGTTATAATTCTAATCATCCCCAATGATTTACTTTCATTTTGTTTCTGCATTGCTCTCCCTTTCTCTCTCTCTCTCTCTCTCTCTCTATATATATATATATATATCAAATCAACTTTTTTAATATATATTGAGTTATCCGCTTGACTCGCATTTATAAGGCTTTGAAGTGGGCGCAGTGGGGCAAGGCAATTATCATGGCATCGAATGGCGAGTGCAGCCGAAGGACTCGGCACCTTTTGCCGCCGCATCAAAGTTAGAATTTAATTTCTGGTCGAGCATCTCCCGATATCATTGGCTTTGATAAGCAGCAAGACAACTTTGCAGGCAAAACATGAGCCGCACAGCTCTGGCAATGGCAATCGCAAAAAGAAAAGGGAGTTGATGATGACAATAAACTGGTATCAGATGCAGATGCGGCCTGGCCTGGCCTGGCCGGGCCTCGCTCCAGACTCCTGCCTGCTGGAACTGAAGTCGTCTCTGGCTGTCAATCGCGTAGCAGGAGTTGCAGCAGCAGCAGCAGCAGCAGCAGCAGCAGCAGCAGCAGCAGCAGCAGCAGCAGCCGGAGTAGCAGGAACAGGCAAGTGTTTATAAGCTTTTCTGCTCAGCTTCTCAGGTTAGGCAATCAGTGCTGAAACATCAGCAGCAAATCTTGAGATGCTAATAGAAAATTGGACTGCGGCAAGGGGGGCGCAAATAATGTGCTATAAAGAGCTTTAACTGATGATGGAATGTGCGGACTGTTCAAATTGAATGACATTCGCATTACGGCAAAGAGACTTACGCTGAGATTTATGTAAAATCGATGCTTGGACTTACCTGTGCCTGAGCCGCAACAACAACTTGCAGCAATTTGCAGTGAATGTGCCAGGAATTTGCATTAAGAATTGACGAAGGCAGCTGAAGAAAATTATTTCATAATTATAAGAACTAAGAATGCTATAAACGAGAGTGCTCGACTAGCAGATACCCTAAAACCCTTCGAAGAGTTGATAGTCCAATTATTTTATTTTTAACTTTCATATATATATATATAAGTTTTTTCTTTGCAAAATTAAATTTATTTTTCATTTTTTTTTATTAAAAAATAACATTATATTTAAGAGTTATTAGTTAAGAAGAGAATTTTATTATTAAATATATTTTTTTACTGTTTAAGTTATATTTTTGAGTTATTTTAGTATTATTTCAGTATTATTTTTAGTAATATTTAGGAATTATTTTTAGTATTATTTTAGTATTATTTAAGTAATATTTAAGAAGTTGATAGGTATTAGTTATGTAATATTTTAATAATAATTAAGTAATATTACAGTATTATTTCAGTATTTTTCAGTATTTTTTCAGTATTATTTTAGTAATATTTCAGTATTATTTGAGTATTGCTTCAGTATTATTTTAGTAAATCTTTTTAATTATTTAAATACTATAAAAGTAATGTTTTAGAATTATTTAAGAATTTTTTCCGTATTATTTAATTAGTAATTAATAAATGGGTATTATTTCAGTATTTTTTTAGTAATATTCTTGGCATTATTTTAAGTATTATTATAGTATTATTTTAGTATTATAGGCTGGAAGCTTGCTTATTGTAGGGTTTATTTGTTTTATGGGTGTTGAGGGGTGGTATCCAAAATATTATTTTTTTCCAGGTTGGAAAATCTTATAAAGTGTATATATAATTTTTGTATGGCTGTATTCATATTTATTTATATTTATATATTTTTATACCCTGAACCCATTGAAAATGGGAAATCAGGGTATAATGTTTTTGTGAAAATGTATGTAACAGGCAGAAGGAGACGTGGCAGACCCCATAAAGTATATATATTCTTGATCAGGATGACGAGCTGAGTTGATCTAGCCATGTCCGTCTGTCCGTCCGTCCGTCCGTCCGTCCGTCCGACCGTCCGTCCGTCCGTCCGTCCGTCCGTCCGTCCGTACTAACGCAGAGATCTCCTAAACTACAAGTGCTAGAGACTTGAAATTTTACATGTATACTCGTGTATACCATACGCAGTACGAGTTTATCATATTTTTTCGATAACTCATCCCATTTCCTTTTTATCGATAACAATCGAAAATCTGACTTTGTTTTTAAAGCCTAGTTTGAATACTGTTAGAGCTAGAGACTTCAAATTTACTGTGTAGATTTATGTGATGAATACAAAGATTTTGTTGTTTACAGATTTTGGATGCCACGCCCCCTTCGCCCTAAATTTGAAAAAAACGTATATCAAGTACTCTCTGACTACAGAGAGTAGAGACTTGTGCTTTGGCATATACACACATTTGAATGTTATTATCACGTTCTAAAAATTTGATGAAGATAGTCCCACTACAAAAAGATTTATTCAACAAACAAATTTTCATAATATAGCCCACACGGCAGCCCAAGCGCAGTAACTGCGCAGTTAGCAGAGCAATTGTTTATGCGTTCGTATGGATGCATGCGTACGGGTGTGTATATGTGTTTTTGTATATGTGCATGAAAGAAGTGTAGAATTGTTGGAATCAGTACTTTGCAGGGTTCAGGGTATCTCCTAGTCGAGCAGTCTCGACTAGAGCCCTCTTACTTGTTATCAAATATTAATATATTTTATCTGTAGGTAGGGGGTTAGCGGGCTACGGATGGATGGGCGGGTGAATGGACGGACGGTCGCATATGGCAATATCGACTCTGCTCGTCATTCTCATCACGCATATATACGCTTTATGGTATCTGTCACGCCTTCTTCTGCCCCTTACATACCTTTTCGCAAAACCAATATGCCCCAAATCTGCATTTTCATTGGGTTCATTGAATAATTACTACAGCTCTCAAGCTGCATGCAACATGTGTAAGTGCTAGAGGCGGAATTTCATATTACTTGCTGTCTTTGTGCATTTATGAAATATGCAAAATAGAGAGAAGTAAAGACATGAGCTGAGCTTAGCTTAGCAGTTGGCTTGATGGGTCTTTGGCTCCCTGACTGTCGGTGGCTATCTCTGAGTGGCTGTGTGAGACCAATCGATAAAAATCTATGCCATGCACTTTTCTTAACGGCTGTGGCGCTAAATAAGCCCCCGAACAGCAGCTACTGTTTCTGCCACTAAAGATCCATGAGAAAGGTCCCCAACTGCTACAGTGGCTGTGGTTGCTGCTGTGGTTGCTGTTGCTGCTGTTGCTGTTGCTGCTGTTGCTGTTGCTGTTGCTGCTATTGCTGTTGCTGCTATTGCTGCCTTCGTTAGGACAGATTGTTAGCTGAACAATTGCTAGCTTCTAAGGCGATGGTGGCACTGCCACTGCCACTGCCACTGCCACAGTCAGAGTCGCAGTCGCAGTCGCAGTCGCTGTGGCAGTAACTGGGTCTAAGGCCCACTTAGACACATGCACTCAACTGGGCTGGCGCTGACTGAAATCTTATGCTGCTGTTGCTGCTGTTGCTGCTGTTGCTGCTGGCGTCGTCGAGCTCACTTCAGAACTATTTCAATAAGCGTTACGTTATGCACGCGCCGTGTCCTTCACCCTGTTTTTTGAGCTCGAGCATCGACCGCGATGCTGTCGCATGTCGTGCGTCGCTCATCGTTGCATTAAGCTTTTGTCATCAGCTGTTGTCATCATTGGAATCGCAGTCGTCATCTCGCAGCCAGCCTTGCCTTTGCCTTTGGCTTGCCTTGGCTTGCCTACAACTGAATTTACTGAATTTCAACATTTTTACATTTTACGATTGTCATTTTGATTTCGGTTTCTATTTGCTGTGCCCGTCGCCAGCTGCTCAATGATATTGTCCTTTTCATCGCCGTCGTCGACTGGCAGCGCTGCCAACATGGCTGCAGCTTCCGTTTCCGTACTGTGTGTGTGTGTGTGTGCGTGTGTGTGTGTGTGTGTGTGTGTGTGTGTGTGTGTGTGTGCATTGCACCGAGTAGCTTTGTTGATTGTCAGCGGCCTTTGCCTGCCTACCTTGCCTTGCCTTGCCTCGCCTTTGCCTTTACCTCTGTCTTTGCCTTTGCCTCTGTCTTTGCCTTTGCCTTTGCCTTTGCCTCTCCTCGCTTTGACTCAGAGTCAGTGACGCTGCTTGTGCCCGTGACATGTCAGGTAACTCAGCCCTCTTTAGTGTGGCCAGTCAGCCGGCTGCTCGAGTCCTAGTTCCTAAGTACGACACCTTGTCACAATCAGTCGGCGCTGTCTACAACTGTTGCGACTTTAACTTTGATATTTCAGCCACAGACGAACATAGTCACGGAGACGGAGACAGTCACGGTGACAGTCACGGTGACAGTCGCAGTCACAGAATCAGCCCCAGGCACAAACGCAGGCTCTGTAATGCCAACAACGCCATCGATATGTCTGGACAAGTCAAACAAAAACCAAGCGTGGCAACATTTTCTTTTCCTTTTTCTGTTTTTTTCTTTTTTCATTTTTCTGTTTTTTTTTTTTTTAGTTTCCCCGCGCTCAGCAAAAGTAGGTCAGTAGTAAAAAAATTTTTACACCACGGCGGTTACTTAAGAAGTGCGTGCAAGGCGCTTTTTTCGGCTGGGTGGCTGTGGCAGGAAGCGGGGGCTACTATCCTTAAGGGAAGAGCTGCAAAAAGCCAGCCAGCCAGCCAACCAGCCAGCCAACCAGCCGGGTAACAAAGACCTGAACTTTGTTGACATTGAAAAAGTATTCCATTTGTTGTCAACTTTTGTCTGTTTAATGAGATGTTGAAGGAAAGTTACGAAACCACCCTCGCACAGCGCTGCTATTGTTGATATTATTGCTGTTGTCTTTTGGCACGCCCCTAGTCTACGTACGTGTGAATGCCTATCATTCGTTCCCTTGAATGCGCCTCCACTATCAGTGCCTATGCCGCTTCAGTGGGGCTTACTCAGTTTGCAGTAGCCAAAGAAAAAACGAACGAAACAAAAAAACAAAAAAAAGGCGAACAAAAAAATGCCTTGACGCAGCATGTTCTATAATATTTCGAGAGTGACACAGATTAGTTCGGCAGGCAAGCTGGCAGGCAACCCGTACACAATACTTGCCAGCGCCTCCACATGGAAATCAATAGTGTGTGTGGTGTAACATGTGTTCATCAGCAAAGCCATCAGACTCGGCTACAGTCACAGCCTCAGCTCCGGTCCTTGCCCCCAGCCTCAGCCCCAATTCTCAGCCCCCATTCTCAGCCCCATTCTCAGCCCCATCCTCAGTCGCAACCTCAATTTTGGGCCCACCTAGCAACAAAAGACACTTGGATGACTTCTGATAGCTCATTTCATTAACGCAGAGATGATTCTTTTCAATTTTTTTATTTTTATTTTTTGGGCATTTGTCAAAGATTCATTTAAGTCGATGCCTTTTTGCGTTTGAGTTCAATTAGCACACGAATTGTGCGCCAGTAATTAAAAGCCAGAGAGACACACCGAATATGAGTCCATTGTCTCTGCTGAAAATTGAAAATTCGAATTGGGCTTTAGGCTTAGATTTTTCATCAATTTTGAGAATTTTTCAATTGACCCAAACAATTTGCCCGCAGCCCAAAATGTGGTTTGAAAGCTCCCCACAACAAATTTCCATTTGTAAGCTCTTGGACTTATTACAATTTTCTGTGATTTCCATGATTTTTCAATTGGAAATTCATATTAACTTTTCTCTGTTCATTTCGAATGCTGAGAAATACATAATTAATATTTCATTTTCAGCCATGTGTCACCACAAAGCGAGAACATGTTGCCAACCAAATAGTATATTTTCCATATGCCAAATACAAAGTGACTAAACACATAATTGAATTGGGACAATGGACAATGGAAATAGCCTAAAAACACAGGCCAGCAAAATGTATGAAAGAATTGAGTTACCTGGAAAGAGTTTATACTTTTTCAATTTATATCTGTAACTCGAATGGCATTATACTAAAGTTCTGTATAATTGACAATAAAAGTGTGTCATAGCCTTCAAGTTCAACAATTGGGAATACTTCATATTCAATCTGCAGTATTCATGGATAGCGCTGAAGGTTTTTTTTATGACTTTTTTGCAGATTTGTGCTTTGAATAACTTAATTCAAACATAAAATTATTAAATATATTTGTTAAGGCAGAATACATGGCTAGAGGATAGAAACGATGTGAGCGAGCGTGTTATTATTTAAAAATGTTAACTTATTTTTCTGAATGAACATTTTTATTCAAAAGCTTCAGATTTCAAACTTAAACTAATATTCTAAAAAAAAAATCTTTAAAAAATTTGAAGTATCGTACTATTAAATACAATTTTTTTTTAGTTTTTAGCAGTTAAAAAAATATAAGAATTTTAAAAATGTATTATTGGTTTTAATTGTGGGTATAACACAAAAAAGCAAAAAGGCTTCTGCAAAAAAATAAAATAAAAGTTTTTTTTTTTTAATTTTAAAACCTATAAAAAATATTAACTATAAAAATTTAAATAATTATTATAAAGTACAAAAAAAATTATTTTGATTTTAACTTTATTTATAGCACAGAAAAAAAAAGTGTAACAAAAAACTAAAAAAAAAAAAATGTTACAAAGCTTAAACAAAATATAAGAAATATTTAAAAAAGTATATAGGTATGTTAAAAAAAGAAAAGAAATATATATATATATATATATATATATATATATATATATATATATATATATATATATATATATATATATATATATATATATATATATATATATATATATATAGAGAGAGAGAGAGAGAGAGAGAGAGAGAAATATATAAAATATTTAAACTATTTTTGCTTTTCATTTTAGCCATGAATTTAGAATTGGGAAAAAATATTTGTTTGGCGATTTAAGACAACAAAAACATTTGATTAATGCCAAAAAAAATGGGATTTTTTTCCATAGTGCATAGCACAGAAAAGAAATTGACATAAAATTTAAAAAAAAAAAAATTTTAATTTCAAAAAATATATGATAATTTATATTTTCTTGTAATTTTAGTAGAAAACACGGAAAAAAGACTCGTGCCAAACGCTGTTGAGCAGTGTTGTGTGTAATCTGTGATTTTCTGCAATTCAATTCAATTGCATTTCTGGAGTTAAGTTGAGTGACAACTTGATTAGTTTTTGGACAGCTGCAGCTGAGCATTAAATGCGTTAATATCTTGAGATGCATGTGGTAATTTGCAAGCCAACATCATAACGTGGCCGTAACTATCTGACCACAAGCTGAGCAGCTGGCAACCGTTGACCGTTGACACCCCCCACTGGTTGCTATAGCCTGTTGCCCGTTGCCCGTTTGTCTGTTGCCCGTTTGTCTGTTGCCCGTTTGTCTGTTGCCCGTTTGCCTGTTGCCTGTTGGCTGCTAACTAACTTGGCCGCAGAATCGACAAGTGTATCAGTGATGCGAGCGGATGATGCGTTCTGGCTTCTTTGTTATGTGTGTGCATTTAGGATTCAGTTACCAGTTACCAGTTACTTGCGGCCAAGGGTCACTTTCGGCTCACTCGGCACACTCGTCTCAGTTGGCCCACACACACACACCCACACACACACGCGCACAGTTAGTGGCACTAATTGCCAGTTCACTGCCTGTTGCCTGCTTGGCTGCTGCCCGCACCTCCTTCGGTGATTACTCATTATTCAATCTGGTTGCTGAATGCTTTAATTACGTTTGTTTTGCCAATTAAAAACAAAACACGCAACACGTAAACGTTCGGAGCTCGGAGCTCGGAGCTCGGAGCTTGGACCGTCGGACAATGGCAACGGCCACTGCCAATTCGTGGTGCAATGACCTCGCCACCCCCACCAAAAAAAGCGAGAAATTGAAAAGCAGAAAAAAAAACAACAAAAACAAAAAACAATTGCTACTACGTAGCAAAAGTGGAACGCGTAGAGCTCGAACTCGTGCTCGACACTCAAGACGAACGCTCATTTAGCACGCAGGTGCCGCAGCCGTTGGCGACATGCTAAATCTCTGGCAGCTTAGTCGAGCGTCAACGCGTCGATGGGCCAACAAGAGCGTGTTGACGCACTTCCACTTGCCCCAGCTGCCGCAGTTGCCCCTCTCCTCCTGCTGCCCCTACTCCTGCCCGAGTCCTACCTTCGTCCCTATTCCTGGGCCGTGCAGCTGTGCCGCAGCCTTTGAGAAATTAATGCCTCCATTGTTTGCGCCATTGCCGCCAACTAATGCCGCACAGTGTGGCACAGATTTCGCAACATGTTGCTCAATTCAAATTGATAATCAGCTTCAAGGCAATTTCACACTCAATTGCAAATGTCTGTCAAGGCAGAAGATGTTTGCATGCACATCAACTGATTTCAAACGGTAATTGTATCTACATATATACATACGAATTCAATCTCTGCCTAGTTTGAGCTGACTATCGACAGCTGTAGTTTCTTGATCATAATGATTTTAATTGATGAGAGATCTGTTTGCTTAAAGAATTGTTTTTATATACGAAATCAATCTCTGACGGCCTAGCTTGAGCTGAGTATCGATAGATATTTTCTACGTTCATATGACGCTCATGATCAAAATGATGATCTATTGATCGTTGATGAGATTTATTTGATTAATTAATAACAAATAATAATATCTTAATATATTTGAAAAATTCAAGTTTAGTTTTCTTTGCCCTTCAAAAAGGAAAGGGTGCTTAACATCATATTAAATTTATTGATTTTTTTTTTACTATGATGAAAAAAATGATTTTTCTTCTCTGTTTTAGTTTGTGACTTTCTATAACAAAATCCGGCAACTTTTATATATTTTCTGAAAAATTTTGTTTATGCATAAATATTTTTTGAATGCATATACATATAATAATAGTAAATAAAAATTATGAAAATTATTTATAAATATTATTTATTTATTATTATTTTTTATTTATTTATATTAATTTTAAACTAGAGTTAATAAATTAATTTTATTTTTTATTATTATTGTTTTATAAATGTTTTATTATTATTTATTTATTTATATTTTTTATTTTTTATTTATTGATATTAATATTAAACTATAGTTAATAAATTAAATTTGTTTTTTTATTTTGATTGTTTTATAAATGTACATATACATAAAATAAATTTTTATATGCATATCTAAATCATAGTAAATAAAAACTGATGCAAATTATTTATAATTATTATTTATTTATATTAATATTAAAAGTTTTTTTATTTTTTATTTATTGCTTTTTATTATAATTATGAAAAAGTGACTTTTCTTTTCTGTTTTTAGTTTATAAAATTACTTTTTCTGTGTCTTTTTTACTTTTTAAAACATTTTTTTTTTTTAATATGCATAAATTTTTATTTATTCAATTTTTTTTTTAATGCATAATGAAATTGTAGTTGAACATTTTGTATGCTTTATTAATTTATATTATTATTAAAATTAAATTATAACAAATCTATGAAAAGTAAAGTGTTGTCAATATCATAGCTACAACCCTATTTTTACAATCAAAGTTTATCATTGAGCTAGCACGAAAAGTTAGTCTGCCAAGAGTAGAAGTGTAATACTTGTGTAAGAATTTTAAATAAAAGGCTTCAGTCCTTGGAGCGACAAAGAGTTCAGCATAAAGTTTTATATCTTAATCATTCGCGAAAAGCATAAAACGATGATGATCTGAAAACATCTTTGTTGGGAAATATTTTCGATTTGATATTCATGATAAATGATCTGTGATCTCTGACTAAAGACACTGCATGGATAATCCTCTCGATCAGCCCAATCATCTCAACATATTTGCAATTGGCCCTTCGAACCACTGTAGCATAGTTGGCAGCACTTCATTACCCCGGCCTGCTGCGTAGGCTGAGATTTATTCAATTTAATTTGAAATCGGCGTCAATGGGCTGCTGCTGTTTGATGTGGAACGTGGAACGTGGCGCGATGCGAGATGCGAGATGCGAGATGGGCAGAGTGCCGCATAGGAAGTCGGCAATTCTGGAGTTCGGGCCAAAAAGGACATGTGATTAAAAATTGTTTACAAAGTTCATTGACACGGCAGGCGAAGTGACGGTGCCACAAGCCACTGCCACGCCCACTGCCACTGCCACTGCCTCTGCCACTGTCGGAAGCCATTCATTCAGCAATCAAAGACTGCCTAGCAATTTGGCGCCTATTTCGCGCTGCTTCTTCCGCTCGCTGCTTTTTGTTGGTCACAGCTGTAATTGATTTCGGGTAGGCCAGCGATTGTGATTGACTAGAAGATATCCAGCACAGGCGCACGCACAGCTTAACTGAATGAGTTGAGCTGAGTTGAGTTGCTGGCAATGGGGAGTGAACGGCAGTTGAGTTTGCCGTGAGCCATTCAAATGGAATACTTAACATGGAATACTTAACAAGTCTCCGCGCAATGCCGTTTGCCGTTTACAAATCATATCTATCAATATGTGTCAGTGCCTATTTTCGTCAGCCAGCAATTTGCTTTTGGCAAACATCATTATTTATAAGCCTTTTAACCTTTATTGTTCAGGGCAACTCCCTCGACCCTGAACGGTCTGCTGCTGTTGCATATCGCTCATACGTCACGTTGGCGGCACAGCTGCTCAGTAGAGGGTGGGCTCAATCAAACAACAACAGTAACAACAACAATGGCCATAATATATCCGCCTGTCAATGATCTTCATTTTTTATGTATGCCAAAAGGCGGCTGTTGTGGGCGTGGCCGGGTCATTATTAATATTTTCTTTTTTACTGTGACACGCTGCTGTTGTTGTTGCTTTTTTTATTTGCCACTTGGTTGTCTGGACGATAAATAGCCGGCATAATTGTCGCTTTAGCATGAGTCCCTGCCCCCAGCTCCTGCCTCCTGCCTTCTGCCTTCTGCCCATTGCCAGCCACATGCCGTTGGCAGTTGGCAAATGCTTTTGATTTACTTAACGGCGACCAAACGAATCGCAGTCTCCCATCCAGTCCCAGTCCCAGTCCCAGTTCAGCAGGATTCGGCTTCAGGTCTCCATTTCCATTTCCATTTCCATTTTCATAGCCAAGGCCCAGCCCTCGATTGACCCAATTTCGTTCGTTCTTACGACTTTATCTCTCTCTCTCTCTCTCTCTCTCTCTTTCTGCCCTCTGGCTACTGTCCGCTGTGGTTAACTGCTTAAGAAATAATTCATTATGTATTTGGTCGGCATGTCACTTAATTTGAGTGGCCTTCGTTACCCATTGCCCATTTCCCATCGCCCATTTCCCATTTCCCCATTTACCATTTCCCAATTGCTGGTGGTGCGCGCATTCAGCGATGCGGGCAATTTGCGTTCAAACTAATTGTTCACGTTGGAAATCGATTAAGCCTCTAAGCGAGTCACAGTCACACTTCATATTCACACACAGAGTAGGTCCCCCCTTGGCCCCCCCTGGACCCCGCCCCTGACGGACAGCTGTTTTTCGTGTTTTATATTCGAGTCAAATTGTTTATTTTACTTTACTTTTATGGGCTTCGCCGTTGACAGCAATTTGTTTGCCCACAAGAGATGTCTGCCGAGGACTGGCTGAAGAAGAAGAAAAACAGTTGCTTTCCATTGTGACTGCCATTGTTGCTGTTGCTGTTGTTGCTGTTGTTGTTGTTGCTCCCAGCAGACATTCGAGTATCCGCTTTGAAGTGGATAAGTATATTGTTAGTGGAATTTCAATGTGAATAGTTTTGCAGAATGCAAATAAATCGAGGCAAAAGCCATGATAGATATCGCATGTAAAGCGTATTGTTTAGCAGCTCAATAGCTCAGCGATACGTTAACAACATGAATTGACTTGGCTCTATGATTTATAGTTGCAATTGATACTGCTAGCTGCGTGTGATGATATGAATGCCTGTTTACATTCTTTTGCACTGAGCTCAGAGCGAAAATATGCAGATTGCATATGCTGCTCTTCTATGCAATTCTCAATACTTTTGTAACCTATTTTCAATAGTAGTCTATTTATATTTGATTTATAATTTAATTTACTGGCTCCCAGCCTCAGCCTCTGCTCATTTCCTCACTGTTTCTTTGTGTTTATATCTCTCTTTCTCTCTCTCTTTCACTATGTCCGTCATGCTCTCAGTATGTGTGTCTCTCTTTGTTTGTCTATGTTTCTTTCTCATTTTCTCCCTTTCTACCTATGCGTCTTTCTGTGTCTCTCTCCTTCTCTACATATGTATATCTATATCGATATCTCTTGCTCTCGCTGTCTTCTTCTCTGTATGTTTGTCTCTATTTTTCTCTCTGTCTCTCTCTCTCTCTCTCTCTCTTTCTCTTTCTGTCTATGCTCCATTCTCTGTCAGTTTTGTCTCTTTCCCTCTCTCTCTCTCTCTCTCTCTTGCTCTCTCTACCTCTATCTCTCTGTATCACTTTCTCTGCGCGTTTCTTTCTCTCTGTCTCTCTCTCTCTCTCTCTCTCTCTCTCTTTCTTGCTCCCTCTATTTGTCTCGCTCTATCTCTTTCTTTATCTCTCTCTCTCACTTTCTTTCTCACTTTCTCCCTCACTTTCCCTCTCTTCATACATTCTATATCTTTCTCTCTCTATTTCTATCTCTCTCTCCTTTTCCCCTTCCACTCTCATTCCCCCTCTCTTTCCTGCCTTTCTGCCTCCCATTCCCCGTCTCTTGTTCTTTCCCCATTTTTCTTCAAATCAATTTACAATAAAATGTTATGATTATCTTCGCTTGCTTGACTCCAACTCGAATTCAGCTTAAGCTCAGTGCAGGTTATTAAAGTCAATGCCACGTTACACCTTGAAGAGTCTCGAAGGTAGCTGGCAGTAGGGGGTCTGCATATACATGTATGAATGTATGTATGTATGTATGAATGTATGTATGTATGTATGAATGTATGTGCTATCAGCTAACAGCTCTGTCCAGATTGCTGGCTCCATGTTCATAAGCTTGTCGAAAGTTGCCCTCTCTCTAATAGTTGCAGGTGTTGTTGTTGTTAGCCTTTGTTGAGCTGGCTGGCTGGCTGGTTGGCTGGCTGGTTGGCCTTCAATCCGCCACCCTGTCGCATCCAATTAACTTTGTTTGCCTAATCAGAATGCAGCGTACATTCGCCGTACATCGCCGTCCTCCTATGGCGAGTTCCCAAAACCCCATGAGCTCTGTCTCTCACTCTTACTCTCACTCTCACTCTCACTCTCACTCTGGCTGTGGCTCTGGCTCTGATGTGGCTTGCGGCTTTGCCAGGCGCTAGTCGGTCAGCCATGTCTGGGTTGCCCTTGCTCAGCTGTGTGCGTGCCAGGACTTTTGCCAGGCGTCTGCCACGTCGTCATACGCTGCAAACTACAAGTCTGGCCTTGTCCGTTTTATGGACTTTTATTGAAGACACACATAGACACACACACACACACATACAGGCGAGCTGTGTGCCAAAATAGTTCCTTCTTTCAGCTGTCTCAGACGGCAGACAATATTTGGGATAAACACGAAGGCAACAACTAACTTCGCGTCGAGGCTGCTCCTTCTAACGCCCCATTCATTAAACACCAACTTGACCCAATTTCTACATTTTATATCGTTTGCTCACACTCTCCCTTTCTCTCTGTCTCTCCTCACCCTTTCAGTTCCTTTCTCTGCTGCCGAAACGTGCTGCAAGTGGCATTTTATTGCTCTCGCCTGGCTAAATCATGATGACTTACTATTTTTATATACATATAGATATATATATATGTATACCCAAACTGGTTAGCAAAACTGCCCAAAAGAAGCGTTCGCAGGCTCGCTTAAAAAGCCGTCATAAATCAATGAGCTCCTTCCTTACTCCATACTCCTTAATCCTTTCCCCTCACTCCCATATCCATAAGTTTAAATCGCACCGAATTACTTTTGATTTTTACATTTTCCATTTCTTTCCCCTAGCTGGGCTGTGTTCAAGGTAGGCATGGGCAGACAATATATTTTGTTATCTCTGCGATCTGCGAAGCTGTGCGAACTGTTTCCATTCTAGCAATCCTTTCAAGCAAGGACACTCATTTAGGTCACTTGGCTATCTCAGCCTTAAATTAAAGTTCAATTGAGAGCAGATTTCAAATTGAATCAATTAGTTCCAGCTAAAATGCAACAAAGTTGCGCTGAGCTGAGCTTGAACTTTGATTCACTTGAATGGGACAGATTTCAGATTTGTATTCAAATAAAAATTATCGGAGGTTAATTGAACCGCAGTAAGTGTGAATGAGTGCAGTAGTCGGGAGTGCCCGACCAGAAAGTATCCTGAATATCCTGCGCTCTGTTGACATTTCAGTCATTGGGCGCTTTTGTTTATGCAATTCAAAATGCAAAAAAAAAAAACACACACATAAGGTCACACATATACACACACACACACACTCGCATAAGCACGCGCTTTGTTTGACAATGGAAAACTAATTGTTGAATAACGTTTGTACTTGCTGGCATTTCTTAATCAAATTTGACATCCATTTGACAAAACAAATGTCTTTGACATACGTTTCTTTTTATTTTTTGTTTTTAGCGAATTCGTGTGGAAGGGAAGGTAGTATTTGAAGTCCGAAATATTTAATTATAATACATAGTTTCAAGAATTTGCACTCAAAGCGCACCTTTTTGCGCATGGCTCAAAGTATGGAATTTTAATATAAGTGTGGCAGTAAGACAAAAGAAACTTACAATTGTAAGGGACTCATATATGTATGTATATATATGTATATTAAACTAAGCACTAAATATTGAAAAATAATAAATAACGAACAGCAAAATTGAGTGATATTTTGGAATCTGTTTTAAATGAATATTAAAATTAAAATATAGTGACAATTTTTTGTTTGTGGCGAACTTTTGACTTATAGGCTGTGGAAATTTAAATTTACTAAATTTAGTTATTCATGAAAAATGTAGTGGTTGCTTAAGGGTTTTTTTTTTTTTTTTTGCTACAAAAAAATTAATTTAGTTGTTTGTAAAAAAAAAGTGGCTACTAAAAAAATTTTAAAATATTATTTAATACTAATATTTAAAAAACATGTTTTTCCTTTTAAATTTTTCTATGTTTTCTGTTACAAAGAAAATAAACAAATTTTGTTTTTCATAAAAATATTAGTTATATTACTAAACAAGGAAAAAGACTATTTAATATTAATATTAATATAATAATATATAAATATTTTTAAATTTTTTGTTACAAAATTAGAAATTTATATATACACTTCAGGATTAAAGAAAGTACAAACTTAAATTGTTTTTCAAAAGAGCAGTGGCTACTAAATAAGTAAAAAAAAAATGAAAGCTATTTAGCACTAATATTAAGCTTAACAAATATCTATTTTTAAATTTATTTAGATTTTTTTGCTTTTAAACTTAGAAACAAGTGCACTTTAGGACTCGATATGGAAAAGATAAACAATTTTAGTTGTTCATAAAAATAGTGGCAGACTTTAAAAGAAACAAAAATTTTAAATTAAAAACAAAGATTTAAATTTAAAAAAAAAATTGAATTAAAAAAAATATATATAAAAATTTTAACATTAATATTAATTACGTCTTAAGTCATTTATATGTTTTATTTTTTGTTTCACGCAAAATAATTTTACCTAATTTTTATTTATTTATTAGATAAAATTAAACAAATTTAGTTGTTCATAAAACTAGTAGTAGCTACAAAAAAGAATAAAATGCAACATTACAATATATTTAAAATATATATTACAATTTTTTTGTAACAAATAAATTAATTTTAATTTAGATGAAAATTTTCAAAATTAGTTGTTTATTAAAAAAGCAGAGGCTACAAAAATGGAAAAAATTAAAATGTAATTAACTTTAATATTAACATTAACATATAACATATATAGCATTATGCCATTAGCATATATTTATCAAACTTAGAAACCGTTTATATAGTTGTGTAAGGAGAATGCAGTTAGTCGTGCCGCTTTAGTCTCTGCATGCTTGGCATGAATTTCGTTTTTCGTTCTCACAGACCATGGACTCAGATGGCGCTCGAGCTTTTTAGAGACTAACTATAGGTTGATTAGTGCAGCTGCTACAAATTGCCCCAATTGGCTATACAGATGGTACACATAGAGTAGTTTGACACAAACTTTGTTAAACTGAATTAGAGTATCGCTGGAATATTGACAGCTCTGCTATATATATATATAAAAAAAAAAAAAAAGTGACGACACCGACGCCAGCTCGCATTCAACTTGTAAACAAAATGCGGAAAATCAAGTGAGCGCTTCTAGCGACACTTTCAATTAAAAGTGAATTACTTTTTTATATTTCTTGAAGCTTGATTTCAAATCGTAAATCAAGCGAGTAATTGTTGGCGTTATGAATATGATATGAATAAAGATACAAATGTTTTTATTCTGCTGTATACGGCTAGGTTGTGTGTGTATGTGTGTGTGTGTTTATTGATGTCTGTTCTGGGAAAAAAATGTTTGAAGGATTTGATTGATTATTGACTAAATTCTTGATGGAAATGCTGATTAGCATAGGCGAAGCTATTATGCCCAAATTGCTTAAAGCTTGTTTTTTTGTTTATATTTTTTTCAGACTAGATAATTTATGAATTATTATTCGTTCTATTAAAGAATGAATGTTTTAGTCAGCATTCAAGAAAACTCGAAAAGCTTTGCTTTGAGTCTCTATAAATGAAGTGTCTAATATATATTAAAATATATGATGTAAATGCTATAAACTATATATATAGTATCCTTGCTTGTCTTTGCAGAAGCTTAAAGATTTATACAAAATTTAAGTGATTCTTAAACTTAAAGTTAATCTTATCTTAAAGATATGAAAAACATATCAGAAAACAGTTGAGCTACTGAGATTAAATATGTAACAATATAGTCGATTACTGAAGTATCTACATTTTCTATGATGGCAGGTAGCCAAAAATAAATTAATCTTTTTTTCTATCGAAATTTTTTAAAGCCAGATTAAATTAATCTTATAAAATTGCATAAATTTGTCTTTCATTTTAGTCATACTCTATTAACCAAATTTAATGAATCTTAAATCTAATAATATGCGAGATATGCTTAAAATTTTTTATCGATTTTCATCGAAGGAAATGTTATCGATTTGAAACAATCTGCAACTAATCGACCTAGAGACTCTTACGAACTCTTTACTGTTACTTTATAACGTCACATTATATTCGTGATACGACATATATACATACTACCATATATATATTTATACTGTATACACTAGAATATTTTTTTTCTTTAACTTATTCTCTTTCTTTATTTCCTTCTTTATTATATATATTTTAAAATCAGATTACTTTAGAAAAAAAAACCTATTATAGTAGTTTTACACTTTGATACAATTTTTGTCTGTATATGATTTTGATTGATATGATTTGACAGATTGATTGACTTTACTGCTGTTATTGATTAGGAATATATATATATATATATATATATACATAAATAAATTGTTTTTGTGGTCTGCCACGATTGCAATTTAATTTAAAAACCAGTTTTCTCATTTTGCAACCTGACTTAGTTTTGCCTGTTTAAATGCTTTGACATAAATAAATAATAAATTGCTTTCTATAAAATGCTGCATCTCAAAGCAATTGATTTGCTGTATTGCTCGCCTTTGATTCCTATTTGATTAGCCAACTCCTATTTTGTGTTTTCTGCACACACACACACACACACAGAGAGAGAGAGAGAAAAGTCAATCTCTGTTTGGCTAGATGAGCTTAGCTGCTTTGCTTTGGGCGCTCAATGGGAATCTCAATGGAAGTTTAAGAAAACGCAAACAGATTGGCTTCGGTTATTGGTTGATTGAGTAAACATGTGATTTAATTGAATTTCCATCTCGATGTTTGGCCACAAACTGAGCTCTGTCACCTGCGCACTTTCATCTGGCCAAAGGCTGCCGTCCAGCCCCAGTCAGAGATCCATCTCAGCGGGTGAGCAACTCTGTGCACGTCTCACATCTCTAGCTCTCTCTCTCTCTCTCTCTATCTCCCTCTCTTTCTCTGTTTGTCTATTGTTTTGGCTTGCTGAAGTTGTTGGAGCCTTGGGGATAAGCAGCCACAGAAGGACGTGCACCGCGGGCAACCCAAAAGTTAAGAACCCAGCACCCAAGGCAGCAGCGAATCAATGGCCAATCAATGGGCCAACTTAAAGTCCATTGAATTATTTGTAAGCCCTTCAAGACATTCGACGGCAACGACACCATTAACTAATGGCAATTACCCGACTCGCAGTAGTCTTACCAAACTCCATACATTATGTATCAATATATTAAGACGCAGGACTCTCAGGACTCTCCTAGCAGGACTCGCAACTGAATTGGCCTACTGCCTGTCAATGCTAATTTTTGGGTCAACTTTTTGCTCAATTGTCAATGCTGCAGTTCACAGATTTCCATCCTTGATATAATAATAAATGCCAAACATGATTTTCAGTGCACCCACACACACACACACACACACACACACACGCACACACACTCAAATACTCATATAAATCAGTTACACATGTACCGCATTAATTATGCACAGAGCTTCCAGAGGCTTTGGCATCAGAGCTGAGCTGCATTTTCAGTTCATTTATTTAACATATGGAAAAATGCATAATAAATCATCGACTTTTGATTTTCAACTTCGCAAAAAATTGCAACTTTTTCAATAGTTTTTTTCATTTGCTGCATGGGCATACCTTTGTGCGCATTTATATTCTTGATAAAATTATCAACCAATCAATTGCATATGGAAAAGAAAAAAGTGAGAGTGCTGCAGTCGGAAGTACTCGACAAAGGGATACCCTGATCCATGGCAGAGGTTTATATTTGAAGCATGCTATGCTTCCCTTATGTATACATAGCAAACAACACAGACACACTTACACACACACACACACACACACACACATGCTCAGCTAGACAAAGGCAGGAGTTGCGCTGCTAGCTGCGCTTGGACAGCGGCGGGGCTTTGTTGAATGATTTTGTTTCTAGATGGATTTTTTCAAATCAAATTTTCAGAGCGTGATAATGGCATCCATTTGTGTGTAGTCGACAAAGCATAGGTCTTTATAGTATTTGAAATATAATTTTTGGAAGAAAATGAATCCAAATTATACGGAATAAAACAAATCTGTGTATCCATTATAGAAACCCACACAGACCATTTGCTTTTCTTTTCAAGTTTTTGTCGAACTAAAATGAAATCCAATTCAATGGCAATGAGATGAGAAAAAAAGATAAAGAAAAAATTGTATATGGCATACAATAAATTATATTTGAAATTTTAATTCTCTGGCTTTTGAAGCTTACGAGATCGGTGTGTTTATATGGATGGACAGACATTCAGACGGACAGACAGACATTTAAACGGACGAATGGATCGACGTGGGATAGATGGATAGATAGACGGACGGAGAGTCGGACAGATAGACAAACGGATAGATGAATGAATGCATGGATAGATGGACGGATAGAGGGACAGATACTGGACGGATAGATGGACAGGAAGACAAATAGATACTGGACGGATAGATGGACAGGAAAACGGACGGACAGATCGACTGATATCCGGACATGGATGGACGGACGGATTGACGTAAAGTCGCACAAATATACAAACGAATAGATGATTGAATGGACAGAAGAGATCACTGGGCGGATAGATGGACGGATAGACGGACGGACACTGGACGGATAAGTCGACTGATAGACGGCCGGTTAGACGGACGGATACGAAAACGGACATCCGGTAAGCCTAAGGGAAATCAAGAATTATAGTCATGAATGACATTTAAGACGGACAAAATATAACCGACGAAAAATAACCGAACTAATAGACGAACGGAAAGACGGACATGATTTAATCGTCCCATAATCAAGAATTTAATTACTTCATTCTGTTTTCACAACATCTGCTGCCAGTAACATGTATTCTCACAGCATTAATATACCCTCAATAGCCACAATGGGTTCAAGGTATACAAAGCGCACCCACCAGTATCAAAGGAACTGTCATCGAAATTTCCATTGGCATAATATCATTTGAAATGTGAAAATGAATTTCAAATCAGAGCTGCACCTGTCACCTTTAATACCTTAAACTGCTGTGAAAGGGCGATTTCATGGTATCAGGAAAATGCATGCAAGCAGAGGCAGCGCCAGAGTGAATGATGGTCATCTGTATATACTTATATGTAAGCACATACATATAAATATATTCCTAATCACTCAGCACAAGTAGCTGAGTCAATCGAGCCGTAACCAGCTGCCCAGCTGCCCAGCTGGCCAGCTGCTGTCGTTAACCACACTTCAGAGAGCCATTAAATATTTATGCCTGCAGGCCGTAGGCATTGCAAGTGTTTCTATAATACTCTCTAATCACCAGTGAATGGGATGAATTTGAGCTTGCATCAAGCATGAAAGCCTGTGGAGACATGCAACGTGGTAGTATTAGAGCTGCTATGGTTTGTGCACAGTTTGAGCTTAGTTTCGATTGTGGCAAGATTCTGTCACTGCTGTCGCCGCAAAAATTATTGGCAAGAACATTTGCATTTTGGCTATATGCACGCATTTGGCCATCATAATTAGCCTCTGAGAATTTCATTAAGAACGTGTGTCGAAAACCGAAGTTATGCAATAATTAATTTGCCATAGTTGTGGCAGATGCACGAAGCATAAGCATAACCACTGCATAAGCTGTTATGTGTGTGTGTGTGTGTGGTAGAAACAGTCTAGAATGTTTAGAGCAACAGCTCTGCACAGTGCTGAGCTTATCACGGTGAGTTGTTCGATTCCATTGTGAGCCTGGCTCAATGGGAAAATGTTATTTCTCATTCATGGGTTTTACCTACCCAACGGCACTTGATCCAGCTCATTTACTGTTTTAACACATTTGTATATATGTGCTTATTTATGTGTGTGTGTGTGTGTGTGTGTATATCTAAGCTACCTGGGATGGTATGCAAGCAATCCGTAGTAAGCCCATTGAATGTTTGCTCTACGATTAACTAGCGCAACTGGTAGATGTCGTTGGCAACCGAATCAAAGGCCAAGCCAAGGCGCAAGAAGGCGGTGCTCTGCCCTCAGCTGTGTGCTCAGATGTGGCGCTTATGCAAGGCAAGTGGAAGGTCTCTCGGTTTTGCGGCTTGCGGCATTAATGTGCATAATTTAGTGAGCTTTGCGCATTCGCATGTAAATACGGCTCGGTAGGGCACGGGTGGGGCGGGGTCGGGTAAGGGGACGGTGTCGAGAGCCATTCGTGGTTGCTTGCAGATGCTTTAACAGCTGCTGCTGGTGTTGCATCTACTGCAACTACTCCCGCTACTCCTGCTACTTCTGCTGCTGTTGCATTTGTTGCACTTGTTGTCGCTGTGCACATATTTTAGTGAGCGGCCAGCGTCAAGTCGTCGCCCACGCTCAATTTGTCAGTGGCACACACGTAGCGTGGTCAAAATAATGTGACTGCCACAACAGACACTAGCCAAGTGTGTGTTTCGACTTGACTTGGCTTCTTTTCTTTTCATTTCACTTTCCATTTCGCCTCTGTCCATGCACACACACACACACACACACACACACTCATTTCTATTCATTTCAATTGTACTCATTCACGAAGTAAGCAAAATTAAAGTACGTGCCCCTTCAGCTATGCAATGCAATTTTTATTGACTGCAGCCAGAACGAGGACGAAATCTTCGTCTACGTCTCCTACTTTGTCTCCTACGAGGTCGTCTTTTCCCTCTCTCCGTCTCCGTCTGTGACTCGGTTTCCCTCTCCGTCCCCGTCTCTGTTGTCCGTCGCCGCTCTCCGTCTCCCTCTCCGTCACCGTCTCCTACACTTTCTGTGTCTGCGTCTCCGTCTTCCTCTCCGTACTCCTCTCCGTCTTTCTCTCCGTCTTTCTATCCGTCTCCCTCTCCGTCTCCCTCTCCGTCACTGTCTCCTACACTTTCTCTGTCGTCGTCTCCGTCTCCGTCACCACTCCCCGCTACCACTCTCCGTCTCCTTATCTCTCTGCGTCTAAGTCTTCCTCTCCGTCCTCCTCTCCGTCCTCCTCTCCGTCTACGTCTCCCTCTCCGTCATCTTCTCCTTCTCCGTCACCGCTCTTTGTCTCCGTTTCCCTCTTCGTCTACGTCTCCCTCTCCGTATCCCACTCCGTCTTTATCCCTCTCCGTCTTCATCTCCCTCTCCGTCTTCATCTCCCACTCCGTCTCTGTTTACCTCTCCGTCTAACTCTCCGTTTCTCTCACTGTCTCATTCACCGTCTCCGCCTCCGTCGCCGTCGCCGCTCTCCGCCTCCCACTCCGTCTCCGTCTCCCTCACCGTCTCCGTCTCCCTTTCCGTATCCCACTCCGTCGCCGTCGCCCTCGCCGTCTACGCTCACCGTTTCACACCCCGGCTTCGTCCCCCTCTCCGCTTTTAATCTCCGTCACCAACAGCTGAGTTCCATCGAAATGTATCAGCAGCTGGCTTACAGCCCAATCGACCAATTGAGAGTGAGTGAGCAGCTTTAGCGCTTTGCATCTCTCGGTTGCAGTAGCAGCTGCAATGGCTTCGTCGTTGTTTCTATAAAATATTCATTAACCTGATATTCATTAAAAATGGCACGCCGCTACCTCGTTAGTTTTAATGGCGCCAACATTGTCAGTAATATATCCAAGCCGTCCGACAGCCAGCCAGCCAGCCAGCCAGCCAGCCAGCCAGCCATTCAGCCAGTCACTGTCGTCATCGTAACCAAGTTATAATCATTAGGAGCATAGGGGCCAAGTGCTATGTAGGGCAGTCGAGATGCACACAGTATATGCCATGTCCTCCTTATACTTCAATCGACCCCACTTCACTTTGCATACTCACACATACACATGCATATAAATCTGTATATATCTGTATCTGTATAAATATACATTGTGTTTCATGCATTCGCCCAATGGTCTCTTTTCATTTACTTTGATTTTCTCCGCTCGCTGCTTTTTATATTTATATTTTTATTTTTTGTGTGTGCAAATTGGTCGGAGAACCGATATGCAATTTGTCCCTCATATCGATATATGTGCTCAAAAGTCTGTCAACTGCAACTTTGTTAAGTCCGAATGTTCTTTCGCCTTCGCGTATTCTGCTGCCTGCAGCCGCTTTGCCAGTTCATGGGGCACATCAATTAGCCGTTCCCAAATTATCTGCATATATCGAATTGAATTGCTGTGAGGTGCACCGTGCGACGTGTCCTGGCATCTGTGGCGAGTCTTACCCTGCCTTACCTTGCCTTGCCTTAATTGCATTTGCAACATGTTCCGCCTTTCGGCCTGCGATCCGAGGTCGGCATGTTAAACGCCAACACTATAACATCTTCAACTTTCCACTTGGGCTATCTGGAGGGAGCTGCTACGTCAGAAGTTCAACTTGGAACTCAATGTGGAAAGAAGGCTTAAAGAAAACTAATTGACTAGAGCCAAAGCAGTGCAGTAAATTGCCTCCATTGCTATAGGCCATGCATCCTCCTCAACCTCTGCATAGCAAACATTGAATGCATATTTCAATTTATTTGATTTCCTTTTTTGTTCATTTATTGCAATCCATTGGCAAAGCGAGTGTCAACAAAAAGCTAAAACTAAAGCACAGTTATTAAAAAACACTAAATAAAATTTATCTCAATAATATCTACTATCCGATTGAGCTATTTTATTTGCCCGACTGCCCAACTATGCCCCAGTGCATAGTCAAATATGAATGTGATATTATTGAGCCATGATATACAAATAGAAATGTGTAAAAGAACACTTCAAAAAAAAAAAAAATAAGAGTTTCATTTACAATTATTAAATTTTGTTTCTGGTACGCAATAAAATAGTTTGAAATTAAAATTAATATATTGTCTGTGATATTGATATACTTACAAATAGAATGTGCTAACGGGCACTTAAAAAAAAAGGGTTTGATTTACAGTTATTAAGTATAGCTTTTGTTGAACAATAAAATGAAAGCTAAAATGAAAATGAAAATAAAAATAAAAAATATAGCTTGTGATATTGATAGAAATGTGTTAGTGGACACTTAAAAAATAGAGTTTGATTTACAATTATTAAATTTTGTTTTTGGTAAATTATAAATTAGTTAAAAAATAAAATTCTTATTAAAATTTTAATTTTAATTATATGAAAACTAAAATTTAAATTTTAGTTGAAGTTAAAATTAAAATTAAAATTAGAGTGAAAATTAAATTAAAATTAGAGTAAAAATTAATATTAAAGCTAAAATACAAATTCAAGTTAAAATTAAAGAAAATTAGAATGAAAATTAAAATTAAAAGCCCAAATACAAATTCTATTTTTACTTAATATAAATTAGTTGGAAGGAAAAATGTATTTTTGAAATTAAAAAACCAAAAAATAAATAGATTTCAAAAATTTAATTTAAAAAAAGATCAAGACTAAATCTAATGCTGAAACCTTTTTGTTTTTAATTAAACTTTTAAATATAATTTTGCTGTTGCTGTGCAGTGACTTTAAGTACACAAACAATTACAGCAATAACAAGTAAGAAAGCTCTAGTCGAGACTGCTCGACTACGAGATCCCCTGAACCCTTCCAGGAACTAATATTTCAATAATTCGTCACTTCATTTCTACTTACACATGCACACACACATACACACATACGCACGCACGTATAAACAGGCATGGGCTGCTGTGTAGGCTTACTGTGGGAACTTATTTGTTTAATAACTTTTTTTGTAGACGGACAATTTTGATAAAACTTTCAGACCGTGATAATAACATTAAAATGTGTGTATGTACTAGCTCACAAGTCTCTAGTATTTGAAATACGGTTTTTGCAAACTTGTAGGGAAGGGGGTGTTATGAAGGGTGGGGGGGTGAAATATGACAAAAACCGAAATACTTAAAAATACATATGATTCTACATTTTAAATTTCGAGACTCTATCTTCAAAGGTGCAGAAGATATAATTTTATAACTGATTTTCGATAAGGTTTTTTATCGATAACAAAAAACCAGAAGCAGTTATCGATTTAAAAAAATAAACTTGATCTGCGCGTGCAATATACGGACCTACAGTTTCAAATTTCAAGTCTCTAGCTCCTATATCTTCTGAAATCGACGCGTTCAAACATACGGACAGACGGACAGACGGACAGACAGACAGACAGACGGACAGGGCTAGATCAACTTTTTTTGTCGCCCTGATCAAGAATATATATACTTTATGGGGTCTGCCACGCCTCCTTCTGCCTGTTACATACTTTTAACAAAACCATTATACCCTGATTTCCCATTTTTAATGGGTTCAGGGTATAAAAAGCTGCACCTGTATGTTCTATGGCTGTAGCTAACGTGAGTCTTGAGTTACTTCAGTGATGGTCTCTCCTCTTGAGTGTGTTTGTACAGATGGTTTTGATAATAGTGATAATTGATAGCTTGTTTATTATGTCTTCGACCTTGAAGTTGCTTGCAGACTAGGTGCTTCGTCAGAGAAAGGTGGCCTGAGTGTAACATAGTATTTAAAGTGTCTATTAGTAATGAGCTAATGTGTTGGAAAACAGACAACTGTTATTTTAAATGGTTGAGCCTGTCAACAACTGATTCATTATTGTTGTTTTATTATTATTATTTCTGCTTTCATGCAATAAAACTCTAGTGTGAAGGCTGTTCATGTATAGCAATTATACTCTAGCTTGCAATTTGTGTAAATGACATTTTGCAATATCTGAACACACATCGGGAATGGCTTAAATTTAGCTTAAACTCAAATTTATTTTTTCATATTTAAAGACTCGTTACAAATTCATTTATTTAATAAATAAATTGGAATAAGAAACTTCAAGCTGTTAAAATTGATGGATTAAACTATTTGTCAATTATCAATTAATATTTGCCGCTTTGATTTCACAATTGTCGCAGCTGTTTATTTAAATGGTGCAAATGCTGTTTACGTTGTGCTCAAGCTTAAAGCATTCATCAGTTTATTTAATTAAATACATATAATGAATATACATATATTTACATTTCAAACACTTAATAGATTAACGTACACTTTTGCATCCAGGACTTAATAGCCTTTTGTTTATACAAGTGGCTTTTTTCCGAATCCTGTCGATTGGCCGATTTCTCTTAGAATTGCAGTATTTATTTTATTTATAATGTGACTTTATTTTAAATTGGTTTGCTTGAAAACAAAGCATAGACTTTGACATATTTTAGAGCATCTAATAGATCTAATATAGAGTAGAGTATCAGAGTACCTAATAGAGTATGTAATAGAGTATCTAAAAGAGTATCACATAGAGTACTACATTTTCAAAAAGAGAACTAAATTATCTAATGGAGTATCTATATACTCTATTAGATACTCCATTAGATAATTTAGTTCTCTTTTTGAAAATGTAGTACTCTATGTGATACTCTGCTAGATTAGACAAGAGAAGGTAATATTTTGGGCTAAGTTTGGCTAGATAGCCATAAAAGAGAATTTTGTATATTGTTAATCAAATGATTTGGAAAAGAGACTTAACTGGACTGGACTAGACTAGACTTGACTAACTAGCAGATAGCCTAGCTTTATGGCATATGCTCTTTTGGTAGTCGCTTGTTTGAAACCAAACAACTCAAGCCAAGTTTATTTTTTACTTATAGCCCTAGAGCCACTTGCTAAGAACTGCCTTACAATTGAACGGCCTTATCAATAATTATTAATAAACAATTTATTATTAAATGAATATATTTCATCGCTATGAAATAAATATATGTGCATAAGCTATTTAAAATTAAAAGTATTTTGATAAAGAAAATTAATTAATAAAAAAATTGGAGTTAATTAAGTAGATATTGCAGAAAAAAAGTAAGAGACTTATGATTGAAAATATAAATAAAAAATCCAAGCTCCTATGCTCCTAGTATAATCCAGCAAACGTCTTCAAAGTCAACTCCAATTTATTCTATACAATTCTATTCTATTCTATTCTTTTCTATTCTATTCAATTCTATTCTATCGCATTCTATTCTTTTCTATTCAACAAATCAATGTACTCATCTTTGCAGTGACTTTGATTATGACGTCAATCAAAGTCACTGCAGAAATAAGTATTTTATATAGTTTATATTATATGGAAATACATTTATGTATAAATATGTATATATTGATATATTTTTTTAATGAAATAGTTATTAATTTTTAGGCAACTTTATCTAAGCAGAAGCTAAAAGATATATAACTATCTAATATAGAATGCATATCTTAGGGAAAGAAAGAGATTTTAGGGTGTGTAATCATTAATACATTAAAGTTGTTTAGGTCAAGACACGATCCAGCAGGTCTTGAAGATGCTTGCACCTAAGTCTGCTCCTAACACAAGTGCGGGGGCTTAGAATACTCTTTTAGGAGCCTAGAGTTTTCATGTACCAAGAAGGTGCTCCTTGATCTATCAATGATCTATCGTCCTAAGTATTTTTACTTGAAGCACATGAAGTTTGTCAAACACTTGGAAGGCGTAGAACAGGCCAAGAGCTAGGATGGTCTTATAGATTTCAGCCTTGTTGTCCAAGGACAACTGCAGCGACTGTATTAATATTGAAAATAAGAGAAAAATAAATATCTATGTCTATACATAAAATCAAATTTAATTAAGAAACATATTTTGTTTATTATATTTTTGCATTTGATACTTGACAAAACTTGAATACAAACTACAAAAAATTAGCTAAAATAATTGAATTTTGATTTCTACTTATAATTAAACGTGTTTGTTTTACATTTTTTGTAATTTAGGCACGCAATTCGAAGAATTTATTTGACAATTCTATGCATGGGAATTTCTTTGTGTAGCGAAAATAATAGCAGCAACAACAACAGCAACAACATGAGGTAAATGGAGCGAAAAGTTAAAAACTTTTTGTAGTGCTTTGGCCCGTGTGTGTTGACTTTAGTCAAAAGGTGTGACAATATTTACAATGCGCTCTTAATTGAATTTATTATGTATGTATAAAACATTCCAACTGCGTGCGTGTGTGTGTGTGTGTGTGTGTGTGTGTGTGTGTGTCTTTGTCTCAGTCATTGCTATGCAATGCGACATGGAATTATCCCTATCCCCCCATATTTAGAATCCTGCAAGAAGAATCAAGAAACTCACATTGAATCAAATTTGTGGGTGAGTGCGTGGGCGTGGCAAAAGTATTATAGCCCACATTATACAATGCGTTTATGAATTCGAAACTAACAGAGCTGCAACAGTGGGAAATATTTGACAGTGGAAAATATTTCCCACGGTTAACAGCAGCAAAAAGCTCTACAGCGCCATCTGTGCACAGCTTCTGAACTATCGAGTGCTTGGAGTTGCCATAAAAAGTTCGCCCCAGCAAGCGGTGCACTGCTTGTTAAGTGACTTGCTGCACCAAAAAGTATGCAACGCGTCGTATGGTTGGTGTCTGTGCTAAGCCTGTGGTTGTTTGTCTGCGCTAGGTGGGTGCGGGCAACGTGTCGTATGAGCATCGAGCTCTGAGCACTCAATGCAAGAATTTCACGGCGATTGCAACTATTTTAATCCCTTTGTTTGCGCCATTTGTGCATCGCATGCCGGCTGCATGAATAAGCGAGACAACGGCTGATAAGATGAGCCATTAACGGGGCTTCCGAGCGCACAGCCTTCAGTTGTTTGCGCCAGCTGCGGCCCGTGAAGTGGAAACGGAAATGCTTGGTATTTGTGCAACGGACGCCTCGATGCTTAATGCACGGCACTTGACCAGCGCTTGGCCAGTTGTGATAGCGGCAATTATGATAAAGCGCAGATTCTTTGCGCGACGGATTGCGACCGGAAGCAACTTCATGCACCTGTTTAGCCGGAAAGGGGCATTAAAGCATGCCAATATTATGACACATTAGCCCTGAACAAACCCCAAATGCCCTCCACTCAATCAGTCAGCGGACAGCGATGATACAAGCAAAGGCAAATAAACTTCTCGCCTCGACCTTTTCTCTGACTGTCCAAAGTTTGAAGATCCCTACTTCTTCAGCTGGATACCCACAGAGGTATGTTACCTGACTTGCTAAATTAATATTTGCATTGTAAGAGAGTCCAAACTGCAGGCAGCGAATGTCTACATTGCTATCGTATGAATTGGGATGATATTTGGCAACTGTTTTGTGTATTCATTTATTTATTCTTATTTTTTTGTGATATTTTTAATATTTTTTATTATTTTTATTAAGACTTAAGTCCATACCATTCAAATTTGGTATCTGAACAACACAATTTATGAAGTACCTAAACAAATGAATAATTCAGATTCTTTTTTCATTAAGTTTTGCTCACAGTCTAACTTACCACCGATCGGTAATCCAGATACCTTAATTGACATCAACAACATTCTTATTCATGAAAACACAGTTAGCAGGCTTTCTCACATGTAAAAAAACCAGGGACCGTAACGATTATAATTTTTATATAAAAAATTGAGAAATAAGACTCCTTTTTTAACTGATTTAAAAAATAAAAAAAACAAATTATACTTATTAAAATTAATTTATATAATATAAATAGCCCCAAGTTTTATTTTTAAATTTTATAACAGAAATTGAAAATGAAAGTTATATTTGATTTGTTATATAAAAATTTATGTGTAATAATTATTTTTATTTTTATTAAAAAAAAATAATTCTAATAATTGAAAAAAAAAATTTAAGTAAAATAATTGCAAATAAAAGTTTAGTTTGTTTTTGAATTTGCTGTAAAATACTTATGTACATTTTCCCCACTCTTCTTGGAGGATTTTTGTGCCTCATTTTGTTTTTTATTCATAGTCTTTATTTTCGGTCCCTGAAAAACACAATCAGCACAGCTTCAACAGTATTACAATTCCAATTCTAACACAATCTTTCAAACCTCTAATTCCTCATTGCACAACGTAAGCAAATCACTCACTCAAACACATTTATATTCACTGAAGACATTCACACAATTTTGTTCAACTCTCCGTCAATTTATCTATATTATATAGGTTTCTAGTTTCTATATGGAGTAAAACCATTCAGATTTCTCACCTTAATGCTCAAACCTTCTAAAACACCTGCCCCTTATCAATCCTCGCAAACCCAACCGGTAATAACATACCCATAATAATAGATTTCCTTCAAAAAACTAATATATACTATGAAAACATAGTAAATATGTAAATACCATTGTAATTTAATACTGTAATAAAGTAGCCTACAATAAGAAAAATCTGTACAAAATCTACGACACAACTACATCATCTAGCCGAAGGCCATAGCAGCCAGTGCTTAATCCTAGGTAAGCTTTAATTTTATATTATTTCTAACTTCTTAATAAATAAATAAATAAAGCCATTCAGATAAAACTTTCTTTTTTCTTTTTTTTTTTTTTTTTTTTTTTTTTTTGGATAAGTCATATAAGAAAGGTTTAATTAACTTTGGTTTCTGTTTCATTTTATTAGCCTTTTTATCCATAATTTTCCTTATGTTTTACTTCAGCTCTGTTTCTAATTTTATTAATTTAATTTCTACTTTCCATAATCAATAATAAAATAAATAAAAGTTTATTTAACTTTAGTTTTAATTTCGTAATACTTACTTATACTTTTGACTACATAGCTAGCAAAGACTACAAATTCTATTTCACATAAAAATTATAATTTTAAGCATTGCATATTCAGAAAACTGAAGTGAAAAGTTTGTAAGCCTTTTACTTATTAATGTATGTATTAACAAACGTCATCCTTAGTGACTGTCATCATTCAATTTGGGACTCCTTCATTTCATTTCATAAGCTTACATTTGAGAGAACTCAAGTTCTTGGAATATCAAAGTTAAGTTTCATTCTATTCCAAAGTAAGTAGTTTGCAGACTCATTTTGAAAAGTTAAGTGGAAAATCTACAAAATGGCTTTGGATGAGCGTCAAGATGATAATGAATGTTCAATTAGGATCATAAATCCATTTCGCATTGGTCAAGCGTGAAAAAAAAATTTTTTTAATGCAAGCAATTGTACTTGGAAAATTAATATTTATATAATATTTGTGTTTTGATTTTTTCACGGTTTGCTACTATGCGTCGACATAAGATATATGGGCTAGCAGAAATATTTGTCAATAAGACTGGCAACAGCTGCTCAGAGCAGAGCAGAAGTCAGCAATGGCCCAAGTCAAATAATGATTAGATTTCAATTGGTAACTGAAGAGCTTTTTTCATCTCCTCTAAAATATGTTATTAATTTATAATATTCTATATATTTATAATATTATTTTACAGAATGAAAATAGATTTCCCAACAATGTAGAAATTAATAAAAATGCAATCACTGTTTAGACAGCTCTCACTGCAAATCAAAAATTTACTTTGCTGTAGTCTTTTGTTGTCTTTATTAGGGACAGCTGGGACTGACCTCGTATTAGACAAAATATGTTGCTTATAATATTTGTAATACTTAATTCTTATGAAAAGTTTATCGATGTTGATAATGTATAATACATAGTATATGTATAATATAGTAAACATATATATATATATTTATAGTATATGACTGTATGTAGAAGATAGCTCTTTCTTCACATTTTTTATTGAGGTAGGTAAAAATGCGTTATGTATCTTCAGACAGATTGTAAACTGCTTATCTCCTAAAGGCGTTCTCTTTGTTGCGCTGCCCCTCACATTATGGGAAGCCAAATAAGGCTTCAATGTGGAATATATATATAGTATATAGATATATATTTTTGAAATGTCTTGTTAACGATAGTATCTATAACTGGATACCGCAGAGACCTCTATGAATCTATAAAAGCATAATACAAAAGAAGTAAGATCGCTGCAGTCGAGCGTTACCGACTGCAGAATACTTATTCACTGCCCAAAACGCTGCCAGATCCATTTATCGATTTGCCTCGCCCCCAATTGGTAAACATATATACATATATTATTTTTGTGCAAGTCAATAGAGAATGTCAACTGTAATTTAGTAGTTCAAGTAAAAGTTTTTAGCTCTAAAACTGTAGAAAATACAGTTTTCCCTGATAAGCAACGCCCCCACTAGGCGTAGATATATCCGATATATCATATTGATTTTGGGCTGTCAAACCGAGTATATATTCCAAGTTTCAGCATTTATCGATTGACTACGCCTCCAGTGGGCGGGATAATCTGGACACTTTATAATTTGAAGGTATACACGAGAACATGGAACATGGAACATATACCCAAATATCAATACTACAGCTTTAATAGCGCCAATATGGTTTACATTCATTCGAACGAACGGAGAGACGGATGGGTAGACGGATGGACGGACATACGGAAGGACAGCCAAACTAATATACTCATTCAATTTTTTGTGAATGAGTATAATATATATTTATATGTATATATATGTTTATTTTTTTATAGATTTTTCATCAGATTTGTAAATAAAATAACATTTTTATTTTTTGGTATTTTGTCAGTTTTAGGTTTATTTTGAAACACAGCTTTCAATGCTTATAAACTGCCTTGGCATACGTATGTGTATGTGGGGGAGATGTATGTATAGAATACACATATACATGTATATATACACACATATATATATATAGATGTATATGTATTTGTGCACTTACATATAATAAGTTTTTTGTTTTAATATTTGTGTAATTTGTTTAGATTTTCTTTTCTTTACTAATTCATTTTTTTTTTTTTGTCTTTTTTTATATAGATATTTTGCTCATGGATTTTGTTTGGAATGAATGTTTTGCATCGATGTTTGCTGTGGCATAAATATAGTATAAATACTCTTGTATAATTTACATTTGTTTCTTCGATCTCACTAAGAACTATTAAAAAAAAAGAGTGTAATCAATTACTTAAAATAAATCACAGCGTATCTAAGCATTTCTTTTCATTTGTTGTTGATTTTGTTGTTGTCGTTGCAACGGATTAAATAATTTAAGTGTATAGATAAATAAATAATAAAAAAAAAAAAAAAAATAGAAAAAAAATAATAAATACAATAAATAAATAAATATAAACTACTTTATCAACGTTACTAAATTAAGACTTAGAAATTAACTGGAAATGGTCATATGTCATTTGAACAATAAATAAATACTCATGTGTGTGTGTGTGTGTGTGTGTGTGTGTGTGTGTGATCCTAACTATCCGCTCAACGGAAGTAGCTGTGATTATATACTCTGATATAATACTAAATAGTTCTAGCATAAATATTAAATAAATAAATAAGTTAAGCACTACGAGGGGGGGAACAGGCCAGGGACAATGTTGGGGGGCGGGGCTGGGGCTGGGTCTGGGGCTGGGTCTGGTTTTGGTCTTCGAGGTGTACTCATCATAATGTTTAGATATATATATATATATCATTAGAGAATGGCATTGGTCAAATTCACGTTTCAATGGTCGCGCTCAACTAGGAACTGTGCACAGCACTGGGGGCGCTAATACTGGATGCAGGTCAGATGTGATTCGAGGAGGATTCGTTGTTGCGTTCGTTCGTTGATGCTGATGCTGATGCTGGGCTTAGCAGTCGCCAAAGTTGGAGCAGCCGCTGTCGTTGCGTCGACCCGACTGCCCGGAGCGGCTGCTCTCCGAGCTCTCCAGGCTGATGGCCTGGCGGGAGTTGGAAACGGAGGAGCTGTGCTGACGGCTCTCGGCACTGTTGCGCCTGTGCTTGTCCAGCGCCCGGCGCAGCGACTTCCACATGTTGTCCAGGAACTGGAAGTACAGCTGCTTGGTGAACTTGAGGTCACGCTTGTCGGCCTCCTTGCTGCCATCGGCGGGCGTATAGAAATCCAGATCCTCCTGCATCTTGGCCTTGCTAATCTGACTCAACTTGGCCACATTGTTCATCGGATAGGAGGCATTGATAGTCGTCTCGATCTCGCAGAGGACACGCCGTGCGCTCATCAGCAGCTTGTGCAGCTCCTCGGTGGACTTGCCAATGGGCAGCTGATGCTTCTTCTGGTACTTGTAGTGAGCCTTGCCCAGATACGCGAAGCTGCCCACAAACGTTTGCATGCTGCGGTACCAGGTCTGCAGCTTCACCTGTAATTGGTTGAAATCGAAGACAGAGAGAGGGAGAGAGAGAGGGAGAGAGAGAGAGAGAGAGGAGCAACAGTTAGTCAATTGCATTACAATAGCAACAAGAGGAAAGGGCAAATGCAAATGCCGTTCAGCGAGTCCAGGGAAACTGGTCTAAGCCGCCCAGGGCGGAGCAGGTCTCATCAAACATTTTGCATATGCGCTTCATCAGCTTCAGCTTCAGCTTCTGCTTCAGTTTGTGCTTCAGCTTCTGCTTCAGCTTCTACTACTGCTGCTTACCTTATTTGTGGGACGCGTCATGTTTGGCAGGAATTCGTACTCGCGCTGCCAGGCCTGAATGTCGCCGTAGTCCAGCTTGGCTGCCGCACGTATGTCATTCAGTTCGATTCGCGTGTTGTTGCGCAGCATCTTCAGATACTGCAGAGAGTGAGACAGAGAGACAGAGAGAGAAAGAGAATTGTTTAGCAATTGCAATGTGTATATTGTGAATACAATTGTGAACCAGTTTCATTTGTGGCTGGCTTTCACTCTGCATTTGAACTCACATTGCGCTTGGCTCGCGCTGAGATGTCCATTTTCTTGGGCTGCAGCTGATCGGGCTGATAGACGCCGCCGCACGGATTCTCCCACTCGGGCGCCCCATCCGTCCGGGCAAAGTACTGCAGCGTATGGCTGCGCCGATGCCGGATGCGCTGGCGCTGCAGCTCACGCTTAACGGCTTTCATGGCCGCCTGTGTAATCTGCTCATAGCTGCTCTCGCTTTCAGCATCAGCATCAAAGCTGCTGCTGCCGCTGCTGCTGCTGCTGCTGCTGACGTCGCTGTCGCTGTCGCTGTCGCTGCTGTCGCTGCTGCCGTTGCTGCTGTTGCTGTCGTCGTCGGCGTAGCTCTGGGCCAAGCCATAAAAGGGATTCGCATGCCAAGCTGGCAGCGATCTGCTGCTGTCCGCCTGCTCGTAGCCAAAGCCCAGCGCCAGCTGATCCTGCAAGGGGCGTGTCTGTGTCATGGGCAGCGGCAGCAGCGCAGCCAGCGCCAGGAGCAGCGTATAGCTCGGAATTCTGTTGTGGCCAATGCTGCAGCTGCAACTGCAGCTCAGTTCTTTGCTGGCGCTTTTGCTGTGGCTTTGTCTCTTGCTATCGCAATGCTTTGCTGCAAGAAGAAGAGAGAAAAGAAGTTAAATAAAATATTCCAAAAAATATATATAAAAATAAATGAAATCAAATATATATAAATAATAATGAATGCTCTTTTAATATTACCCTTGGACATGAGAGTTTGCTCGCAACTAAACTAAAAATTTCAATTCCGATTCCAATTTCAATTCAAACTAACTTTGCGTGCTCGTTCGATTTGGCGTGCGCGCTCTGCGGCATCTGCTCGACAACTGGCCAGTTGCGCACTCGCACTCGCATTCACATTCACACACACTCACACACACTCACACAGCACTCACTCGCATTGCACTCGCACTCAGCTCGCAGCCTCTCGCAATTGAGTGAGTGATAAGCGGCTCAGCCGCCTCCTGCTGAGAGCGTGGCTTCTACTCGCTTTTGACCAAAACAATTGAGTGCAATTTCTATCTCTGCGTCTCTCTCTCTCTCTCTGTCTGTCTGTTTTATCGAAATTGTTGAACGGCATTTGGCTTTGTCATCGGCCAATTGTGCTTCGCTTGAATTTCACAAGAAATTTATAGATTACTCATCGTGCGCGTATTTTGGGTTTTTTATTTTATTATTGTTTCGTATGCTGTGAACGGAGATATTGCTTAAAGCAGCAGCCGCAGCAGCCGCAGCCGCAGCAGCAGCAGCAGACGCTGACCAGACAGACAAGTCGCGCGCGCAACGGCGACGTCATCGTTGACCAATTGGCCGCGGGGCAACGCGTCGTATGAATAATTCATGCACAATACAAATTCATTCAAGAGCAGCGCGCGCTCTCGTGCCGTGCCGTGCCGTGCTCTGCCAACAGCAGCAGCAGCAGCAGCAGCAGCGGCAGCAGCGACTACGACAACAACATGCACAACGAGCACATTTTGACGTAGGTCAGCAACTTCGCATTCGATAACAAAAACAGGCAAACGCCAAAGCCAAAGCAGCAGCAGCAGCGGCAGCAGCAGCGGCCAGCGCACGTGCTGCTGATCATGTGTCCACTAGAAAGTTCCGCTGGAACCATGGATTAATCGCGGCTCATGAATGTATTTCATCAAGGTGGAATATGCCAGATATACAGTGAGGAACTAAATTATTGGCACAGCAAGCTTTTTAAACTCAATAGCAACTTTTTAAATCTCATTCAAAGTTTCTTTGATTGAACAAAAATTAAGCAATAGTATAAATAGGCTATTTATTTTATTTTATTTACTTATTATTTTGTTTTATCAAATAAACTTTTAAAAAGACTTAGAAAGTAGCTATTAAATGAAACCAAAAAAATTGTGCCTAAAAACTTAAACGTAGAATTAACTAAAATTGAGTAATCAAAAGAAGTCGTCAAACTTATTGAACAAAATTATTGGCACAGTTAGTATTTTATATATTTTTATATATTATATATATTATATATTTATAAATTTTATATATAATTTTTATTTTATTATTAAAAAAAAAAAAAAAATATATATATATATATATATATATATATATATATATATATATATATATATATATATATATATATATATATACATAAAATGAGTAACATTAATATCAAGTTTTTTTACTTTTCAAGTAGTATATATTATATAATATCAAATATAATACATTTGATATATATCTCTTTAAAAAGCAATTTTTTCGATCTATAATTTACCATTTACACTTTTTTAAATTTAAATTAATTTTATTTTTTTTTTATTCGCACTTAAAGTTGAAAAATAAAAAAACCGAATATTTATATTAACCACTGTATATATACCTATTTGTATAGTATATACTCTTGTATTAACTCTTATCGAAACTTGCAGAAAAACCAGGGAACAAACATGTGATTCGATTAATTGAATGATTATCTGGCTAGATTAAGACAGCGATTAATTTAAAATGATTATAGTTATTGCATTTTAATTACTGCCCAATTAAAGCTGCTCAACAGCTTGGGAATTTTTGTTGTTGTTGTTGTTATTGTTGTCTAACAATATCTGAATTTTTATACCCATTCACAAAAGTGAAATGAGCATATTAACTTTGTGCAATGTCCGTTCGTCTATCCGTCCGAATGCAAACTATTTCCCCGTCTAATAAACTGTTAAGATTTTCCCATAACGCCCACTAGGGGCGTGGCAAATTGAAATATGCATTTTACAATATGCCAGAAATCTTATTAGTTGAAGTGCTAGGAAAATGAAATTTGGAATATATACTCCGATTGACAGCACAAGCTCAAAAAGATTTGGTGGATATAACTACGCCCATTGGGGGCGTGGCAAATCGGAAGATTCACGTTCCGGTATATCAGAAACTATGGTAGCTGAACTGCTAGAGAGTTGAAATTAGTATATATACTGGGACTAACAACAAAAGCTCAAAAAGATATGGCGGATATATCTACGCCCATTGGAGGTGTGGCTTATCGGGTTAAAAATCGAAGTTTAACAACGAACTTTCATTTAACATTTTCAATTTATTTGCACAATAAAAAAATATATATTAATATACCAATTGGGGGCGTGTCACATCGGAAACTGAATCTGGCAGCATTTGGGCCATGACTGAGTATTCTGCAGTTGGTAATGCCCGACTGCAACTGTCTTTCAATTGTTTACGTTTTTGTTTGTTGCCTTTTTATCTGGATAAACAATGAGTTCGTCTTGGGGAAGTCCCCGAGGTTTTGGTCTAAACTAGACGCATAGATATAGACGTTCGATATATGATAAACTTTTTAGCTGGCTTCGTAAGCTTTTATTTATTTAATTTTTTTTTATTTATGATTCTAACTTTATTTTACTTTTGCTTTGGCTTTTAGCTTTTGATTTTTGGCTTTTTTGGGTTAGTTCATCGCAGCGCTGAGAACATCGCTTTAAAAATGATTTGAAATTTCACCAGCGCTGAACGATCGTAAATCGTGGTAAAGCCGGTTGAAATTTATTTGCTAGCCAGGTTACGGGGGCCTGTGAGTACTTTGGACTTGGCACTCGCTGCTCGTGTGAGTTACTTACTTGTTTGGCTCATTTTAGCGGCTGTTGTTGTTGTTGTTGTTGTTGTTGTTTTAATTAGTTGTTAGCTTTAATGTCTTATAATACTGACTGGAGGAACGTGCACTTGACTACTAATTTTGTAATTTCAATTTCAGTTTCAGTTTCAATTTCAGTTTCAGTTTCAGTTTCAATTTCAGTTTTAGGTTTTCGAGTTTCAGTTTTGAACTGACTTCAGTTCGATGCGATGCGTTTTGATGTGATGCGATTCGGTTTGGTTCGGTTCGATTGGATTCGCGAGCCGATGGCGATAATCATTGGCGTGCGCCTAAATAAGACTGATTCATGGTTCCAGCGAACACATTCATTTATATTTATACTTCCCGAGATTCAGACGCTAGCAGTGCCAGTGGCAGCGGCAGCGGCAGCGACACTCGACGTCGGCGTCGGCGTCGGCGTCGGCGTTGCGGCGTCACAGAGAAAACCGAAGCGTGTGTGAGAACAAATCGTAATCGTTATATGCTCATAATTATAATCATTATTTTATGATACACCCCGCCAACCCCCTCGCCTCCTCAGCCCCCTCTCCACTGCCCCCTCTAAGCTAACCTTCCACTCACCCTTACCTTCGCCTTCGCCCCACCTGCCCCATCAATGGCCCTCTCCTGCCATTCATGTATATCTCACATATATATATATATATATATATGTATCTGTATATATATATATATATACCCCTAGCACACATTACGTTAGGGGAACTTTCCAGCTCAATGGTGTCAGCATTCAGCAGCTACTCCTTCACTCCGCCACCTTCGCCCTTATCAATGACGCTCAACAATTACGTCAATGCTTCGATACTTCGATTCTCCGATCGGCTGGCTCATTCTTAATGTTAACTTCATTGATGTAGCGCAGCTGGAATTCAATTTGAAGTTACACGACTCTTGACTCACTCACTTTCATTGAGACATCCTCTGCAACTCTCTCATCATTTGGCCGCCATATGATATGACATTTCTGAATGAAACATGCAAAAGCAATGAGTGCCAATCACTTCCACTTGCCACCACATGAGGGTTTTATCCAAGTAACTGGTTGATATCTTGATAGACTGAGGCGATTTCTATCATAGGCAGGCCAATAGCTGCTGAGAGCATTGCATTGTTGCATTAGACAATGGGAGGAGTGGAGAAGTTTGCGCTATTGTTCAGCGTATGAGAATCGAGGAACCACCAAATCTGTTTGCTCCTCCTCCATGGGCCTGATGGTGCTCATATCCATATACAGGGTTGCCCATTATTAACGGACCCATCTGAGGTTGCCCATATTTAATTTTAATAAAAAAAAAAAAAAACACAATTTGTTTTTATATTGAGATATCACATTCAAATCTACTTGAACCAAATAAAATAATTTTATCGTAAAATATTATGTTTTTCTTCAATTAAAAAAAAAAAAAAAAAAAAAAAACAATATGGGTTCGTCGAATATGGACAACCCTGTATATATATATATATCTATTTTTATACCCTGAACCCATTGAAAATGGGAAATCAGGGTATAATGTTTTTGTGAAAATGTATGTAACAGGCAGAAGGAGGCGTGGCAGACCCCATAAAGTATATATATTCTTGATCAGGATGACGAGCTGAGTTGATCTAGCCATGTCCGTCTGTCCGTCCGTCCGTCCGTCCGTCCGTCCGTCCGTCCGTCCGTCCGTACTAACGCAGAGATCTCCTAAACTACAAGTGCTAGAGACTTGAAATTTTACATGTATACTCGTGTATACCATACGCAGTACGAGTTTATCATATTTTTTCGATAACTCATCCCATTTCTTTTTTATCGATAACAATCGAAAATCTGACTTGGTTTTTAAAGCCTAGTTTGAATACTATTAGACCTAGAAACTTCAGATTTACTGTGTAGATTAATGTGATGAATACAAAAATTTTGTCATTTACAGATTTTGGATGCCACGCCCCCTTCGCCCCAAATTTGAAAAAAAACGTATATCAAGTACTAGAGACTTGTGCTTTGGCATATACACACATTTAAATGTTATTATTACGTCCTGAAAATTTGATGAAGATAGTCCCACTACAAAAAGATTTATTCAACAAACAAATTTTCGTAATATAGCCCACACGGCAGCCCAAGCGCAGTAACTGCGCAGTTAGCAGAGCAATTGTTTATGCGTTCGTATGGATGCATGCGTACGGGTGTGTGTATGTGTTTTTGTATATGTGCATGAAAGAAGTGTAGAATGATTGGAACCAGTACTTTGCAGGGTTCAGGGTATCTCCTAGTCGAGCAGTCTCGACTAGAGCCCTCTTACTTGTTAATTATATATTATTAATTTATTGTTGCTGCTTATTGTCTAGGACTTGTTCGGGCAATTAGCTCTAAGCCTTAACTACTGAGTGGATCAGTATATCAATACATACATCAATTTTATCAATAAATATATATTTAAAACTAATTCTAATCCTGTCTATAGTATTTCAATATCAGTTGGTTTCCCGACGATCCAGAGGATGTAGTCTTTTCAGTCTTCGCCTGCTATTGTTGATAACCAGATTAGCGAGGTGATTTGGATGGGTTGCCAATCTCTCCGCATATCGGGAATTACAATTCTGCAATTGTAAGAAGATTTCTAGATCACTGTGTAGCACTGAGTTTCTTATAAATCATTTAGCTCCAGTCCATCTTGTTGATAGATAGCCGTGCCGCAAAGCCCCATAAAGGCATTTCATATAAGAAACTAGGCACTCCTATAGCCTTGTTGATGACGACTATGCTGTTATCCGTATTTTTGGTTTAGTGGAGCCGTTGTGAGTTTCTGATATTAGCATCAATGTAATTGGTCTATTGTGAGAGGAATACAGCCAATTCCTGAGTTTTATTGCTCAGCCCATTAGCGTTCCTGATGCCCACTTGTAATGCCACAATGAGACCCATTAGGCTGATGGAAAGGTTTGCGTTGCAGTGCTGCCAGTTTGTCAGTTTAGCCTATTTCAGGCTAGATCTAGCATTTTCATATTTGAAAATGGAAATTTGAATGTAAATTATGATTATTCTTGATACTATTATATTTTAGTTACTTTTCGTATGTTTTCTTCCATTTAGCTTGGTATTCCAGCATTTATTTATATTAAATTTTAGCTTACTTTTATCCATAATCTAACTTATTTTGAAGCTCAACAGCTGGTTCACTGTATGCTGCAATCCTTCATCAAACTATTCTGCCAGAATACTGTGAGCGATCTGTGGATCTGTGCCTTTCAGCATGGAGCCTTTAGGCATTACAGTGCTCCAGCAGAATGGGCTTGGGCAGAGTGACCTGTTGCTGCCTGAGACTTGAGCAATTGAACAGCCCTTGTAGTTGGCAGTGGGCTGTAAGTTCCAATGTAGCTTCGTATGTTATTGGTCCTTTTGCCTTGCGCAGTCCTTGGAAGCATGTTTCCCATGATTCTAGATTGGGTCAGATCAATATTTTTTCTCGGCATCTCGACTGTGCAGCGTTGCCTGCCGTATAACACATAGGTCCAGAATTTGTCAACAAAAAATATATTCAGTAAGGTTTTCTCAACACGGCCTATCACTCCAATGTTCATTTTTCACTTTGTAGCTTTTCAATTCCAGCTCTTCTTCTATTTGCTGGAGTGATTTTAGTACTATACTGAAGCCCTTTGAGACGAGCTCTGTATGGCTTGTCTTCTTCAAGCTGATAGCAGTGAAGCTCCAGTCCTAGCTTAATAAAATGGCTTATGACTACCATGCAGTCCACGCTGGATTGAGCTAAAGCTTGATGTCATAGGACTTTGCTGCGATAGTTTGGGCAACTAGCAGATGAAATAATGCCACCGATTTGATGTTTGGGCCCCAAAAAGAAGGCTGACGAGTATTTGATTTGTTGACAGGCTGGTCGGTCAAGATTGGAGCTGCTAGCATTTTGCTTTTGATCAACTTCGTCTTTTTTGAGTATGGTGAAGCTGCTGCAGCTTTGCTGGTGTTGGTGCTTTCATATGGCTTGTAGCGAGCTCTGCTATTGCTGAGACCTTGAACAGAATCTATATCAATGGGATTTGTATTTACAGGTGGAAGTAACACTTGCCTTTTAGCCATGTCAATGTTGAATTGGGCTTTAATAGATGCCCTTCTCTTTTCGGCTTCAACGGGGCTATTGACCTTTGACGTCATCGTTATCGTAGCTGATGTTAGCCAGAGCAAATGCTCTCGACCAAGCGACAAAATGTCGTACAATTACAATTATAATAGAAGGCAAGCGAAGCTTAATATGATATGAATATTTGCCCAGTATTTGTTGTTTTTTCGGCACGTCTTTACTAATCAAACGAATGATCACGACTGAAATTATATTTTACAAAAAATAAACAGCGGTACAAAGTACAAAAAATTTGTTTTATACTCATTCACGAAAGTAAGATGAGTATATGGGTTTTGTGCAATGCCCGTCTAGATGTCCGTTCGTCCGTCAAACTATAGCGCTATTAAAGATAGAGACTTAAAATGTGAAACATATACTCGTGAATACACTCGAATTATAAAGTATCATGATTTTTCCAATCCATCCACTATGAAATGGATCTGGTAGTGCTTGCTCCGTGAAGGAGTATTCTGCAGTCGGTAACGCCTGACTGCGACGTTCTTACTTGTTTAAAAAGTGATAACAAATTGATATATTTAGATACGTAAATTACTTATATATATATGTTACTGTCCTCTCCAGGCAATACTCGATTCTGTAGATAATATTTAGTAGTAGTATATGAATATTATTCATACATGAACATGTTTATTCCTGCACAGTTCATGGCACATATTGACGATTATTAATCACTCTTTCACGAGTTAAATGCTCAAAGCGAAACTTATGACTCTGCGCTCCATAATTACGGTCATAAAGCACTCATATGACCCAGCGATTGAGTTATATTAAATAAGATTATCGCCACGATTAAGTGGGCTAACAAACACTGTTTCCAGTTTCTCTTATGGCTCTTAGCAGTAGCTAACTGAATCGAGTTCGTTAGTTCAATTTAAACTTTTCACTGACAGTATATCCAAATATACATGTATATAGCTGTATTTTTTATTTATAGAACAGCAACAGGTTTATTTTTATATCTACCTGGGGTAAACATAGACAGACTAAAAATAGATCCGTGCCAAATGCAAGGTAAATAAAACCTCAAATAAATGCTATTTTTGTGCTATCAGAAGAGGGCTCAGTGCCCACAGTAATTGATGTGCCAGAATCAGATAAGGTGCTAAGCCATGCCTTAAATGAAAGAATATCATATTTAAATACTATCTTCAGAGGTATTAAATATATAACGCGAAAGTCACCATTAAAGACTTGAAAAGGTTTCCCTCAGATTTCCCAGTATCAGTTTTATATGCGCATGAGTTTAAAGTTTTTTGTTGAAATTTTATTTGTCATAAGTTTTCCATTAAAAAAAAAACAAAAAAAAAAAAACATTGTAAGCATGTGAATATATTTCCGAAATAGTGCGAATAAAACCGATAAGATTTTCACTTCGATTTCAGATTTCAGGCCGAAAAATCCCTGCTTCCATTCGGGTAAGCCACGCAATCTAGTCAAAGCTGTAAAGGTGAATGAAGTGTATTAATTAATGATTTATTACAAAAAGATGATAAACTATGTACAAGTGTCCATAAACGAATTGAGTCACGGCCCAATTAATGTTTATATCTTCTGCTGCTTTATTGACCACTTTTCGCCTAGCACTAGCAGCACCCACTGTGCGCCGCTGCCTAATCAGACTCGAACAAGCTGGGGGTGTGGGGCCTCCAGCCAAATGAACACTGCACAGCATAATCGGGGCCAAAAGAAAAAAAAGAGAAGAGAACAAATAATAATAAAAAATAAAATTAAAAAAAAAAGAGCAGTAAGGAGAATAAAGATTAGAGCGGAAAGCAAGAGAAAAACGGAAGGAAAGAGAAGAAAATAGACGAATAGGGAATGCAACAAGAAAGAGCAGGTAGAAAATATAATAAAATAAAGGAGAAATGCCAAAATGAAGGATAGCGAATAAAAGATAATGAAATAGAACAAAAGAGAAGAAAGGAAAAAAGAGAAAAACAGAAGAAAAGAGAGGAAATAAGAAGAAAACAGGAGAAAGAAAATACAATAAATCAGAACAAAATAGAAGGAAAGAAAATCAAAGGAAAAATTTAAAAAAAAAAGAAAGATATTAAAAATTAAAATCAAAGAATATAAACAAAATGAGAATGCTTGAGAATATATGAGAATTACCCAAAAAGGAACAAGAGATAATAAAATAGAACAAAATAAGAACAAAAGAAATATTTAATTTCCTTAGCAATGTCAGCTCGTACATCGAGAGAGAAATAGAGGGAGAGAGAGTGAGAGAGGGAAAGGAAAAGAGAGAGGCATACTGAAATCACTTGAGGAATAACAGTTTCACAAAACTAGTGTTAGTTCATCAAGTGTGTTGGCCAGTGTCATTAGCCGCTTATCATTAATAATTATTATAGTAATTAGCCTCTTATCAGAATGTGAAGTAAACGTGGAAAATTCTTGTCTATGATTTGAAAATTATGTCAGTAAAGGAACTTTGAACTAGACTGGGAATCACACTAGTTGAATGGGTCTAGTTGACTAATGTCTTGTAAGTGACACACGCAACACTCGCACACACACACACACACACATACACACACACACATAGACAAGGAGTTATCATATGAAAGAGGTAGTTGGCTATGTTGGGACAATTGACGGCACATTAAGGTATTGTCAGACATGAGGAATTGACTCATATGTCGAGGTTGGGCTCTTGGCTGGGCTATCGCAATCATAAAGTCAGCTGACGCCACATGGCAGAGATAGTGGAGCTCCCTCCATTCCAGGTGTAGTCAAATCAAATGTTTGGGAACGATCTATTTATACTTGCAATGCCAACCTGGCGCTATATTTATTTCTGGGCAACGGCGATGGCAACGTGACGTATACTCAACGCGCTGTGACGTAGGCGACGTTGGCGTCGTTGGCGACGTTGGCGACGCTGCCGTTGCGGCGTTGTCAATTGCGAATTCGCATTAATTGCCATCATTATCACCTTGCCTTACCTTACCTTACCATGGCCTGGGAGCTGTTGCTGTTGTGCTTTGTTGACAGCAGGGGCGTAGCGAGGTTGTCAATAATGGGGGCTGATTATTGAATTGCAGATGCTGATCATGAAAAGCTGTCGATTCATTTTAAACGGTAACATTGCAGGGGTAACACACCCCACTCAGCTCCCCCCACCCCCCTCGCTACGCCACTGGCTGACATTTAATGTCAACAAATCGCAAATGCCCTAATGCGCGCATTTGATTTGACGATTTGTCTGATTGTATTATTAATAATTGTCAGTCGGCATAATTGAAATCGATGCTTATCAGTCGCTCAGTCACTCAGCCATTCAATCAGTTCCAATCAACGTCAATTGCCGTGTGACATTTTGCCAGGGAGAGCCGCTGGCATTTAGCAATCGCTGACGCTCGACCAGGTGACGGACGCTGCGATGATAAGCGAGTGAGCGCAATTTCTGCTGCTGCTGCTGCTGCTTTGCTTTCATTCATTGTTGTTGTTGTTGTTTTTTATCGCGTGCCAGCGCCGCTCGAGCGGCTGCGCCGTCGCGTCTAATGTGTCAACAATTGTCGCGTGCGCGCTTCTTTTTATGATCGTCGACACCCATTGGCCGAGCACCGTTCAGCGGGCTCAATTGACGACAGCAGCCGCACAGCCTAGACAGAGACAGAGAGAGAGAGAGAGAGAGAGAGAGAGGGGGTCAGTGAGTCACTGTGGCAGTGGCATCTGGAATTTGCATAAGTTGCGCTAAAGTGGCCAAAACCCCAAGCGATGAATCAATGTTTAGACGATGCACAGCTATTCACATGCCAGCAGCAATTTAATTAATTAATTGCTTCAATTACTAAAGTGCAAATCATGCGCCAAACTATCAACTGCATAACATCTATGTACAGAGTCTAATTAGCACTGACTAAGCAATGCAGCCACAGGCGTCGCAAGGGGGGTTGAGTTTTTTCAGACGGCAAGCTATTTGAAATTGATCAACAACAAAATCAACAGTTGATTTTTCTTCTTTTTTTTTTTTTTTTTTTTTTTTAATAATATTTTAAAATTAAAAAAAAAGAAAAGAAACAGATATGACGGTAAGCAAAATGAAATGAAATTGATCAACCCAATTACTTTATTTATTTGTAAAATATAAATGCCGCCGCTTATTACACAATACACGAGGTAAATCGGCAATTCAATAAGAATCACCCCCCATTAACGACAACCTCGCTACGGCTCTGAATGCAGCTTAAGCATATCTCTGCTTGCCTGTCGATCGCCTCAATTGAGACAATTTCAATATGAAAACTTTGTCAATTTGACTGAGAGAGAGAGAGAGAGAGAGAGAAAGAGAGAGAGAGAAAGAGTGTGAGAGAGAGAGAGACAGAGAGAGAGAGAGAGAGAGAGAGAGAGAGAGAGAGAGAGAGAGAGAGAGAGGGAGAGACTTATAACGCTTATAATTGTATCAATTTTCATGGACTCGTTTTCACTCAGAGCCCTGAGCCAAATGCCAAGTTTAGAGTCCAACTCATCGCATGTGAATTTTCTCTGCTTCAAAATTTAATCGTCCATCCGTCCATTCGACTCTCATAACTGCGAACATCAACTTACACATCATGCAAACACTTCCGTTTTAAATATTCGACCATTAATCGATGCCGTCGTCTCCACGCAAACAAAGAAAGCAAAGCAGAGCAAAGCAGAGCAGAGCCAAAGCTGAAGCCATCTCAGGCCATTCCATCGACGACGTCATTCTGAATGATCAGCATTGCCAAAAATATACTCAACAAGACTATGGTATGCCAGCCGTAGCCCCTCCCCCCTCCCCCCTCTTTCCACCCACTCTCCTCCTCCACTGCCAACACTCTCGTGCCCCATTAACACGAGCAGAGCAAACAGCAAACTGTTTGTGTGGGTCAGTTCAAGTGAAGAGCACTTGTTGAGGCATTCCGATTGCATTCGCTGTGCCTGTGACTGTGAGTATGAGTATGAGTGTGAGTGTGAGTGTGAGTGTGAGTGTAAATGTGAGTGTGACTGTGCCTGCCCGCCTTCACTCCACTCCAGCCGCCGATCAGTTCGTGCTGTGACAATTCCATCTGTAGGTCACCATGGTATACTAAACTGAGGCGCAGACAGTGTTTTTTTTTTTTTTGCCAAATATGGGCATTCAAATATTGCAGAATGTTCGCAAGCGACAGTCAGCTCAATACTTTGTTTGCCATTTGCGTAGGCAAACTCAACAAACTTTAAGAGCTATGCTTATAATATACATATAGATTCCATGAAATATAAGGCACCTTAGTGATCTACTCTGAACTAAACTGAGCTAGAGCTCAAAGTGTAAAATGACTTTTCAGAATTGTTCCATTAATGTCCAAGCCAGCATCAATCGGCAAATTCTACTTCTCTCTCTTGGTCTCTGTCTGTCAATTGTATGTAACGAACAACAGTAGGCGTGGCTGACTTACTAAACTACATACATATATTCATATAATTGTTTTATATATTATTGTTTTATATATGTTATTGATAGTCGAGTGTTTGCGAACACGATCAGGTCTGAAAGCTATATACTTGCACAGAGATCGCTCTCTAACAATTCCGATAGCTTTCTCCATTTTCATAAGGCCAATCGAACTATATGAATCACATTTGGTTTATAGGTTAGCATAAAGTATTGTCAGATGTAATTATCTACATATTTGAAACCTATTAGAGTCCCAAAAAAACTACTATTCATCTGCTCTATTTATTTATTTATTAAATTATTTACTTTTTTACGTATTTATGTATTTTTATCCCCCGAACCCATTGAAAATGGGAAATCATTTTTTGTATTTACTTATTTATTATTATTTATTTAATTTTAATTAATTTATTTATTTATTTACTTATTATTTATGTATTAACTGTCTTATTAAAAGTATTTAAATATTATATATATATTTTTAAATATATTAATTTTTCATATATTTTATTTATAGTAAATATATAATATAGAGTATATATCAAATAGAATATATATAATATAATATAAATAAAGCTCGCTTTCAATTTTTTCAATTCAATTTTCAACCGATCCTAAAAGTGTATCTCAAGTATCTTATTTTTAGCTACAATTGTCTAGCTCTAGATATCAACTTTTGCTGTTTGCCACGCTCCAAATGACGTTAGATATATGTGCCAAATCTTTTTAAATGTATTTAATATGTTGTCTTTAAATCACAATTCTTCTAAGAATCGAATATAGTATTTTTCGATTTGCCTTGCGCCTAGGGGGAAAATCTTAACACTTTATTCGATGAGAGACCTATTCATAAATATTGTATATACCAAAATTCAAGAGTCCAGCTTCAATAGTAGCGATGTGGTTTGCGTTCATACGGATAGACGGACAGACAGACAAACGGATAGCGAGACATAAAACCAATATACTCATTTCACATAATGAATGAGCATAAATAGAAGTAAATCTAAAGCTCAAGTAAAATAATGTCAAATGTTGAACGCCCCATGAAGAAGCTCTGGTGATTCCTAATAAATATAAATAATTATACAAAAATTAAAAAATGGACACCCCACACAATCAATTGCTCTGACAAAGGATTTAAATGTACAGATTTTTAGTTAATTTATAGTTCTTTTAATATAATAATATAGTTCTATTAATGATTAAGATCTCATTAAAGCTTATTATTGATCTTGTCACTATAGCTATCATATTTTCATATAAAACTTTGTCTATAAAATACTTTTGGATATCGAGTTCGCCAATGAGCTTGCGAAGGGCAAGTTCATGTTGTTGTCGTTGTTGTGGTCGATATTGATGTGTTGGCTAATTTTCATTTGGTTTCGAGTCAATTTCTCTTAGAGCTGCTCAGAATTGTTGAAGTTGTTGTTGTTGTTGTTGGTGCTGTTGTTGTTGTTGTTGTTGCTGTTGTTGTTGCTGTTGTTGTCGGCTATTTGGCGTTTGACTTTCGGGCTTAGCTTCAAGTGCAAGTGGCATCGGATTGCAGCGTTGACTTGAAAGTGTTTCGTGTCTCGTTATTGAAATTGCAATTCAAGATTCTTCACGTACACGTACGCGCAGACGCTGTGCCATATACAATAGTATAGACTATAGCCGACTGGCTGACTGACTGACTGGATGACTGACTGAGTGACTGACTGACTGACTGAGTGACTGACTGACTGGATGACTGATGATATATGCAGGCGTACAGGCGTATGGGCAAGCGATGCTGCCGCGTGCCCCATGTCCCATGCCCCATGCCCCATACCCCAAACAGTTAATACGCATCGAGTTGATTTACATATGCGGCAACAACGGCTGGTCATAAAAATAAAGCAACGTCTCTGCGTTTTGCTGTTAAAACAACCTGACCATGTCGTGCCTCTGCCTATGCCTATGCCTGTGACTGTGACTGTGGCTGTGGCTCTGCCTTTGGCTCTGCCCTTTGCCTGTTGTTGCTGCTGCTGCTGCTGCTGCGACAACAACGGACGACGACGGCGGCGGCGGCTTCAAATGTCACTGTGGCACTCAAATTGGCACTTCAAGTAAGGGCAAAATATGACCCAGAAATCAGAGCGCGGGTGTGGAGACTGGAGGCTGGAGACTGCTGGGCGGCAACTTGGAGCCAACAGCCAAGAGACCAAGCGAGAGACGTTCGATTTTCTCTAGGGAAACTGTTTGGCTCAGCAGCAGCAGCTAAAGCAGCAGCAGCCGTCGCTGTCGCCGCCTACGATGAGGTTCGGGTTCGGTTCAGTTCCGTCTGGCCGTTCAAGTCTGGCTCCCACAGTTGTTGTTGTTGTTGCTGTTGTTGTTGCAGTTGGCGTTGTCGCTGCATTCACCGTTTTCATGGACATTTCCATGGACATTGGCGAGCTCATATTTATTTTTCTTCACTTTTTTTTCTTCTCTCTCTTTTTTTGTTTTTGTTTTAAGTAAGTAGTACTTCTGCGCAGCCGTCTGCAGCTGCAGCATATGTAGTAATTTGATGTGCCACTTTAAGAAGGCTAATGATCTGACAAAGCGGGTAAATAGAACAGGTATAGAGCAGCTCTGGCATGCTGGCCGAGGCCGAGGCCAACGCCGACGCCGACGCCGATGCCGATGCCGATGCGATGGGCAAAGCTATCAAAAGGCGCTGAGCTGACTTTTCATATTGTTTTCAATCGAACTAAATGTCTTTGACTAAGTATTTATTAAAGAATAAATCATTATATTTTATTTAATTTTTTTTGTTTAAATAAAAAATAAGCACAAAATATAGAAAGTAAAATGTATATTTATAGCAAAAAAATATATTAAAACAATAAAAAAAATATGTAGACTACATATAATACAAGCATATGTAAACTATATTTTTTTAGTGTTTCTTTCAATTTCTTAAATATATTTATAATATATCTATAATATATAATATAATATATGTATAATAATATGTATATATAATATGTATATATAATATATATATTAATTTTAGAAAAAAAAATTTCATTTTGAATTTATAAAATATGTTTATGTATTAGCTATGTATTTTGTGGAAAAATAGTTAAATTATCTTTTATTTGAATGAAAAGCTTACTTAAAATAAAAAATTTAATTTTTCAATAAAATATATAAATGTATATGTATATAAATTTTATATTGTAAATACTTGATTATATTATATTATATATATATATATATATATATTAATATATATATATATATGTATTGTGAATATTTACTCTTAGTATTTGAAAAAATACTTTTATTTATTTGTTTACATTCTCTTAGCTATATGAAATATAATATATATGTTTTTATTAATTGTTTCATTTCTTACAAAATATATACATATGAATGTAGTATATAAAAAAATTTAGCTTTAAAATTGTTTAAAATCTATGTTGAAAAAATAGGAAAACAAATATTTGCAATAAATATTTTGATTGATATATTTTATGTATCATATATATAAAACACAAAATAAATGAAAATAGTTTTATTTTTAACTTTCTGTTCTATTATATATTTTTTTCTATTATTAATTTTAATACATCAAAAATATATTTAAAATTTTCGTTGTTATCTTTTTTGTCCATAATAACTAAAATTTCATAAAAAAAGTATTTTTCTTTAAAAAATAATAATTTTCATATAAAAAAATAACAAAAACAAAATGATATTTGATAAAAAAAAATATATATAAAAATTTAGTCATTGTTGTATATTGTTCATTAAAATAAATTTTTTTTTTTTATAATTTTTGAATAGTTATATACTTTTATTTTATCAATAATATATATATATATTATTGATGAAATAATGATAAAAAATATATATATATATTTAATTTCATTAATTATTTATACATATATAGTAAATATATTATCAATATATAATTTAGACAAAAAAAAATTATAATTTATAACAGAAAACTTTTTTACTAACTAATTATTTAATAATCATTTAAATTAAATTAATGTCAGGTATATATATATATACCATTTAATTTGTATTTAAATAAAAAAATGTTAATTCAGTCAATTTGCTTTGATTCAACTATATGATATCAATAGTAATGAAGCGCTTATCTCATATACTGCCCTCGCAAATGATCGTTTGTGGCGCAGTTGAAGCTGCGCTTCTGTCTGCTGGTTGGGTCCAACTTTGGTTGTAAGTATGCAATGGCCACCGTCAAAGCCGCACAAAAATCACGTCAGCCGCACATTCGTGAGCCAAAAGAAGAGCTGCAACTGAGTCTGAAGAGTCTTTGATGTTGTTGCTGTTGTTGTTGCTGTTGTTGTCGGTCGTCTTTTGGACAGACTGTTGTAAGTAGCCAGAGCAAATGTATCGATTTACAGCGCAAACAACTTGCACAACAAATGGAGCACAAGAACTGGAACAACAGCTAAAGGCTGTGGCATTGGCTGTGGCTGTGGCTGTGGCTGTGGCAGCTGCTGCTGCTGCTGCTGTAGTAGAAGATGAAGGTGCAGAAGTTGACAAGCTGCCAACGCAGCAAAAGCGCTTACAATGTTGAGGCATCCATGTCTGGCATAAGACGTAAGACGCAGAACTTGAAGTTGAACCCAAAGATGTTGATGAAGAAGAAGAAACGCACGCCGCCGTTCAGACAATTAAACAAATTTGATACAGCCGCAGACTGGGGGCTACAACTGCAACTCCAACACCAACTCCAACTCCAACTGCGACGGCGAGTGTTAGTTGCATTTATTTTGCGATGCCAAAAGGTTTTTGAACCTCACTCGGTCTGCATATGCAAAAACGCTGGCGATGACGAGCATGTGCATGGATATGGGATATGGGATATGGATGTGGATGTGGATACAGTATGTGGATACAGTATGTGGATACAGTCTGTGTCCACGCATAATTGAGCCCCCACATGGCGACTCGGCGATGACACATGCCAGTGACAGCAGCTAAGGCCAAATGTGCTGCAATGGCTTTAATATATGAGAGTAGGCGTTGGCCGAACTAGCTGAGTTTAAGGGTGGCCAGCTGAGGGGGTGGAGAGTTGGGAGCAGGGAGCAGGGAGCAGGGAGCAGGTACTGAATACTGAGATTGCAGCGTTACTTATCAATATAAATCAATTAGTTGACGTGCTACGATGAATCAGCCGATAAGGCGTTGATTCCCAGATTCCATGTAGGTGTCAAGATAGATGCGTGGATCAATATGGAGCTGTGTGCAGTGAGCCGTGCTAATCACCTGCCAGGTCCGCTGGCAGAGCCCTTGCCCAGCTAATTAATGCCATGGCAAAAACCAAAAATAAATCAAACGTCGCGTCGTCGTCGTCGTCGTCGTCGTCGTCGTCGTTGTCGGCACCAAATCATTTCCTAATAACCCAATTAGAGCTTCAACGACCTACGCAAAAATCAGCGGCATAAGCTAAAGCAAAATATATATGGCAACAACATCAATAAAAATCGCTTCCATGCGTCATGCACAATGGCGATGACGCCACAATCTAAGAGAGAGAGACAGAGAGACAGAGAGACAGAGAGGGAGAGAGAGGGAGATGAGACTATATCGAAAATCCAAGAGCTTGCCCAGGTCCCAAGACCATGTCCAAGGCAAGATAAAGATGAAGATGCTCTGCACGCGCGCTACAGTTTTAATGACGTCACTAATGTTGCCAACCTGACCTACAAAATGCCCCAAATTGGCGACGTGGGGCACCCAGCAGCAGCAGCAGCAGCAGCAGCAGCGGCAGCAGCATCAGCGCTCAACGCATGAATGAACACAGTAGCACAACAACAAACAGGCAACAACAACAGACAACAACAACAGACAACAACAACAACAACATCAGCCAGTTTCGTTGCCAACAAAGTTGCCCTCAAGTATAACCAGAAATAAACTTTCAATTGATTAGCCGGTCGATCGCCGCCGTCGAGCTGAGCGACTCATCATAAAAAAATTTGACTCACTGATTTCAATGGCCAGACGGACGGACTGACGGACGGACGGATGAATGGAGCCACACTAAAAAACTGAAATTATTTGACACCTTCTTCTGGCATCCACAAATTGTGTGAGAGACAAACTTTTTTACATAATTAAGATTGTTTTGGCTTGACAGCCAAGCATATAAAATATTGTTAACTGATTGAAAGCAAAATCAGCTCAGCTCAGATCAAGTAGAGTCAAGTTGAAATTTATGCTCGAATTTGTCTCTTAATTAATTGGCTATGCAAACTTAAAGAGACAGGCTGACAGACACAGGGAAGACACTCTGAATATGCTAAGTAGATGCTCAATTGGAGATCATAATTAACATAATGGTAATAATGAAGAATAGTTATAATAATGAGCATAACAATAATAATGAAGCATGTTATTTGACCTACTGAGCAAACGTTGTTTTGAAAATATGCAGAAGAATTTAAATACTTTTAATTTTTGACAATTTGACAGCAAATCTTAAAAGCGAGAAGTTGATGTGTCTCTTTAAAGATTTGCCTTTTATGACCTGAGCTTATTGAATGTGAATAAACTGGGTATTATAGACAGACTGGAAGTGTGCTTTATATATTCTTGATCATCTCTATAGCATCTATCGACGGGTTCTCTGAGCCTACGCTCATCTGTTCGTAGACACTTATACTTAGAGTTAGTATCTAGGAATACATTTATATGTACATATATACAAACATACATAAATGAAATATGTATATATATATAATAATTATTATCTATGTAATTGTGTGTTGAATGTAATTAACAGGATATTGAGAATCTAATGACTGAATTAAACTTTAACAGCTTTACTTAAACGACTTTAAATCACTTACGCGTATACGTCTTGACTCTATCGATGCTCTTCTCAAACTCCTCTTCTTGCATTGGGGCTGCCATCCTGTTAAGATTGTGTAACCAGGATGCCACACCGCTCAGCAAAACTTTTCATGCAGTTTTACTTATATATAAATGGCATATAGCCTTAAGACTTGAAATTGTGGTAGTGAGGACTCATGGCTATATGTATTAGAAAAATTTTTTAAAGACGAGTGCAAACTTTTTAATCTGTCTCACATCTCCCATATCTCTTTCAAGAGCAGCAAATAATAAGTATTTTTCGATAATATAATAGTATACAAACATATATCTGATTCATATCTCTTTCCACTGCCGAGCTCAGAGTATCCTTTAACTGGACTTGACTGACACTCTCAGCAGTTAACTTTTAACTGGCAAAACGTTATACTAAAACACCCTCTGCTAATGCATAACTTGCGACTACTGAGACTGCTGAATATGGAATGACAAATCAAACACAATTTAATCGCATTTCTAAGAAAAGATAAAAATGCATTCGTTTGAATTTTTGAATTGATATGTGGAAATGTGTAGCAAAAATTCGAATGCTCGGCGCAACTCCTCACGTGGTTTTGCTAACGTTTTGCTATCAAAGTTCTGTTTTAATTTACGTATTGTAATGAAATCTTCAGCATGTCATCTACATATTCCATTAAAAATATTTCAATTTTGAAAAAATGCATACCTCTATATGTGGATATAATATGTGGATATTGTTTATATTATATAATATGTGGATATTATATTGAACTTCAATTTAAAGAATTTGGCAAGATTTGAAGCCAACATATAATAAAAATCAACAAGAATATATATATTTTATGGGGTCTGCCTCTGACTTGAATGCAATGATTAATAATCTGGAATTCGATAAAGAACTATAATATTTTATCCAGTTCATGCATTGTACATAGATAGAAGATTACTTCAGCTGATTATCTTATTAAGAGTCACAACAAAATGTCTCAAGTGAACATGCAAAGTGTGATAACAGATAGTCTCTTGAACTTGATATTTTCAGCCATTCGCAAATGTGAACAGAATGTCATAAAAAGCATTTAAATCATATTAAAGTATGTGCATGTTCATTAAGTCTCCCACAGGTATTTGTCATCATCATCGAGTATAATAATAATCTATAATAATTGATTTCTCCACGGCTATTTCGTGATATTGTTTATTAAACTCAGTTAGACAGCAAACAAAAATAGATTATGTTGCTTCAATGTGTGAGAAAGTGAACAAACAGTTATCAACAACCACTTGTCAAATAAACGTTCAGTTATCAGAGCTTTAGTTATTTCACAATAAATTTTAATCGCGCTTAGACAAGCTTTGCCATGTTAAGACACGATACTATATACATACTTTTGTATGTATGTCTGTATGTAGTTGGAAGTACACACAATAACTTTTAGAGTGGAAAATCCTAACCTAGCGCAAATACTACATACATACATCATAGCTGAGCAGTATTTAGCTGGCTGCAATCCGAATTGTTAGGTAATGCCTTATCTAAGATCGCTTAATTCAAGTAAAACAAGTAAAACCCCAAGAATTTCACAAGCTCTCGACAAGCGAGACAAATGGCATATGCATGCCATACATGGAAATGAAAACATTTTGCCAGCTAAAAACCCGCTTGGATTCTGAAAAAAAAGGCGAATGAGAGAGAAATGTAATTTGAAATTGCCGGTACATGATTAAGACGTTTCACTGTATGCGCATGCCTACGCCATGACTTTCAATAGAATTTCGACCTTTGATTGGCTTGGCTTGGCAATGACGTCAAGGCACGCGACGCCAGAATAGTCAAAGCTAAGTCAACAGATAGGCTGAAATGAGATTGCAAAGCGAAGTGTACCGGGTGACGAGTGACGGTGTCGGTAACGGCGGCGGTGTCGCTAGGCGGTTCAACCACCGACCTACAGCCGCATTAGCCACTGACTCATTCTGGTTTACTGCAATCTACGTGTATTGAGTTATATTGCACCCATTTGATGATGTAAAGCGATTCAATTCAGCCAGGAGCCCCATTGTTGATGATGCAAATCAAATAGAAATAAATATATATGATGAGCTCTTATCTTATTGGCAGCACTGGAACACACCCCCCGAATTGAGGGCTCGACTATTGTTTAATTAAGTCATTTGTCATTTAATTTATGGTATAGGGTATATGGTATTAATGTTTAATCACTATGAAATAGCTGAAGGCCAGAGAAGCGAAGCAATCGTCGCTTATCGATGTGCAATTTATGAACTGTTCCTAATTGTTATTTGTGCGTCATTCAGGAACTTCAATCTAATCCCAGATCATATATTTCACAAATTTACGAATTCTACAGATTTAATGGTGATTTCTTTGGCTATTGATAGGCTTAATCATCCGCAGTTAAGCAGAATCGCAGTTCAACTTTGTTGCCAAGTGGACTGAAAGTTTAGTTAAAGTTCGCCTATTACAATTTTTAGATAGTTATTGATAAAGATTAACTTAACTGGATATACATATATTGAAAGCTTTCAGCTATGGCAAATTGAAAATAATTTAAGATAAAGAGACCTTAATTTGATATGTATGTATGTACATGTATTTCTTACGTTATCTATCTTCGCTTCCAGCTATGACAGCTTATAGATAATTTTAGATAAGTAAAACTAAACATTGAATTTTATTATTTATATTATATATCAGTCTGTACAGCTATGACAACTTATATGTAGATAGTTGATGATTTAAGACATATTTATATATAATATTTACTTTATTATCCAGCTTTCCCAGCAGCTACGAAAACTTTTAGATAGTTTATTATGAAGCTTATTTAACTTCCGATATAATTGTTTATATACTTATACTCATTCACTAAAATGAGATGAGTATATTGGTTTTCTGCAATGTCCATTCGTCCGTCTGGCCGCATGAATGTCAACCATTTTACAGCTACTGAAGCTAGAGACTTCAAATTCGGAACATATACATATTAAGTGTCAAGATTTTTCCTATTCGGGGGTAGTTGAACTTCTAGAGTCTTGAAATTTGGATTGTATACTCGCGTTGATAATACAAGTTCAAAATTTTTCAAAAGCTATACCGGATATATCTAAGTCCATTGGGGGTGTGGCAAATCGGAATAGGGATCTGGTAGTGAATGAGTATGCTGCAGTCGGTAACGTCCAAATGCAACGTTCTTACTTGCTATTACTATCTTCATTTGCTTTCAGCTAGGCCAACTTTCAGTTAGCTTAAGATAAAGAAAACTTTCCTTTATTATTCTTCTTTATCTATGACAATTGACTTTTACTTTCGTTTCACAATTTCTTGTTCAACTGAAAGTAAAACTCATTTAACTTTCCGTTCTCAACTCTTGCCTTATCTGGCGAATATTTCTGGTTGCTATTAGCTGCGATGGCGAAATACATACATATATGTACATATTTACGTATTCTACTGGCGAGAGGAAAAGAACCTTTGCAAATGCTATAAATAAGCACTCTGAGCGGATTTTCGCAAATATTTTGCACCGTTTAATTTGTATGCATAAATAATAATTATGCGCGATTCTGGGAAAGGAGCGCGGCACTTTTTGTCTAAGGGTTATTTGGCCAGCGATCTGGGATTGGATCATCGATGAGTTTTTTCCTTGCTCTTTCATTCTTAATATATATATGTATATGTATGTACATATATGTGTTTGATGCTATGTAGCGCAAGCGCCTATCTCAAGGAAGCTGCCCCAAGTGGTTTAGCGGTTTCCAATTTCTCGGAATGCACAAACGCATCATCTGATCAGCTGCCACAGATGCCAATCTGTATTAATTGCTGCCAAGCAGCCAAAAATACACATATCCCTAAATATATACGTACATATATGTATATGGCTTTAGCTTTTTAGTGAGTCAAAGTCTGAAATTTGATGCAATACATAGATGTATTCTATTATTTTATATATATATATATATATATATATATATATATATATATATATATATATATATATATATATATAAAAGTCTATATATAAGATGTATTTGTTGGCCCATTTAATTGTTAATCTTCAGAGCTAACTGTACTATATAATCTAAGTCAATAAGCATCAGCCACCACGCTCAAGCCGTTTAATCCACTCCCAAGAAGTCTAAAAAGATTATTCCTGGACCAACTTCCTAAACGTATCCTTTTAGCTATTAGAGCTCTTATAAACATGTAATAATGTAGCGTGTAGAATGTAAATGTATAAAATTAAACATTATAAACAGAATAAAGCCACAAATATTAAACAATCATTATAATATTTTTTTAAAATGCTATGTAGTTATTTAAGTTAACACTACTTAAGGAAGACCGGATTCTCCAGTCAGATAATACATTAAATTAAATTTAATGTAATATTATATAAAATATTAATTGAAATTGTATAATGAAAAAATTTTACCTGTATATTATAATAACATAATAAGGCAACATATAATAAACATATATTCAATATAATCAAAGTATATAATATTCCATAAAATATTATGTTTAATTATAACATTTCAATATTTAAGTTTCATTTCAGTTAATGTAATTAATATTATAATTGGAATATTTTTATTATATTATTTTAAAAAAAATTTAATTTGTATAATTTTATAGCTTCTTTTTATAGTTTATTGAAAATAAATGCTTATATATAGTATATAAATGTTTATATATAGTATATATATGATTATATATAGTATATATGTATATATGTTATGTCTGGTCCAATCCAATCCAACTAAGTTTCATAAGTACTTGCTCACGCCTTTAGATTCTATTTCATACTGTTTTATATTTTAAATTCAATATTAGGCGCTGCTAGCGTACTCGATCATAGGAAAAGCGATCATAGGGAGAGCAATCATATGGAGAGCTTTACATCCTCTTTCACAACTCCAACATCACCTGCTGCTCTTTGCAGGGGTTGATCACTTAATGTAGACTATGTTACAAATGGAATGTAATCTATAAAACATGCTTAGCAAATATAAAATAGTAAAATTGAAATGAAAACAAAACACAAACAGCGTTTTTCATTGATTTCTAATCATTTCCAATGTTTCATATAATTAATGAAGCACTTTCCATATCAATCACAGCAAATGAACTATATTAAATACAACTACGAGTATATCAGCTCAGCAATGATAGTGAATGAGTCACAATTGTTTGAGCTGTTGGCAAATTGTTTGCTTATTTTCATTTGTAAACATTGATTTAGTTATGGAGCCTATGCCATTTATTGTGTTACACAAATTGAGTACATGTGTCCAATTATATTAATGGGCGCTGTAAAGCAGCAGCCGTAGTCGCAAACCCATTCAATGGGCTACTCAATTTCAATAACTAAACTCAACACAAAGCAAACACAAACATAGCAACAACAATCGCTACTGATTTGGATGGCGACGCCAACGTTGACGCCAACGCCAATGCCAACGGTCGCGCCTTTGATAAATGGAGCTACACAGATATCGGATGACATGACTTAAAGATACAGATACAAATGTATCTGCTAGCTACTTGGGGCTGCTGTGCATACGTAAATGGCCGGCATATTGAATCTAATCATCTAAATTAAATGATATGGAATTATGTTATAAATATTTTTACGACCGCCCCAACAACAGCAACAACAACAGCAACAACAACAGCAACAACAACAACAACAAATCCCAAGCCAATCAAAGAAACAACAATAACAACAACAACACATTTAACGCGATTTTCACTTTGATTTTTTGTTTATTTATTTATTTTGTTTCTTTTTTTTTCTCCTCTGTTTCTCTTTCTCTCTCTCTTTCTCTCTCTCTCTCTCACTCTCTCTCACTCTCTGTTCTGCTGTAGCTTGCCTCGGCTTTGGCTGTTAATCATTTTGGGGCCTGTCTCGATTGCTGGTTCGCTTCGGCGGTATCATCGAGTTAATCTTGTTAAAACAAACCGTTTCAATAAATACAGCGATAATGCAATTTTAATGCCATTAAGATGAGCACCAATTATGGCCAGCACCAAAAAACCACCGAAACGTTTCAAGCACCTTCACCGCCATCCCCCACATCGTCCCCCACCGTTCCCCACCTCACCCCATTGGCGTCGCCCAGGCCCCTGCCGCCCGCGCGGTTGCTGTTCGCCTTTCATTTCATCTTTGACCGCAAAATCATTTGTGATCCTTTAAGCCGCGACGGCAACTTTTACATCCCAACCACATGATTATCATTTAATACACTCACCAAAAGTTCAACAGCTTTCTCACTTAACAGGCGCCTCTAACACTATATACATACATATATACAGTGCAGCGCTTTAAAGTCCACAATATTATATCTCATCAACAAATACTTCAATTTGAGAAAATATATTATTTTAAAAATTAATTATTTTAAAAAATATTTAAAAAAAAAACATACTCTTAATTATGATAATAGATAAATTTGCATTAATCTTTGATGTGCTGAAATTCAGTTTCCCAGTTTCATAATACTTACTATATGGCTTCCCAACATAGGTGATTCCAAATCAGAATGACATAAGAATTAACATTGTTTGCTTTCTTAAATTTGGTTTTACTTATTTACGATCTATATATCATCATTTTAACTTACTTTGCATTATTTTGTATTCCATTAAATTATACTTTGATTAATAATTTAACTTATATATTGTTATATATTTTCAAATAGAATTATTTATATCTTTTATTTTTTTTTTTAGTTTTAATATTATGTAATTTCAATAAAGTTTTGGCCGAATTGAAATTAATTTTTGTTATTTTAACTTTAATCAAATTAAAGTTTTTATTGAATTAAACATAATTTTCTCTTTTTTTAATTAAATGAAATCAAAGCTTTCATTGAATAAAACTTAATTTTTTCTTAATTTTTTCATTGAATTAAACTTAATTTTTTAAAATTCAATATTTATTAATTTAAATATTTTAATTTAATTTTTATTTAATTTTTATTTAAGTTTTACTTGTTTAAATTTGGTTCAATTTTAGTATGACTTTTTAATTTGTTAAATTTTGTCAGAATATTTCTTTTAGTAAATCTAGTTTAACTTTTAGTTTGTTTTGTTAAGCTCTTATTTCATTAAATCATATTTAGTTCAGTTTTAAAATAATTTTATTCATATTCAATTCATTTAGCAAACTTTTTTATAATGAATAAACAGATTTAACAGGATTTCATTGTTTTCATTTTAGTTTTTTTTTTTTTTAAATGTCGTTTCAAACTAATTAAAAATGAAAAACAAATATATATATTAAGTGTATTTAGTTTGATTATTTATTAGTTTGTAATACTAGATCTTTATACTTTATAAGTCTTTAGACAACCTCAGGAATAAAATGTATTTTATAGTTAAGGTCTCGAGCTTAGCTTGAACTTGCTCAATATTTTTATATATTTGCTCTTCTGTCAGCCCAACCCGTTTATGAAATTAACATATATCTAACATAGATCAAGTACAAAGTTGAGTTCGTCTGTAAAATGAAGGCTTAATTATATATGAATTTATATGGGAATCAAGCTATTTAAGTTTAGTAAATATTATAATATACATTATTATCTTGATTAAACAAGTTTATCCACTTTTGATTTCATACGTTTCATTTAATTGCTTAGGGCTACACTTGCAATCCAAATGAATATAACTTGAGAAACCTCAATTTGGGATCGTATTTAGAATTCATTTACATATATATATATATTCATGTATATTCATTTACTCTCTGCACTCATGTTGGGTAGTGTATTTGAAGTTTGTTGTGTGAACTTTTGTGTTGCTGTCAATTTTGGTTTCCTTGTTATTGCTCAACCGGCATTGTTGTGGTTTTGTTTTTCCTTTTGGACAGTTTTTGGGCTGCGGCGGGGGGCGGGGCAAAGGGTATGGGCTGTTCGTATGTAGATGGTGAGACAAAGTTGGGCAGTTGCTGTTGTTGCTGCTGTTATTGTTGTTGTTGTTTTTATTGTTTATTTAACATTTCTGAAGCTCTTTTTATTTTATTTTATTTTATATATCGCTGTCGCTGTGAACCACTTCGGCTTTTGATTCGCCTTTGCTTTGTTGTTGTTGTTGCTGTTGGTGTGCCTTGCATTTTCATTGTTCTTTATGATGCTCATTTAAAATTCAAGCTTTGTTTCATTAAGAAACACGTTCGTTCCTTTGCCAATTTCGACATTAACGCCGCCGACGGCGCTACGCAGCTTGTTAACGTTTTTAATGCCCATTCCGCCAGATGCCCAAGCGCCGATTCGAATGAGCTGCAATCGAGGAGATCCTCCTCAACGTTACCAATCAACTGGCAATCAATAAAATACAATAGCAACAGCAACAGCCTGAGCCAAGCGCCAAAAAGTCAGCCTAGGCCATTGATAAAGTCGCTGATTGAATTGCAAGCCAGGAATTTCACAGATCACCGATCATGTTAACACTCGCCCCCTCTCTCTCTCTCTCTCTCTCTCTCTCTCTCTCGCCCTCTCTTTCTTTCTCTACCAATCATTTTATTCATCTGCTAATCCTGCTGCTGTCCAGCCTCAATTAATGCCCAGCCCTCGAGCCCTTGTCAGTGGCAATGCATTGTCCAAATTACAAATCCGAGCCTCATCGCTCGAGCCAGCGCCCATTTTCAATGGCAGTTGTTGAAGAGAGCAGCTACAAGAGTTGCTTCTTGACAGCTGCTACCAACAAGCCAACAAGAAGACAACAATTTTTATGATTTGTTCAAATCTGAAGTGCTTAATTGCTGTCGATTGCCATTGCTTACGAGTGGAGCGATGATCATTGACTCAGCTCTGACTCTACTGTTGTTGTTGCTGTTGCTGCTGTTGTCTTTTAACGCCCACACAAGGGGTGGCGTGGCACTTGATAAAGTTGCCAGCTAACCGAGTGCTGCGCCGGTGGTCTTAAACCAGATCATGATGATTATTTCTTTAGTTTTTGTATATGGAAGCTAAGCGCACCCTTGCTAGAGAGTTAGGCGCGCTGAGTCCTATTCTCGCGAAGATAAAAAGACTTGGTATTCAATGAAATAAGGTAGTTTATATAATACTCAAGAGTTAGGTAACAATTAGGAATAAATTCCTTCTCCTCCTAAACTGAAGCATATTGGATCGATCGGAGAATGCGGCTTCCTTTGGTAGTGTTAGCTTTGATAATCCCTATCATAGCCATCAAGTTCAGGGCTGGAATTGAGTTTTTTAACCGATTTTAAATTGAAGAGTTTATACTTTAAAGGAGTCTACATTCCTCTTGTTCCCATTGACACCAGTCTAACTAAGTTTACTTAGCGTTGATAATCGATGCGATGGCTATATAAGAACTCATTGCTGATGATCGATATATTGCTTGTAATCGAAAAGTTTATTGATCTGTCCAAATGTACGAAGTTAATTATCATGTTGTATGCATCGTCAGTCAGGGCGTGTGCATTACTGCTTATGAATATAAAAGTCTCCACCTTCTTGGGCTGCCACTCAAAAGCCCCTAATTCTTGGGCTCCTACGAAACCAGGAGCTATTCCGCCGTTCACCTTTCATCTTTTTGATCAAGACAGGGAATATTCTACAAGAATCTCTGCCATTGCTCTTTTGATCTATTATATTAAAATACTATATATAACATATAAGGGGAATATCATCATCATAATATGTACAATATAAAGTATGTGATTTGTATATTATTGCATACAATTTTCCAGAAATATGATCATGATCAGATCACTTATTTTCGTTTCGTATCCTAATATTTAACATAATCGTAAATAAACATAATTGTCGTTATATTATGATATGATCTCAAGGCACTTGATTTGATCACTGATCGTATTTCTGGAATGTATTCATTAATACTATTTAGTTATATATACTCGTATATATTTTCTATAGTTATCAACTTGTTGCATACTCTTTGATATGATTCAAGTTTTGTTTACTCAATAATGACATACAATTGATTCTCTATCATCATATTTATATTATTATCAATTATTCATCCTATATCATATATCATATATCATATATCCCATATCCCATATCTCATATCTCATATATCATATCTCATATCCCATATCCCATATTCCATATCCCATATCCCATATCCCATATCCCATATCCCATATCCCATATCCCATATCCCATATCCCATATCCCATATCCCATATATCATATCCCATATCCCATATCTCATATCTCATATCTCATATCTCATATCTCATATCTCATATCTCATATCTCATATCTCATATCTCAATCTCATATCTCATATCTCATATCTCATATCTCATATCTCATATCTCATATCTCATATCTCAATCTCAATCTCAATCTCATATCCCATATCCCATATCCCATATCCCATATCCCATATCTCATATCTCATATCTCAATCTCATATCTCATATCTCATATCTCATATCCCATATCCCATATCCCATATCTCATATCTCATATCTCATATCTCATATCTCATATCTCATATCTCAATCTCAATCTCATATCTCATATCTCATATCTCATATCTCATATCTCATATCTCATATCTCAATCTCATATCTCATATCTCATATCTCATATCCCATATCCCATATCTCATATCTCATATCTCATATCTCATATCTCATATCTCAATCTCAATCTCAATCTCAATCTCATATCCCATATCCCATATCCCATATCCCATATCCCATATCTCATATCCCATATCCCATATCCCATATCCCATATCCCATATCCCATATCCCATATCCCATATCCCATATCCGAGATATATATAACCCATCATCTCCTAGTTACCCAGCTTATCAAATTGGCAAATTGATAGGTCGTATGTATTCTAAAAGCTTTTATTATGATGATTATGATTATGCTCGTCGCTCGGCAGCAGATGAAGTTGCTGTTGCCCTTAATCGTAGCTCATCTGGGGCCGTTTGGATTATCTCAGCTATACACTTGGCTAATAGCTCAATTCGCATGGCAATAAAACGCAGCGCCGTTTCCAGTGTCCCGCAACGTGTCTTCCATCTGCTGTTCCCATCATTTGGCATTTGGCATGCCTCCGCGACTCCTGCAGGCCTGGATTCACCGCATCTGCAGCGATATGCATATGGATGGATGGATGGATGGATGGATGGATGGATGATGCTGATGGGCCATGGCTCACAGCTCACAGCTCGTGGTTCACGGCTCATTGCTGATGGTGGAGCAACGGCAGAGAGCCATAAAAATAAAAGTCATTGACTCAATTTGGAAATGTCTCACACACGACGCTAGCCATGTAGATGGAACTGGAACTGATGCCAGAGTTTGGAGTGGACTGGACTGGACTGGCCTGGCCTGGCCTGAACTGAAGTGGAGTGGTGTGGTGTGGTGTGGAGTGGTGGTTGCTGTGGAGTGTGCAGTGTGGAGCCAGTTTCTTGGTTCGTTCGCTCGACTGCAGTCGCTTGTGGTTGGTGGCTGAGGGGGCGTTCCAGCAGGCGCTTGTGATTATCCTTTCGCACGTTTGACTGCTGCTTGCTTAACAAATCATAAATATTGTTGCCGGGTCGACTGCCTGTCTGTCTCTCTGTCTCTCTGTCTCTCTGTCTACCCGTCTCTCTGTCTCTCTATCTCTCTGTCTCTCTGCCTGTTCGTCCCGGTGTGCAGCTCGTTGTGGTCAGTTATTGATGGTGGTCGCCTTCGACGTTGTGAAAAGTTTCCACCTTTTTATGGCTGGCCAAAAAAAGACTCACGGCTCGCCACAAAAGGCTTCAATCATTTAATAAGCGCTGCCTGCGATGCCTGCGCTGCCTGCGCTGCGGGCGAGGTAGATCAGTCGAGGCACGACAAAGGCCGCCTTCCGCCGTATTATTAACTTATTCATAACAATAACAAAAGCCAGCGCAGAGCAGCGAAGCGAATCTCTGCCAGCAGAGCTTGTTAAGTCAAGAGCCCAGCAGCCCAGTTGGGCTCACACACAGACCACGCCCACGCCGCATCCCGACTTACATCAGACATTGTTGACATTGTCTGTCTATGAGTTTTTGTTTCGCTATAATACAAGCTCAAATTAAGCATATTATGCCATTAAATATGAGTTTATGTGTTACAGCTCTTCATTAGCCAGAGAAGGAGGAGCATCGAGAGGGCCTGCATATTTATATGTCTGTGTTGAGTCTTAGTCTTATTCTTAATCTTGCTGTTCATATGTCACACGTTATTCTTTATCGGCTTTTACTATTTTTAAAGAATTTTCAGCAAGTTAAGGATGTTGAAAGTTAGGTATGATAAATGCTAGATATACTTATGTTTGCATATTTTATTTACATATGTTATTTACATATTTGCATACACTAAATTCCAATTGAACTTTTATAAACATATTTCATATTTCATTTAAACAAATTTGAGTAAGACTTATGAATTTTTTTTTTTACAAAATTCACATATTTGAATAAACTATTTCAAAATTGGGCCGTGAGTGAGCCAAGTTAGTTTCTATGCTCATTCACAAAAGTGAAATGAGTATATTTGTCCTTTCAGCCACTAGTTTCGTCTTATAAAGTATTACGATTTTCCCGATACACCTAAAATACACTTTCAGATATCTCAAAAACCCTGTTTTTTGAGATACTAGAGAGTTGAAATTTTGAATATTTATTCGTGGTCACCCTCGCCTTTTATTATAATTTTATTATTTATTATAAATATTAAAATTTTCTCAATACACCCACTAGGCGTACGGCAAAGCGGAAAATATTATTTTCGGGTATCCTAGAAATCCCGTTATTCAACATGCTAGAGAGTTAGTTGAATATATATGTAATTGATGAGCTGACTATATTAGTTATATAAATTTGGTTATGTAAGTTTGGAATGAATATGTATGTGTGTTAACATTTCGAGATCAAAAAGATATTGCGGATATATCTACGCCCATTGGTTGGCTAACAAACCGTAAAAGCTTATATCTTGTAAAGTTTAAGGTCTAAATGAATTTTTATAATAGAGTTACTGTTGACCTCCTCTATTATGTGACTGCGTGACTGTGAAGTTGTTGAAGAAGTTTACTTCATTAATCAATCAGTGCAAACGTTGGGGAGGCAAGGCAACTTAGGATCAATGTATATATAAATATCTTACATGTATTATACAAATGAATTGACCGATAAAGATAAATTTATATACATATATATGAAGAGTAAGTTATGAGTAAGTAAAAGTCTGTGGCAACAGCTAAGCTGTTGGCTGCCCGTTCCCATTTGGCCGGCAGCTGGAGCTGCATAAATGTTTGTGTTTCGGGGTAGCTCTATATCAGTAGATGATGGCATCTAATCACATAGCGGCCATAAATCACATATTTAGCGCTTTAAATGCTTGCAATAACGATGGCCAAAGAATTTTTGTGCAAAACCTTTTGGCTAATCTCTTTTGAATATGAGCCGACGACAAGGTCAAGTCTCCGCGTTTCGCATTCGGTTTATAGTCAGCTTTTTTTTTTTTTTTTGGATATCTTCTCTTTTGCGCTTTTTTTCAGGGGCAGCTTATGCAATGCGCGCCCAGCGAGTCATTGACATTGAAATATGGGCACAGGAAATAGTTACGAATCATCCACAAGCACATCCCTTCAGCAGTGGCAAAAGAAATGTCTCGTATTTGTTTGTTTTCTCTTGGAAAATTTGGCGTCGGCGTTGACAGCGTTTCACTTTTCCCAGCGGCAAATGTTGTCGGCAAAGTATAAAACAAACTGAACTACAATACAAATCGGCCAAGAGAATTATAAGTACACATGTATATGTATATGGTTATCTATCTCATATACAGAGGAACTGCAGCCCCGTCCAACAATGTGTTAATAGAAATGTTTGGGAGATCGAGAGAGCGAAACGGAGTGAGCGATAATTCCATGGAACTCCATAAAAATAGCTAAACGTGCAGGGGCCGCCCAGAACCAGAGCCAGAGTCAAACTCTGAGCCAAATCGAGCGCCTTCTCCCAATCTGTGTGTGTGTGTGTGTGTGTGTGTGTGTGTTAGACACAACTCAGTCCGTTTCGATTTCCCAGCGGTCGCTCATTTCATTTCAATTGACCGATGCTGCATTCTTTTGCCTTCTTTTTTACACGGCAATGAAATTCACTTTCATCTTTTCAATACATAGCCGAAGGCGACCAGCCTGTGGTGAACTCCCAAACCGGCCCAGCCAGACTCCCTAGCCACTGTCATTGCCATTTGGACAGATCCTTTAATGTCTAAATTCCTGATGTGTCATACCGCCCAAGTCTCGGACGACCTGCCGCTGTGCGGCTGTGCAGCATCCTTGATCCTGTTGCTATTGTCTAGCTCTAACTGTTTTACCCTGTCCCTAAGTGTCTCTCTTTCTCCCTCCCTCTCTCTCTCTCTCTCAGTCAGCCACACTCACCTGCTGGCTGCTGGATGATGTTTGTGTATGTTGGCCCTTTGTGAGCCGTGTAAATATTTTCCCAGCGTCCTGCAAACGTTTTGACAGTTTTTATTAGATCAAAATCCGGCTACAAGTGGCATGTGATAAATTGCGGCCAACAGAAAAAAAGGGAACAGATGAAGATGAAGATGCCCAGCGAGACAAAGATAGCGATAGACACAGCCCACAAAAGGATCAAGTGTCGCTGGCAACATCTTCCCTTCACTTCTCCTTTCCTATGTTGCCGTAAATCGTGACTTTTACACACGCATGTTGCGATTAGGCTCGACTGTGACTTGTGATCTGTGAAATCGAGTCCCGCACAAGATCAAACAATTCACATACAATTGAATATTGCAATTTGAGTCAGTTAACAACTGCCATTCACAAATATCCAAGCTGTGCTCAGTGTCAAAGTTCATTTTCATCTTGATTATATTTAATTTTTGATATATATAAATATTTTCATTTTTACTGTATTCATTTATTTTAATTATTTTTTTATGTTTACTCATTTTTATTATTTATATTAATTTTATTTGTAAAATTTATTACTTTTTTATAATTTATTTTTGTATTTTATTTAACATTTTAATTTTTACATATTTATTTATGTTTTCTCATTTTATTATCCTGTTTTGTTTTAACTTTATATTTATTAAAATTTTCTTATATTTTATATTTATTTATGTGTTCTCCTTTTTATTTTATTCTTTTATTTTATTTTTTTATGTTTTTTTTTATTTTATTTATTTTTTTTTTTATATCAACATTTTTATTATATTATCTTATATAATTAATTTTAGATTTTTTTGCATTTTCTTATTTACATTTCAAAATATATTTAATAAATATATATTTCTCATATCTTGCCCATTTTTATTATCATTATATTTTTGATTGTCTTGTAAATACATATAAATTTATTTGTTAACTTTATTTTTAAAGATTTCATAATTTTTTGGCTTTGTTTGGCATTTCTTGATATTGCATAAAGATGAGCTCTTATAAATAGAATTTGTGCCTCGTTTGATTATTAATTTAATTTTGATACATCAATTTCTAGTTAGTTATATATGATATCTCAAGCCAAATAGATATGGATATGGACAAATATTTCTGAAGTATAAAACAGAGTATGTATATGAATTCAAAAATATTTCTGACAGTTACAGAGTAGATATCAAACACCTTTTCTATTTCCTTAAAGATGCTATAGCTATTTTCTGACTCACTTTATATGAACTTCAACAAATTTAAGCAAAATACAATGAGTTTTGCATAAATTTCTTATATTCCACAAAGTGTCTCATAAATTTAAATACTTTAATAGGCTTAACTTATGATAGATCATGCTTGGTCTAGAATTGAAGTTAGCAAGTTATACTCTGATGTAGAGAAGAACAAATGGCGAATAGAATCGTCGCTCTCTCAATTACTTTGTCACTCATTGCTCAGCCTTCTACAGATCCAATCCTTGCCCGGTTCTACATAGCAATCTAGGGCTTTGATACATAGCTCATTGAGCTACACAGCTACTCCAGTTATACGAATAGTCGGAGAGACTCTCGGCCATAGATAGATAGTTATTGGCAGATTGGTAAGTTCATATCAAAGTATACTTCTAGGCATGAAAGTGAGCAGCGTCCTCTCCTGCCCCTCCTTCATTAGCTTTCTTATCGCTCCTCAAATGGCGCGAGCAAACGAAATTGAAAGTGCGTGCGATAAGCACAAACGAACGTCCAATTCACGCCTAATATGGCGACGGGTAATACTATTGACACTGTGAGCAACAGGCCTATAATCGTCTACATAATAAGTATTATTATTAACTATGTGTGTCATGTGGATAATGTGGCTCGTTTTATGCGGCAATCGGTATCATCAGCAGCACTCAACAAAGGGCCATGCCACAAAGTGGCAGCGGGTGGTGCCAACTGAGGCAATAACAACAACAACAACAACAACAACAACAACAACAAGCAGCAGCAGCAGCAGCCAGTGACACCATTGTAAGCACAACAATAACAACAGCAGCAGCAAACCAAAAGAGGAAGTTAATCCGTTGCCATAATCGCTGCATAGCGCCACAGCATGAGGCAACTGCAACGGCAAACTCCTCCGACACTAACAACCAGCAGCAGCAGCAGCAGCAGCAGCAGCAGCAGCAGCCTCGAGGTCTCCAGTCTCGAGTCTTGGAGCCCCCATTGAAGTGTCAGAAGAGCCATCCATGGTGACTATGCGTATGCGCGCCCGATGATTATCTGCCCGCGACACTGCAAGTTCTACAACTGCTGCAATAAAAACTGAAAGTAAGCAAAAGTCTCTTAATGTCACAGTGCACCGAACCGAATCCCTAATTCTCTCCGAAAGCATATTACATGTGTATATTCAAACTAGGATAACTACAATTTAACATAAATAAAACCAAGCTATAAGCTTAGCCAACTGATGGATCTCTGGTTACCTAAAGCAAAAAATTGAGTTAATAGCAATTCATAGTAAAGTTAGTTTAATTTTTTTAAAATTATATATTTTAAAAAAAACAGCTTATAAATAAAATAAACAATTATTATAAATATTTTTGTAAAGCAGAAAATAGTTTCTTAAAAAATGTTTAAAAAATTGAAACACCAAACTTGATTTTGAGTTTATATTTAATTGCTTCATTTAAGAAGTTTAGCTTTAATTTTCTTATATTTTTAAAGCAACAAAATAAAGAAAAGAAAAATATAATTTATTTAAATACACATATTACATTTAAATACTACTTTTTATAATGTGTTCCTTTTTTGTCATATATAAAAGCTAAAATCAAACAATTAAGAATGTTGCAATTAGGTGCAACTGCCAGCTCTATTCTCCTATTTGCCATGCCCTCAAAATGTTTTGTATACATAGATAATACTAATAATTTTTGTCAAATTAATAACAGAATTTAGTCGGTAAATTTTAAGCCTTTTACTGAGAAACTATAGAAGATGAAGTTTTGTCCGATTGGCAACTCTCCCTATGGACGCATATATAATAATATATAATATTATACATTCTTTTTGTCATAGTGAAAAATACATTTCCGGATTTGCTGATTTTCGATTTCCAAATGTTTCGAATACCACATATATCAAATACCAAGTTTTTCGAATACAAAGTCGTTTGAACACCAACTTTTTCGAATGCATTCGAATGGCAAGTATTTCGAATACCAAGTTTTTCGAATAACTGGAGCTTAAAGTCTTATGCATTTTGAGTATTAAATAATTATTTGGCTATCGACATTTGTTCATATCAAAATCTAAATTCTCTAAATCTATAGAAGATATGTTGCCCACTGAAAGTATTACGCCCCCAAATGGAGCAAGCTTGCGGACTTGACCTTGACCCATATATATATATTTTTTTTATTTTTTTTTATTTAATATTATTTTATCTTCATTCAAACCAATATACCCGTTCCAGTATGTGAACGAGTTTATGAAAAAAAAAAATAAAACAAGAAAAACTTATAAACTTTTTATTGCTTTGGAGCATTTTGATAAAGCCTAAAGTATTTATATTCTCTGTGGCACTTTAGCACTTAGCAACAATAACAACTAGCGACGGCGGCAACAGCAACAACAACATCAAGACGCAAACATTGTCATAATAAATAAACAATTACGGTTGCAATTTTGTATATCTTTTACTATTTTTTATTATTTAAATGTTTTTTTTTCCTTTACAGCAGCAGCAGTTATTGTTGTCACAGCTAGTTGAACTCAGAGCCCCAAAACGTTGACCAGAGATCCGCACAGCAGTTGGCGTTGCTTCGCTTAGGCCTCGCCTGGCCCAGTGGAGCCATATTCCATATTGTCGGATGCAATTCTTGTGGCATTTTCAGAGCCGAGCTGCGCTGCGCTGCGGGGTGCAAAATATTTCGCACAACACAAAAGCGCGCGGTGCGATAAGAACTCAACAATGGAGCCAAGCCAAGTCAAGCCAAGCCAAGCCAAGCCAAGCCAAGCCAAGCCAGGCCAGGCCAGGCAGTTAGCCCGGCCAGAGAGAAGCTGTAGTTGTAGTAGTAGTAGTAGTAGAAGAGGAAGACCAACAGCAACAACAATAGCAACAGCAGTTGGCAAATCAAGTAATGCTAATCGCTGTCTAGTCTGGTCAGCAGCAGCTTGTCTAAGGCCAACTAATTGTGGGCAGCGCTGATTACTCATACGCCCCCATGTCACACACAAAGCATGTGCCGCGACGGCAGCAACAGCAACAGCAACAGCAGCAACAGCAGCAACAGCAACAACAACAGCAACAACAACAACACAGAGAACTATAACAAGATGACAAGGAGCGCAACACGCAAGAAACATGGGGACAAACAAGAGACGCCGTTGCCTGCCGGCCGTTCAAATATTTGTTAAACTTGACACCAAACAAAAGAATTTTACCGAAAGGATTTGAATGAACCAAAAAGCGAACAATGCAATGCGCGCGGCACGCAGGAATGCGCAGGTATATATATATATATATACACATATATATAAATATGTATATATGTATATCTGTATCTGTATGTGCGGCAAACGGCGACGGCGACGGCGACGAGGCAGCAAATCAAACACAACAAATCGCCAGGCAAACACCAAAAATACAAAAAATACAAAACAAAAAACATTTTGTACAACAAAAGCGAGGGCGAGCGGGACGAACGCCGGGCCAGCCATAGCTGATACAGCGTTACAGTGGTGCGAAAACACAGTAAACACAATTGAATCAAATCAATTTCATAAATCATGATTATAATGAGATAAATATTACAGCTATCACGAGATTTGGCAGCTGTTGTTGGGCCTTGGGCGCGTGATATTGAAATTTCATTTTATTTTTTTATGTAGTTTTTTTTTTTTTTAAATAAAGTAAATTCATAAATAGATTCATTATCATACCTTTTTATTGCATACCTTTAATATATATGTACATATATTCATTATTATTTTTATATTATTTATTTTAAAAATACATTTATTTTTGTTAATATGTACTTTGAATACTATTATAATTAGGTTATAATTTTTAATGATTATTGTTTATATACCGTGCTGGCTCATGGGCTCTGTCTTGAAATAGAAATTTGCTTTTATTTTTGAAAATGTTTTCCGGAATATAATAATATATTTTACTAACTATTAATAATTATAATTATTCCTGCTTAAACCCAATATTTAACAAAATATATATTGATGTTTTTAGTTTTATATTGATATTTTAATTAGTTATTATTATTATTAAATACATCTTTTAATTCAATAAATAAAAAAAATAAAAATTTTAAAAAGCTTTTTGAAGACCTTAAAAGGAAATTTGCTTTAATTTATAACAAAGTTTTTTGTTTAAATATACGAAAATAAAAACACTGCTCTAACTACAATGCTCACATTATTCATGATTAAATTTGTGCTTATTTATTTATTTATTTTTTTAATCATTTTAATTTTTGCCAATGATTGTCAGTTCAAGTGACATTAGACTTTGATCAAGATCAAAGTCTGAAATGAAATATCAACTTAGCCGACACGAGATGATTAATATCTTAATTATAACTAATCAACACTAAAACTATTTATAAACACCTACAAAATGACAGAGCAGCTTTCTTTACAAGCAGCTACTAACTCGTCTGTAATTGGCATTCAACGTGATCAGATCAGACTATGTCTGTTTTTATTGATTTCACTGATTTGCCATCGCCTTGCAACTGTGTGTAATCTGTAATCTATTGAGGATTATATTATTAACGTTTCATGAATGAAGAAGGTAGAGGCGATCATTGTGAGAGAGATAGATAGATAGATAGATAAAGAGATAGATAGAGAGATAGATAAAGAGAAAGATAGATAGATAGAGAGAAAGATAGATAGAGAGAGAGACAGAGAAAGAGGGAGAGTTAGAAATCAGCTGTACTACATCTAATCAGCTTTTTGTTAAGTAAAATTTAGTATAAGAGAGAGAGAGATAGTGAAAGTGAGACAGAGTGAGAGTATGAGCAGCTTTACTACAACTAAGTATGATCCGCTTATTTAGTATATTACAACTTTTTTGTATGAGAAAGTGAGAGAGAGAGAGAGAGAGATAGAGAAAGAAAGAGAGAGAGAATAGTGAGAAAAGAGGGGGTCAGAGAGTAGAACAAGTACTGAGTATGATCAGCTCTACTACAACTAAACAGATTTTCCATAAGTATAATGTGACTATACATAATGTATAGTCCGACTTTTTAGTATTAGAGAGAGATAGAGAGATAGAGAGAGATTACTCTACTCTCTACTTCAGCTTTTTGTCGACAGTTTTAAGAGCATGCCCAAAGGAGATCTAATGCATAATGCTCGACACTTTTGAAGCACTGTGCGTGGCGTAAAGGGGTTAGAGAATCGCAGCTCTCAATTCGCCCTTGCCCAGATCCAAGTGCTGACGCGCGCCGATCCTGGGCTGCTGCTGTCGGTGTTGGTACCGGGTGCCGGTTGCCGGTTGCCGGTTGCCGGTTGCCGATCACCGGTTGCCAGTTGCCGCTTGCCGCTTGCCGATTGCCGTTTGCCGGTGCCTAACGCAGTTATCAAAAGCGTTGAATTATGGCCGCACTGGCTGCCAGCTAAATGAGCAACACGTTGCCTCAAAAGCAAACGCTCTGGCTGCCAGGAGGCAGAGGACAGAAGTCTGCTGGCTGTTGGCCGTTGGCCGTCGGCTGTAGGCTATAGGCTATATAGGCTGCTGCCTCTGGCTCGTTTCGTGGCGCTATCGCATTTGATCTCGTTTGCTGGGACCCGCAGGCCTCAGCCGTGTCTGCCGTATGAGCTAACAATGCGCATGATATCATTCATTTCTCATTTCGGTTTCATTCATTGAGCTCCTGGCCAAGTGTCGCTGTCGCTGTCGTTGTCGCTGTCTCCGACGCCGTTCACATTGTCGTTGTTTCGGGCCTCTGTCTGTCTGTCTGTCTATCTTTCTGTCTGTCTATCTGTCTGTCCCTTCAGTCCCTACAATCTCTATGTGCTTGCTGTTCGGCGTTCACTCTAATTTCATAATAAGAAACATCTTCAGAATCACAATAAATGAAAGCAGGCAATGTCCATGTCTCTCTCTCTCTCTCTCTCTCTCTCTCTCTGTCTCTCTGTGTGTGTTGTTGTTGTTTTTTTTTTTATTTTTATTATTAGTTTTATTGTTGTTCTTATTGTTAGCACTCTTGGTATGCGACTGGAATGTCGGGCATTTCCGGTTAGGCCAGTGCCAAGCTGTTATATCACTTTCTGCGCCCTTATAAATATACTTAGTAAGAGTCATATTAGCAAAACTTTATCGATTGGAGTTGATTAGAAATCAAATAATAAATATCAACTTGAAGCTATATATATAAAATACACATATGTGTATTAAAAGTATTTGTCTCGCTGTTTTAATATAATTCAGAACCAAATGATTTTAATGTGAAATTACATTGTGGCTTTATGAGATGCAGAATTAAAATAATTTCAGTTTTCAGCTTCAAACTATGTAATGTATTTATTTTTAATGTCAACAAATGAAAACGAAACTAAATGATTTTAAAATTAGAGATAAGCATAAAGCCATTAATAAACTATCGGAACGGTTTAGACGCCTTTTCGATTGTTGTTTTAGCCCAAAAGTCTGTCTATGAAGGTAACATCCTGTGAATCTCTCACAGAGTTTAGGGGCATCAAATGTAATTTCTATTTATTTTATTTAGATCATATTTTTTTCGATTTTCATTATATCAAACGAAACTGTTTTTATCTGCAGCTAATTTTTTTATATTATTAATGCATTGATAATTAATTAAAAAACTAATATTTTTATTTTAATATTAAATTGAAAATTATATTAATAATTACAAATAAAAAAATTTTTTATTTATTTTGTTTCAATATTTTATTTAATATTTGCATTAAATTAAATTTTATTCTCAAAAGGAGAAGGAATATTATTATGATTGAGTTACTAAACTTTATGCTTAACTCTGATGATTGAGATACAAAACTTTCTGCTGAGCATTTTATTGAAATTTAATATATAATAATTTTTATGGTTTCACGGTATTCATGATTTCCCACGTAGGCGTAATTGGAGCATAGAGCACAAGTGTTTTTTTTTATCGTTTTGACGTTGGGGATGGTCGTGTATGTTCTTGGGCAGTCCCTTAGAAGTCGTCAGAACTTGGCTGTCAATCCCATGTTATCGTTGACAAAGAGTCAATTTCTTTTGACTCATATTATTAATATGTTTTGATTTGCACTAAAGCAGAGTGCTTTATTTCTGGCCATTAGCAATAGATAGTTGTAGTAGTTGATAGTTTCAATTTGTATACCCTGAACCCATTGAAAATGGAAAATCAGGGCTTAATGGTTTTGTTAAAATTTATGTAACAGACAGAAGAAGGTGTGGCAAACCCAAAAAAAAGGTATTATTACTTCTGTTTTAATGCTATCGGTGAACAACCTTTCTGAAATTCAGTGAATATACTGCTCTTGTACCCGAATGTTATATGTAGAACCCACAATTTGTTTTGATAAAATGCAATTTTTTTAATGATATATATTATCCCTATACTATCTATTTTATTTTATTTTAATATTGTATAATAATTATTTTTAAATTTCCTTAACCTCATCTATTTTCTTAGTATCAATAATACCACTGACCACACAAGGCTGTGAATTGGGGCATAGCCAGCCGGACAGGCAAATAAAATACCCCCTCCGATTTGGTGGTTATTATTGAAAAGTTTGTTTTCCGTAGGCTATTTAGTATTTATATATTTGTTAACTGTTTTATCTTTAAGTTGACTATATTTTTTGGTCAATAATTTTAATTAAATAAATAAATAAATAAATAAAATATTGATATGCTTACAATCATTATGATCATTATAATTATAATCATTATGGAACTATTATGCTTATAAATATCTTAATAACATTATCAATATGAAACTCTTTATTGAGAACAATGCAAGAAGTCAAATATAAGTTTCTCATATTCTAAACTCCTTCCTTTCATTCCCTCAATTTACATGCATTGATTCTATTTCTTCATCTATACACAAATAACTAAGAGATCCCAGGGATGTACATTATAGGGATGCTCGGATGAGTCAAACTGTCTGCATATTTCGATAGTTTTTTTCTTTTCTCTAATACTTCAATGGTATTAAAGTTGTTTAATTTTACTTTATGAATCACACACATAACTCAATCAATTGAATTGCTTTGGCTGCGGTCCTTTGTGAATGTCTCTGGGCTTGTCCTGGCGGGATAATTGAATGTGGACGCTCTATGGTCTATCTGTTGGCAGTCCCTTGTCAATGCGATAAAAGCGATTTGAGCCTTTGTGCGCCGGCGTTTCGAATTACCTAATTATTATCTGTGCGGATTCATATTAATTTCTGTTAATCATACGCCGCATAGTCCGCAGCCCCATAATAAATTCAGAGTGCAGACATCACATTTAAATAAGATCAGCGAATGCAGAGGGCAGAACGTGCGGGCAGCCGCATTATTGTCTGTTCACACGCCGACGAGGCAGATGGGGACGATGAAGTTGAAGCTGAGGCTGAGGCTGAGGCTGAGTCTGAGGCTGAGGCTGAGTCTGAAGCTGACGGTTGATGGCCATGACAACGACACCGCCACGGTTGGCAGAGCGCATCCTCAGCGTATGTCGGAGTCTCTGGCTGCTGAGACTCGTGTTGCTCAATGTGTTGAAACATGAATGAATCTTGTTCACAATTTGGCAACAACACGTTTAGCATGAAACGAAGGACGACAATGGGCCCAGCCCAGCCAATGCCAATGCCGATGCCAATGCCAATGCCAATGCCCATGCCCATGCCCATGCTCCTCCATTGTGTGCCCCTAAGCCAGCAGCACCACAAAGCTTAGACTGGATTCCGGCCGATGGTAACGGTGGCTGTGGCGGCGTCGCGTACACAAATTATTAGCAGCCTCTCTTCAGTCATCGGTTGTCCGCTGTCCCATTGTCTGTCGCCTGTTGCCCTCTTCCGTCTGCCCTCGCCCCCTGCCTGTGGCTCGTTGAGCGTTCGCTGGTTAGTAAAACATCATGTCGCTGTTAAGGGTACCGGGTACAGCGTCTGTGGTCCAATTTGGAGGCATCCCATGCAACGTCCCTTTGTCCGTCCCGCGCTGCCTGTGGCCACCGCGCCGCACCGTTTGCTGCTGCCTAGAAAATTATCTGCTTATCTTGTCTTGTGCTCGTTGCGATCGGCTGCTTATTCATGTTCTTTTCGCTGCTCCTCTTTACGGATGCCCTCAGTGCTCGGGGTATCACGACTTCTGAGTGAATTATCACAGCACACTTCGATTATACTACCATAAGTGCAATCAGCTGTTTTTGTTATTCTCATTCCTCAAGCAGTCTATGCTCAAGCAGGAAATGCATTCAATTAAATCTTTATTAAATAAGATGAAGTAAAATTAATGAATAAATAGATAATAATTGCAAATAAATGCATTTAAATAATGATATAATACAGAAAATATCAAAAATTAAAATAAAAAACTAAATTGTTAAAAATTTATATATATTTAACTTAAAAAATACTTTGATTTTATAAGTTTTAAAAGTTTTTTTTTCATTAAAATTTACAATATGTTTTATGAGAAGGTATATAAATAATGTGAGAATAAAAATAGAATCAATAAATAAAAATAAATCAATAAAAAAATACAAAATGAAATATAAATATCAATATTTTAAAAATTCATCCTAACACTATCGTTTTAAAATATGTTTAATATATATTTTAATAAATATAAAAAACAAATATAAATATAAAAAAGTTATAAAAGATTCAACCATATGTACATCAATTAAATTAAATAATAATTATAAAATAGTTCTTACACTAAATAATGTTGAAAACAATTAATATATTAAATAAATTAATAATAGTCATTCTAAAATATTTCTATACATTTTTCTAGAATATCTAATCTAATATCATGTACGAAAAATATTCAAATGTTTTGAATACAAATTGTACTTAAAATTTAAATTAAAAAACAAACTAAAAACAAACTAATATAAATATTTTTAATATTCTGTTTAATATAGAATATTAAAAATATTTATATAATTTTTTTAATATTCTGTTTAATATAGAATATTAAAAATATTTATATTAGTTTTTTTTTAACTTTTTTTCAAGATAACTTTTAATGTAGATTATATTCCAAAATGAATGAAACAAATTAAAAATGTTACTAACATACATAAATTTAAAAATATTAACTTCTTCATAGAAAATAATAACTAACAAATAAATGTTTAAATAAAACATAAAATAAATTAATCTAATTTACTATTCTAATAATTTTTTTTTCTCATAAATTGTTTTTGATATACAAAATATTAAGATATAAATATTTTCATATTTATATTAAACAATTTAATTTCTGACAAGTTATAATTAGATTTAAGTATATGTATACAACAAAATTGTAATACATATTTAAATTAAATTCAATATGGACTATTCCACAAAAAAAATGTAAAGAAAAAATTAAATAAATGAATTTATTATTTAGAAGCAATGTGCACTAAATAAAAATTTTAATTTTTTTACTTCAGACAAATATGAAGAGATTTTAATATATATTTTTGCATACAAATTTAGCTATGCTTAAAATTAAATTTAATCACCACAATATATTACAAAAGTGAGACAAAAAGAATAGAAAATATATATTATAAATAATATTCAGTAAATTTCAGTTCAAATCTAAATTATTTGCTTGAATTTTCCACTGGCATTTCCCACTGGCAGGGCAACCCATATTCGGCTAGCTGAAAATTAATTGTGCTGCTCTTTTTTTTTTCTTGTTATTGTTGTTGTGCATTTAATTTATGTGCTTGACGTGACACTTGCTATCGCTGTGTCTTCAGGCTGGCCGTGGCTGCTGCCTGCTGCCTGTTTGCCTGCAAAAATTCGTCAGCACATGACCATGGATGATGGCTCAGGGTGCGGGGTGAGCGGGGGTGAGCGGGGTGAGCGGGGTGAGGAGCTCGAGGTATTGGGGTATGGGAATGAGTTTGGTTTTTGGGGGAAGAGGCTGAGGATCTGGTCATGGGCCGCCTAATATGCGACAGCCGCCGCCTGTTAACACATCGGTGAACCTCAAAATATGAAAACCGAAACCGAGACGAGCGCGCTTGGACCAAGGGGACCCCACACCGGTCGGCCAACAGCGTCGACGACGGCAGCGGCGACGTTGACGTTGGCGTTGGCGTCGGCGTCAGCGTCGGGCTCCTAACGAGGTGTCCAGGCGGACGACATTCGAGCCTGTGTGGTGTGTGGTGTGTGGTGTGTGTTGATGACGGTGCGAGTGAGACAAGCCGAGCCGATCCGAGATGAGCCGGCGATTGAATTTCACACGTGGCTTAGTGTCCGCCCGCATTAAGTACGCTTCATTGGCTGAGCAGAGAGTGGGGGTGAGAGAGAGAGAGACAAAGAGAGAGAGAGCGGGAGAGAGAAAGCGCCGCTGAGTGAAATAGCGACAGATTTTTTGTACATTTTTTTTTGTAGCTGCTTATTTTATTTTGTTCTCTCTTTGCTTAGTTTTGGCGAGTGGGCGAGCTTTAATGCAAATGCCCTGCACATCGCCATCTTGGCTGGCGATGGCTGCTGATCTCGCCATCTTGGACTGTCAATTGCGACTCTGGTCTCTGGGTCTCTGGCCGACGTCTCTGGCTGTGGCTCCACTTGCATTTGGTCATGGCCATTGTTCTGAGGTGCTGCTAGCAGTGATGACATTCCACAGATTAGGCAGGGCGGAGAGAGAGGCAGAGAGAGAGAGAGAGAGAGAGAGGGCGAGCGAGAGTGAGAGAGAGAGAGAGATGGATAGAGGAGAGTGAGAGAGAGAGAGAGAGAGAGAGAGCGGGGTGCCCAGAGGGAGTCGCAGTCGTAGTTTGTTGCCAATGGATCCCCAGCCATCCGTTTGGCCTGGCTGCGTTGGTGACGGTGCCATATCCTGCCAAGCTTCACGGCTGCGTATGAATGAGTTATTTCGGACTTAATCGCAGTGGTTGCATCTCGTCGCCATGCAGCAAAGAGGAGGCAAAAATACTTTTGGCGCGACGTCCACGTCCACGTTTTGTTTCAGGCCCCGGCTTTGGTGTCCTCCATTTGATTGAACTGCTCAATGAAATATGCAAATCTGTTTGCTGGGCCGCCGCCGAAGCGGTCGCTTAATCAACTGCAAGCTTGCCAGAGAGACAGACAGACAGACAGACAGACAGAGGCGGACGGACAGCCAGCGAGACTGTCCCAGCGAACGTTTTGTGCCTCATCATCATCATCATCGTCACCAGCCGTCGCAGAGAGTCGCCATCGTTGGGTTTGCATCTGAGTCCGCGCCTGCCTCTACCTCTGCATCTGCCTCTGCCTCTACCTCTACCTCTGCCTCTGCCTCTACCTCTGCCTCTGCCTCTACCCTCTCCTCTACCTCGCACCTTCGCCTTCTGCGTCCGCACATTTGTGGTCTTTTGGGGCAATCTTAAATATCCTGCTGGTGGGTAAATTTTTCTCTTATGTGCTTTGCGCTTTTTGCCAGCTTTATCGGATCGGCGAGCCAAAGTCACGATTTCTACAGTAAGAAGCTGCAGTTGTTGCAGTTGTTGCTACGTTAACTTCACTCTCCTCTCCTCTCCTGCTCCGACTTCGACTCTGACTCCTGCTGCCCGCTGCTGCCACTGCAGTGGCACTGTGCACTGTGGCCAGCTCGCATATTTCTAGCAATCAAATGTCAGCTTCTCAAACTCTAGCCAACACTCTAATTAAACCGTGCCACCGTCCGAGGTGTGCTAATTACATTTAATTGCAGTTGTTAACAAGCCACTTGTCAAAGCCGAAACCGAAAACGAAACCGAAACCGAAACCGTTGCCAAAAACCTGACAGCAATTGCAACTCAATCAGCGCTAAATATTTCGCAAATGCCACAAACGGCCACCAACGTCCATCAAAAGTAGTCACAACTGTACCAAGATCAAAATTGTCCGGCTCTCTGAGGCCAGCTCAATTAACAGCCGTCCAATGGCTAACAATGGCAGCTCATGATTGATATTAGATCAGACTCTACTGTCTTTGTAATACTCTAACTCAATCTCTCTATGACATTGGACAACTAAATATCACGCCTTATATATACATACATAAATATTATATGTATACTCTTGTATTCTTTATTTATCATCTGTGCTCTTGGACAGTTATGAAATTTTTGTATACGTTTACAATGGGAGACTATTTATAACATATACTTTATTATACTGAGAATATCATCTATATGAACTAGTAATTTCCCAATTTTATTATTTTCAATATGTGGTCTTCGTAATATATATTTATAATGTATATATATATATATATATATATATATATATATATATATATATATATATATATATATATATATATATATATATACATATATACATATATACACCTGCGGTCATAAAAATAATAGTGCTCAATCATACTTAGCCATATACATTGTTAGCCACTTAGCCACTTAGCCAATACTTTGTAATCAATTTGAAATGAATATTCATAAAAGCAAAATTTTAATTTCTAATATAAACATTTCCAGCCTCATAAGGAATAGCTTGTAATATTAATAGTTGAATACAAATGTGTCGCTCTAATGATTAATGTGATATCTAACGAATCGAATTCCTAATGTTGACAGTTATTTATTTATTTAAAATTTTATTTATTATAAATATTTCCATTAATGAAAATCTCTATATACTATGTGAATATACATATTGATACTCTAAAGACTAATGTGAACTCTAAAATATATTTTAATTCATAGTTCAACCATTTCATGGTTTATGTCTTCATTATAATATAATAGCTAATGATTAATGTGAACCTTTATGAAAATATATTATTATTTCCAACATAAACATTTCCATTAATAAAGATCTCTATAAGATCTATATATTATACAGAGATCTGCATTAATGTAAATACATAATACTCGAATGACTAATGTTAACTCTAATCAAAATAGTTTCTAATATAAACATTTTCATTGTTTAAAATGCCATGAAGAATAGCTTTTAATACTAATAAAAAATATACTAAATATACTAATATACTTTAATACTAAAAAATTGAGCAACTGTCCAAATATAGATTAAAGCACTTGCATATCTTAATCAAATTAAAGGATATAATACAGAAATAATCGAAATATTTCGATTATATTGTTTATTAAACGTAATATTTAGATTACTTCTGTATTATATTCTTTAAGTTTAAATATAATTAAATTCGACTTTCAGCAGCCTAGGGCAATAGATTTGAGCTGAGCTACTACTTATATTTACTCTTAACTACTTGCCAGCTCATATCTTAGGCTCATCTCAAGTCAGTTAGTTGGCAACTAGCGCCACTTGCTGCATTTGCAGGGCACACCTCAAAATGCATGTGTGTGTGTTGATGTGTGTGTGTGTGTCTTTGTGTGTAATATGTTTATGCAATGTGCATCTTAAAGATACATAGCAATAGCAAACAAGCAGTCAGCCAGGCAGGCAGCAGATTGCGGCTATCGATAACGTGACTTCAACTTCAACTGCGACTTCAACTGCGACGGCGACGGCGACTGCGACTGCGACTGCAACTGCTACTTGTCGAGTGTGACTGCAACTGCAACTGCAACTGCAAGAGCGACTTCGACGGTGGCTTAATATTTGCGTTTGTGGCGTTAATTATGGGTTCGCTGTTTCTTTGATTGTTTATTTGTTTGTTTTCATTCGCCGTTCGTCGTTCGCCGTTCGCCGTTCGCCATTCCATTGAGGAAGGAGCCGCAGTTCGACTGCAGTTCGACTCTGTTTTGTCGTTGTACAATTGTTGTTGGTCGTGTAATTCCGGTTCGTGCAATGATAATTATATTAATTTGCCATCGAATGAGCGGCAAGTGATATCGTCGTTGTTGTCGTTGTCGTTGTCGTTGTCGTTGTCGTTGTCGTTGTCGTTGCAAGCCAGTTAGTCAATCTCTCAGTCAGTCAGTCAGTCAATGCATCGCTTTGTCCATTCCCCATACGAGTCTTGCTTATCAATTTGTATCTCTTGTATATCTCTCTGTCTCCACACTTATATTTCTATATATATATATATACTAAATTAATACATATATGTGCATGGCTTCTATCGACATGGCAGTTGCTGCTGCTGCTGTTGCAAAGCTGTTCGAGCTCTGCCGTTGCTGCTGGCTGCCATTACAAAACAATTGAGATTGAGGAAAATCAAATCAACTGCCACTGCGGCTGACTCTAAACTTCAACTGCAAGTGGCCCAAACAGCTGATGTGTCTATAATTATGCCAGCCAGTGCTGCCAGTTTAGCCAATTTCAGGCTAGATTTAGCATATTTGTAAATAGCCTATAGCCATAAATGTAGCATATTTGCATTTGTCTTCAGCATATTTCTAGCATATTTTCAAATTCATATAGCAGTTTATATTGTATAATTATTAATATTTATATATTAGTTTATGTTGTATAATTATTAATATTCATATAGCAGTTTATATTATATAATTATACTATTTATATAGTAGTTTATATTGTATAATTATTAATATTTATATATTAGTTTATGTTGTATAATTATTAATATTCATATAGTAGTTTATATTGTATTATTATTAATATTCATATAGAAGTTTATACTGTATAATATTACTAGAGTGCAATAATAATTAAAAGAATAATTGAATTCCTACAATGATAACATTTTATAATAAATATGTAAATTAATATTCAACTTTTTACTTATTTGTCAAAAACAAAGTGAAAACTAAATACAATCAATCAATAAAAAAAGAAAAAAGAAATTCGCAACTATGTTTATTTAATTATTCTTATTATTAATACAAATTTAAGCAAAAAAAAAAAAAAAAGAATTTTCAAAACATATTTCTTAGTTCTGCTATATTTTCTTCCATTCATAAACTAGCTTGCTATTTCAGATTTTATTTTTATTAAATTTTAGTCTATTTTAGCTCAGCTTACTTTTAGCCGCAATCCAACTTATTTCGGAGCTCAAGAGCTGGCAACACTGATGCCAACAGTAGCAACAACAACCGACAACAGACAATCGACAACAACAATTGTTCACGGTATTCATTTTGGCTTGAGGAATGCAACTGAGAGCGGCTCATTGCATAAGTGAGCTGAGGAACGACAATAGCTGAGTGCCAGGATATTCGATATACAAGAGACAGACAGCGAGAGAGTGAGAGAGAGAGAGAGAGAGAGGGCGAGTGGGACAGCTTACAAATCCGAGGAGCTGTCATAAAGATTACTGCCCCGAGGCTCCGTCAATGTGGGCATGAAAACGCGTGTAGTTCGATCCGATCCTATGCCATATATTATACCTGCCACCGCGCAGCATCTCTCTCTCTCTCTCTCTGTCTCTCTCTCTCTCTCTCTTCCACTCAATTGCCCGCCCTCAGCCTCTCTCAGGCTGCCTCGTCCCTGCCACTGCAACTGCCTCTTTGCGGCATACAAGACAAATGAGCACTCTATTATCGTCTTTCTGCTTTTCTGATGCTGCTTCATTTGTCTTTCGACTCAATGTGATGGAATCAAAATCGATTGGAATTGGAATGGGAATTGGGGTGGGCTGACTTCGTATGCCATATAATGAGATATAGTTAGCTAATAATATGATTTGCATGAGATTCTCTCTATTGCGATTTCAACTAAGTTTTTTCGTTCTAAGATCTAAGCTAACATCTATAAAAATCTAGTTTTTGCTTGGTTTCGTTCTGTTACTTTTGGTGTTTTCTATTATATTCAGTGTTTTATGCAGCATAAATTAACTATTTGTTGTGTGTTTATCATCAATCAGTCAATCAAATACAGATATCTAGAGGTGAGATCATATTAAGACCTGACAAAGCCTCAGTTTATTTTGGGGATGGTTGTCACAGATGCAAAAGAGTTAAGGCCTATAAATTAAGTAACTTAAATCTTGACAATCTACTGTGAGTAAGCCGTTATTTAAATCGATTTGCAATAATGAGATGTGCTGAATATAATAAGGTTAAGAAGTTGAGATTGTGAATCATCAATTGATGAATAAAGATCGACTTTAATGGAATCACTAATTAGTAGGCACGTGTATAAATGTGTCAATGTGGTTAATTAAAATGATAGAAAACAGAATTTACTCTAAGGAATATATTACGATATTTTATATATGATTAATTAATGACAATGACAATGGCAATGGCAATGACAATGACAATGACAATGACAATGACAATGACAATGACAATGACAATGAATATGACCATGACCATGACAATGACAATGACAATGACAGTGACAATGACAATGACAATGACAATGACAATGACAATGACAATGACAATGACAATGACAATGACAATGACAATGACAATGACAATGACAATGACAATGACAATGACAATGACAATGACAATGACAATGACAATGACAATGACAATGACAATGACAATGACAATGACAATGACAATGACAATGACAATGACAATGACAATGACAATGACAATGACAATGACAATGACAATGACAATGACAATGACAATGACAATGACAATGACAATGACAATGACAATGACAATGGCAATATCTATATATGTATGTAGATATTTGATACTCTAGTGACTAATGTGAACTCTAATCAAAATATAATTTTATTTCTAACATAAACATTGTCAATAACAATGACATTTGCAATGAAAACTGAATTCAAATTTACTGATAATAATATCAATAATACTTTAATGATAATGATATTGCTCTCTTATTATACTAATAATAATGATAATGTTGGGTGACAATAATGACATAGAGTAGGCCTGATATGCATACCAGTAATTGGAATGGCAATGACAATGATAATGATACTGAATTCAAATTTACTGATAATAATAACAACAATGATACAATGATAATGATAATAACAATATTGGTACTTATGACACTGATAATAATGATAATGCTGGGTAACAATAATAACATAGAGTACGCCTGATATGCACACCTGTAATTGGAATGGCTAATATTAGCTTAGCTAGGCTGGGAGATTGGAGTTTCTTGCGCTGCGCTGCTCATACTCTATCATTTATCTTGAGCTAATGCCTGACGGCTGCCCGGTCCCGGTCCCGGTCCCGTCTTGCTCACGTCCGGCAAAGCAAAGCTTTTGTCTGCTCGTCGATTTGTATTTCATTGTCTCGAGCGTCGGCGATGATGCGACACGAGAATCGTCGCATCATTCGCAGCTTCGACTGCCTTAGCTGCTTCAGCTGCTACTATGGTTGGTTTGGGGCTACACTGGCGCATCCTCGTCACATGTGCAAATGGTGGTCCAATCTGTCATTCCAGCTGGCTGGCTGGCTGGTTAACCGGCTGCCTGGAGCGGGCCTGTAAGTTCCAGCCGGGTTCCAATCGGGTGGTCGTTTAGGTTTGCCGCTGCTGAAGCTTCGTCGCCGATATTTATCTCGTGTGGCAGTTCAGTTTAGTATTTTCTTATTATTATTATTATTTTCAGTTTTTTTTTTTTTGTATTTTTGTTTTTTTCCTCTTTACGCTCGGCCGCTGTCATTCAAGCGTTCAACCTTTGTGTGAGGTGTTCCTGGCGGCTGCGACGACTGCTCATCATCAACTCTCTACTCCACTCGTATTGCCTCCTCAAAAAAAACGAAATGCAGAATTATGAATCGGCATGTTTTACATGTGCGGGAGGTCTTGTAAAAAAAAGAAGGTAAATATATACGTATATGTCAGTCAAATGAAACAGAGGGAGTGAGAGAGAGAGAGAGAAAAGAGGCAGCAGATTGAATTGGAATTGTACCTGTCGCTCAATTCGAGAATCTCCGAACCTGTTGCCGTCAAATCTTGAATTAAATGTTGTGAAATTGGACACTTCAAAACAAAAACAGGCGAGTGAATTGGACTCGGTCTACGTGTAAGTCGCGCGAATGGGACTGGGAATGGGAATGGGGAATGGGAATGGGATTGGGAATGGGAATGAGGCTAAGGCTGAGGATAACGACAAAAAAGGAACTATCATTCTACATAATTATCAATCTGGTTTCGGGTATGCTATGCCATGTCTTTTGTCTCTTGTGTCTTGTCTTTTGTCTCTTGTCTTTTTTTTTTTATTCTCATTTCTGATGTTTTATTGCAATTACCGCGCACCGCTTTGTGTGGTCTCCAAGTGCATGTCAAAGCTGCTGGCCGATCTCTGCTCTGGCTGCTGCTGCTGCTGCTGCTGCTTCATCTTCATCTTCTACTTGAACTGCTCAATTGCTGTAGAAGATTAATGGCTACGCAATTAATCAGTGACATCAACCCGGGCGCCATCAACAATTTTTACAGCACTTGCAACGCTTCCTTCATGCCTCAACTCTACCGTGTCTGCCGTGTCTGCCGTGTCTGCCGTGTCTCCCGTGTCTCTGGGCTCGTCTCACTCTCGTCCGATTATTCTCTGTGCTTGTCTCTGTCTTTGCCATTGTGTTATTTGACACTTTGCCCGGGCCAATCAACACCAATGCCAAGCGGAGGCGCCAATGTTCGCCATCGTCGACGTCGCCGTCATCGCATTACTTCCACACCAAATAGTTCAGCCTATGAAAATAATAACTGTGGGAACCGCACTTTGGTGTTGCCTCCGTTCGGCTCGTTCGCTTCATTGCCGTTTTATTGGTTGAAAATAAGTTAATAACATGGACGTCGCCGGCCCAAGACAAAGACTGCCATATCCTTTGGTAGAAACAATAACCATGCAACAATATTGCCGACTCTGAAACGAGTCGTTGCTGCTGCTGCTGCTGCTGCAGCGGAAGCCGCTTAAGGTCGCTTTCAACAGCTAAGCCAAACAGCCAAAGTATATCATCATAACCACCTACTTCCATGGCAACGCAATTGGCGGGCCCCAGACCCAGATGAGAGAGCAGCAGCAGCAGCAGCAGCAGGAGCAGCGCCAACTGCTCAACGCGCCCTCAGGCGACGCAGCTCCAAATCGAAGACGCCGCCGCCACTGATAATGATGAAGGTGTTGCTGTTGTTGTTGCTTGTTGCTTGTTGCTTGGTGTTGGTGCTGATGACGCCGATGACGCGAATGCCCAGTCGCAAGATGCCCAAGATGCCAAGCCGTTCAGCTCAACCTTTTGTCACGCTACCAACTCCAATTGGATTTATAAAATATACATATACATATATATATATATATATGTATATAAATTTGTATTTTATTTTAATCTTTCATATACAAGTTGAGCTGCATGTGTAGCGCATTCATTGAGCCTGGCTGGCTGGCGCCGCACTGCGCCGCTAAATGGGATCAGTTTTGGTAACGATTTAACGAGTTGATTTCACTTCAGCGATTGCCGCCGCCGTACCCGTACCCAAGCCCAAACCCAAACCCAAACCCGAACCGGATTAGCAGAGTCTGTCTGTGGATCTGCGCGGTGGCCATGGCCAATGTCTACACAACAAGGTGACGGCTTATAATGACGGCCGCGGCCAGAACGGACAATGAGCCAGAGCCAAAGACTTGGCCTCTGAGACGGTCTGGGATGCTGACTCTACCTCTGTCTCTGACTCTGACTCTGTCTCTGACTCTGACTCTGACTCTGGCTGAGGCGTTTGTACCTCCCATGGCCAGGCTGAATCGCGCTCCTGTTGTGGCCTTTGATGCTCATACAGCTTGCATGTGTTTTATTTTATTTTATTTCAGTTTCTTCTGCCTCTGCTGCTTCTTCTTCTTCTGCTACCTCTACCTCTGCTTTTTGGGCCGTTGCCGTTGAACGTGGTCTGTGCCTGTGCGTCTCCTCTTTTGGGGCTTTGTCAGGGGCGTTACCCAGTGATCATCACGCGTTTGCGCTGCTTTTGTTTTCCTTCCTTCTTTTTTTTCCTTTTTTTTCTCTCCCCTTGCTTAATGGGTGTTATTTTGTTTTGCCGTAAATATTTTTGCAATGGGCGCTAATTAAGTTTGGCTCTGGCGATCTGCATCCTTCGCACTTTGTTATGTGTGAAACTTTTAAATTTCGCGCGTCGGCAAACATGAAAACCAAACGCACAGCGCTCACCAAATTACCGACCATTAATGGGGCAGCAGCCCCATGCCCAGCCCCCCACCCCACCCCTTCCCTCTTCACCCTTTTGCCTGCAGCTCCAGCCTGCCCCATGCAGCAGGAGTATAACACTTATGATACGTATAACACGTATAACACTCTAAATACGGTCAACTCTTTCACTCCGAACTCTTCTTGTATAAATCAATATTGATACTTGTTAGTCTTATTATACCCCTGAGCCCATTGATAATGGGAACTGTCTTTGTGAAAATGTATGTAACAGGCAGAAGGAGGCGTGGCAGACCCCATAAAGGGTATATATTCTTGATCACAGCGACAGAGCGTAGTCCATATGGTCATGTCCGTTTATCCGTCCGTCCGTCTGTCCGTCCGTAAGATCGCAGAAATCTCGTAAGTCACAGAAGCTAGAGACTTGATATATTATTTGTATACTAGTGCATACCATACGCTGTAAAGGCTTATCATATTTTTCCCATAGCTCATCCCATTTTCTTTATATCGATAATAATCGATAACTCGACTTCAGTTTTTAAGCGTAATTTGAATACTGTTGGTGCTAGAGATATCAAACTTACTGTCTAAATTCATGGATTGAATTCAAAAATGTTGTAGTTTAGGGATATTGGATACCATACCCCTTTGCTCCACATAAGCCCCAAAAAACGTATTTCAAGTTCTAGAGACTTGTGCTATAACAAAGTCACACATTTGAATGTTAATATCACGTTCTCAAAGTTGGATGAAGATAGTTCTACTACAAGAGGATTTATTCAACAAATAAGTTCACATAATATAGCCCACACGGTAGCCCAAGCTCAGTCGCTGCTAGCTGCGCAGTTAGCAGAGCGCGTGCCTGTGTATGTGTCTTTTTGTATGTGTGCATAAAAGACTCGTTGAGTTTTTGGAGTACCAGCTCTAAGCAGGGCTCAGGGGATCTTCTAGTCGAGCAGTCTCGACTAGCGCACTTTTACTTGATATAATTGCGTATACGACCGGTGAGCCCAGAGACGAGCTATGAATATAGCTCACTTAGTTTTACTTTACTCAAATACAATAAACATTTCGTAGTCAGCATGAACAGCAAAAAGAAAAAAATAAGAAAAGAAAATAAAAACAAAATTCAACCTCAGCTCGAAATGAATTTGATGACTCAGGTTGCTCGCTCGCTCTCTCGCTTGAGGCTGCATTTTTAGTAGCTGTTTCAAATCGATTGGCTAATAAATTAGCGTTATTTGGTTACTATTCCGAGTGTCGTCAGAAATTGTTAAGCTCCAAGTCATGCGCTGAGCTGGCAGCGTCTTCTCCCCATGATTGATCGAGGGCAAAAGCTGATACGACGTTAGACATGCCAAAAAAATAAAAAAAACTCTAATCAGAGCGATTTCTTATCGATTATAATTGGTCTTGTGTGTGTGACTAACTCTGACTGACCACAGTCTAATTATTATTTATTCATATATCGCAACGATTCTAGCAGCAATACTAATTATGCTTTAATTCGAATGGATGTTATTTTGATGGGCTGCATGATTGATTCGCTTTTCTGTTAATCATGCTTTGCATATTACTCATACGTCATGCGCACTCGCTACACTCAGTAGACACTTGGCTCATTAGGTAATAGCATATTCGGCTCACAGTGCGATCGGCCCAAGTCAATGGGAAATCCCAGCCAAGCCACAACTGCATGCCAATGTAGTGTCGAGTGTCGGCTCGATCAATTGCTGACCCCAAAGGTAACAAAACAAACACGCACACACACGCACACACACACATACAGAAAATTAGAAACCCAAACAGTCAAGATTACCAAATGGCAATAGTTTAAAAATAGCTTGGCCCAATCATGCGAGTGTTAAATACCGGGCCATGGAGTCGCCTCAATTGGCGACGTCTCCAATGAGTAAGCTTGCTCAATATATTTCAGATTGATCATGTTTTAGGCATGGTGAAATTTAGCTTACAATTCGCGACAAAAAACGTGTGCGCTCTCTATGCCCCTCTCTCCCTATCTCTAATTCACTCACTCGCTCACTCTTTCGCACACAATGCGGGCGGGCGGGCAATCGGAAAAGAATTCATGAATGAACCTCAAACACAGCACAAGTGTGCATGTGTGTGTGTGTGTGTAAGTGTGAGCGAGCAAGCTTGACTAGCCGGCTGCATGGCAGACACCGCTACGTATGAGTAATATCTCAATTCTTGTGAAATTGAACGGAAATAACTGAAATTTTGTATGATTCTCCGTGACGTCGGCATTTTTTTCTCAAATACTGCTTATCTCCTCTGCCACTCCATCTCTCTCTCTCGCTCTCTCTTGTCGCTGTGCGTGTGACCCAAGCGATGAATAACACACGGCTTGCACCTTTGCGCACTCAATCGGAAGTGATATACATCAAGCATTTTTAGAGGCTTATGCTTCCGCTGGTACAAAGGTCCCACTGATAACAGGCCACGCCTACCTCAGTGATAACGGATAAAACGTTAACAAATGTTCATATTTTATACACAAATTTTGTTTCCAAATTTTGTTGCTCCGAAATGCGCTTTGTTTATTTTGCAAAAAGAGAACAGAGCAGAGCAGAGAGAGAGAGAGAGTGAAGAAAAGTAAATAAAATTTATAAAAAATGAGAGAGATACAAATACGAAGCGCTCACACACTCGCCGCGGCAGCGTTTGCTAAATGCCAGAACAGCTGATCAAGCTGAGAGCGCGCCAGCTGGAAATGCCGCAAACAAAAATCAGCATAACAGCAAGAAGAAGAAGAGAGTGAGAGAGCGACGAGAGTGAGCTGCAGACGAGGCCCGAGTAAAACGATCCAAGCAATGCGCTACACTTACGAAAATCAAATGATATGTTTGTCTTGTAGGTAAAGTAATAGTAATAAATACAATAAAAATGTGTTAATAATAATTATTATTAATTATTATTATTAATTATTATTAGGGAGAAAATTCACTCTGCGCGTATTTCATGTCAGCTCAAACGTTTGGCAAATGCTTGGCGCTATTGATATGCTCCAAACAAATGCCGCAACAAATCAGCTTAACAAGAAGAAGAAGAAGAGAGTGTGTGAGCGAGGAGGGTGAGGGGAAGCAAACAGAGAACAACGTTGCTAACGACTTTAGTAATGCGCTACACTTATGAAAATCAACTAAAACTATTAAAGCTATTTATGCAATGCAAAATTAATATTATAATATTAAATAAATTATTTTTATAATAATCATTGTCTTTGTGGCAATTATTAATAAGCAAATGAACTCTGACTGAGCACTACACTTGTGGTTTTGTAATATGAGTATAATAATAAATATAATGAAAACATATTAATAATAATCATTATCTTTGTGGCTATTATTAATGAGAAAATTAACTCGGAGCGTTCTTCATGCCAGCTCAAACGGTTGCCAAGCGCTTGGCGCTATTGATATGCCTCACTCCAGATCAGCCGCAAGCAGGGCACACTCACAGTTATTCATTGTTTCTGCTCAGCTGTTCGGCAACTGTCGCCGGCTGTTCGGCTGTTCGGCTGACGCTCGTCTGGGCTGAGCATTTATCTATGTGTGTGTGTGTGTGTGTGTGTGTGTAGAACAGCTGTTGAGAGAGCTGCTGTTGTGATTGGCAAGGCCAGCGATGTGTGTTTGGCAGGGGGCGGCGTCATCCACTTAATTCAGCTAAACTCTGCTCATCCATATTAACCTTATTTAGTACAATATAATTTTCATTTATCGTTTTTAGTTTCTGTGTTGGCAGCGACGCTCACGCAATTAGATTGTCGATTCACTCAAACTCACACACACACACACACACACACACACACACGCGCGCGCTCACTCAGAGGCGGTCGCGAATCTGCACACACACACACGCACACACTCGTAAGATACACAGTTACCGACACTTACTCACACCGACGAGCATAACTTCTCGGCCAGAGGGGGCCACCTCGTTATACTCCTCATTAGTACGCTTATAGAAACTGAAGAGTTCAGTTCGTTCGCTGCCGCTGCTGTCGTCGTTCTGCCTCTGCCGCTGCCGCTGCCGCTGCCACTGCCACTGCCTCTGCCTCTGCCTGAGCCTCTGCCTCAGCTGTTGGTGCCGCTCTCTTGCTGCGAAAGCTGGCAAATATCTACACTGAGGAGAGCCCGAGCCAGCCCGAATTCGATCGCCGGCCACTCAAATCAAATCAAAACAGGCAGTCAAACGCAGCGCGTCGACGTTTTACCAATATAATAATATATCTGCAAGATACTAATTCGTAAAACATATATACAATATTTTTTTTTTTTTTATTTTGTATACATTAATTTTTTTTGAAAACGTGAATCGAAGTTTATATATTTTTTTCTTGTTTTGCTTGACTTGTTGACGGTTTTTATTGTTATTGAATTATTCTCAAAGTGCATTGTAATCTCGCGAGTTTATTGTTTTAACAAACAGCCAGAGACGTGAGAGCGTCTCTCTCTCTCTCTCTCTGAACTATTGAACGATATATATCAAATATATATATATATATATATTGAAGACATCGCAGAGGTTTTTCCAGCCACAGCTCGCACAGGACTCATTGGAAATTTATGTGTAAATGGTGCGTATTAATTTCACTATTTTATGAAATGAGACGATTTGTTTCCACCTACACATACACAGACTTGGAGAGTCCCACACACACACACTCACACACACACACATACATAACTTGTACGACATTTACCCCATCAATTGCCTTATCGAGCAGTTGTTGTTGTTGTTGTTGTTGTTGTTGTTGGTATTGTTTTTGGCTGTGCACTTTTTGTTTTTTTTCCGCTTTTCTTTTTGTTCTTTAAGCAAGCCAACCTGACGCTGCGTGTTCCACCCACTGATAAGTGGCCCAGCACACGACTAACCAGTTATATATATATAATATATATATATGTATATATAAGTATATATTGTTCTAGAAGAATTTCAGAAATGGAAGTTCGAAATTCTTGCCTGACATTTATTACTTTACACATACATATATAGACTCATACCAGGTAGTTGTAGCTGAAGAATTGTTGAATTGGAGCTGGAGCTACCTTGACCCACATGGCTGCATATTCCCTAACTGTGTCTAGCTGCCTGAGCAAATAGTTTTATTAGTGGCGCAATGTGCACTAGAAGTGGATGCAAGCAGAGCTGAAGTAAGCCGTCTTTCCTAGGAAATCGTCATGTGTTTATCAGTGCAATAATACAATAATAAACGATTTCCGCCCTAAAGCGACTCTGGGATACCCTTTAACGCATTGCAACTGCAACTGAAGTGAAGTTTTTTGGGGCATAGGGCAACAAGAGAGGTTCACTTAAGTTAAGCTTGAATGAACCTTACCATAGAATTGAATAGCGTTTGCATATACCCTTTAATAATCTGCACTCACAGGGTATTAATATATGAGCTAGAGAGGATTACTTAAGATACAGTTACTTTATTTCAATGAAGGTCTTAATATTATATAACGAGTGTATATACCCTATATTTATGTATTATTGAATGTAGGGTATAAATATTCAAAAACGATTGTATATACCCTATTTTTTTGATACTGAATGCAGGGGGATAAGAAGAAGGGTATTACTTCAGCAGAAGTTTGTTAAAGATTATTGAATTAACGTTTTAATATGGAAAACCGATTGTACACCCAATATTATATTATATTTATCTGAGACTGAATGTAGGATATGCACCTAGTTGTTGCGCGGATACGAAGTGGAGGGTATTATTTCAACAAAAGTTTGTTAAAGATTGTTGAATTAACAATTGCATTTTGAATAATGATTGACATATACCCAATATTTAGCTGATATTGAATGCAGGGTATGCACTCGATTGTTTAGTGGGATAAAAAGTAGAAAAGATTACTGCAACAAACGTTGGTTGCATCTTGAATTACGAATGCCATATACCCTATGTTGCATTTGAAGTGAGTGCAGGGTATGCAAGAGAGAACTAGAGAGAATTACTTTAGCGAGAGTTGTTTCAGTTATATTAAATTTTGAATATGAAACAAATATTTGAACATACCCTATGATAACCTGTTAGTGAGTGCAGGGTATGCACTGAGTTGAATGAGGGATAAAAACTAGAAAGTATTACTTAAGCGAATATTGCTTTAGTTAATTTAACTTTTAAATATGAATCATAGATGGCATATACCCTATAATAATACCCTATAAGAGTGCAGGGTATGCCGAACTAGAGTGAATTATTTCAGTTAAAGTTAGTTAAAGATAAGTAAATTAATTTTTGCATATTGAAATGTAGCGACTGCATATACCCTATAATAATACACTATAATAGTGCAGGGTATGCCGAAATAGAATGAATTACTTCTACTATACGAAAGTTAGTTAACGATCATTGAATTTATATTTTGCATATTAAATAACGACTGCATATACCCTATAATAAAACACTATAAGCGGGTAGGGTATGCCGAACTAGAGTGAATTACTTCTAGTATACTAAAGTTAGTTAATGATCATTCAGTTTATATTTTGCATAATAAATAACAACTGCATATACCCTTTAATAATACACTATAAGCGGGTAGGGTATGCCGAACTAGAGTGAATTACTTCAACTATACTAAAGTTAGTTAAAGATAATTGAATTGACTTGTGCATATTGAATATTAACGACTGCATATACCCTATACTCGCGCAGCACCAAGTGCAGGGCATGCCCGGCTAGAGTTGAAATGTCATTTAGCAAGCGGCGAGCGCTCAAAGCGCTCTTTTGTTGAGCTGCGGCATTCGGCGGCGGCAGTTACCAAAAACAAGTTCAATTCAAATCAAACATGTGAAATTAATTTACACGTTCGGGGCGTGGCGCATGGCAGTGGACAGTGGGCGGCGGGGTAGGGCGAAGGGCATGCCGAGCAGGGGGAGTGGGAGGGGAAGAGGTAGGGGTAGGGGTAGAGGTGGGGGAGCTGTTTTGTTTGGCAACAGCAACAGCGGCAACAAGTCAGAGCGTGCGCGACGATGCGTCAGCCAGCAACAACAACGCCGGCATTTTGGCATGGACAAGGTCCGGACCACCACACAAGAGAGTGCGAGCGAGTGGGAGAGAGCGAGTGGGAGAGAGCGAGAGCGAGAGCGAGAGTGAGTTGTGGTAGTGCGAACGAAAGAGAGAAGAGCTGGGTTCCAAGACAAGAGACACAAGAGACAAACGGCCGATGCCAATAGCAACGTTGACTTCGGCCACATAAAGTCAACTCCAATGAATTTCACAAAAGTGTGCAAGAAGCCAGCGGGGTAAGTTCGTTGACTTTGTAGCGCAGTGTTGGTGAGTGCGTGTGTGTGTGTGTCTGTGTGTTTGTGTGTTGCGGAGATTCGCTTATGCCTGATGATTCAGCCAAATTAAGACTTTTATTTTAAATAATTATGTCAGCCGACGCACACACACACACACACACACACACACACACACACACACACACACACACACACACACACACATGCATACAAATATATAAAAATAAATCCAACTACATCAACAACAACCACAACAACAAACGATAACGATAACGACAGGCCGAGCACGTTTTGGCCAAATCACTCTTAGCCCAATACACGCCGTAAAGCACAAACAAATGCAAAAGGCAAACAAAAACAAAAATTTAAAACAAAAGGCAACAAAAAAAAAAACACCGCACTTGACTAACGGGAATCCCCTTTGCACAAACAAAAACTGCATTGTTTGTTGTTTCGTTTTTTATCATTTGGACAGACGACAACTGTTGCTCAGCTTCTAGCCAGCAGCAGCAGCAGCAACAACAGCAAAACGGGGAACACACGGCAACGTCAAGAGACGACGACGAAGACGACGACGTGGGCGAAGCCGCTACAGCAGCAGAGCGCCCGACGACGACGTCCTCCACAGTCCACAGAGAGGAGTCCACACAAGTGGCGATCGCTGCTAATTCTCGCCCTGCTCATGGGTCAGCTGCAGGAGGTGGTGCGATACGGCGATGGTGGCGCTGGTGGCGGTGGTGCTGCCCTGGCCCTGGCCCTGGCCGTACCAGCACCAGCAGCGACACACACTGCTGCACCACCAGCCACAACTGCACCACTCATTGACAGCACCGCCGCTGCAGGGAGAACGAGACGGACCCGCAACAGCATCAGCTTCAAGACGAGCTTCCAGCGGGAGCTGAGGAACTCCGTGCCGGACTGGAGCAACAGCTGTGGTGGCAAGTGGACAGGTCCCGATCACTTGCCCCGCCCAGTGGTGCCGAGGAGGCTGCAGTGTCTCCACAAGAAAAAGGTAAGTCATGGCATTCCCCATTCCACAAATCTCTATCGACAACCTCGACATTCACGTATCGATCCCGTAATCTTTATGAGCCGACTTTATATACACTGGAAAAGTTTGCCAAATAAACGGAAATATCGATGGGGGCCAGATATGCGCCCCGATTCACAGACATATATGGTCGGTGTTATATTATTGAGCTACGATAAGATAGAAAGTGCTGGGGGGAAACTTAAAAAGAAATTTTAAAGAATCTTAGAATGTTGCTATTATATAATCAATGTTAGTTAATATCAAAAGTAAGAAATAAAAAGTGAAAGAAAAAACTTGTAGTTGGCTAAATTGCAATCAAAAAATATGTGTAATATATTTTAAAATATATATTAAAAGATTTTGAATGGAAGTACCAGTATTTATAGTTAAAAAATAAAATAAATATAAAATTATAGTAACTTAAAAATCAAAAGAGAAAAAAAGCCTGATCAAATTTTGTTGACCTGTGTTATTACAGCTTAGGGCTGTAGCTCATATAGCTCACCGAATGTTGTATAAATTTACATATATAAGTATTTATTATTAAGCCCCCAACCCATTGAAAATCAGGGTATAATGGTTCTCTTACAATGTTTGTAACAGGCAGAAGACCCCTGAAAGTATATATAATCTTGATCAGGGCTCAGTCCGTCCGTCTATGCGTATGTATGAACGCGTCGATCTCAGAACCTATAAGAGCTAGAGATTTGAATGCTTATTTATTTTCAAGTTTGTATTAGCTACAAATATATGTATAAAAAGAAAAGCCAAAACTAACCAGAAATCTTTTACTCTTGCCATTTGAAAGTTAATCTCAAAAATATACGACTTTTACTTTGATTAGTATATAGTATATCTCAATGACCCATTTCCTTATTGTTTCAGTATCTACGCAAATTGCGTAATCATACGCGCCGTGAGCTGCTACAGCTGCGCGATGACAACAATCTGCGGCATGTGGAGCACTCGGTAAAGGCGCAGGACACCGTCACCGCCCAGGCGATCGACATCTCCAAGCACAACACGTGGAGTCTGCATAACAGCCAGTACGATTTTCTGCCCCGGGTGAATGCCAGTGCACAGAAAGTAAGTTAACAACTTTTCATAAACACCAACACTAAATATCGAGCGTGAAGCAATCAATTTGATTAGAGCCAAAAGCCAACGGCGAACAGCGAACAGCGAACAGTCAAGAGGCAAGTGGCAAGTGCTTGGCACAGTGGGTCACGTGAGGCAGCATTTCACCTGTTCGTCATTGCGTAGGTGCAAAGTAAATAATATAAAATGGAAAAAAAAATAAAATGAGAAAAAAACACCGTCACAAGCCAACGGACCGCAAGTCAGTCATATGAGTGCGGTCGAACACTTACAAGCGAGGGCCGTTTCACAAGTAAATCGTATCAGAAATAGCAAAAAAAAAAAAAAAAAAAAAAATTATGTATACGCCGAGTATGCACGCGACTTTCCTCAATGTCAGCTGAAGCACGTTTCATTAGAATTAAATATATATAAAGAAATATAATTATGTATGCATGTGTATGTATATGTATATATAAACATATATATGTATGTGTGTGTGTGTGTGTATGCGAGGCAGCTGAGTTTCATTTCGTATATCGGCTAATTTGTTAGGAAAACAAAAAACAAAACCTCAATCGAGGCGAATAAACAAATCGAAACAACAGAGACACGCGCCGTATGCTATGTATGTCTGAGCAGCTGATCGAAACGTGATCGTAAATATGCAGATTCATTTCAATGCTGAAGAAAAAAACATTCAATTCGACGTTGAATACGAATTCGAATTTGAATTTGAATTTGAATTTCCATTTGCGACCCACTCGTAAAAGCTAATGATGCGCTAAAAGCCAAATATACGTAGCGAATCACGCGAATTAATAAAAACAAATATATAAAAAATAAAAAAATAAAATTATAATATATGTAAGAACTTTCCAAACAGCTGTAAGCGACTGCAGCATGCTCGCTCGACGGGCGAGTGAAGCAGAAGAGTTGAGGCTGATACTATAAAAGATTTGGGTCAAAGACTTGTGAGAGACTTTATAGATGTTATATAAATGTTATACACATGTTATGTATATGTTATAAATATGTTATACATATGCTAAACATAAGTTATATAGATGGTATATATATGTTATATAAATGATATATTTATGGTATATATATGTTATACATATGTTATAGATATATTATATATATGTCATATATATGGTATATATAGTATACATATGTTATAACTATGTTATCTATATGTTTTATACATGTTTTAAACATGTTTTATCATATCTTATATATATGGTATATATATGTTGCAAATATGTTATACGTATGTTATATAAATGTTATACACATGTTATGTATATGTTATAAATATGTTATACATATGCTAAACATAAGTTATATAGATGGTATATATATGTTATATAAATGATATATTTATGGTATATATATGTTATACATATGTTATAGATATATTATATATATGTCATATATATGGTATATATAGTATACATATGTTATAACTATGTTATCTATATGTTTTATAGATGTTTTAAACATGTTTTATCATATCTTATATATATGGTATATATATGTTGCAAATATGTTATACGTATGTTATATATATGTTATACATATTATATGAATATTTTTATAAACACGTTATACGTATGTTATTTGTATGTTTTACATATGTTATACATAAGTTATATACATTTTATAAAAATGTTATATCTATGTTATACATATGTTATACGGATGATATATATTTTTTAGATATGTTTGCTTTATCTTAAAAACGTATAGACTCTTTCCGCTTTAAAAGTTCTAACAACCGATGAATGGAGCTGATAAAGACGTTGGCTTTGTGAATAATATTTGCCAGCTAGAACAGCCCAAGAACTTGATGGTTAGTCGTATGACAGTAGCCACATTATATAGGTACATATATATACACATACATTTGGTGTATATACACACATGAAAAGACTTATCTAACATATCGGTACATGACAGAAATGGGAAGTAGATTACGTTGTACACTCAAGCAAAATGACGTTAAAAAAACCTTATCTCAGGAACCTAAAGATTAAAACAAAACAAGACGGACTATATACAAGTGCATACATATATATATATATATATAAACATATAAACATATAAGCACATACACACATATATATACATAAGATTAAAGCTTGAAAAATGCATTTGGGAAATAACCAAAAAGTTCTGCACACGTTCCAGATATTTTTAGTTTAATTTTAGAACATTTTGCTTTGCTTTTAATTAACGTAGTCACAAAATACAAATTTGAGTTCTTATTTTGTTAGTTTGTTGTTTAATATTTGTTGTCTTCTCAGTTTTTTTTTGGGTTTTTTATATGGTGTATAAAAGCACAACAAATTTGCTAAGCATTTTATTTAGAGCTTAGCTAATTGTGGCTATAAGCCGAAATGTAATTAACTTGAACTTTGACTTGACTTTGAAGCTTGAAGAAAGCATTAGCTCATATTGAAGAGATTTTGCCTCCCCTCTCTTTCTCCCTCTCTCTTCCTCTCTCCCTCTCTCTCTCGGAATAAGTCTTAACTACTGTTGTTTAGCTAATTCCCAGGTGATGCTGGTGTTGTGCTCTGTTCTATACTTAGACAGTTAACATCATCTTCAAACACATTAACCAGCAATAGTGTCTCTGTATGTGTGTGTGTGTGTGTATTTAATAATAATTGGCATAACAATGAGCGGCTTTCGCTGAATTTCTTATTGACGTCACTAGAGCCGCGCATAGGAAAAAACCCAAAAAAAAAAGAACTAAAGAGAAGACAACAAAAATTACTGGCTCGCAGTGAAATCGTTAGGGTTTTGGCCAGAGGTCCGCAAGTGATGTGATTTGCTAACCGATTATAATGATGTTGATTGTGAAGTACACTCTCACAGTCACACACTCACTCACTGTACGATGATGAGGTGTTGCTGTTATTCTTGTAATATCGATGACGACCCAGGAAACGTGGGTGTGGAGCTGTATGTGTGTGTGTGTGTGTGTGACAGCTAATCGTGGCTATTTATAAAATGCCCTATAGACACACTGTGCTAGTGTGTGCCATGAGTGTGGCTTGCGCAAATCACAAATCATACAACAATCATGCAGCAACAACAACAACAATTGGAGTTAGGGCGCACACTTTTCCCAGGAACTTGCGGCCTTTTGACGTCACTGAAAAGCCAACAGCGCCGACAGCATTTCGCACATATTTAAGTCTCTAGGGCGCTGCAGGGTGTGCAGTGTACAGTTGATATGTTTGAGCAATCTAAACACACTCATATATATTGTAAATGAGACACACACACACACACACACAGATAGAACGATAGAGCGAGAGAGCGACATGGAACGCGCGCGCGAGCGCGTGAATCATGCGAATGAGCGAGCCGTGGATTCCCCCAGCAGCGGCATGAATGAAACAAATGCCGATAAGCGAACAGTCTGATGATGACGACCGACAACAACAACAACAACAGCGAGCAAACGAACGAACGAACGACAACGACGACGACGACGACGACGACGACGACGACGGCGAACGACGAACGACGCGACACGACGTCACTAGCACGCGGACGTGAAATACGTTGCGAAACCGAAAGCACAATTAAGCACAGTTAACGAGCGCGTGAGGGAGAAAGGGAGACGGGGCGAGGCGAATTCGTCTATAGGCGAATTGGTCTATAGGCGAATTGGTGTATAGGCGAATCGTTCGCTTTTCACTTTCCGGCAACGTGTCGTATGATTGATTTTGATTATTAATCAGCCAGCGCGAGTTCAATCAACTTGTGCACAACACTGCATGGCCCGCGCCCCCTGGGCGTGGCCGAGGGCGGCTGTTTAACGGTTAGCAACCGGTTCTCAGCCAGAACGAAACCGGTTGGGCCGTGAGGCTTGTGATTACACCGCCCCATTGTGTTATCAAAACGGATATCGGATCGATCTATGCCAACCACCAACCGCACCGCTCCATTTCAAGCCGCTGCCGCTTGCCACTTGCCACTTGCCGCTTGCCACTTGCCGCTTGCCACTGCGAAATACATACGCTTTCAAACCGGCTCCTCAGCGTTTTCCCAACCAACTCAACTAATGAAAATCTCTGTGTGCTTTCCGTTCGTTTTCTTCCAGCTATCACTGCAGCACGCACATCACGATCTGCAGTTCTACGTGGCCGCATTCAGCTATCTGCGGCACGCCCAGCTGCACTGGGACTACGAGAATGTGCAGAAGCAGAGCGTGATGTCAGCCGAGCTGATGCGCTTGCGCAACAGCGCTCGCCTCGTGCTCTGCAACTTTGAGGAGGCCTTCAACAGCAGTCGCCTCTATGAGACGCACCACAAGGCGCTGAGGACGGTGAAACGTGTGCCGATGGAGAAGAAGCTGCTGAAGCTGAAGACGCCGCTGGTAGAGTTGCACCGACAGGCGGTGCTGGCCGCGCACGGCCAGCCGTCGGGGAAGCCCAGACAGCCGGATAGCCTGGATCTGCGGTTCGTCAAGTACCAGTACATAGAGTACCTGAAGCACATGACCAAGCTGCTGGCCAAGCACTCCAAAAGGAACTGCAAAGCAACAAAGAAACAAAGCAACAGCCACCGGCCGCCTAACGGCATCTCTTCTTAGGATTTAGTAACCAGTTATAGATAGTTCCATTTCGAATTCCAAGAGAACTGAGCCATCCACCCGACAAGCATCCTGCTCCAACCCCACAGTTGACGGCTATGACATTCGAATCCGAATCCGAATCCTAACCGAACCCGAATCCTAACTAGCCTAAGTATTTATTATCTATCATTATAATATACATACATATATATATATTCAATACTTCTATGTATTTTTTTTTTTTGTTCGTTTAGCCTAAGACTTCACCGTATTATTTATTTGCGAAACATTCCTCACATATTCTAAATAAAACATTCGCTTAGCTCTAAGTCCAAAGTATTCCCAATGTTACCACGACTTTTGCCTTGTATTACGATACTGTGATAATAGCTGATAGTTGGGTTGGCCGACCCCATCCCATCCAACATATTGCATATGTAGTCTAATGACGTTAAACGAGAATCTCGCCAAACGTAATCATCAATAGATTGTATACACACACACACACTCACACACACACACACACACACACACACACACACACACACACACACACACACACAAACACACACACATGCATACAACAACAAATACTTGTACTTGTACTTACTATTTCCGCTCTTTGTTTGTCTATAAAACTGATTGCATATGCCAATTTAATCATCTTTCCGTATATTGTACAATAAATGTTAAGTAAACATCAAACACATGCAAGTTTTTTTATTTTTAGTATATTTATATATATATATATAAATGAATTAACAGGCAGTAGGAGGCGTTGGCCTACAATCTAGGTAAGTCCAGGTGCTATCCTTGCTCGTCTGTCTATCTATCTGTCTTTCCACACATAAAGCTCCTTATCAAGTTTCTTGCTATCCTTGAAAATATAGTCTTACAGCTACATTAATATATTATACTTATACATGTAACTAAATATATATAAATAAATATCCAACCAAGACAGACAATTAGATATGAATTGAATGACAAGAATTCTTTAATCCACATTCTTATATTCGAGCTATGCGCGGCTCGCTTTATCTAAAAGTCGCCGAGCCGCTAAATTCATTCCCACAGCAGTTGCATTGCGCATACGCGACGTTAGCCCAATTGCAAACGGCTTGCAAGAATGACAGACGAGGTAAAAACAAGCAAAAATATACACAAATGAGTAGGGGTAAGAGATACCCTGTAAGGGGTGAAAATATTATAAAGAAAACATAATTATAACAATAATATAATAATATAACAATAATATAATAATAATAATAATAATAAAAATAATGCAAATAATAATATACAAAAAAGTTATAGTAAAGAAAGACTTTAAAAAACTAAAATCTATATAAATAAAATAAAAAATAAAATAGACAAAACAAAATATTATATTGAAAAAAAAAAATATCTATATAAATATTCAAACTATAATAAACTAAATAAATAAAAATTAAAATTATTTCTAGAAAAAATATTACTAGTAAACAATAAATTAATATAAATAATAAAAAAATAAAGATAAATAAAAAAATAAGAAAAATCATTACAATTAAATAAATACAAAATATTAATTATTAAAATATTAATATTAATGAATTATTAAATATATGTAAAAAACAAACAAAAAATAGTATTACTTATTTATTTGTTGTTTTTTTTATGTGTTTTTTTTAAATTTGTTTTTTTTTACATTTATTATTTGATATATTTTATTATTATAATATTACTTTCACTAATATTATGTATTTCTGCTTAAATATACAAAAATAAAAACGTCATACATAAAAAAAAAAAAAAAAACAAAAAACAAAAAACAAAAATAAAAACATAGTAAAATATTTACAAAATATATTTTAGAAATTTGTAATATTATATAAGTGAAATAAAAAAGGACAGAAAAATAATAAAATAATACTCAAAATAATAGAATATACAAATTATTCATAAATAATAATTTCAAAATAAAAAAATTAAAAACAACAAAATAAAATAATACTAAATTATATAAAATAATTTAAAGAAACAAAAACAAAAAATATAAAAATATAAACAAAATTTGAAAACATATTATTTAATATAATAAAATCAAACTATAAACTTAATTGGAAATATAAAACAAATTATGTTTAACATATTAATAATAACAGTTAAAATTAAATTTAAAATATAAATAGTAATAAAATAGAAATAAAATAATATTTAATATGACAATTGAAATAAATTTAAAATATAAAATATAAATACATATAATCCTAAGGCCAAATAAGAATGAGTAAAATAAAGTAAATGCATAAATGAAACAAATAGAATCGTATGCTGTTTTTCCTTTTCAACATCTAAAGACCGATACGGCCTTTATGCCCACATGCATAGGGTATGTATTATATATATATATATATATATATATATATACATATATACACTTATGTATGTATAGAATGCCGCAACAATTTAATTTCGAATTGTTGGAGTTTCCTTTTAATTGAAGCCAGAAGTAAATTACGCGGCATTTATAGACTTGTACAAATATTTTATGAGCCATATAATAATACCACAGACGCATTGCGCTGATCTGTTTGTTGTTGTTGTTGTTGTTGTTCTTATGGTTGTTGCTGTTGTTGTTGGGTTCCTTCTCAACCTTTTTACGACGTCAACTCAGCGACAATTTTGTTGTTGGTGTTGGCTCGGCATATTTTTGGTTTTTTTTTTTTTCTTGGTCTTATCGGAGCAGATGAATCTACGCACACCCTGGACTTGGACTCGGTTCGGGGTCCATGGTCAAAATCTGAGAGTTTCGATGTGTTCGGGGCTTCCTTTTGTGTGTTACTAATGTCTTTCAGCTGCTCTCTCTCTCACACACACACTCTCCCTCTCTCCCTCTGTGTGTGTGTGTGTGTGCGTGTGAGTTTGTCGCGGTTTCCACCAATTGCCCTGCGCCTCGTCCGTTTATCTCACACAATCAGCAATTGTCATTAATTTCGGACGCTGTGTACGTGCTCCGATTTGTCTCTCTTGAATTCTCAGTGACTGATTCAACAATTTAATATGCAGCAGCAAGAGCGTCTGCAGCCACCGCCAAGACCATGGCCAGAACAGGCCAGCCCAGGCCAGGCCAGTGCCATGGCATGCCAAACCATGGGGCGATCATCTCAGTGCCCCTGGGACACTAAAGATGCTTATCAATTTTGATTTTATTGTGACCCCGATGCAGCCTCTTGCCGCCGTGTAGAGGAGACATGCAACTATGCGTCGGCGCACCATTCACCAAAAAAAACACACACACACACACACACACATTTATATATATATACATATACATATAGATATATATATATAGCTGTGATTTGTCTCCCTCCCACTTGCAGTTGCACCCGCCTATCGCCATCTCTTGCTGGCAGCAACAACCCTTTGGTTATCCATCGTAGCGCCGCATTCTCTTTTAATGGACTTTCCAGCAAGTGCACGTAGTGCTCATCTATCTTAAGTTTTGATAGGTTTTTACGAGCGTATTTATGCGATGGCCTTTATTAAATTGAAAATTATGTCTTTCTATGAGAAATGTCTAAATTGTTGGCTCCACTCTTTTGGTACTAGGTACTAGGCCTATTTCAGATACTCATGTGTGTGTGTGTGTGTGAGTGTGTAACTGTGTGTGTGTCGAACATATGTGACTCTGTGTGTTCCTCAATGAACTTGCGCCCTGGGTCTGGGGCACAGCGACTGTGGAACAGATTTAATCTAAATGTTTATTTGGTCTCTTTTTTTATTTTAGTTTATATTTTTTCTTTTTTCATTTTTTTGGTTTTTTTTTTCATTTTGTTTCTTTTCTGTTGCTGTTTTTGCCGTCGGTCACGTGCAGCTTCTCATAAAACTGTGTAGTTGTATTTTTTGTTTTTTGTTTTTTTTTTTTCCAGTGACAATTAATTAAAAATATCTTATTTCGTTTATGTTTTGTGTGTTAGCTTGTTTTGTTATTTTTGAGTTATGTTTTCCGCTGCAGATTTATAGATAATGGCGTTACATTTATGGGCCTTAAATGCGCGACTAAGCCCACAAAGTAATACAAAAGGCCCAAACCCAAACCCAAAAAGCAACAGCAACAACAACAAACTCAAAAACCAAAATGCATCCCAGCCAACGAACTCCATAGAAGTCAAGCCCCCCTTACCCAACTAAAAAGAAAATCCCGTAAAGATTTTTTTTATATATTCTTTTTTTTTTTAGCCTGAGTGTAACAAATTGCAAAACTTCATTGTTTCATGTGTCGTTTGCAATTTTTAATAATGTTTTTTCTATTTCTGCCTTTAACAATCTCACGACATCAAAGCGCTGCCTCAGCTTTTGACACTGCTCGAACGCCATGGGAATAGGTGAAGAAATCTCTCAATTCTTATGCAGCCTCAGCAGTTTCCTCTTTCACAGAATCAAACTCATCTCCGCAGCTGTGAAGCAATCAAATCAAAGATTCAGCATTCAAAATACAACTCTATATAAATATACATATATATAACTAGAGCGATGTACGCGATGTCAATTGAGACTGAGCTGAGTGAGAGCGAACACAATATGCTGACAGAGTCTTAAAACTATGACAAGGTGTTCAGCTTCAGGGCTGCAAGCTTCTAGATGGTTCGGTCTAAATATAGATATAGATACAGATATAGATATAGATATAGATATAGATATAGATATAGATATAGATATAGATATAGATATAGATATAGATATAGATATAGATATAGATATAGATATAGATATAGATATAGATATAGATATAGATATAGATATAGATATAGATATAGATATAGATATAGATATAGATATAGATATAGATATAGATATAGATATAGATATAGATATAGATATAGATATAGATATAGATATAGATATAGATATAGATATAGATATAGATATAGATATAGATATAGATATAGATATAGATATAGATATAGATATAGATATAGATATAGATATAGATATAGATATAGATATAGATATAGATATAGATATAGATATAGATATAGATATAGATATAGATATAGATATAGATATAGATATAGATATAGATATAGATATAGATATAGATATAGATATAGATATAGATATAGATATAGATATAGATATAGATATAGATATAGATATAGATATAGATATAGATATAGATATAGATATAGATATAGATATAGATATAGATATAGATATAGATATAGATATAGATATAGATATAGATATAGATATAGATATAGATATAGATATAGATATAGATATAGATATAGATATAGATATAGATATAGATATAGATATAGATATAGATATAGATATAGATATAGATATAGATATAGATATAGATATAGATATAGATATAGATATAGATATAGATATAGATCTGAATACAGAATATCTTTATTTGAATATCTTTAAGGATAGAGAATATCTTTATCTTAATATTTTTAGAGATACCGAATATCTTTATCGGAATATCTTTAAAGGTACAGAATTTTTTTATCTGAATATCTATAAAGATACAGAATATCTCTATCTTAAAGTGAATATCTTTAAAGATACAGAATATCTTTATGTCAATATCGTATCTTATCTGAATAATTTTAAAGATACTGAATATCTTTAAAGATACATCTAAACATTTTAAAAATTTTGATAAAGTTAAAAACAGATTTAATTACTCTCGTCTTCTAGGCTCAATAATTTGCAATAACTAAGCAAATCAATATGAGGATTCAAGTCTTCAAGTTTGATATTTACTAAAAATGAAGTGCAAATTTTCATTGATTTCAATTTGGATCTCTGGCAACTGGCTCCATTAGCCCCGCTCGGATTACTAGCATTGCAACGGCATTGATTTTCTGTCTGGTGTGAAACTTGCACGCCTCTTGGCCCGGGTTTTGGGACTGGGCCACGTTAAGGGCTTTGTGCGTCTGTCTGTCGATTGGGCCGCCAGTTTGTCGCCGTGGCCCATATAAATTATGCGCCGTTAACAATGCGAATCTGTCGGGGCGTATTGGTTATTGTGTCCAGGTTTTCCGCTTAATCAGGGTAAAAGGTGGCTTCAATTGCAAAACAATAGTAAATGCTGCCCCTGCCCCTGCCCCTGCTCCTGCTCCTGCTCCTGCCTCTGTCTATTGTCCTAGCAATTTTGGCAGCAACATAAAGTGACAAAAATTATGAAAGACTTTCGAGTGGACTCAGCCGAAGATCAAAGGCGACGCGCCCACTTCAAATTCCATAACACGACAATTGTATTTAATTCAGCTGAGAATGAGAGGGAGAGAGAGTGGGAAAGAGAGAGACAATGAGCTAGGGCCAGCGACAGCTGTCCTGTTCGACAACTGGACAATAAAGTGATCAATACCAGAAAATGTTTTTAATTGTCAATGAATGCGACAGGGTCAGACCGAAACATACCCTTGACCTTTTGCGGCAGCACAGCGAATTCCTGTTGTTGTTGTTGGTGTGTTTGGCTTTGTTATTGTCAGTTAGCTGTTGTTGTGCAATTGCCGTGTGCAGCTCAAGCGCTTCAAAAGGTGAAATAAATTGCCCACCACCCAGGTGAAGAATGCCCGACCCGAGCACCTATAAATTTTCGACTTGTACGTGCTGTGTGAGTGTGTGTGTGTGAGAGTGTGTGTCTCTGTGTGTGTGTGTGTGTATGACAATGCAAGGAATTGTTATAATTAATGGCCAGGTTGGCGCCAGCGTCTGGACCCGATCGAGAAGGCAACTGCTTGGCTGGCCTGTGAACCAAATCCGAACTTTGCATCTGGGATTTCAGTATTGATATTTATGTTTTGTGTGTTTGTGTCATATTTAAGATGCGCACAGGAAATCGGTGTATGAGAATTGATGAACGTGTGCGCCCTCGACATCCTTTCGTGAGCCGCCTTATCACAACTTTGCATCGACCAAACAAGCCCGAGCCAGAGCCAGAGCCAGAGCAAAGAGTAAACAGCAAGCCAATCGCTCAAACAAACCCATTGAAACGATCAGTCAATGGGTCGACTTAGAGGATCGAGGGCGAGCTAGCGATACAGAACGTGCCTCACAAGTGGCTGCACAAACATTGACACAATCCTTTTGCCTGCCCTAACCAGGCCTCACCTCACCTCACCTCACCTCTTCTGGCCTCACCTGGCGAGGGGAACGTGCGAACAACTTGATAAACAATTGCATTGCACAAATATACGAAAAAGATATTTCACATTTGCATTGGGTCAATCGGAATGAGTCGAAACAATGTGGACTGTGGACTCTGGAATGTGGTGTTATCCAATGATCTTGTTAGCTTGTTAACCTGCCCCTGTCCGCCTGTCCGCTTGTCGACCTGTCAGCCGAGCCGGACGCGCGAGTCCTGCGCAGTTCAATAAACTATCGCGCGCTGCTCAAGCCGCACTAGACCGACCCCTAAATGGACATCAAGTCGCAAGTGCAAGTGCAAGGATGACTATTTTATACGTCTGCCATGGCAATCGCTGCAAGTCGACTCTGCAATCACCTACGAATCTATGTCTTATGGCAGATAATAGAGATTACATTATGAAAGACTTAAAAAACAAAACAAAAAAATATATATATATTATATATATATATAAATATATATATATTTTTTTTTATTTATTTTTTTTTTCTTTTTAATAATATTTAATTATTTTTTATTATTGTTTTTGTTTTTAAATGTTTAAGTTTTTAAATTTTCGTCTAAAAATATATAAATATATATATATATTATTTTTTTTGTAATATTTTTATTATTATATTATTTTTTATAATATTATTGAAAATAGCAATCAAAATTATATTTTTTAGTATTTACTTTTTTTTAATAATTGATTTCGATCTAAAAATATTACTAGTTATTATTATTATTATTATTTTTTTTTTTTTGCATTTGATAAAAATAAATTAGTTTTAAATTGTATTTTTTACGGAATTTTGATTTAAAAATATATCAAGTTTTTAGTTTCAAATATTTTTTACATTATTTTATGATTTTAATATTTTAATAAAGAAAATATAAATAAACTAAAATTGTCAACAGAGTGTCTTAACCTAATTTAGTATTTTCTTCTTCATTTTATTTTTTTTTTAATTGAAAAGAAAAAAAAAACAGATAATATTATTTGAATATGATAAATTAATAACAGTTTAATTTTCTGTAAATTTTGAGTTAGCTTCAAATATATATCTTATTTATCACACAGCTTAAGTAGATACTTTAACTTTATAAACTAATACTTTTTGTATATTAATAATTAAATTTGATTGTTATATAATTAATAGTGAGTAGTCTTTATTATAAAGATATAGATATTAAAGCGATTATATGAACCCCACTTAGTGCTGATAGCTGCTGCAATTGGCCATATGCTCGGCCGCTGTGGCTGCAATTTGGTAAACAAATATTATGGGCAGCCACGTGAAGAGGCCAAGACCAAGTGTGGTGAGTGTGTGTCCAATGTGGACTGTCTGCTGTCTGCTGTCTGCTGTCTGCGGAGAAGGCACAAATAGACTAATTGCCCGCATCTAATAAGACATCGTTCTCATTCAATTAAAATATCCATATCTAGTACAATTAGACGACGACAAATGTCCACATTGCGGAGACTCATTAAACTTGCACGAATTATTGCACGCACTTTGTCATACATTTTAATTTCACTTGTTGTGCACACGAAGCCAGGCCAAGACAAGCGAAGCCAAGGCAAGCCAAGCCAAGTGAAGTGAAGTGAAGTCAAGCCAAGCCGGGCCGGGCCGGGCCTGGCCAGACCAAGCGAAATTAAACGAAGTCGAGCCGATACCAATGGCAATACCAATACCAATACCAATACCAATACCGAAAGCCAAAGCCAAAGCCAGTCCAAACCAAGCCAAGCCAAGCCAAGCCAAGATCAAGACCAACTGCAGACCGCAAAGTGAACGAGGCTATAACTAAATCGCTAACGCAATCGCACACACACACACAGACAGAAACCAGCAGCAGCAGCAGCAGCAGCCAGTAGACAGCATCCAGTAGGCAGCCAGCTGAAGCTGAAGCTGAAGATCTCTGTGGCAGCGTGCGCTCCACACACATTAGCAATTACGCTCATTACACTTAATTACAGAAAACTAGGAGTGCATGAAGATTTCCAACTGCGGACGATCGTGGAGAATCCAAGTGCTGTGGTTTCGCTCTTGGTCTTGGCCAACGTCTTGGTCAGGTTTGTTGTTGTTGCTGCAGTTGTTGTTGTTGTTGTTGTTGTTGTTATAACAGTGCCTCGGCTGGCTTGTGTCTTTATATGCACTGCGCCGCCGCGAGGATCACGAGCATGCAGAGCAAGTGAATTATTGCAGTCTCATTATGTGCGATGAGTTATGTATGGCGTATTGCTTTCGTCGTCAGGCCAGAGTCTCGTCAACATCGTCATCATTGCCGTCACCGTCGCTTGCTTCGAAAGTACTCATGTATCTGCATTGTAACATCCAAACATATTCAGACGGCCAGCCAGACATACGAGCGTAGCCATCTGTCAGTATGCCAGTTACTGGCCAAGACTCCACAACTCCAACTCCAGCTCCAACTCCAACTGAAACTCCACAGCTCTACAGCTTCGACTCGAACTCCATCTCCATCTCCATCTCCATCTCCATGCGAAACTCAGCTCGGTGCATGACTCGGTCGAAGAATGTAGTGTGATGGTCGCCTAAATCAAGCGTACTTAGCGAATGATTTACATTCCAAAAGACAGCAAACACACTGTTTTGTAGTATGTGATGTTATGCGAGCAGCAGCAGCAGCAACAACAACAACAACAACAACAACAACTATCACTAAAACAAACGAACAACACGCACACGCATGTATGTAAACTGTTGTGCGTGTGTGTGTGTGTGTGTGTGTGTGTGTGCTCCACAACGCTGCGAGCATATGTTGAGTTAAGCATATTACAAGCCCAAAACGAATCTCTAAATCACCTACAGCTAAGCTAAACACAATATATGAGATCTACTCATGATTAACATATACGTATTTATATATACACCATATATACTATATATTATATACATATCTATACCTTTATCTGCATTCAAATTGACGTTTATTATTATTTTGTAATATTTTATTTATATTAAATATATATTTTTTATATAATTATGCAAGTGTTATGCAGTAATTTCAATCATAAAAAATAAATAAATAACTATTTATTATTATTAACAGCGATTAAGCCAAGCAGTTGAGAAAGTCTATTTCTGTAGCTACATTTATGAATTACCAAAATAATGTAGAATGAATATTTTTATGTTAACTAAAATGAATTTTTGACTCAGTCAAATTCATAAGTTCAGACTTTTAGTTGTATAATACTTGTATATATTTTGTTATATACTATTATATTTTATTATATACTGTTATATATTCTGTTATATACAATTTTATGCTGTTATATATATTACTATATACTGTTATACACTAGTTTATGCTGTCATATACAAAAATATAGTATTGTATATTTTACAATATACTGCTATATATTGTTGTATATTTGGAAAATATATATGCAGATATTATTTTTTGTGCATTTTGTTGTACATTTTGTATTCCGTTATATACTTCTATATTCTTTTATATGCTGTTGTATACTGCTATAATCGATATTTTTTTTGCACTGTTTTGTTATACATTTTATATTCTGTTATATGCCTATATATTATATTTATATCCTGTTATATACTGTTGTATACTGCTATAATCGATTTAGTACTGTTATTTAACGCAATTTTCTGATATGGGTTTATATATATTGTTTTATGCTGGGATATACTCTAATATATTGGTGTATACAATTATCACATTAATTATTTAAATGATTATACATATACATGATTGATCAGTATCAATAGCCAAATTGATTGTGCGTGTGGAGAAACACCAGCAAGAAAAGATGTTTAAGGGTATCTCTTAGTCGGAATCTTCCAACCAGTTCACTCTCAATCATTCAATTTAAAATTAGAAACATGTTGGTAACAAATTGTCTTATTAATTCATTAAATTATGTTTCTGGCTTGCATTCAAGGTAGGAATATTTAGTATAGGTATGTTCTTATATAATGTATAGGTATATATAATATATATATAATATAAAATATAAAATATAAAATATAAAACATAAAATATAAAATATAAAATATAAAATATAAAATATAAAATATAAAATATAAAATATAAAATATAAAATATAAAATATAAAATATAAAATATAAAATATATAATATAAAATATAAAATATAAAATATAAAATATAAAATATAAAATATAAAATATAAAATATAAAATATAAAATATAAAATATAAAATATAAAATATAAAATATAAAATATAAAATATAAAATATAAAATATAAAATATAAAATATAAAATATAAAATATAAAATATAAAATATAAAATATAAAATATAAAATATAAAATATAAAATATAAAATATAAAATATAAAATATAAAATATAAAATATAAAATATAAAATATAAAATATAAAATATAAAATATAAAATATAAAATATAAAATATAAAATATAAAATATAAAATATAAAATATAAAATATAAAATATAAAATATAAAATATTGATGTTTTTTATTGACTATTATTAAATACATGTAAAATTGTGTTATTTATGGTCATTATCCGTGACATTCAGAGATTAGCAGATGGCTGGTAAAAAATATATGCAAAATTGAAAATGAAAATGAGTTTCGGTAGTTAGATTATAAAAGTCATGATTATTATTCAAATTATACATATTCAAATGATGAGCAAATATAATATCTTGAACAATTGATAGCTTCACATATCTGGATGAGGCCAATCAATATGCCACACCGAATGCAGTGTGGGGCAAGCGATAATAAGCAGAAAGCACTGCAAAAGATACTGCTGCAGCAGTTTCCGTCACCGCTGCCGCTGCTGCTGCTGCTGCTGCTGATGCTGCTGCTGCTGGTGGTGGTGGTGGCGGTGGTGCTGGTGGTGCTGCACCGTCACATCCTCGGACGCTTCGTCGCATAAATATCACCAGCAATTACTCAGTCATAAGTTTGCTGCTTGCTCGTTTGCTGTCATGACATGAGTAACTTTGCTCGACGCTCAGCGCTCACTTTATAAGGCAAGCCAAGCGCGATCCAGGCCGAGCTCAACCTCAGCCTCAGCCCCAGAGTCTCGGAGTCTGAGTCTTGGCCAGTGGCTGGCATTGTCTGGCACTGCGATGCGCCTGCGCCAAGTGCAGAGCCTGCAAACTCCTTTAATGCCAGCCGCCGTCCGTCTCTGTAGTCTCCGCCCTCTGCTCCCCGTTCTCCGTTCCCCGCTGCCCGCTGCCCGCTTCCTGCTCTCGATCTGACGCTCTGTGCGCCCGAGTTGTGCCGCTAGGCACAGCAGCCGACATGGAGATGTATGTCTGTAGTTTTGGGCCATGGCTGGCTGGCTGGCCGGACGGTGTTGGTGTTGGCTTGGCAAATTTTTACAACTTTTATAAACATCTCGTTGTGCCGGTAACTGGGCGGTAATTTGTTAAAGCTTCCTTACTTTTCAACACTCGAAACGAGCCGCAACGGGCAACGGGCAACGGGCGACGGCGACGGCGACGGCGACTGCAACTGAGCCGCAGACCCAAATAGTGAAGCATCCGCATCTCCTCTCTGCACACACATTTTAATTGTGGACCACGACTGAGACTGAGACTGAGGCTCAGCTCTTTTAGATCCTTGCGCATGCGCCATGAACGCTACTCTTTTTCTTTTCTTTTTTTTTTTTTTTTTTTTTTTGGTTTCTTCTTTTTTGGTTGGTTGTCCGTTTGGGTCGCTTGGCTGCTACTTTGTCTTCTGGCTCGCATGATGATAAATTTTCGTGGCCATCCATCTAAGCGCTGCGGCACCATCATGATCATCAAGAAGCCCCCGATCATCATCATCAGCAGCAGCAGCAGCAGCCTCAGCCGCAGCAGCAGCGCCCTGGCTAAGTAGGTCCGCCGTCATTCATAACACACACCAACACTCACACTCCCATGGACATAAGCACTTGCTTCCTTAACACAAATCAACAGGATGACGGAGCTGACACCAGGCCGCGTCTCTTGCAGCTCTGACTCCACAGCACAGTGGTTGCAATGATCGATCTGATTACGGACAATCGATAATCGTAACAATCGATTTCAGTCAAATGAAAGATTTTTTATGAATTAGATGAAATATCTTTTCAGCTCACATTTAGTTTAGCAATATTAATTCAATATCTCGCTATACCTGAATGACTTGAGCTAATGCCAAAGAGGCTTTCACACTTAGGCAATTTAATGAAATTCAATTTTTTTGACAAAGCAAAATGCTGTTTGTAACACTGTGCGTAAAAACTCGCCGCAGGCATTTGACTGCAGCCGCTGTTCTCGTCTCGTGGTTGCCAAGCCCAAGCCCCAGTCAAAAGTTCCAAGTCTCGGCCCAGTCGCGGCCTGAAGATCGTCGCCTGATCGTTCTTGCTGCTGCGGCTGCTGACTCAATGAAAATGTTAAGCATCTTTCACTAACATTAATTTTTATTTATTTATAGCTTTATTTTATTTATGTATTTGCTTTGTGGCGCAGCAGAGGTGGTGCAGGCTCTTCAGCTCCGCCTGATACTCACCCACTGTGCAAATCAACTGTTTATTACGTCAACGATAAGCCGCTCGTGTATTTACGTATATTCGTGTTCAACCATGACGTAGGCACAGAGCGTTAGACGAACATTGTGGAAATCCACACCCACAAGTTCCCGCACTGATAAGCAACTTTGTGCTTATCGGTGACGTCGATATTCCCTTATTTATTCCCGAATCCATAAAAATGTCGAGTTCTGAGTATTCCAGTTTTGTTTAACTGTATAGGTATAAGTATAAGTATAAGTATAAGTATAAGTACAAGTATAAGTATAAGTATAAGTATAAGTATAAGTATAAGTATAAGTATAAGTATAAGTATAAGTATAAGTATAAGTATAAGTATAAGTATAAGTATAAGTATAAGTATAAGTATAAGTATAAGTATAAGTATAAGTACAAGTATAAGTATAAGTATAAGTATAAGTATAAGTATAAGTATAAGTATAAGTATAAGTATAAGTATAAGTATAAGTATAAGTATAAGTATAAGTATAAGTATAAGTATAAGTATAAGTATAAGTATAAGTATAAGTATAAGTATAAGTATAAGTATAAGTATAAGTATAAGTATAAGTATAAGTATAAGTATAAGTATAAGTATAAGTATAAGTATAAGTATAAGTATAAGTATAAGTATAAGTATAAGTATAAGTATAAGTATAAGTATAAGTATAAGTATAAGTATAAGTATAAGTATAAGTATAAGTATAAGTATAAGTATAAGTATAAGTATAAGTATAAGTATAAGTATAAGTATAAGTATAAGTATAAGTATAAGTATAAGTATAAGTATAAGTATAAGTATAAGTATAAGTATAAGTATAAGTATAAGTATAAGTATAAGTATAAGTATAAGTATAAGTATAAGTATAAGTATAAGTATAAGTATAAGTATAAGTATAAGTATAAGTATAAGTATAAGTATAAGTATAAGTATAAGTATAAGTATAAGTATAAGTATAAGTATAAGTATAAGTATAAGTATAAGTATAAGTATAAGTATAAGTATAAGTATAAGTATAAGTATAAGTATAAGTATAAGTATAAGTATAAGTATAAGTATAAGTATAAGTATAAGTATAAGTATAAGTATAAGTATAAGTATAAGTATAAGTATAAGTATAAGTATAAGTATAAGTATAAGTATAAGTATAAGTATAAGTATAAGTATAAGTATAAGTATAAGTATAAGTTTTGATGATTGATAAGATACCCTGCACAATCTACTTCAAACCGCTTATAAACACTTCCGACTAGAGCACTCTTACTTGTTTGTTTGTTTGTTATTGCTGTTGTTGGAGCTCGCACAGCTAATAAACAGCAACAATATGTTAACTCGCTGTTGTTGTTGTTGTTGCCGTCGTTGTGTGTGCTGATGATTTCTCTCCTTCTTTTTTGCAGCGCAAAAACAAAAACAACAAAAACCAACGAAAAATTCAATGAATTGATCATAAAATTGCGAGAAACTCTGGCGTTTTTCTCCGAAAAATTAACTGGCAGTAAGCTTAAAGTTGTTGTTGTTGTTGTTGTTGTTGTCGTTGATGATGTTGTTGCTTATGCTGGTTAAGGGCGCCTCGCAGGCACTTCAAAAACGTGCCCAAGATATTTGTGACAGAAGAAAAAAAAGTTAAATAAAAATGTAAGCGAAGCGAACAAAAAAAAAAAAAAAAAATGAGACAAAAATAAAACAAATAAATGCCTGAAAAACAAGCAGTGATGGCCTTCAGGTCGCAACAGTCGCTCACAGCCGAAACGGCTAGCAGTTATGGCCAAAACAACTCAGAGCTGTGGAAATTATCATAATAATTAACTGAGAATGTCATAAATGAGCTAGCAAACGCAGTGCATTCACTCATTACACAATAAATGACAGGAAATGGCATAATATTTGTTGCGATTGTAGTTCTGTAATGCAATAAAACGAATTCGCTTTCGTTTCTAGCACTTGAATATGATATGATATAACGTGCGATATGATATGATATAATATACTACATAAGGGCTTTTCCTAAGCAAGAAATTGACTTTAATTCAGTTTTTATAAGTTATTTATGATCTTAAAGATTAATTTTAATCATGAAAAAGTTAAACAAATTTTATACTTTACCTAATCATTAATTAGAACTTTTTAATTGATTTTAATTTTTAAAATAATAATTGCTATATATTTATATTTGGTTTATGGACAACCATTTTGAGTTTCCTAAGTATATCATGAAAAACTATCAACATTTATTAATATTATATAATTATTCATATCCAATCTAAATCTTTAAAGCTTTAAACAAATTTACAAATTAAATTTAAGATCAGATACAATTTAAACAGCTTTATTTTATATTAAAATTTCTGCGTAATAATAAAAAAAATCAATAGAGAATGCCCTCAGTAATATAGTTGTTAAATTTCTAGATCTTAAACAGTAGAAATTACAGTTTTTCCGTTATGTCACGCTCCAAATGGGCGTAAATATAAGCGCTATATCATATTGATTTCTGGGCTGTCAATCAGAGTATATCTTCCAAATTTCAACACTCTTGCACTTCAACTGTTTTGGTTTCTGAGATAACAGAAAATGCATTTTCCGATTTGCGACTTTATAATTCGCTGGTCTATACTAGCATATGTTCCAAGTTTCAAGCTTCGAGATCAGCCAAATGGCTTGCATTCATACAGACAGACCGACAGCAAGGCGGACATTGCACAAATCCAATATACTCATTTCACTTTTGAGAATGAGTATAGAAATTGGGAAATATGTTTATTGCAGGCAAACAGCATTTAGCTCAGCTAAGTAATAGCAGTAACTGTTGAAATGCCATAAGAATTTGAAGGCCCTCACGATGACGCCTCGAGTTCAAGCATTTCCGCTGCCACGCCAAATGGAAACGGGGTGACTAGAAGCAAATTCGTTTTGCTTGCGTCAAAAAAAAAAAATCAGAAAATCTAAAAATATTGGCAAGCCAAATATTTCATTCGCGTATGCCTTCATATTTATACATGTATGTACATACAAATATATAGTATAGGGCAGAGCTTTGATTTCCTGGCAAGTTAAGGGAGTTTGATAACACTCAATACGTTTCCAGTCATTTATGTGGGCTTCCATTCCGGACATTCCATCAATTCGTTTTACTTTTTATTTACTTCTACTGCAAAACGATCAGACTAAATTCGCTGGTCACTCAATAATATTTAATCTTATCTACAATACCCCAGCACTTGGAGGGTTGGGCAAAGGAAATGTCAGTTTCTCTGTGGCCTTCCTGCCGACAGTACTTGCAAAGCTCATCAAAGAAAGAGCAGAGAAAAAGAAATTCTAAAGGGAGTAATACTTTTTACAGTGAATCTTTGTTTCTTCTAGGAACAAGGCTGTAAGTAGAAAATAGTTTTAAAATATGTATATCGATTATTTTATTAGTCTTAGCAAAAACTTCTTAAATTAAATTATATAATAAATAACTGGCTGCTTTTCCAGATCATAGAATTATTTTTAAGGCTTGCAGAGACTTTTTGCTACCATACAGAACATAGCTAACATATTTCGATTTTATAACTCTAATAAAATATTATGTACATATATTGATTATATGATATCTCAAACAAATTTTGGTTTGCTAAAATAAATGGTAATAACAAGTTTGATATATTAAGAAATCGAAAAATTAATAAAATCAAGATTCGAAAGTTAAATATTTTATAATATATTGATTCTACAAAAAATTTGAATGGTGTCTATTTGGCTATAAAAAATATAATATTTAAAAATTTAATACATTTAGATTTTGACACTCTACCATAAACCAAGTCTGTATATCGATTGCTTTATTAGTCTAAGCAAGAACATATTAAATTATATAAGAAATAATAATAATAGTTTTAATTTAATTATATTTTAAAGATCTAAAAAAAATATGTCAATCAATTTTTATAGATCGTATGATCTATACTTGATCTTTGTTCCTTCCAATAATTTACAATAGATTCTTGATTTTCTATATCATAAGCAATATATATTTGTACTGATTATAGATCTTTAGAGAAGATCATATGTATTGTTTTAATGTGTTGCCAGAACTATAGCAATACTGGCTATGGAACATTTTGTAGGCGTAGCTATAACCTATATCAATGATCTCTCAACTGTATATATTAATAATAATAATAATAAAATACATATATCGTAGATCAAATTTACTTATAAAACACTCATATATAATATATCCTATTTATATGTAAAATATATATATACATATATAGTATAAAAATACATACATATGTATATACAGTTGATCTTGCTTGTATATAAAATATATACATCTAATTTATACTATACTATACCATACTGTTCTACACTAAACTATTCTATACCATACTATACTATATATATATATATAGATCTCATTTATATATAACATATTTGTATATAGTATATCGAATTTATATATCAAATACATATACGTATATAGAAAATATAATAGATCTCATTGATATATAACGCTTAACGCTTATATGTGAATATATTATATTTTGAATGTATAGCCTATCTCCACTTTACATAATACCTATATATTGAATACACACATGTATTAGATCTAGTTGATTCCACATATATATACAAGCCATACAAATGTATATAGTATATTTTAATGGGACTTTGCAATCGTCTTTCATAAGTTATTCCGGGCACATATGCCAACGACACACACTTAGCTCATCTAATTTGTGCATATGCCATTCAGGTAAGTCCCAAAAAGTACCAGTAATTTCCAAATGATTCGAACAATTGCATTTATCTGCGCATATTGCTGTGATTCCCACGCTGCCACGCCCACCGCAGTTTCATTTCGCTAATGAGTCGATTTTCATGCAGCAAACGATGCCTGCCAATTTGCATCAGGTTGACATACAGCATTTGCCTTTGCCAAACACGCCCACCCACCCAGAAATTCCAACATTCCATCGCTTTTATTGGAGTTGCGTTGAGTTCTCTGAGTAGAAAATCCTAAACAGCTGCCGATCGCGCAGCTCTACGATAAAAATGTTGCCGAAAGACTCGCCTCATCGCTGGCATTTCCGCAGCGCTTCAACCTGAGACAGACACAGTTGGGCTGTGTGACAGAGAGAGGGAGAGAAATAGAGAGAGAGAAAGAGAGAGAGAGGGGCGTGAGGGGTGGGGGGGCGTGTACAAGCCAATTGCTTACACAAGCAAAGCATTTGAACCGTTTTTAATTTCGTTTGCTTTGTCTAAAGTCGGTTTAGTTTTTGTTCGTTTTTCGTTGCTTTTCTTTTTTCTTCGTTTTGGACTTTTGGACTCTTTATGAAGATGAAGACGAAGAAGTTTTTTTTTTCTGCTTTTTTTTTTTGTTTTTTCTTCTTTTTTATGATGGGAAACATTTTGTCTCGAGTTGTTGTTGTTGCTGCTTAAATCATGTGAATGTGGCAACAACAGCACTTGGACATTTCCAGTGTTAACTTTGTTGGTGGGCAAACATCAGGCAAACACACACACACTAGCACACACACACACATGCACACACATACATAGACAGGCTCTAGCTGAGCCCTGCGCGGCATCCGCGGCCAAAGCTGCGGCCCAAAGCCACATGGATTGTTGTTGGCGTTTTGTTTTGTTTTGTTTTGTGTTGTTTTGTTTTGCCTAATGACAAAGACTAATATTTTCTTCCTGTGACATATCTCTTTCATGCATTGAAATTGACTTGAGGTCTATTGGCAGCGCAGTTAGCGCTGCCATCGCAGTCGCCGTTGACGCTCCATTTACCGGCACAACACAACGTCGCATCGTAGCATAGCAGCATTTTATGGAAATTATTTGTTGCATTGCGCTGCTAATGTGTTAAAACAATATGACCAGGCCGCCTGCACATTTGCTTTCCTTCTTTTGTGTGCCACAAATAAAATGAGGAAATATTTACACAAGCAACGACAACGACGGCAACGGCGACGTTGCGCACCAGCTGTGCACGGCACGCCCCCGCCGCCCCTGTGTCTCAGCGCGCTCAGCTCTCAGCTCTCGACTCTCGGCTCTCAGCTCTCAGCTCAATTTGCAAGGCAACGACAAAATGTCTAAAGTGTCATGTCTAGGACCACCCAGCCAAGACAAGTCAAGCCGAGTCGAGACAAGGCAAGTCAAGTCAAGACAAGCCGAGACAAGCCAAGACGCAGTCAGCGCAGGTCGATCTTTGGGCTATCTCAGGTTTTTGTCAATTAACTCCTACTGCGCCAGGTGTTTTTGGGCCTCAGGCCTCAGGCTCACCTTGACTGTTGACCACTGCGAATTGACCAAATTAGAATGTTGCCTGTTGTCGCCTCACGCGGCGTATACGCAATGGGGTATCATTATAGTAGAGTCCGGCTATAACGACTAGCGTTCGTCCGGCTATAGCGTCGAAAATTGTGATCTCCAACCCAGCTGTTGAGCTCGGAAATAAGTTGGTTTGTGGAAAAATGGACTAAATGGACTAAAATTTTAGAAGAAATGCTGGAATCGAAGGCTAGATTATAAAGAGGATATATATAATAAGGAGGAGATATATAATAAATATAATATTTTAATGGAAATATGGTTGTGTATTTCTTGATTTGTTGATCTCTTTTTTTACTTTTTGGCTTGTGTTTACTTAACTTACTTACTACTGTACACAAGTGACATCAAGCTGAATCAAGCAAGAACAAACCAATAAATAAACAAAAAAGATTACCAAAAGTACAAATACACAATTATTATTCTTATTTTATATTAAATATTTTCTTGCCGCTATTATATTGTACTCAGTACTATAATGCTATATGCACTTCACAATATGCTAGATAGAATCGCAAATATGCTAAATCATTTTTTAAATATAGCTATAGGCTATTTATAAATTGTATAGGCTAGACCACTTTTAAAAATACTAGATCTAGCCTGAAATAGGCTAAACTGGCAACACTGCTTATATGTGCAAAATTATATGCTTCCGGGTATAACGACGGTCCCTTGATTCTACTGTACATGCCCTTGTACAAGCTCTTGTTCCATTTTGCAGCTCTCTTAATTATAACTGATGATACATGCAAAATGTTAGCTTGCTCAGCTGATAGATACCCTGTAAAGAGCTACAGATTGTTGCTTGCTTATGTTATTGTTTTTGAGGGGTAGTTGCATTCGGGTAAAGTCTCATAGTCTGCCACAATCAAATAAATACAAATAGAGCAGAAGCAGATTCTAGATATATGTAGCCTGAGATAGGCTAAACGTCTTCCGGATATGACGACTGTCCCTTGAACCTACTGTATATGCCCTTGTACAAGTTCTTGTTCCATTTTGCAGCTCTCTTAATTATAAATGATAAAACCTGCAAAATATTAGCTTGCTCATCTGCTAGATACCCTGTAAAGAGCTACAAATTGTTGCTTACTTTTTGTTGTTGTTGTTGATGGGTAGTCGCCTTCGGCTAAAGTCTCACAGTCTGCCACAATCAAATAAATACAAATAGAACAGAACCAGATTCTAGATATATGCAGCCTGATATAAGCTAAACGTATATCAGCTAAACGTATATGCCCTTGCTCAAAGTTCTTGTTCCTTTTTGCAGCTCTTTTAATTATAACTGATGATACATGCAAAATGTTAGCTTGCTCAACTGCTAGATACCCTGTAAAGAGCTACAAATTGTTGCTTACTTTTTGTTGTTGTTGTTGATGGGTAGTCGCTTTCGGCTAAAGTCTCACAGTCTGCCACAATCAAATAAATACAAATAGAGCAGAGGCAGATTCCTCTCTCTCACACACACACACACATATATATACGGCGCAACACTTGACAATGACACAAAGCGTCAACTTTGGCGGCGACTTCGACTGCACTTGCTGCGCCCATGGATCCATAGCTAGGCCTAGGCTGGGCCAAGTGCCTAAGTGTGTGTGTGTGCGTGTGTTGCCAGAGATCAAAGCAAGAGTGCCTCAATAATGATAATCATCATCATCACGCTCATCGTCTGCAGAGAACTTGCCCCAGCTCCAGCTGCGGATTCTGACATGCAACAATAACAATTGCTATATCACGGATCATGAAGCATAGATCGGGCATCATATTTTTATTTCATTTCATTTCAGTTCATTTCATTTTTTTATTTTTTTTTATTCTCATTTCATTATGTGGGACATTTAATACAATTTTCTGATTATTTGTACCCTTTCAAGGACCCTCAATCAATGAGGTGCCACCACCTGCCGCCTCGTTCTCGCTCTTTCGCAGGCATTCTCACGCTCGGCGCGCAGCTGTTGCTGTCTCTTTCTGGCTGTGGCACAATCGAAACCAAAAGTGGCACTGTTTGCCGCTCATTGTTGTTGTTGTTGTTGTTGTTGTTGCGGCTGTTGGTTGTTCTTTTGGGCCACGACGTCGGCACTTGGTAGAAGTATTTTGTACGCCTCGTTGAACTTGACGCATGATGATGATGATGAGGATGATGATGATGATGATGCTGATGCTGCTGATGCTGTTGATGCGCTTGGCGGTTGACGTTTTCGAGTTTTTGGGTTGCTGTTGTTGTTGTTGTAGAGCAAAAGCGGCTTAGACACTATGCGGGATTAGCCTGAACGGAGCGGAATGTTGTTGGGGCATTGCACATACGCCGCGTGCGCCATTGCGACTTTCTAACTTGCCAGACAGACACACCCACACACACACGCATCTTCTTGTCACTGTCACAACACACCAGCAAGAAGCCGAAGAAGAAGCAGCAGCAGCAACAGCAGCAGCAGAAGTAAGCGACAATCGGCGCACGCGTTTAAAAGGTTTGTGTATTTGCTATTGTTTGCCAGAGCCCAAGAGGAGACGAAGGGCAGAGACAGAGACAGAGACAGAGACAGAGATAGAAGACAGGAGACAGAGACAGAGGCAGAGGGCAAGGCGAGGCCAAAGCGGAACTGATCAAAGTCATTCAAACATGAATGAAGTTCATTAAAAACTGATCAAATCTGTTGAGCGAGAACAATGCAAACAAGACTAGAGTAGAAAAGACGCTGATACAACAAACGAGTCAAAAGCAACAACAACAACAACACTTTGAGGGGAAAACTGAGGGAAAGATGCTGTGCGGATACGGTACGGCACGGCACGGCACGGCACGTCTCGATGTCGACTGCGCCGCAGCTGCGCAATGACATTTTGTGTGCCGAGTGTCGTAGCAGGCAGCTCTCACCCCAAAACACTTGCGCCATGTGTGTGGCTCGCCCTGGTGTCCTGCGACTGCTGTCTCCCTCTCTCTGTGCTGCTCTCTCCTGTCTTTATCTGTTGGCATTCAATTTGTTCAATTCAATTTCCCTTGGCATGTCCTTTTCAATTCTTAGCTCTGCCTTACAAAATGATGACATTTCCTGATATTTGTTTTGCTCAATTGACATCAGCAGCAGCAACAAAAGACCACAGACTACACACACTCACACACACTCAAACACACACACTCACACAGACACACTCACACATACACATGTTGGCCCTGGGCAACAGCATAACGGAAGTCTTAACGGTGCTTGATTCTTACAAACAACTCGAAGATTCCAAAGACAGCTAAATAATAGTTAAGCAATTATTCAGCCTACTTTGTGTGAATATTTTAAATACAGTTACAAATATTTCATATGTCAAACAGTTATTTTTATTTGATTAAATATTTATATATAGTATTTTGCAGTTACTTCAAATTTTTCAAATTAAATTCCTAATGTTTTTTAGCACCAAAAATTTATTCATAAATATAAGAATATACACTAAATTGTTAAAAAAAAGAAGCATAGTATCAATAAAAAAATTTAATATTATTCAAAATACTATTCATACTATTTATTTTATTTTTCTGTTTTATATGCATACAAGAAATACAAATCATAAGAATCATAAAAAAAAAAATAAAAATTTGTACTTATCATGTTTATATTATTACGTGTATTATTATTATAAAAAATTTATGAAAAAAATTAAATAAAATGTTAAGGAAAAAAGAACATAAAATAAAATTGTATTAAAATATGTAATAAATAAAATTGTAATAAATACTAATAATAATAATTAATTAATTTTTTATGAAAAAAAAATAAAATTGAAAAAATGAAAAATAGATTTGTAGACTGTAAAATATTATTGTGCTTCTTTTTAAAAGTGTTAATAATAAAAATACTTTTTAATGGTTTATTTATTGTAATATATGTATATTCAAGCACAAATGTATATTCAAGAAAGTATTCACACAAAATGTTTACTTTAAACAAAAAATAATAATTAAAATAATAAAATGTATATTAAATTAAATACAAATAAAGTAATAACGTAAAATTTTTGCAACAAGTATTCAATCATAAAAAAAAGAAACAAAACCATCACACCATTTAATTTTGTATACAAGTAAAATATTATACATTGAAAATAAAATATATTTTGATTTTTTAAATTTAAATAAAGAAATAATTTAAAAATTTAAATCGTATATTTTTATTTATATAAATTTATTTAATGACTACAAATATATTATCAATAAAAAAAAATATATGTAACTTAAGTATATTTCAAAAGCCATTTATTTTTCTTTTCATTTTTTAAACTAAAATGTATAACATAAAATTTATTGTATTACAATAAAATAATATTTAGACACAACGAAAATTATACTTCTTTAAGAACTAAATATTAGAAATAAATACAATACAATAATAGATACAAATTCTACTTTTTTCATATCAGAAATAACTAACTTTTTATATAAATCAAAATATTTTTAATATTTTTTTATTTTATCACCTAAAAACATTTAATGTTAAGTATAATTATAAACAAAAATACAATAAATAAAATACTTACAAATTGGTATTAAGTTAATATCAATTTAAGTGGAATAATAATACTCCATTTCGCGCTTCTGGTAAAAACTAAATAAATTTTGCAGCCTTATCGAGCAAAGACCCATAGATAACGTAGTAAAAAGCCATAAAGAAATTATTTGATTGGTGCCTGATAGAAGCTCTCATAAATTTACAATTATTGATTATAGATAATTATCTATAATTAATTGAATGCATTTTGTAGCTGAATAAATATGAGATATACTGTCCAATTGCAGGAGGCGGGTGCGATAGGGTGAGAGCTGCAGCCCTGTGGGCATAAATCAAGGGACGATGAGTGTGTCATTGGTGCAGCCAGCGAACGGGCAGAGTTGAGCTAGAGATGAAGATGGAGAGATGCTGCGCCAGTGATTATGACGACAGACCATAAAATGCAGCCGAGGATGAGACCGCAGAGCGCGTCGCATGTCGCGCGAGTTATGCGACGACTGCGACGGCCGCCGTGGCCGTGGCTTCCAGGAATACGCATTTCGAGCCGAGAGCCGCTGCACCAGCAGCAGCACCACTACGGTCCTAGACGTGGCTTAATCCACGCAGCGCACGCACTCAACGTAAAACCGAGTGCGACAAAACAAAAAGTCCTATGTGCAAAATGCAAAACAATATCATCATAAAAACGCAGCGCAAGTCGCCCATAACCGAAAGCGAACCGAAAACCAAAAACTAAGGCAAATATATATACATGCACATATATAAGTATGTACATATATTGGTATATCGGTATACCCGCTGGCTCGGAGTTCAGCTCAAAAACCAAGTCGTCGTCGTCGTCGTCGTCGTCGTCACTCGTGACCGCTATAAATCGATGAAGTCATTGTGTGTGCGGCAGCTATCCTGCCCGCCAGAGAGAGTGAGAGAGAGAGAGAGGGAGAGAGAGAGGGTAGCGCCTGCAAGTGCGAGCGAGCACACACATCTCACCCGGTCTCTCGGTCGCCTTTGCCTTTTCTCATTTTTATTTTCGTACTTGGTTCGATTTTATTGCCACCTCATAAAAGTAGCATAAACATGTTAGTAGCCTGTTGCTACCGCTACTTAAGTTAGTTGCCTGCGCTCTGATACCCTATGTGGCCGTAGCGAAGCGGGTAGGCGAGTGGGCGGGTCCACAGACTGCGACAGCAAAAGTATCGATGCCATATGGGCTGTTGTCAATGGACATGCAGTAGAATACGGCTAAAGCGACGCTCAAAGAACCGTCGTTATACCCGGCAGTCGATATAACCGTATAAGTTTGGCTGGGTAACACAATTTTTGTCGCAGATGAACGCCATAAGCGGAGTCGTTATAGCCAGACTCCACTGTATTTGATGCCTGCCTGCAGGGTATTTGCATAGTCGAGCATGCCGCATGCTCCGAGTTATTTACGAATTTGTTGCAATTGATATTGAGTGATTTCCACACGGCAGTTGGCAATCTTTCGCATTGACTCGCACTCTGCCAGGTATATTACAGGTAAATCAAATAGCTCCAAGTGGATCAAGTTCGCTTAGCGCTTTAGAGAGCATAGCAAAGTCGTTGTTGGCTCAGCTCAGTTAGCTTTTCTTTGCATGTCGGTTCTTCTTTTGCCTCTGACTGTTATTTGTTTTTGTTTTTTTTTTTTTTCTTGGTTTGTTTGGCCGTTGTTCTTGTGAAGTTTTTCCTTCAGTGTCAAAGTGTAATAAAATATTACTCATGGTAATTACAATTTTTGTGCTGCGCTGTGTTTTGCTTTTATTTTCGCTGCTGGCTCAAGTTCAATGTGCACGACAAAAGACCAAAAAAAAAAAAAAACAAAAACAACAAAAAATAACACAGCAACAACAAAAACTATTTTGAACAATTAAAAAGTGTTTTGAGGTGCTTAAAAGCCCACTATGGCAACAGCAACAGCAACAACAATAACTGGCTACTAGGCAGGCGCGTCTGCGCCATAAACTTCACAAAAGTGCTGTTGGCGACAGTTCAACGACATGTTTATTAAGCCCCATACGCAAAAATTTGTTAGGCCTGCCAGACAGAGAGAGAGAGAGAGAGAGAGAGAGAGAGAGACAACATTGCCCCCCTCCCCTTCTCGAGGAACACAAAAAAACAAGCAGCCCCATCCCAGAGCTTCCCCCCTCGACTGTTAACTGAGAACTCGCTTTGGGATTTATGTTGCCGCACTCTATGAAATTACATAAATGACCATAAAAATGTGTGTTAATAAAAACAAGTCAAAACGAAGCAGCAGCAGCAGCAGCAGCAGAGGTAAGCCACACACAAATTATATAATTAGATGCTGCGACAGCCACAGAGCCAAGACAAGACAGCAGCTAACTAACCCCAAAGCTTCCCACCCGTATACACGTGTGCCCAAATTGTGTTTTCGGTTTTTGTGATAAGCAGCACTCGAGACTCAACTCAGACTGGCGAAGGCATCTGATACTGCGCAACATAAACAAATATCGAATGGAAAACGTTTTCTATTATCAACAGCAGCAAAAGTCGATTGCGCTTAACAGCATGGGTATGCAAGCTAGAGATACCCTGTAACAAGTACAAATATTCTCGATTTGCCATGCCACAAATTGGTATATACTATATACTATATACTATATACAGTGCTCGCCATAAGTATTTTGATATAATGAAATGCGTGAAGTTTTGAGTATAACTTTTCAATGGCTTCATGAAAAATTCTTGTTAATTTGTTCCCCTTTTATATATATCTAAGAGAAATTTTAATATATGTAAACTTATATTTATTCATACAAACTTAAAAAGATATTAACTTAAAGTAAATTTATTATATAATTTATATATTATTATATATTATATGACATTAGTATCAAGCCATTTAAAAGTTATGCAGTCATATGTCAACTAGAGTTAAGTCATCAAGGTTTGGAGTAAGACTATAGACGATACAGTTTTTCCCGATTTGCCACGGATACAATTTCAACTCCCTATCACTTTAATAAATAGTCAATAGCATTTCTGAGCATAGAAATAGCATATTTCGATTTGCCACGCCCACAGTCGGCATTTATATAAAATTTGTAAATCGATCTTTATGGGATCGTAACAGTAACATGCCAAATTTGGAATTTTCTAGCTCAGCACGATTTGCCATGCCCCCATGGGCGTAGATATATACCATATCTTATTGAATCTTTGAATTATCCAAATTTCAACTGTCTAGCTCTTGAGCTACTATGGTTTTTAAGATACCGGATAATGCATAATGCATAACGCCCTCAGTGGGCGTAACGGGAAAATCTTAGCATTTGATTAGAGGCGGGCATACACGGAATATATGTTTCAAATATCAAGCTCTTAGCTTCAATAGTGGCGAAGTGGTTTGCATTCATATAGACGGACGGACGGAAGGATTAATAGACGGACGGACAGATGTACATTGCACAAAACCAATACACTCAATACACTTTCTTGAATGAGTATAAAAAAGTAAAAACTATAACGAGCTCAGCTACGATCACAAAGTGATGTAGAGTCTAGGGTATCTGACTAAAGACTCGATTCGGCTTGACTTGGCTTGGCTCGACTTCTCAACTATTTGTTTATATATATTGAATTTAATTTTCTTTTTTTTTTTCTTTTTTTTTTGAGTACATATATTATAGGTTAATGCTATTAATATCAAGTATATCGAGAATACCAATAAACATATATTTATGTTGTTTGTAAACAAAGGCAAACAACACTTCGACTGGCTTCGACTGGCTGCTGAAAAAATAAAAAAATATTGTTTATATTGATTTGTTGTTCCTCCAGATTATGTCAACGCGTGCCGCAACGCCTCAAGAGCTGCCAGAAAGCGATTCAATTAGGCTCGAGTTGTTGATGGAAGCCCGAGCTATATAAATAAAAGCTACGATGTAAACACTATTGAGCAAAGCTGCGGAGAGAAAAAGAAAAACAAGTTTTCCTTTTAACTAAATAAATTCTATAAGAAATCAATTAATTTTCTGCTCGTGCCACACAAATCCATGTTGAACAGTATATCAGGCTGATTCAATTAGGAAGTTAACTTCGATTTGGGATCTATAAGAGGCAAACAAGACTCTAATTGATTTGCCACTAGAGACAGCGCTGAGAACTGAGAATGTCACACACGCAGCAGCAGCGGCGGCGGCAGCGGCAGCGATCGGTGCAACGATCTTAATTTTGCAGGGCTCGCTTCTGGGAACTACTAGCTGCAGGATGGCAATAAAAAGAAGAAGAAGAAGAACAAGAGGAAGAACAAGAAAAAGAAAAAAGAGGAATATAATAATAAAATTGTAAAATAAAAAAGGACAATGGCAAAAAGTTGCCAAGAACATGGCACAGACCGAGGGACAGCGAGACGGACAGTGAGAGGGCAGGGAACAATGGTTCGGGGCAGTGGCAACAAAAATGCAGTTATCTGCATTATGGCTAAAAATGCTTGCCACAAAGGCACCGAATGGTACGGGCCGAGAAATGATGGGTTATTAAATGTTGTTAATCTTTAGCCCCGGCCCCGATTCTCGACATATTCAAATTTCAAAAGTAAGTAAAACAAACACACTCGGCCCAGGTAGGCAACAGTGTCCCTCTCACTCTCACTCTCTCTCTCTCTCTCTCTCTCTCTCGCACACTTGCTGTTTGGTGGCCGCAAGCAGCAACCACCGTTATGGCCAGGTCGAGGACAATAGAGCGCAATGAAAGAGAGAGAGAGAGAGACCCGAACCCGAACCCGAACCCGAACCCGAACCCGACTCGGCCCGAACCCGAACAAGCCTCTGTCATTTGCCTTTATTGTGCACGCTGTTTAAATATTTACGAAGTTTTTACAATATTTATGACAGCTAAAAACATAACAACACCTACTTTAGGCCCAATCGACCCTTTTGGCCCAGCCAACGGGGACACTTGACACTGCCGGCCGTTGCTGCTACTCGGCTTAGGCCCGGCCCAGCTACTGGCTTAACTAATACACGGCCAGGAAGCTGCATTTGGCCTGAGCCTGGCCGGGACTGACCTGTCTGCCCTGCCTGACTGTCCGTTCGATTGCAATCAATAAACGGCTTAGCCACAGCGGCAGCAGCATAATATTCAAATATTTTTGTTGCAGGTCCGGTCTATAATCCATTTGTGTGTCAACACTTGGCCCTGGTCAGCAGAACATGAGCAGCAGCATCTTCAGAAACTGTCCAGCGGCAACTGTCCAACAATTGCTGAAAACTTCGCTTGGGCAGCTTCCGTTTTTGGCTGCGCTAATCCCCGGGCCGCAAAGGTGCCACTAAGCGCCCTAAACGAAGCTTGGCTTAATACGAGGCTCAACAAGCCAACGGCATTAAAAAGTAAATTTGCGTAAAGCCGCTTGCCACAAAGCAAGGATTACGATTCACATATATGGCCACAATGAGTGACTGAGTCACTGAGTGGTTGAGTGGCTCAGTGGCTAAGCGACAAGTGCAGGCCACAGTGACTACACTGAGCACTTACTTTGTGGGCTACTTAGCCCGGCTAAACGGCGGCTCAGCTGCACACACATTGGCCAAAGTTCATTGAGTTAGTTGGCTCAGATCTAACTAAGCTAAGCAGCCAGCCAACTGCATCGATTGCCCATTGATGACGCTGCTGCTGCTGCTGACTGATCTACGGCCAAGGCCAGCAGCGATCACCTGCTTTGAGCAATCTCAGGTAGGCAGGTGGAGACTTTACTGACTCTCAAATGCAACTGCAATGGCAACTGTTAACTGGCAACTGCAATTTCGACTCCGACTCCGACCCCGACTCCGACTCCATGCAGCTGCCTCTCCTGCCGGTTGCGCGTGCTGGGCGAGAAGTGCTAATAGTTTGACGCCGCTGCCTAAGGATCATAAAACCCATCTCAGCACTGTTGGCAGAGGCGGGCGCTGCTCGGCAGCCATAAAGACAAACGATCGCTGCTTGGACCCCACATAAACACACACAAAAGCCGAATCGATCATAAAGCAAACAGAGCGAGCTAAACTCTAACTATTACATCAAGACGATGTTGAAGAGCAACTGAATTGACCAGAAATTGCATTCAATAATAGATTATATATAGTTTATATTATATAGACTAGCTGCTCCATATGTATAAAGTCAAGTATTCCACTTCTGGGCAAGAAATTGCACTCAATAATAAACTATATATCATATATATGTATAAGTATATACTAACTGCTCTACTTCTATAACGCCAAGTATTCAAGTCCATCTATTCCATCAAGTCGATGTCGATGTCCTTACTCTAAGTATTACATCGAGTCATTGTTAAAGAGCAAATGAATTGGGTACACTTCTGGACAAGAAATTGTAGTCAATATAAAACTATATATTATATATATTATATATATTTATAAGCATAAGAAATGAGCTATATATTATATATATTCATAAGCATATACTAACTGCTCTATTTGTATAACGTCAAGCATTCCATCAAGTCGATGTCAAAGTCGATACTCTAAGTATTCCATCAAGTCGTTGTTAAAATGAATAGCTTCCACTGTGAAATTTTTCAACAAGAAATTGCATGCAATAATAAACTATATATAAGTATATTATAAATAAATATATATATAAATATATAGACTAGCTGCTCTATATGTATATAGTACAAGTACTCCATCAAATCGATGTTAAAGAGCCAATGAATAGCTTCCACTTTTGAATTGTTCAACAATAATAAACTATATATTGTACATATATATTTATAAGTATATATTAACATATCATTATTTAAGCTTAAGGCATAAAGTCAAATGATATCTTTCGAGTGCCTTCGATAAGTTCCCATAAGCAGCTGGAAAGATGCATTTATTAATCACATGCCTATCCTTCAGGCTGACCTCCTCATAGACAGCCTCAACTGGAAGCCTCGAGCAATGTTGAAGGCATTTTTCAAACGATTTTTTTCAATTTATTTATGTCTATTTTATTACGAATTGAGCTATAAATAAATTAATGAATTAAATTTTTAGCAAATAGCAATATGAGTCCTCCAATAAATAGAAATATTAAGCTAAAATCCCCATATCATACTATTTGGCAATGGCTTCAAGTTGCCTTTGACATTTTTCTGCGCTAAGAGATTTGTTGGACTACGAAGAATATTTTTATATGAATTTAAGTTCAATTGAAAATTATAGTTGATTGTTTCTTTTTCGTTATTTTTCCTTGCATTGTTTTTTCACCTTTCTTAAAATTCTTATAAATAGTCTGACTTTTTTTTTTAATTAATTAGATCTATCTCATCAACAAACACTCCAGTTTATATGAAATAAATTTTAGTATATAAATAAATTGATCAATTACGACGAAAAAGAGACTCAGGTCTGTAAATTTTCATTTGATATAATTTTTATTATTTTTTCAACAAGTTTTGTGATAAAAAAATATGCTACATTTTGGCTGATTTGAGAGTTTTAAGTTTCTTTGTGGTCGATTTCATGATTGCAATGAGCTACTTTTTTTTCTACTCTAATATTTAAATTACTGCTATTTTTTGGAAAAGTGGATCGCGATAAATGAGTTTTATAACGGTAAAACAAAAAGTTATATTGAACCAGAACCAAAAATACTAAGCAAACACCTAAAAGGTCTGGCTAGAGTATAAATATTGTAAAATCTTTTTGAAATTTAGAAAATTACCGAAAAAATTTGAAAAGAGAAACAAATATGCAACAGCGGAATCAGAACAGCGATGTATTCTTTAAAATTCATAAAATTTTCGCCTCTAGGCAGATGAAATCAAGTAAAAAATTCGGTGTAAATGCTAAACTGTCAAGTATTTGAAGAAACTAAAAATAAGAATAAGCTTACTGTTAATTATCCACTTTAAGCTGGACCTTCCTCGAACCTTTTCAATTGCTCGACGCTGTATAAAAGAAGCCTTTAAAAAATTATATATATAAATATATATCTTTCGTCTAATTTTTTTCACTGAAGAGAAAGAAAATATTATATAAACATTTTTCTGTTTCAAAAATCTTCAAAAAAAAATTGAAATAAAAAGAAATTAAGAATTTTGTTCATTCACTTTTATTATCATAACTGAAATATAGAAATTGAATCTTCAGTAAATATCGATTTAGTATTTTTTATTTTGTAAATTTGCATTTATTATTTGC